>OX453291.1:18051934-19251934 GCA_949710015.1 Crataerina pallida
TAAATGTATGGACAAGTTGGAGAAGTTGAGGGTACGACGTAGTAAGCTGTCGTATTTGGTCATTCCGAAGTGCTGCGGATGTGGCTTAACTAGTTGGGTGAAAGGACATTTAAAATTTTATTTATGCGGTGATGCTAAAATGAACTTGAATGCTAGGTTTTTATTTAAATTCAATATCGTTTTGTTAAAATTCACTTTACTATAAACTTTGCACGGGTTGCGCTCTCAGTTCTTAATATTATTTTGGAGCACACAAAGGTTTATGATAGCACACAGTAACAGAGAGAAAAAACTATTGCAAAGGAACGGAACTCATGACTTTTGTTTTGTTTTGCTTTTTGCTCAAAGGCAATCAAGTATAAGTTAATATAAAACAAGATTCAAATATTTGATATGTAGGTGTGCAGGTATGTGTGTGTGTATGAAGTGTGTATGAAATAAACAAGAATCAAGAAGTGAAGTGTTATGAATGCAAACAACTTATAACGTTGTTTTTTTTAATATGTGAATGAGTCTCTCTCGTATTTGCCTATATGAGCAAACTTGCTGGATTGAAATATTGTCTAAGCGAGACGTTAGCAACAGCTGGAGTAGTGTTGGTTATGTTATAAAAAGCTTGACTTCCTTGAACTTTTATGCTGATGATGCTTTTTAGAGAACAAGTTAAAAGAAATGTAGAAGATAATTTCGTTTTTGGAATGATCTCACATCACTATAAGTACTTTTTCAAAATTCGTTTTAGATTTTTAATATTTCGGTGAACAGTCATCACTAATATTCTTCTAATATTATGCAAATATAGATTTACCCCTCCTTCAAGAAGGGCATACTTTCCTTAAACAGAAGTGGTTGAAACTAGTTTAGCTAGTAAGTCAATACATGGAAAGGAAGTTATGGGAATTTTCGTACACCACCTGTACCTGTACCGGCCAAACGCAGTCATGGTAACGATTATAAGCATTGTTGTTGTTGCTGCTGCTGGTATCTATTGTAAGTTATTTTCAAAGCTCTTCGACAGGTTTGCTACAAAGAGCCAAACCCATAAACAATTCATTTAGCAGCCAACCAAAGCCTGCTTAATACAAACATCAATACCTGAAGAGAACGGATTACGATGACCGCAACTATTTTTAATTGTAAATAGTTGTTCTATGCAGTTAGACCATTGATGGTCTAATTGATGTAACATAGATATTATACACTGAGTATTAGGTGTTTGTTAGTGAATCTAATGTATTTTCTCCTTTGTCTATTACACATAATTAAGCGCTACACTCCTTTGGATGTAGTAGTGTAGTGATTTCGGCATACGTACAATATATTTATAATAGAGTAATATTCAGTTACGGACAACTTCAAATGCTTCAATTGCTAGAATATTTACGATGAATATTCGAAAAGATGACTACGTAGCCAACATTTTTAAAATGCCAAGTACTGTAATAATAGAAGATTGAAGAGTGTAATACAATCAGATTTTATGCAATACCCATGCAATCCGCTTACATACTTAGTGCATGTTTGGATGCACGTAATGCCAACCACATGCACGACATTATTTATGAGAATTAAAATGCCACAAAGGCACACGCACTCGCATACGAACACTTACACACCCCCATTCTTTAAAATACAAGCTTGTAACAATGATGCTGCCATGCAAAGGCCAAACGAATGTCATATTTTATAAGGATTTTTAGTAGAAACTCTTAAGGATTTTCTTTGTTTTAAGTTGAATGTGAGTGAAAGACTTTTCGGTTGAAAATGAATGTCTGGCTTAAACTAAAACAATGCAATACATTAATGGGGGAGAGGGAGAAACTTACTTATATAAATAGCAAGTAAGTATTATACAAATACACACATCCCACAAAATGCAATATGTTCACAGGCGATGGGGGAGAGAGAGTTGTATTGCATTTATTAAACAAGTGTTTGAAGGTATGTACGAATGTTTGGTTTTAAGCTGCTATCGCATGTGAAAAGTACAGAGTATAAATTCTGCAAGGGCTTTAACTTGTTTGCAGTGGGAGTTAAATGGTTGATATAGTATTTAGTAAGAAGCACATAAAACAAGGTGATGCAAGCGAAAGCCAAAGTAAGATATACATAACATATGATACTACCTATAAAAAAAAAAACAGAAAGAAGATCTTTCTTTGCGCTGTACTCTACTGAGTGTAGAGGTATAAATGATAAATTGCTTAAATTTTTGATTTGGACATTTACATTTCTTCCCCTAAGCCGTAATGTTTCTTCTTTTGCTTTTTTGTTCACAGAAGTTATGCTACTTGTAATATTTCTCAACTTTCAGTTAAGCAAGTAAGGAAAGCCAAATTTTGCTGTAACCATACACAGTAACTTTTCATATTCAAACCGAATATTTAAGAATATGTTTAAGGAAGTAATTGCCAATTACACACTTACCAAATCTGATTTTGGTACAGTTGCGGCACTGCATTCGAAAGAACCAGCCGTCCACGACACACGATTAATTTGGGACCTGTCTTCCACCTGAAATCTTTTCCGCCATTCTTGATGTACTCAAATTCTAATCGAATCATAACCAATATTGCTCCTTTGACTCCGCTTTCTTAAGATATAGTCTATATCCACTATATATTCTGCACGTGTAGGGGACATCTAAGTAGACAGATTATTTATAATGAGAAAGATTTAGAGATTTGACCTATCACGGTGTTATAGACACCTTCCAAAGCAACACGGCTACAATTTTCATCATTTTAACATTTTTCAACACTTATCAACGTTTACCACTACTTTTTGACATTTTTTCCAGAGCAACAACCAATTTTGTAGAACCTCTATGAAATTTTTCATTTAGCGAGGCACTATATCTACAAGGAGGGTGGAGTAATATATATTTGTTTCTGAAGCCGTGAGAGATTCTTGTCAGTTATGTTTTTATAAAGTGGACCTTTCAGTATGCGAACGCTATGAGGTTTCTGATACCTTTTTACCAAAAATAATTAATAATATATTTTGTGGGAGAAAAGTGACAAATGTTGCATCATTTTAAAATCTCGACTGAATCACTCAATCAAACTATCTTATATTTTTTTATATTAAACTATGTATGCTTATTAAGCTATACTTACACTACTGTTAAGCTACACTTAATAAGCATGATTGTTTAAGATTACGTTAAAGATGCACTAATTAATATGCGGTTTAAAGTGGTGATGGTACACATTCTCAATTTCAATAAGGTGCCAATTATTACTTAACCAAGTGAGATAGATTTTTTTATCTATCCACATAATGATAGGTTTTGTTCAAAAATTTTTAAGTACCAGAGCGGGCATGTCTCACCTATGTATGATATATGTATTGCAAAGTTTGTATTTAATATTTAGAGATTCGAAGGGTGGACATACACTACAGATTTTTTTATCCTGCCATTTGCACTTTTATAAATTAATTACTTTTAAAATTAACTGTAAACTTGTATATATACAAACACACGTTTTTATTTAGTAGACAGAAAATTTATGGAAAACGGAAATCCGATCATGAAATGTTTTAGTCTAGGAAACAAATTATGAATACTGTTCACTGCAAAGGGGCACCAACAAAAAAAGACTAACACATAAATTGCAAAAAAAAAAAAACAAAAAACGATGAAGACGTTATATAGCGTAGACGTTAAAAAGGGGAATTAAAAAACCTCAATTTGTAGCGGAAATTAAAGAAAACTCGTTCTCTAATTAGGAGCAATATTTATATTTGTCAAGCAGCGAACTTTAAATGCGAGAATACAATAATCATTTATTGAAAATACTAAAAATACAGAGCAGTCTTTATATTGCAATATTTAAATGTAAGAAAACTCCAATCAATTCCCTCCAAATGTACATTCAAACGGTGGGCGGGGCAGGTATATGATTACGCCCTCTAATAGCGTATGCAATACGTTTAAGCTTGCAAACCGAGTTGTACGCTGTGTGTAGTTTTTAAAACTTGTGGGCATGTCTGTTATCCCACCATGCATATTTTTGGCACATTGATGGATAGGACATATATAAATGTATGTACCAAATTTCAACTTAATAGCTGAATTTTTGGGCCAAATAAATAGTTCTTTGTCGATTGCGGGCGTGACTCTTGACCGATTTTGCCTACTTTAAATAGTGATCTGCGTGCAAAAACTGACCGTGACCATGAGAATGCCAGCAACAGCCAGAATATCTAGGTCGATTCAGTTTTTAATGCTTATCAAGAATTAATGTACTCTTTAGGGTCTTTAGGTGTTGCAAAAGGAATGACAAATTTAGTATAACCCTCATCTTGTATGAAATATTTTGCTGAAGATAACTTTTTTCTTTTTGCAAGTATTGTAAGTAAGCCAACTTAATATTTTTGGTCAACATAAGTTTCTACATAATTGTATATTAAGATTACACAGGCGTATACTCGTACATTGAAAATATTTCATTTCGCAGAGACAAAAGCAGACGTACAGATCCTTTAAATAAATTGTTATTTTTAGCGTCCTACACTGCGTTATCATTTCACGTGGGCTATGGTGTATGTGTGTGTGTGTTTTTTTTTTCTTTACGAAAATGGCATGTCTATGTAGCAATCTATATATAAAGCATGTGTACACACCCGTACACTCTGTAAGTATACACATAAGTAGTAAGACTAACAAATGCATGCAAATTGTTGCTGGTTTGTTGGAACATTATTCTAATATATTGCAAATGTTAGACAATTCAGTGTATATATACATAAACACATATATGTATAATTCTATACAGGAAGAAATGTTTTTACATGACAAGAATTAGGATAAACACTCCACACTATTACGCGCTACATTTCACATTAATATAATGAGGAACTAAATGTAAAATCCTAAAAAGCCTCATTGAAAGGAGAAGTATAACTTGTATAACTTGAAAGTTTGACAAAAAATAAAAAACGAAAACAAGTAAAAAGGATTATATTAGGTATATGCCAAATCTAGGACAAAATGAGAAAATTTGACCAATTTTCCTAATTTAATTTTAGACTTGACAAGATGCTTTTTTATTAGAAAAAAATGTGTGAGGAAAATTTTTATTATTTTTTAAGGCGCGCCTACTTTGAAGGCGTATTTTATTCAAAAATATAAAACTATTAAAAACAGATTTGCACTAATTTAGAAACAATTTAATAACAACGCAATTGAAATTTTTTGAGGTTTTTGACGTTGTGTGTGCGTGAAACTTACCCAACGACACCCATTTTGATATGTTTGTTGCAAACAAAAAAGAGCAATGTTCGTTCTGAATTTCCGATGGAGTTACCCCTGCGTCAAATATTCTAAATAAATCTCTAAAGCATCTTAACATAAAACTTTGTATTTTTTATATATTTATATATGTTCTCTATATTATACATATGAATTAATGAATAATTTTTATTTTAGAGCTGGTTATAAAAGCTGAACAGAACGCAGAGAGAAATGGTCTCAGTATCCAAATAAATCTCGATGCGAGTGACCACAGTTTTATCGAAAGTGGATAGTGAAATCAAATAACAATAAAATACGGAAAATTAGACGTCAAGCTGGTTTTCCTAGACTCTTCAATTCTAAGCGATCCAATTCTAAATCATGAATACAGCAAGGATAAAGGAAAAAGGATCCCTGTATACGAATAAATACTCTTTTTCTCAGAAAAACCCCAGATAGATGAAGTTATACCGCAGCTGTAGGCAGGAAAAATCTGGACTTTGTTTAAAGCTATGAATTCTAAAATCAGTCAAATCAAGGAGATATAGTAAAACAATGAACTCTTCTTGACTGTAAAAGACTTTCGTTTTTGATGAATATATATCAGTGCTAACAGCGTTTGCTAATCAAGACGCTTTGTTGCATACTTGACGCATTCTTTTGCGTATTTTAAATGTTTTGATATAGTGAAAGTTTTGCCACTTGAATATTTATATTACATACATATATATATAATATATAACGGCAAGGATTATATTCAAATTTTCTCTTTCTAAAATGGACTGTGGGAGGAGAAGTACTATTATCCTATAAAAATTTTCTAAAATTAAACAAAACAAGTAAGAAAACTGAATTAGACGAAATCTTAAATACCCCCTACATCTACAATAGTGGGCGTGACAGATATGTGATTACACCGTCTAACAGTGTATTATGTACCAGCTTGAAAGTAGAGTTTTACGTGGATTATAGTTTTTTAAAATGTGGGCGTGTGTTATATATTATTCGACCACGTCCACTTTTAGCATATCGATGAATGAAATAACTGCGGATACGCATACTAAATTCCAACTTCATAGGTAAACTTTTGTATCGATTGTGGGCGTGATGCCAACAAAAGTTGGACGCACGGATTCACATGTCTAGATCGATTCAGTTTTTGATGCTGATCAAGGAAATATATATTTTGTAGGATGTCTGACGCCTCCTTCTGGGCGTTGCAAACGGAAGAACAAATTTAGTATACCCCTATCTTATATGGAGGATATAAAAAAAGCACTTGAGTATAAGGTTCGCACACAATTATATTCTCACTTTTTCAAATGTTTAGCTCAAGATGTATATATTTTTTTTTCTTCACAACAGATTCTTATATACAATACATATAATAGTGATATAAAAATGAATTGAAATTGTACAAAATACGAATGTAGAACAACATTGCGCAGCTGCTGTTGCGCTCTACACATAAGTCAAATTTTGTAATTTTCTATGCAAATAATATTATATGCATAATTCTTCTACTTCTCCTTTTGCCATCTCAACAGCCAACACGATTAAATGCCAGCGCACATGTGCATCATCAAGATACACTATGATATGGATGTGAAAATGAAAATGCTTTACCAAAATTATTTTATATTATTTTTATGTAAAATCGCAAAGAAAATGGCAGGAAAATGCTAATGTTGCAATATACCATATATGGCATGTGTTGTACATGCACACATTCCTACTTATATCTTGTATTATGTGCTGTCTTTTCCGTACAATGGTGGGAGCCATTTGTCAAATTTTATACCATATAAAGTAAAGCTTATAATATCAGTCGAATATTTTATTGTGCAGAATTTACACAATCGATGCCACACAATCGTACATTTGCTTCATAGCAAGCTCGCACGCTTATAGCGTGAATTGGGTGCATTTAATAAATGATTTAATTATGTTAAAAACTACATTTAACATTGAAAGCGCATACACTCTGCCATGGATGCAAATAATTCTTCATAAAGAAGAAATAAAAGTTAAATCTAATCGATATCTACATATATTATTATGGGATGTAGGTGAAAAAGCCGTAAGATATTCAACTAATAACGCATTTCAATGCTTACTATGTACACAAGAGTATAATAGGTTGAATATAATTAAATTATTATTAATATTGTGTGCCCTCTATTTAATCTCATATTCGTGGTTCTTTTGGCAATAAATGTAATAATAGTCTAAATTTACTTTGTAGCGTTTAACCCCTGGTTAAATAAATTAATTTAATTAAATAATAAAATAAATCTGTTCATCCAAGTATTTTTTATTCTACGTACAGGTAGCAATTTTTGATATTTTGGATGAATTTTGGTAGAGAAAGTCCTTTGGGCCATTGATTTATCCATTTTAAGACGCTGCTTCATATAGCATTTCCTATAAATAAAAAGGTATTATATATAACAAGTGACAATGTAATATTCGGTCAATCTCGACCATTAAATACCCTACACCAGTTATTTCCACTAATTATTCTGCAATTAGTTTAGTAGTATCAATAAACGTGGAGCATTGTCATACAAGTCACTTCTTGTAACATCGTTATGCAGTTCGTATCCAAAATTTCCACAGTCAACATTACGCCAATTAATTTTTTTTCACCAAAAATTATTAAGAATTGAGGATTCCAAAAAAAATCATATTTTTCCCTACTAGGAGCCGTTATATATATTTTAAAAAAGGTATTTGTGTAAAACGAGAAATTTTGTTCATGTCACTGTGGTATAGAGTATTATTTAGTTCAGCTTTGACCGACTAAAGGATTTTCACTTCCTTTTATGTGTTCTAATTCATACAGATGCATGTGATCTGGCACCGCCTTGTTCGAACCACATGTTAATGAAGCCCAAAGTACGCAGTTTTGGTTTCAAAACATTTCCCATCAAGCACGATGTTGTTTGCCAGTGTCACTTTCCATGAGGGCGTTTTCATTTTCAAGGAAGAAATATTCAATGATTTCTCCTGAGCAAATTGGACATCCCATTTTCACTTTAAATGAATGTCACGATGACTTATGAATAATTTGTGGGCTTTCCATCGCCTAGAACCGTTTATTCTTCTTATTCACATATGCATTCAAATAGAAATGCACCCCGTCAGTTATTATAAGTTTTTCATGATTATCGGGTATGTAATGGACATGAAGTGTGTGTTTTACGTCTATACCCGTCGTGGAGACTCAATTAGACGTTTGTAGGGATTTAAGCGTCCCTGCGCCCCCCCCGAAGGAGGTCCCAACTTTAGAACTTACATCATAGGCTATGTAAGTTCACCCCTTGGTGATAGGGTTTTTTTGCCATGCACCAATAGCGATTTTACAGCCCCCGCGAAGCTCCCACAAGGGGACTTACCCAAGAGTACGTACTGGCAAGAATCTTAGTTCTTGGGGCTCCAGTACCCCGCGGTACCAAACTTAGTCTTTGCTAGGACTGTCGATCACTTGATCTCCCAACTTTGGACAGCCTATTGCTCATGGGTTGGTATCCCATTGATATTATGTTTGCTAAAAGGTAGATTATTGATCCAAGGAATTTTTCCAAGGTATCTTATATAATATGCTTTTTGCATTTTTGTTTTGGCCTCGTGATCCTTGGACGAAGCACCTATGCCGGTACTCCGTTTCAGGGCGGGGCCCAGTATGTAATGGACAAGTTGTAACATTGTAATTGCATATGTGAGATCTTATAGAAGAATCTCTTGAGTTAATTGAATCCTAAATGGAACAAATCTTTACGCAGAATTGTGACCATAAAGTTGTACTTCGTAAAAAAAAAGGAAAGTAGTATACATTCCCTGCGGACACCCTGTACATTTAGATTTCAATTATAATTTATGTCTATATATTCTAAAAATTTTAATTGCATTTAGTCCCACCTTAGTGAAGTATGGAGTTATTATGTTTGTAGTATATATAAAAAATCTTATAATGTAATAGTCGGGCCATTCGTCCAATCATTTGTTTGAAGCAGATTAAACAATTTTGGTCCTTTTTTGAATTGATAAAAAAAAAAATTATGTTCAATATTAAATTTTGTTTGTAAATAAAAACTTGACCATTCTCTATTGCAAACCAAATATTAGAACATCGAAATGATATAAAAATTATGTAAACAACAACCGCTTCTTTGACCACTTGTTTTGGCTATTGAATTTTTGTATACCATCGAAATAATGCATTTGGAAAAACGAGTGCGGCAAGTATACTCGCGGCCCCATATCTATAGCGATTTTTTTAAAAATTTCATAAATTCTACTGCCAAAGATTAAAATTTTGTCAATACTTGCTTCTCATTTTAAGTAAGCAATTGTTCGTCTTACCTCCACCAACATAATCAATTGTGCTTAACATGCATTAACATGATTATTAGTATGTTCTTTTGACATGTTTATGTCATAAGTATACCATATGCGTGTATTTGTCGTACATAACAAGCTCATCGATGTCAGTGTCACATATTCAGACATGTAAGGATATCCGCAATATAAAATAAAATAAAATAAAACAACAATATTATCAATTTCAAAATAAGCAGACAATGAATATACTCTTAGTGCGGAGTAATGTGAACACGGAAAAAAGAAGTTGGGGAGGGAAACATTCATGAGTGCATACTCAGGCTCGGTGTACATGTGTTATCTGTAGTACATTAAAGTTATTACTATTAAAAATTACCCATTTGGAAATTAAATTACAAGTTTGTAAGTCATGTTTCTGCTACGTCTTTCACATGGAGTACAATATTTCAAATGAAATTAACCGCATAATCGGATGTGTTTTAAATTTAAGACAAATCACTTGATGGCACCTGGTTTGTGGTACTTCCCCGGCCCCCTTAAATGCACGTTCATTAATGTTATAAACTATTTGTTATCACGCTTTGATTATCACTTATTTTGACTGGAAAATTGACAAAAACCTAGTTATTCAAATAGTAGTTATTGTTAACTAACATACATAATACAATGCAAAATATATAAAGGGTTAAATCCCAATAAACGCGTGTTCATACACTTGCACGGATTTACATATTCTAGTGTCTATTGCAGCAGGTTACAGCTGTAAGAAAATTGAGGTAAAATACAACAACAACAATGATACTGCACTCTAAACAAACATAACTTGACAGCTAACGGTAACGAGAATCTAACTTTTAGCAAGGAAAAAGAAAAACAAAGCAACATCTAAAAACCTGCATTTGGCTTAGGCCAACCCGTAGACACCCTCACATTTGTGAACATATACAATATCGGATTAATTTGAAAACCATTATTTTACATGGGCGCTTTAAAAGACATTTTTCAGATTACTGACACGTCTGTTACTCTAATTTAATTTAATGTAAGAAGTTACACTTTTTTTGGCTATTATTATATATTCGATTATGCCTGCCGATGTCGCTTTTAAAGCAGTACCAAGAAATTTTTCCACAACAATAAAGATCAATACATACATTTTTGTGACTAAACAATATACGAACCCACGGACGAGTAAAAAGGGTTTACGGAAAAAAAAACTTTGTATACTCCTCAGCTTAAAGCAATACAAAAGTTCCTACTGTCCAAGCTAAAACCGACCATAAATTCTCCTCTAAATGATCATTATACCCTCCACCTTAGATAAGGGTACAGTAAGTTTGTTCCTCCGTTTGAAACACCAAGAGACCCTACAAAGTATATATGTTCTTGATCAGCATAAACAACTGAATCGATGTACGTCCGACTGTTGTTTCATAGGCGTAATTTTTGAGATATCGTGCTGAAATTTGGCATTAACGCTTTTAATTTTTGCACGCAGATCGCTATTTAAAATGAACAAATCAGTTATTGGTCATGCCCACAATCAAGGAAAATCTTTATATCTGCCACAAAAGTTGAGCTACGAACTTGAAATTTGGTGCACATATTTATGATTATCCCATCCATCGATGTGCCGAAAATACGCGTGGTCAGATAACAGCTCCAAATTTACAAAAAACTATATTAGGGTGCAATATATACATATTTGTCATACCAATCATTGTAGAGGGGGAGGGTATTTAAGATTTTGTCTAAGCCAAGTTTAGTTTTCTTACTTGTTTTAATCTAAACATATGTAAATAGAGATCTGCGTGAAAAAACTGTCTGTACAAAATTTTAGCTTAATATCTCAAAATTTACGATGAGAGTGCCAACAAGAGATGGGACCACAGCCATACATGTATAGATTGACTCAATTTTTGATGGTGATCTGGAATTGTAGGGTTTCTGACGCGTGCTTTTGGGTGAAGGGTTGAAAAAACCGATTAATATGTAATAAATGTTTCGTCAAATACAACAAATTTTAAGAAGGAAATTAAACAATTTCCGACAAAGTTTAGAGTATTTATGATTCGACTTAAGTCATGTGTAAACATTTTTTACTTTTTTTTTACGTGGATTTGGTGCATTGCATTCTCAATGTCAATTGAACGCATGCATGAATGTAAAACTGACAGTTTCACGCTGTTGCAAACGTACGCAATGTATCACACAACATGAACACATTGATCTTACAATATATGTGTATCACGCCTTGTGTTTCTCTTTTCATGTTGTGTTTGTATCGAATTATTATTTGACAGATTTTCTTTTCATGGCAACAAACCAAAAAATGCGTGAAATTCTATTAATGCGTTGTTATAGCTCACAGAAATCACGCGTGAATACCACAAAACAGGATCATCTTCTATATGATATTACACCAATATGAGAAAATATCGCATTATTATTTGTTTTTTATAATAATAGACAATATATTGAAATGAATGGATCAAAAGTGCAAAAGATTGACTTTCATAGCGACTTGCTTTTTTTTCTTATGCATGACACTTAAAACCCACATTTTACTCACCCACTATGCTAAAGTATGTAAGGGATGGAAACTTTCGTCCTAAGATTAATATTAAACTATGATTAGAGGGAAGGTTGTGTTTTTCTTTGAATTCAAATTACATCATCTATAACACTGTGGCAGGCATCTCTACATACATAATTGTGTTTGTGTGACTTAGTACGTACGAATTATTTGCGTACGTGCTCTAAAAAAATAAGCAAAACAGAAAAACTTTATTCTATTTATCTCAATCGATCCCGTCTATTAAAGTTACCATTTCTCAAATATGAAGGCGTGTTGACACCATGGTACTGCTAGTTGCGAAAGGGTTTTTTATATTTCAACTTTGTAGGAAATGTGGGTACAAAATTCAATTACATGTCTTAAAATTGACGCCGCTGAGAGTACCAAGAATAGACAGATCTACATAGAAATGCTTTGAAGGGTCTCTGACGCTTAGGAGTGACTATTTTTGTACTTTCCACGTAAGATGGGGGTATGTACGTATGTATACTAAGTTTGCTTTTACTCTTGTATCAGAGACCCCACAAAGTAGATATATTCATGATCAGTTCAAATGTCATGTTGATTTGGAACTGTCCGTCGAAATGACTATCTGTTGTTGGTACTCTCACAGTCATACATTTTGAGATATTGAGCTGAAATTTTGTGCAGACAGTTATAGTTTTTGCAGGCAGATTTATTTAAATTGTACTTCTATCCTTACGAAAAAATTTCTCATTATGAGGCAAAATATTTTTTAATAATATTCATACGTAAAGGGTGTTTAATATTTGGTTGATGCCAAAAAATAACTTCTTTCTAACTTTTCTTTTTTATTTGTAAATGTTTCTTTTTTATCACTGATTGCTATTTACTTTATTTAATACCACTCAAGTCTCTCTCTGTAACTACCATCACTCGTCATGTGAATACATTTACATACCATTTGTGCATAAATTTAATGTAAATATATATCCCCACACGTACGCATATATGATATATATATATATATATATATATATTACATATTTATGTATGTATGTATATGCCTACAAGCCGCGTATTATGTGTTTGTGTGCTTGCGCGCATATATAAATAGTGCTTCTAGTAACAAATGCAGAAAGAGCGAGAGAGGAAGAGGGGGAGAGAGAGAGATTTAAACAAATTCGCCAAACGGTTTGTTAGGTTTACAACAAATAAATTGGAATTTGTTTACAGGATTTAGTACAGAGATAACACTTTAAATAGAATTTTGCATTGCGACGAGAAATTTTCTTGTGAACGTGGTGGTGTTACTTAAATAGAATTTTGATTAAATATTTATTTTCTTACACTGTTAAATTTTATTCTCATGTACATATTTATAAAACGTTTAAATAGACAGTAATATATAATATTATGTGAAAAAAAATCCAAATATAAACAAATGAAAATGTTATGGTTAGTCAAGCCCGGCCATTTAATACTCTACAAATAGCCCCAAAAATTATGCTACAATTAGTTTAGTAAACACGAGGTGTTGCCATTCGGATCCAAATTTACACATATTAAGCCCAGTAACTGTTCTTTATCCATTTTTCTTGAAAAATATTAAGAATTGCGATTTTTTGCCTTATAAAGTCGTCCCACTTTGGGATGAGTTTTAAAAATAGTTCGATCTGGTAATACGAAAAATCTCAAAACATACGACCTGTAGCTTGTAAACAAATTTATATGGACAGATAGACTGACATAGATATATCGATTTATATTTTGATTCTGAATTGATCGGTATATTTGCACAAACTTAACATACGCACTTTCCGTAGGATATAAAAAAAGTAGAACTCCGTAGCATAGAGGACAAATTATTGATGCCGACATAAATTTTATACAAAATACCTGGAAAACTAACGCGAGGAGTACGATTTATTATGCGCTTTGTACTTTTATATAATGCGGCGGTACAAAATCAATGATGCGCTTATAATCTTAACCAACGGTTTTTTTTTAATAATAATAATGTTTATTTAAAAAAATTCATATTGATTAAATTCAAGAAAGGCCAACAGTTACCAACAGTTATTTTCGTTATAGAATGTTTGATTTACTTCAAAGCCTCCTTTTAATGTATGTGGCTTAACTAAACAAGAAAGAATAATTCGTATGAATAAGAATTGAAAATTATAATATGGATAAAAAATTGAATAATTCATTTTATTTGTTGTCATCAAATTATGCAAATTTCATTTTTGAGCATAAGCTCTAGTTTTGGTGACACTGATGTGGTGTTGGAGTTCCAAATTGCTCCTAGAAGGTGTCTCTCGAACTTGTTTATCAACCCAATGGGTCTGAATCCATGATAAAATTATAAATCCGTTGGGTGAAGCGTTATAAGTATTTAATGTGAAAGTAATGTGAAATGTTATGTATTCGTACTATTATAAAAAGTATTAAAAAGTTCGTTACATAGAACGGTCTGCAAAGTGCCCGATCATGTATAATTTTGGCAAAGTAAGTAATAATAATAATAATGTATGGCGTTTAACAAGCTTAAGTTGCTCATTCGTCTGTCGAACTAATTCGGCTTCATGGTGATATTCTGTAGAAATTGGATTGTAATCCAACGCGACACATTAGTTCAAAAATTTCAGCTAAACAAACTTTCATTTTTTTCCTTAGCTGGATTTATGGGCTTAGTTACTACGACAAAGCCTTAGCCCTCTCAACTAATGAAAGGAATAGTCAATTATTAATCTAATTTAAAAATTGGGAATTTAAAGACTTATTTTAAATAACAGCGTAAAAATATCAAAAATTGCGACGTAAAGATCCAAATACAAAATTCATGCATGGATGTGATCAAATCGATTCACTTTGGTTCTAAGCGGTTCGCTTTGGTTCTAAGCGGATCAACACAATTAAATATGGGTGTGACATATGTCTTTAGGGGTTACAAACATCTGCACAAATACAAATAAATAATAATGCAGTACTTCCACAAGTAGGGTATAAAAATTTAAATTTATTTTACATCAACTTTTAAAAGTCTTTCACTTTCTCCAAATACAAACCATGGGCCTTGTTGGCACCTGATTAAGCTCTCCAAAAGCTTATGAATTACTAATAAACTTAATAATGGAAAGGCTTCGCACTAGATAAGGATTTACATGAGGACCATTTTTATAGTATCGCGCCAATTTTGTTACATTTTTTATATATATACTTATACTTCTTTACATACTTCTTTATATTTATCACATATATTCTTATCTTAATTATGGGCTCTAACCGATTTTATCATAATGAAACAAAAACCTGCAAACAAAATTTCAGATCAGTATGTCAAAAGCATTCAAAATGGATAGGTCCAACATTAGAAGAACTCACGGGTGGCCTTAGCTAGATCGATTTAGATTTTAATGCGGACCAGTCATATATAAGCGCTTAGTTGAGTTCTTAAGGTCTCTTTATAGGAAATGACAAACTTATGTGGAGAATATTGAAAATGTTGAGTTGAAATTTTCAAATTGAAAACGGCTCCGACACTCTTCTGCTCTATAGTTAAGTAAAGTGTATATCCCAAAAATTATTCATATGTAAGTAAACGAATTATTTAGGTACATGTAGGCGATGAAGCTGACATTTATAATGAGACCTTTTATGCATATACTTACAGAAATTCAAATTTATAAATGCAGTTCTATTGCCGAAAGCCACACACACCGCACTGACTACGGGTTAAAGGAAAGTGCACACATGCACCCTGGCCACTGTTCTTGCTATATTGTGTGTGTCCACAAAACTTATGCAAAACACGTAGCTCTCACTTAAGCCTACGTGAGTGCCACAATCAAACTAAAGATGCTGTCACAAGATGACAAATGCGCTATAGTTTTACTAAAACACCAATATATCTCACTCGCTGACTAAACTGGTAACTATTTACTGTCTGGACTTGTGTTCGCCGTAACTAAAACAAACAAAAGAAACTTTAGACTGTGCCATAAAAATATAGAATATTTTATTGTAGGCTATCGGAATAACGTAATGGGAGCAATTGTTAAAAGAAGGTAAACAAACGTATTTGTTAATCTCTTTAACTTTAATAATTGATTCTGAAACAAGCACCACTTTAGCTTCGGAAAATGGAAAATGAGTAATAGAGGTAACTAGGCATTAAGTTGCATAATTAATATATATGAATCTTTTCAATTGAAATTGATAAAGTTCAACTCGTCAACGACTTTTTAAAATAATAATCAACACAGAATGTGTAGATTTACATTAGATACATATTTTCAAAATTGCAGAACCTAAAAGTACACAGGACGTAGGTGAAGGCGTTCCGCCTTACTCATCCGTATTAATGCAATACATAACGAAAGGGGAAATAAAAAATCCTTTTACTCCATATCGCATTTTAACCATTTCATTTTATTTTTCTGCTGGTTATCCTCTCTAAAAAACTCCATTTACTTAAGGAAATTTGTGGTTACGTGTTGTACGAGTACGAGTAGAGATTACATGTAGAACTCTTTTATACAGAACTGACACGACAGTAGCCCGGCTTATTAAAAAATCTCCGCACGTTTTTCACTAAATGCGAATATTTTTTGGCTAAATGTTTTTCAAATGTTTCCGGCCAACTTTATAATTATGGACAAAATTAAACTATGACTACCATGCAAAATTTTATATGTATGTGGTCGTGGCATAATGCCCGCTTTGAATGCTGATATGAGAACTAATTTGTAAACATTAAAAAAGCAGTAAAACATACAGCTTTAGCAACAACGCTCAAGTGAAATTTATTAATTTTGTCGGCATAACATTACAAATATAGCGATTAACGAAGTAAGAACACATCCATAACGGTGGGCGTGGCAAATGTATATATATTCCGTCCTCTAATGCATTACGTATTAGCTTGCAAGTCTAGTTTAATGGTGAATATGTTTTTTGGTATAAATTGTGGGCGTGTCTGTTATCCAACTATGCCCGCTTTTAGCAAATGGGTTGATATCATAACGGTATACCAAATTTCATGTGTATGTCTATATCGACTCAGTTTTCGACGAGATTACGAGATGAGTGTATACTAAGGTATACCAAGGTATGCACTTATCACTAAGGTGGAGGGTATAAAAAAAGCAGGGTGGTTGGAAAGCTTTGATGTTTTTTACCCTCCATATAAGGTGGGGGATTAACTAAGTTTGGCATTCCGTTTGCAACACTCACGGGGAGGCTTAAGTGACCCTACAGAGTATATATATTCTTGACTAGCATTAAAAAATGAGTCGATCTGGATGTGTATGTCCGTGTGTTGTACGTGTGTTCCGTAAAGATTGAGATATTAAGCTATAATTTTTATTTTTTGCACTCAGATTGCTATTCAAAATGGTTGAATTCGGTGAAGAGTCACGCCATTTACATGTACATACTGGCGTGGCTAAGTTAAAATAAAAAAATGTGCTACACAAAACAATAATTATTTCAACCATTGATGAGACAAAAGAGTATCTGGTCAGATAACAGATACGGCTACAAATATCATACACGGCGCAGAAAACGAATTTGAAGTTGATGGATATTACGACAATATTAGTTGGTGGAATTAGATACCTGCCACGCCCACCCTCTGCATAGAGACGGTATATAATGTTTAGCCTGAGCCAAATTTAATTGCTTTTAATTTATATTATTTTTATAAGTCATAAATTGTGTTTTAGTTGTTTCAACTTTGAAATGAAATTAATATGCTCTGTATCACATACAGTTCAAGTTACATTGCATGCGTTAAATATGGAGTTGTTTTGGCAGCTCTCGATGTTTTTATCGCTCCTCCATTAAATTTACAATTTCAAATAACAAAGTAATGAATAAATTTTTTCATGTGCCGTCATATGGAAGTCTGGAATGAAAGTCTTGATTGAAACGTGAATTAAATTTGAAATCGAAATGTAAAAATAATGCATATGATGGTGTGTACAACACTAAAAATACACATTACGTATTACAAACGTTTGCACATATTAATAAATAGACGGAGAGAGTGTATGCATGAATGTATGGATGCATTGTATGCCAGAAGGAAGTGCGTAGCTTGTATGGCAATAGAAAGGTCTATTGAGATGACGATACAAGCACTTGATACGGACAAAATGAATGAAGGTGCAGTAAAAAAAATCGAATCGAATACACTTCTGCTGAAGCCAAGTAACGAAACGTAACGTAACGTAATGCAAAGAAATGAAGCGCACACGAATTGAGTAGATATTCAAGTCATGCAATATGTATATGCAACACCAGGCAAACAACAGCACCAGCAGTAGCAATCTTTCTGCACATCGTTCTGATGTAAATGCGTCCTCTATGTTGCGTTATATATTTAGGTCTGCAGAGGTGTATGTGTGTATATTGGAGGATTTGCCTCTAATGATGTTTTTGCAAACCTTCGCACACACACACAGAGTCATAGGCGTACGCGAATTTATGAAGCGAACGCGCCTGCAGCTTTTTGATTGAATAAAGTTGTAAATTTATGTGTGTTCTTGACTGTAAATGTCCAAATATCAGCATATCGCACACATGCACACACACAAATAGTATGTGTGCATGCAATTGATTACCTCGATTTTCGGCTTAAAACCGAATCAAAAATTTTCAAAACGTGCACATAACAAGCTGACAAACATAATTGAAAACAAGTAAAAAAAAACTAAATGTGGCTTAGGCCACATCTTGAATAACCTCCAAACGTATACTTAAACTGTGGGCGTGGCTCACAACTGAGCTCTCTAATAGTGTGTGCATTACATATCAACTTTACGAACCTTCACGTCGCAATCCACGTCAAATAAGGTTTTCTGTAAATTGCGAACGCGTATGTACGACCCCCTCATTTTTGGCAAATCCACGGATGGGGCAATTATAAACATGTGTGCCAAATTTCAATTTTTTGGCTCAACATTTGTGGCAGATAGATAGACTTTTGTTGATTGTGGGGCGACTCCTCACCAATTTTGTTCAATTTAAAGAGAAGGTTGTGCATAAAAAGGGCGCACAATATCCTAAAATTTATGACCGTGAGAATGCAACACATGGATGGACACGTCTAGGTATGAAATTGTTAGGCTAATTATACAATATAAAGCTAAGATTGAATTCAATTTTCCATACGTATATTCCAACTGTACACCTTTATTGAATTTGCTAAAAAAACCTTGTACGCATGTAACGCTTTTTTTATAACTTCTATTCACACATATGTTACAGTTATGAGGTCATACATACACCAAATGCTATTTCATTTTATCAGCAGCGGCATTAGGCAAATAATGGATTTATCGCCAGCATCAGGTGGTTCAATATTCATAAAATCCAATTAATAGCTGTAAGTAGTATCGTTTACCTTTTTCAAAGGCCAAGCTGCCACACTGGCTATTATAACGTTTATAACGTGAGTGTGAAGGAATTAAATTGTTGCATTTTTGATGAATAGAAGTTTCAACGATTTTTTACACACAAATTTTATTTTATTTCACTTTCATTTTCATGTTTGGTTTTTGTAATAAATTCGAATAAAAAAGGAGATAATAAATATTTAGTTGCAGTAACTCTAACTATAACACGCAGTGCCTGCGATAATTGACTTTGCGATCTGTTGGGTGCCTGGACTCTCTCGCATACCCTGCAACGAGGTGACTGACGAGTGTGCTAGAAGCGGAGCGGGAACACAGGATACACGCAAGAGGTGGTGCGGGTGCCTCTCTCGGAATTGAACATCCAGGACAATACAGAAATACTTTATGGAGTTGTTGAAAATCTCGCGCTTTCTCGCTTCGGCTGAACCAAAGACTCATTAAGTCTTAACAGTAATCGATCTCTGCGGTCGCTGAAGTCTTTGAGGGACACTGCCTCATGCATTTGGCCATCAGGTATTGTGTTTGACTTTTTAAGGAGCTGCAGAGATGAGCAAGAGGTTGAAACTATGACTGTGTGAATGCCCATCTCTACAGGGAAAACGACACACCAGCAGATGCAAAGATTTTTTATCTCAAAAGATTTATAATATCATCTGGATGTTTTTTTAAACATTACGTTATGTTTAATAGACCTACGTATTGGCCGAAGTGAATCGTCTTTTGGTGTGCACCCGATCAACCTGACCCAACGCTAACTTTACATTGATTTAGAAAATTAAAAATTTCGAATGCTCTAAAAATTATTACTGAGCATACATATTTCTGCGTTGACTATCAAGTTCAAGGTCTTTTTTGAAAAATTTAAACTCATATATTCTGTTGTTATGGAGTTTTGTTTCCCAGTTTTCAGCTCTATGTTTGTTGGTTGGTTTATTATGTGCAACATTTCAATCGTGAAACGTTTGTAGTGATTTGTTTCTTTTTGAAGGATTTTGACATTATCAAAGTCCGGCGAATGGTTTTTATCCTGGCAGTGCTCCAATAATGCTGTTTTGGGGTTTGGTTTTTTGTTTTGGTATGTAGATCATGTTGCACGTATCATGACCACTTCCATTGCACCCTTTTTTGAAAATTATATTTGCTTGACCTAACTTGTCAATCTTACTCTTTGTGTTGGAAAAAACTTTTTTTAATGTGTTGCTGGTTTTATGTGCAATACACACCTCACTGCTAAATGCTGTGTTGTTTTTAAGTTATAAAATATACGCGGCTTCAAAATTATATGCAAATATCCGGGGGCAGTTCCAAAGTAAACCAAGTTGACGCCTAATTAAGGGTAGTATATAAAATAAATTTGTGGTTCTTAAGTAGAAATTTTAAAAAGTTTAAATTTAAATTTTCAACACGACACTTGTTTCATTGCAGCAGGCAGAACGCACTTTGTAGGGCTAGTTGATGCTGAATTCATCCTCGTAAACAATTTTAATTTCAATTATTTCGTTTCTCCTATCATGCCCAATTAGAAGATGAATGAATAATTTTACAATCATAATAATACCAACCACTTGGAGTTAGATTTTTTTATCTAAATTAAAATCAATTGAACAACATTGGCGTGGACTGTAAATTTTCATATATTTCAAACAACATTGCTGACATTGTAAATATTTGAATGATTGTAAGAGATAAGTTAAATAAACATATGTGTGTGCCATAAGTGTGTGTGCGTGTCACGTTATTAGTCAACAATATATTGTAGTTGATATGGTAAATATGTTGGTTGGTGGCCTGTCACGCGGGTATTGTGGCAACAATTTTAATTTTTAGGTTGAATTGGTCGTACAACCATACCGATGTCACAAAATAAAATAATAGTAAAGGGAGTGGTTGTGGCTGCCTCTTGAAAATCCCTGTAAAGCAGAATGGGGTCGCATGCAATGTGTAATGCATTGAGTTCAGATTGGGGGAATAGTAATTAAGGCGCAATCATAACATTTGATAATATAGAGGCACCGCTATCTCATGCATTCGTTGCCTATGAATTGCATATTATGCTGCAAAATATTTTTGTTGACTTTTTGTTGTTGATTACGTTAATCAGGGTGAATGTTTGTTACAACAACACCCAACGTACAATGATTTTGAAAAATTTTATGGCATTAGACAAAAACAAATATTGGCTGAAGTTGCGTGTGAATAAGTGGTTAAAAGTTGAGTGCTCGAGGGCGCTTCTGCATTTACTGCTGCTGTTGGTGTTATTAAATTTAAACGTAGAGAGAGTTCTATGTGTATAAATTTGTAGTTGATATTAATTGCCCGTTTCCAATTCTTAATATTTCGCCATGCTTTGTGTACGTGCTATTGCGAGATAAAACATATCATGCCTTGGCTTGGTACGATGCTCTATTAAAACTTGGTAGTTAGCTTAGAGACTTTTTTCTTCTAGTTAAACGTTAGTTTCGTACGTTTTAATCAATGGGAATACTTTCTTCAATTTTATTATATTAAGGTGAAATTAATTTTATATGTATGCGGTGCACTCTGCAATTAAGTAGATATTGCTAAAAATTTGTCTTAATACGCTTTCGCAGTTTGTTATGCTTAATATTTTATAGTTAAATAAATGCTTTATCATATGCGTGTGTGTGTAAAGTATTTGCGGTCTTGTTTCGTACGCCAAGTTTTAATTAAAATTCGACTAAAACCTCTCTGCACTTTTATTACATTTTTGATATACTTTAGCACAAACAAAAAACAACACTATGTGTGCATGCACAAGCAATACAATAACATCGTCACACTCACATACACAATAAGTCCTTACTTTATAGTATGTAGTGTAGGAGGCTGTTTAAGCTTCTCCTTGTCACTGTTGTTGTATTGCGTATTGCGTATGTATGCACTTGTATTTATGGTATATTTGGAGAAACTCGTTTATATAAAATCTTATCTAAATTGAAATCTACGATGAGACACCCACAGACACACGCATAGAGCCAAATATACCAAAAAATGTTTGTTGCTTGTTTGATTTGCTTTTTAAACATTTTAGTACAACATGTTGTTGCTAGAAGGGAGCAGTTAAGCGTGAACTAAAGACTCATTTTGATTAATTCCTTTTTGTAATGCAAAACGGATTGTAGCAGTGGCAGTAGTGGTAGTAGCAGTGGTAAATATTGCTCCCATCTGTTTTACTTTTTGGTTAAGAAATTGAAAATAATTTTTCTTTGTAAGTATTACTCAAACTTTTCTCGTACAAGTCTTATTATATTAAATATATTAAGTTTGCCATTAGGTTTGCAATGGCCAGAAGAAAGTGTTGTATATTTGATATTCTTGAACAGCTTTGATATCTGAAGCAAGTTTGTCATTTACTTCTTGTTGGTAAATTTAAAGGTATTTAGTTGAAATTTTGTGCAGACGTTTCTGTATACAGGTTTCTTTTTCAATTAAAAGTCACAATCAAAAATAATCTATTAACCATGCACTGAAATTGGGCTAAAAAGTAAAAAAGCAGTAAAAGGGTTCAAATAACAGACGCGTCTCTAATTGAAAAATATATTTTCAACAAATCAACAAGGTTGTAATTTAAAAAAAATCGGTTGTCAGCCACAACATTTCAGCTTCAAAGTTGACTTTCTTTACACTTTTGAGCCTTTTCATAGATGGACGGTCTTTTATCATTTACGCCCATGTGCAGAACCCTACGTTGAAGTTGATACGATACGTGGTGTAATCATGCACTTGCCACACACACTGTTTCTATATAGATGTGAAGGGTATTTCAGATGCGGTCTATGTCACATTAAGATGTTTTGCTTGTAAGATATACTGAACTTGTTGTGAAAGTAATTCATTGAGATTGTACATGAAGAATACTTGAAATTTGTTAAATTAATTAAATATGTATACATGTGTGTGCATATAAATTCTCAGAGGTTATAGTCATTTACAAATATTTTTCGGGTGATATGTAGCAAAATATTTATTAATACTTGTTGTAGAATACATCAGCTTGGAACTTTTTTAAGCTTTCATTGCTTTATTTAATATATACTCTGATTCATTTATTATTTTTAAAATGAATCGCTTTTAATACTAAATTTCATTTATAAACGAAATCAGTAATTTTCGTTTTCTTTAATTCAACACACTTATTATAATCTAACTGAGATACATAGTTCCAGCATTTTTAGAGATAAGAAATTCTCATGGGTATTTATTGTTGCTGTAGTGCTGTAGAAGTTTCTGGTATTTACAAATGTATGCCGTGCATGCCTTGTGGCGAAGGGTAAATTGAGTTTGTGCGATTGTTTGTAATTCCTAAACGGCGAATGCCGCATCCATCTCCATTTATACCAAAAATGTGAATTGATCTACCCATGTCTGCATGACCATTTGTGCCCAAGCTACGGGTCGCACTTTTGAGATATTTCAATATTTCAATGAAATCGGGCACAAGGACATGTATTGGTTCACGGAGAACTCTTATTAAAAATGGATCAAATTACATCATTTTTAGAACTCCACCTCATGAGGTCCAATTATGAAGAAAGTTTTTGTTGGGCCAAAAATTGCAATTTTTAATATGTTTTGAAAACTTGTGAAAGTAAGTGTTGTAGGGTATGAAATGGTCATGTACATCCCACGATAACATTTGCATTTGTTGCTTATAATACCAATATTTAGCAAAACATATCCAGAGAGAATTTGGTCGTACTTGGTATTAAAATTGAAAATCCCTTACACACTGACTACAAGTTATTTATACAGATATATTGCACAGTACGTGTTTCCGTACCCAATACCAACAACATTAAAAAAATTGTAAAATAAATAATACATATGTTTAAAATATTAAAAATAGATTTCTTTTGTACCATTTTTGTCATTCAAATGAACATTTTTAATTAAAAAATAAAGC
This sequence comes from Crataerina pallida, assembly GCA_949710015.1. NCBI lineage: Eukaryota > Metazoa > Arthropoda > Insecta > Diptera > Hippoboscidae > Crataerina > Crataerina pallida. Next base: position 18,076,405 of record OX453291.1, read on the forward strand.
TGTATATTGATTAAAAATACAGCAACAAATCGTGTGCAGATATATAGAGAGATTCACTATACAAATACATTAAAGTACTTACAACATAAATAATAAATCAAAGGACAACAAAGGCAGAAATAAGTGACAGTGGTGGTATGGTTGATCTATTTATTGCCCTACACTCCGACACGATGTTCGGCACTGCAAGCAAAGGAAAAAACAATTCTGCTGACGTTGTTGTATAAAGGAATTCATTTAATTCAAATTACTTTCTTGTATTTTTTTTAATTTCTGCGTATGCCCGAAAAGTCTCCTATAACTGAATGTACCCTGTACTGTAGAAAAATAAGTAAATGTGTATGTTTGGAGGTATGCATAAGTTGTATATTTTATCACTCGCCATTATTCATTTTATAAATAATTTCAACACAATTTTATAATAAATTTCAACTTCCTGTCTCTGTATGGTAAGTGTGTGGGTAGTGTAAATATTTATTAAAAATTATAGTAAAATAAATATGTGAGTAAGTTTATGAAAAAGTTACTAAAGAATCTTAAATGCTTACTCACACATACTCACAATTTAATGACAAAGAGTTAATGCAAAGAAAATCTTATTTACACGTAAGCTGACAACATCAACTGAGAGAGAGGAAAGCTTTTTAAGTGTGTGTGTGTAGGATAGTTAAAGAAAAAGTTAACGAACATTTCCTGATTTAAATATTTATATATGTACACACACACATCCAATCACTTATTGCATTATGTTGTAGAAAGTATTTTTTTGATGGCCTTGTAATTTTGAGTTACGAGAAATATTTTCCATTTTCATCGTTTCCAAAAAAGTAAAACTTTCACATGTATTCCGTACTATTATGCGTATGCATGGAATACTTATGCATAAATACAATCACATAAAATCATGTTGCTCCTTGTAGCAGAGCAGCGCTTTCAATTGGGGCCTCATTCGCATATATGTTTGCGTGTATATTTGTCTGAGTATGATTGCATAAGAGCACAAGTGTAGCTAAATGCAATTTATGATAAAATTAATTTGCTGCAGGGAAATTACGTCATAATGTCAAGTGTGATGTTACATGCTCCAATTATTACCGCACCATACTAATACACAACTTCATCACCAGTAATAACAACAACACCTGCAATGGCAACTATGTAGCATAGAGCAGCACACACTCACCGCATTGTCACCGTTACCATCGTGATGATCATCATTATCATTATCGTGTAATCAGCATCAGAGTCAGGGTAATCATTATGTTGCACCCACACACTCAACTACATGTATTATCAAAGACGTTGCAGACTTTACCACAAATACACTCCCCGCTATCATCTGTTACCTGTTTCCTCCTCGTATAACTAAATGTATAAAATAAATGTATGCACAGACCGTACTTACGTACACACACTTCTACATTTACGTGCATAATATAAACGTTTGTATTGTATATATGAGCAACTATAGAGAGTAGCAAGTACAGGTGGAAACAACATCAGCTTATGATTTATACAATATATAAAATGTATGTTATGCTATAGCAACCAAGGAAAGAAAACTAAATGTGGCTGGGGCCACATCTGGGGCCATGTATAGTTAAAGAGTGGGAGTGGCAGGTGCATCCAAGTGTAAACTTCATATTCGTAAATGTTGTGGCAGATTAAGATTTTGCCCAATGCAAATAGCGATCTGCGTGCATGTCTAGATCAACTCAGTTTTTTACGCTGATTTGTAGGGTCTCCAAGCTTCACGTTTCGAAAGTTGCGGTTTTTTTTTACAATAACTAGAAGAAGGTTTTAGAAACCTTAAGATCACATACTCCATAGGGTTTCTTTAAAATTAAAGCACGAAGTAGCCTATACGTTCGTACGTACGTTCACAAACGAAAGATTTGGGACATTGGTCTTAAATGCCCAAAACTTCCTAATTTCTAAACTTTTCCGTTTTAAGGAGGAAAGAATTGATTTTTAGCCATGTCCCTATTGGAATATGATGTAACAAAAAAAAAAGAAAAAGAAAGTAAGTTTAAAAAAGTAATATTGGGTGAATACGCTCAAATCGACCTGTTCTTCGGTATGCATTATTATTGTTATTATATAGGGAACCTACAGTGCGACTGCAATAGGATTTATGTCAACTTTAAAGTTTGATATTTCGAGTTAATTAATCTTAATAATCAAGTTCAGAATTTAGGATTGTTTTTCGAATCTAAATACGGTCAACAAACGTCCAAAGCTCTCCACTTGTCCGTATCCCATTGCTATTGTTTCAAATGTTTTTGTAGAATTTCTTTAATAATTTTAAAATTAGAAAATGTTTTGAATTTTTTGGCGTAGCTCTCCTTCATCTTCCCTATCTATCTATCTCCTTATTAGACCCACCAGGAAAAGTTCGGAGTCGGTAAGACAAAACAGTGAGTCCATTGGTTGCTCTCAATGTTTCAAAGGCAAAGTATACTTGTGACACGAACTTTTTCTCTTCAAACTTTTAGACCAGCGTGGTTGGCAGAGTATGTATAGGCGCTCTTTCTTGTTTGTATTCTTAAATAAATAGTTGGTAGCTTCTTAAACGATTGTGTGTGTTTCTGGAAATTTTTTCCTGGTGCCTTATGTGCCAGTTTTGAAGAATATGGGAATCTGCCTTCGGTTTAAATATTGTTCTACCCTAAAATTTTCCACTAAATGAAATCACTGAAAAGAAATGGGAAAAGTTCCAAATTTTTTTATTAGGACGGGTGAGAGAATTCTACTATTTATATCCGATTCCAGTTATTAAGACAGGTCATAATTATATTCTCGGCGTAAGTTATAATAAATTTTTGATCACCTAAATTTTTCAAAAAACGTCTTTTTTTTAGATGCACTTGTCTCTTGGAAGTCCTGCAAGTTCTTTATTACTCAATGTTAAAGAATATGTAAAATATGTAGTACGTCATGAAAACAAGCGCCAGAAGAGTTTTTAAGTAAGTCACAAAACGACCCACACTGCTGCACCTATACCGACAAAGAGATTAAATACAAATGCTAAAATAAAATATAATAACATGAGAAAAGTAACACATAATGTCATCGCTGAAATTGCAACAAACAACAAAATGACATTTAATGATAACAGACCAGACGACAGGAGGAGTTCCATGTTACTTCATGAAAAAATTGGTGTTATTGTTGTTGTGTAAATGAGTGTATTCCCTTAAGTGTCCCATTATGAAAATGAGCAACCACCCAGTCAGCTAGTTAACAACCTAGCCATCTTAAAAACGTTTTGGGCAGGGCAAAAGAAAATCTTTTTTTTTTTCATTTAGGCTCCCTCTTCAGTCTCTTTACAAGCATCTCCCCCAAGAGAAGATAAAAAGGGAAAATGACGCATAAGAAAGTTTTCACTAAGTTATTTATGTAAGCGTACAATTGTTGTATGTACAATTGTTCAGCTGGGAGAGTGATTATTAACAAAATAAGCTTCAGTTATTTGAAAAGATTACATTCTCTATGCAGATCGTACGGATGGGAAATTTATATTTATTCATCTTTACAAGAAAAATAGCAACAAATTCTTTCAATCACTTTTGCATAGAAAGTAAATAACTGAATTGTAATAAATGTTTCACGTATAACAAAAATTAAAACTAAATAAAAAGTAAAAAAATAAAAAAGGAGAACATCTGATTTCAAATGAGTGCAAAAGTGGACAAAGTAAAGGGGAAATAAAAGCATATCAATTGAGAATTATTTTTATAAATATTTTAATAAATTCTGGAATGTGTTTGAGATTTAAGTATATTCATGATCAATATCAAAATCAGAGTTGATCTAGTTCGTATCCGTTCGTATACCCTTTTTTCATCTACTGTTAAAATTTTAAGATTTTTACGTACGATTTATTTTATTTTAATGGGGCAATCGGCCAAGTGTCACGAAACATCAACAAAAATGAATGTTATTTTACAATAGAAGATGCCAGGTTTTGCGCATGGCTGTATGTTGTTGGCACTCCGACGGCCGCGACAATTGAGACATTAAGTTGAAATTAGATACATATTTATTTAAATTTGAAAAAGTCAGTTGAGACCACGTCCACAATTTTTAGGTCTTTTTCTACTATTTCGGATCCTACTTTTACGTATTCCATACACTATTAGAGAGCTTAACCAGGTGCCTTTCTCGTGGTTATATAAGTTAAAGATTTGGTCTAAGCAAAGTTTATTTATTTGCATTGCATTACCTTGAAGCAGAAGTCGGTAGTTCTAGACTAATTCTAACCTCTTTCTCTGCACAATAGCAATGTTATGTTTTTTGTTTATGATTTTTAGCTGTTAAGGATATAATAAACATTTTAATAATTTTTATTATTCGCAAATATGTTGCTAGAAACAAATACTCGTACTTATGTGTAACATTAAGGTTTTCCAACTCATGTGATAGGGAGCCACTAATAATATCCTTAAAGCATCAACATATACACCATCCAAAAACAAGTTAAAATATTATGGACAGGCAAGCCCAACTGCTTAATACCCTACACGATGTATCATTATAGGAGAGGGGTTCAATTCGGTCCATTCTGAACAGGTTTTTGTAGCAAATATCATCAAATGGATTCTTTTTTGTAGCTTGCGCTGTAATGTACATGTATAGTCAGGCTGAAATGGTTAAATCAATTCATTCACTTAGGAGTTACAAACACGCACACAAACTGAATATACCGTCGGCCATAAGTAGTGCAGGGCACAACAAATATCAATAATAACAATAATAACGACAACAACGATGCCATTTCACAATCCGCATAGACAGTAGAAGGCATCAGAATAATACAAAAATATCTGATATTAAAACCAGTCTACTACACACATACATGTTTAATAGGTGCACCAACCTATACATCTCGATAAAAGCCACTGCAGAGGTCATTATACTTGGTTGCCATGCTAGACATGAAGCTTGATGATAATGAACGACGATAAAGATAATGAAGCTGGTGCTGATGAGAGTAAAAGGAACCATATCGCCATGATGATAGTCGGCTTTGCGTGGATATGTGTAATGTAGTGGTAAGCAGAAACGGTCGAATAATAATAAAATTATTATATGACCATTTTATGATAACCGGCGTTTATGCCGCCATTAAATCGTTCAAATGGAATTTGCTTTGTTTGTATTGTATTCATAAATGGCAGTACCTTTAAATATATTTGTTTTTTCCTCCACTTGGTGGCTTGTTCATTGAAGAGAATCCTTCCAAACAAAGGCAACTGGCTTGAGGTTATACTCAGTTTGTAATAATGCAAAGAGAAAAGCAAAGTTGGACAACATTGTATATAAGTATATATAATGTGTACATTTACTTGCAGATTTCATACCCTAGTCAGGAGGAAAAAAAATAATGTACGTAAATGTGAAAAATAAAAAATATTAATCATAAAAGAGGAATAATTGGCAATATCCAAATAGTAAAAATATGTAATGGGTTGGTGCAATGATGTAGGGGAATCCCTTACTCTTGATTTTATAGGCTTAAAACAAGTGAAAATGTTAGAGTCGGTTAATCGCGAACACTTAAAACTCTACACCACATAGCTCCACAAATTATGTTACATTTAGTTTAGTTGTGTCCGCAAACGCGAAGTATTGCTGAATAAGCCTTTTCCTGAAATTATTTTATGCGGAAAGGGGTTCTAAAAGCAGTCCGATCAGCCAAACATTAAGCCAACTTTTTTGCTTATTTTTGTCAAAAAATATTAAGAATTGCGATTATTTGCCAGGGCTTTCATGGGGAGGGATTCTAAAAGCAGTCCGATTCAGTTCACTTGTAATGGGGAATTTTTTCGCCATGTAATTTGTCTTTTTACCAATTTTCATCAAAATACACGGACGGGCAGGCGGACATGTTTAAATCGATTCAGATTTTAAATCTAAATTGATCGGCATAATTAAAAGTAGGTTTGAAAATAGCTGTTTAGGAGTTACCCTATCACAAGTAGTGTAGGTTATACATGCTAGTCTCTAAACCGCTGAGGCTAGAGCATTAGTTACATGTATGGATAGAAGGTTCTTACGTACCGTTAAAGTGCCGCACTTGATGCAACAATTAATTTACTAGAAGCATACAAAGTGAGTACAATGCCGACCTCAAGGAAATGGGTACAAAATGTTACAGTTTAACCGAATCTGACAACTGCACTTATAATATTGGTTGTGTATATAAATAAGAAAATTCTAATAAGCTTAAGTTTTGCCAAAAAATTGTGAAAATATATATTAAGAGCATTATGTAATAACTCGTATATAATCATAATACTCTTCATTGTTGTTAAAATGTTAGTTATGAGTAAAAAAAGGGTTACTTCCACTCTATTGTTCACAGTCCTTAGCAACACTGAATATTCTAATAGACACAGAGACACTGTCGGATATTCTGCAAGAAATATGTACCTCCCATTATACCAAAGTAAGCAGAACATTATAATTTTTATGGACCATTAGAACATTATAATTTTAGTTTCTCAATATATAAATAATGTTTTCCCTTAACACAATACAATGCATAATAACTTTATGCATACCGTGTTTTATGAACTGTAAGAAGATATTATAGAACTGCTTTTCAATATGTGGAACAGAGCAGCAGTACCTATGAATTATATGTCGATCAAACGCAATATATGGAAAAATGCAACAAGATTTATTCTCGGCAATATCGCTTTCAGTTTGTTAATTATACAATAAATTCTTGAAATCATCATAATTGAAATTATATAATAATAGCAGTACTACAAATAACTTTTTTTCTATTTACGCTTTGTTCAAAATGCAAACTGACAACCAGTTTCATAAACTCGGGTAACTCCACAAGAAAATTCTTCGATGATGATGATGATGATGACGATGTTTTTCATATAATGAAATGGAAATTAAAACTTTTGTCTTTGCCTGAAGCAAAAATTAAACAAACAAACTTATGAGCATTTTTTAAAATCCTTAACTTCATATTTTCCTTTTAGTGTAATTTTGTTTAGACAAAGTGGACGTAGTGAAATGTTGAGCATATACGTATAACCGTTTCTTGGTATATTGTGGCTATGAATATTGGAATGGCTGATGGACTCAGATGTTGATGCTGATCAATAATATATATGTGTACCGTGTTGGGTGTTGGAAACTTAGTTCGTCCTTCGCATGGAGCCTCATAAAGAATGAGCTACCAAAAATAGCCTGTAGTTCAAGTTCCCTTACACAATAGTTATTACAAGCTTATTTAAAAAGCATTACGAGTCACTAATTCTCATATTGTATAGTGAAGTATTTTAAATAGTGAATTAATGGAGAAGATTTCCAGAAATACTCCGATTTTGCTCAGTTGAATTTTACAATGGTTTAAGACTACCATATGTTTGTTCACTTCCTTTACAATTTCATCAAAATATCAAAACTGCCGCGCTAATTTATATGGATACGAGAGGACGTATAGACAGACAGACGGACAAGGTTATATTCATTAGGAAAATAAATAAAATATGTATATTTTTCATAAGCAGGGTTTTAGATTCATACATAATGTATGGATGTGGCTTACATAGAATTACGTCTTATTTCATGACCACTACAGTTTATTAGTCGTATCTTTCGTTTCTCTTTTCTTTCTTCGTGATTTCCTCTAAAAGAATTTATATGTGACGTGGTCTCACTGTATTGTACCCTTACGTTAAACTAAAAGGTGCTTAATATAATTAACAACTAACAGGAGGTAGTAAGCTAAGGTCGTTGGTAGTGTTTTATGTGCGTAATGGTAAAAGGGAATCAAGGTATATTTTCAACAGTGTTGGATATAAAGCGCCAAAGTGAAAGGTACAAAACGTACAAATGGAAAATGAATGTTTTATGTGGAATTTCCGACTCTTATTAAAACATGTTTTTTAAATGCAATTTACCACAATTTAGGTTTACATCACGTCTGACTTTACTTTTCCTAAAGCAGGCATAATAAAATGTTTAAGTAATGTGATGCCTTTTAATATAAGTTGGACAATTTGCGTCTCTATTTTTTCACAGGTCCATTAATAAAACGACCTTTATATTGTATATGAATACACTTGTTCTACTTGTCTTTACTTTGTTTTCTGCTCTCCTTCTGAAGTTTTCGGCTATTTAATGGGATTCTTTCTGTTGTAAAGATTTCATAGAAAAACTAGAGAAGAAAAAACAGCAAAGTATTCAAGCAAAGTATTCATGAAGGCTTTATTAGTATTTAAAAGTTAATGGTGGACTTGAAAGAAGACTGAAGGAGAAGGTGGAAGGATAGGTATTTGTTGGTGACATACTTGTAAATAAAAATGGCCTTCTGAAGAAAATAATTAATTAAATAAAAGGGAAAGGGTTTTATTTTATTAATGACTACACTTTTCATGGGCATTTATCCAATTATCGGATCATGGGTCGAATGATTTATCAATACTTCGTTTTAGATTTAATTTATGAACGGATTAGAATTAAAAATCACTTTTTTAATCGATTAAATGATATCCCTTTCTCTGTCAAAGTATCTATTTAGGAAAATTGCATTCAACTTATACATGGTTTTTGATAATTTCCAACATTCGAGTTCGAAAATGGACCCAATGCAACACTTCCCTCCGTATGAGTGTTGCGAACGCAATTATAAATTAAGCAATCCCCCCATTTTGTGCGGAAGATATAATAAAAGCACCGTGATCATAGAACCCCTATAATATAAGAAGTGCGAAACTGGTGCATAGAATCCTTTCTAAAGGTTTAAAGAAAGAGCGTAAAAGAATTATGCTAAAAGCGCTAATGTTTATATGAATTGGAATACTATGGCGTATGAGTGATATATATATATTGTAGGGCAAGTTGGTCTGGCCAACTTCCTACACTTTACTTAATTTAAATTATACCTGTAATGAAGCTTATGAAAGCGAAATTCGTTTTATGCACTATCTTCGTATCTTCGTAATCGTAAGATTATAAAACACTGCGAATGTGTCTAAATCAGAAAGAAAATTGAATTTGAATTCAACAAATGAGTGAAAACACAACAATAATTTTAACACACAATTGATCTACACAAGTATCGGGGATGGATTGAAAGTGTGCGCAACTTTGCGGTTCAGAATATTTTAAGGGTTCAGTGCTTACATGATAACCACCATTTGCCATGGTGCATACACACTGTTACATACATGCTAATTGTTGTAATTGTTATTTTTTGTTGTTGTTGTTCCCGTTTGTACTCTTTTAAACATCATAATGAAGTAGTGCTTGTTACTGAAAAATTTGTCTTGGCTGCTTTTTAATGAGTTTAGTCTTCTCCGTACACATTTTTGTCACGTTCACATACGCACATTTTCTCACGCAATCAATCACTATGCGAGAAGTGAAAAACAAGAAAATATTTTTACAGCTGCAACAAACTATTTTCACAGCGGTAAACTTTATTTTAAGTACGTTTACTTTCCACCACACACGTATGCGTTACGTTGCTTTCAAAGTATAAAAAATATTATACGTTTACGTCATGTGTTGTGTAATATGTAAATTTACATGTTACTCGTCTATGGTTCATTGTTGTTTATATTATAGTAATCCTTCTGTTATGATGAAATGTTATTACAACGTGTAAATGACTTCCCATGTAACTTGATTCTTTCTAAATAGTAAAATTGCTGCATTGTGTTATATAAGGAGTAACTTGGAGGGCATGCACATGCAAACTTACAACATTTATGTATACCTAGAACTCCTCATGGAAGAGTGCATACAGAGATTCTATGTTTTGTTTGAACAGCTAAAAGAGAGATCCAACGAAATCATTTAGGAAAATCTGTTTGTAAATTCGCTACAGACTATTTTTAGACAATTTGTGCACACGGTCACAAAATTTGTGATAGTGAGCTGAAATTTAAAACAGACAATCTGAATCAATATAGGCCAGCAGTGTTACCTTAATTAGGAGAATATAATAAGCAGCCACTCCCACAATTGACAAAAACCTTTCATGGTTACAAAAATAAAGATGAAAAGTTCAACATTTTGATAAAATGTATTTATTGATCTATTTAAAGTGTAACCTTTCGGACAACAGACATGTCCACAATTTTAGATATATTGCCTGTTATATATATATATGACTTGTATCATATATTTAACATTTTTCCCGTACTTTTTCTATGTGGAGAGCCGGCTTTTTTGTGTTTCCGAAATATATATATATATAGTGCCAAATCTTAGATGTTAACAAGATGTATATATTTCAGTTTAGTACCAGATTCCACCATATTTTGGACTCCTTTCAATTATTCAGTGTTGAGTTGAACTTGAAACCAAGTGGTGTAGGGCATTATGTGATCGACTATACATCGCTTAAAATATTTACATTTATTATTCATTTCATTACGCGTTGAAGCGTATGTAGTATGTGGTAACCTAATGGGTTCGGGTGTAGATTATAATAAAGTTTTAATAAATAAGGAAAACTTGTTAGTGCTCATTATGCTGTATACACGTTTGCAAGTATTTGTTTTTTTATTTTTTTTTTTTTTGTCATAAGATAACCTCTCCGCTATGAGCCGATCCCCGTTGAGCCACAAAACGCTTTTCATTCATTCATGCATATTTATGTATAAGTCGTATCACTTCCTTTAATACAGGCTTGATGTGAAAATAATATGTTTGATGAAATGGTGAGTTGCAATGCATTTGCATTGAAGAGTGAGAAATATTAACTTCACGTCCTCTTTTGCGTGTTGGTTCATTTTTATTCATAACCTCAAAGGTTTTACTATTACGGAATAAATTGTCACTTATTCTCAAGCTTTTGATTCATTTCTTATATCTGTACGTGTAGCTTATAATTGTTTAAACCGCAAGAGAATTGTTTTCTGTTCACACTCAAGCTTGCTCATACATTAACATATACTTTAACACTTTTTGCATTGCATGCAATTACTTTGCGTTCAGTTTAATCTAAACCAGTTAAGAATGTCATTGTTAAAATGTGACAAAATGAAAATGTTTTCATTCCCTTCATTATTCTCTTTGCTTTCCTTTCCACTCCTTTACTTTCTTTTTGCGTTTTTTCCGGTTGGTTTCTGTCTTCGTTACTGCCTCTGGAGGCATTTTTATAAGTTAAGTACTTGTTGCCACATATCCATACACACGTACTATTTAAATGCACTGCTTGTCACTTTCTCGCCATAAAATAAATGTTTTAGTTTTTTCCCTTTTCTCTTTGACTTAATGTACGCATGCTTGTGTGTGTGTCTGTAAGTTAACTTGTTATTCTTTTTATTTAATTCAACGTTGTTTTTTCTAAAAAGTTAATTTCATATTCATTTATATCTCACATGAGGGAATTAACTCTGAGTACACGCACACACACACACACTGGCAGACAGACACTCTTACATTTGCCGACAGACAAATCTGTTGCTAAACACGTTGTATGATGTTTTGTGTTATAATTTACAAAAAGGTCGTCACTGGCAAGTAAACACTTTTGTATGTAGATGTTTATGCATGTGTGCCTATATATATATTTACTATTGTATGTTTTCCATTTTATTCACAAGTTGTGGTCTCTTCACATGAGTCACGAGTACATATATTTCAGATCAGCATCACAACGCTTACAATTTACAAGAGAATCGTAGAGACGTAGAATCCGACATATTAGTTGATTTAATATTAAAGGGCGTAATTAGCCATCTGACACGCCCATGTGCACGTGTGGAGGGTGTTTAAGATTTCGCCTAAGCCAAAATCGAGATTTTTGCTTGTTTTGTTATGTATCATATATTATGTGGGTTAACTTTCTCTCTACTAATTCGCAAAAGTTGTACAGAGTGCGGAGTGTTTGCATGTGTCAAGTTCTAGAAGAGTTCTGCATTCACTTTTTTATACATTTACATTATTAGATTTTATAATTTTGCTACGTCATGCTCAACATGCACATACATACATATTATGTGCATACACAACCACAACATGTACTTGATGAGGTTATATAAAATTTGTCTCTCCTTTGCTTTACGCACAACACAAGTTGTGTATGGTTTTTTTTATCACCAAAACTTCTCTACTCGTTTTTATTTTGCTGGATTTATAAACATAATTTGGAGTAAATTCTTAAGCGAATACACGATTAATAGTTTTTGGAAATTAAAACTTGCAAACTTTTCAGTATAAAAATTTAAAATCGTACATTCTGTGCTTGACTAGTAACAGGAGTATTTTTATTTTTAATTCACCTTGATGTGATTTTCATATTGTCATTTATTTTTTTGACGACAGTTGATTTAATAATGAGGGGCTTTTAATAATGTATATCATATTTTTGTTTAGGATACGGTGAATCTTTCCTTTTTTTCTTCGTAATTACCATTTTTTGCTTTATCAGTATCGGTTAAAGAATATAAATCGCTAATCATTCAATCAATATAACACAGCATTGGGTTAATTTGGCAAATTTCAATAGTACCGACCTGTTCAGAATCAAATTCTGAATCGATTTAACCATATGCGTCTGTTCGTTCGTTCACTGTCCGCTGTCTGTTCACGTATATTTGTGCACGACATTCTTATATCTGAACGTCAATTTTTTATCAATGCTCTGCTCCTCTGGAACTCTCTACCAACCGTTCTAAAATTCTTAATTGACATTTAAGAAGGAATTATCTAAGATACTAATTTAATACTGTTAAATGATTAATTAGCAATCATCCGTAACACATTTATTTTATTTAATGCACCATTTATGCGAATTTTCTGTTTGTCTTTTTTTTTTATAGTTTGTATTGATTGTTTGAATTCTAAAAAAAAAAAACTTATGAAATTTTCAATTCCTCCTTTTTCTATTATTTGTATGGGCAAATACATGTTATTTCACCATTTATTTATTATGTCGATCAATTTGATCGAAACATCTAAAAAAGTCTAACCTATAAATTTTACATGAGTTCATAGTTGTACAGGTAGACATGATTCAGACAGTGATTCTGAAAGAAAAATGTAGAAAATGAAATATCCAGAATCTTCAAAAATAGTTTCAAAAAGTCATATCTTGGTAAATACACCCATTTCTTTAAGCGCTGGATAGATCGCTAAACGCCAGTTTGCCTGTACGTAAATTTAACGTAAGTTACATCAAGGGCTAAAATCTTATCTAGTTCAGCTTATATTACCTTAAGCGCTATTTTCAGATTTGAATGAATTTAAAGGAGAGCAAATGCACAACTAAGGAACAGTAATTATTTTCATTTTACACTGTCACAATTATTTTGTCAAAACTTGTTTGCATCGCTCAGAAGAAGTTCTGAGTCCATCTAGGCGAATATCTCGCGTGTGCATTTGCTTGGAAATCATTAATTTTTGAAATAATACTTGTTGAGCACAAAAGATTATAATTTAATATTGACTATTATTCTTCTCAAGAGAATTTAGTGTAGCTGAAATAATACACTGTGCTGATAATTTGCTCTTTTGACAAAAGCTAGGTAGGTAGCTGTATAGAAAGCCACTGCAAGCATTTTGTACATACACACTGAAGGTAAAATCAAGCCAATTAAACTATAGAATGTGGGTGTGACAACAATATTTTAATTTCATTTGATTTCATGCCCGTGCATAAATATTTCATAAATTATATTCTTCGCATAAAAAGTACGACCAAGTCATAGATAAAATTCCGTTAATATATTATTTCATCTACATTGTATTAATAAATTATAATTTTTTGCGCATATGCCCAATAACCAGAATTGAACCGCATTGGGGAGCTTGTTCTGTGCATACGCACACTTTAACATTCTATATCTCTCGTATACGTGTTGATACAAAAAATTAAAATGCAAAATTGGTGTACTTTACACGCAACCATTTATAATGGTTTTACAATACGAGTGCGAAGCACGAAGTTGGCAAAGTCTATTCAGCAAAGTTAATGAAATAATATTAAGGGTCACTCATCGGCACCACCATCTACAATGCAATATGTAAAAATATGTGTTGGTTAAAAAATGTGGTGGATATGTAAATAATGAAACAACAATTTTAGAACAAATTGCAATGGGATGATTTTCGCGCATTTCATGGAAGTTGTAGGATTTCGAAAAAAACTTTTCAGTTGACTTTTGGACACCTTAAACAGAACGGGGAGATAAAAACTTCTTGTGCACAACTTCTAAGTAATACAAAGCTAAAAATTGCCTCAAACGTTGGGACATGTCTAAAGCCTATGCCTGAAGGGTATAAAGTAGACCTGAAAATGAATCTGCCACTTCCTTAGTGTAGCGCTGATTTTTTAATGAACTAAGAATTTATAGCAGAAAAAAAGAAGAACAACAACAAAACACTACATAAAGCTTTTGTTTATTATGCATCTACAAAAAAAAAGAACATAACGCGGAACTGAACAGAACGGAAAAAATTAGTTCATTAAAAGTTTCCACATTAATTCATTTATTCGTTATAGTTTAATTTTTCGTACCTCCATACCTTTACTTGGATTTAAAAAAAACAGAACCTGGACAAGTACATACCCCAAACAACAATAACAATAACAACAACGATTAAATGCAGGAAAATAAGAAATTTAAATTAGTATTTTCCATAACCAAATGTGGGCGTGGCATGTAGCTAATTACACCATTTCTTAGTGTTAACTGACGTGTTACGCATTAACTTCTCCGTCAAATTTCGCACAAAATAATATTTATATAAATTGTGAGCGTATTTGTTATCGGACTCCGCTCAATGGAACAGCTCAATATAAATATGCATCAATCTCAACAAAATTCCACATCTCATAATTTAACAGTGGGGGCGTTTCAACGGTACGCGAATAATGTTAGGATCGTTTCAAATTATGCAAACTTGGTAGAGTCTCCCACGATTTCTTCTGGATGTTATGGCTGGATAAACAAATTTAGTCCTCCTTTCTTTCTGTGTGGAGGATAAAAAAGCTTAAAAATGATGCATTAGCATGAAAGGGTCATAAGTTGTTACAGATCGCAAATATTGGAAATAGTAAATATCGGGCCCCATTCATATAATTGAGGTCCTCTCAAAATCCAAACCTATGCTTTGGATATACCCTAAGGTAGGGTATAATAATAATAACCACACTCATCCCCAATTAGCCGCAGGGATCTACGTGTCAGTACTCTGTGCTGTTTTTAACAGCAAGCGAACACTCATGGTTCTTATGCAGTACATGAACATAAATAAATACACCTATTCATAAACATATACACAACATACTGATGCTACTGTGCTTTGCAACATGGATTTATTTTGATTGCAGGGCAATGGCAAAAGCTGAATAATAACAATATCATCAGCATCCAGCAAGGGAGAGAAACCTATGCTGAGTATGTGTTGTAGTGGGTGCTAGTGAAATAAAAAAATTTTATAATAAATATTTTTATAAACTCCCCCCATATATCTTAGTAAACATGTGTAAACACTAGAACGCCTTTTGTCAAACTGGTTAACAATAGAAATGGTCCGTCCGTCAGTCCAGCAGTCGTACTTCTAGTAAAAAGTAAGTAAAAATATTTACAAATTTGGTAACATTTGATAGAAAAGAATATTTCTGTGATTAAATCAATTTTAAATTTTAATTTTTCTATACAATAAAAAATTGTTTTTTATAAATTTTTAAATACATACGATACACGCGAGTGTGGTTTTATAGAAATGTAGGGCAATTCTGATTCGCTTATGCATTGGGATGTGTATTCTTTCGGTGTAACTAAATAAGTTGTTGTTGCTGCCCTTACATAAACACTCTCGTCCGCTGTATGTTATCTTTGTGTTGTATATAATTTGGTAAGCGTATATGGTGCTTGTACGGTTGTGTGCGTGTGCATTTAGTTGGTTAACAGTTTGCGGTAATACCCAATATGTGTGGATGGTGCTGTGTTCACATACAAACAAGTTCTCTTCTATACTATTGTAGTGGTCACAGTGTATGTGTGTGAGTATTTGGTGGCACTTGAGGGCTCATTTAAAAATTTATTTATTCCAGTTGATTGCAATGTAACCGCAAATATTTACAGCAACATCGACAACAACAATAACAAAAGGGAGTAACCGAAAATGCACAGATCAACTTCATTAAACCCTCGCAACCGGAATATGGTGAACAGCAAGCACAGTCTATGCCAGCTGGGCTTTTACAGTCCTACCAAAACATTTTATTTCTAACAACAACAACATACAAACGTATGTGTGAAACCTCCCACAGGTACTGATGTACGTATACATCACACACTCAAATCTCTTTACAACTGAATTTTTATGCATACACACACACACACACACATATGTAATGCATTATATACGTACGTACATGAGCCTACGTGAGTATGTATGTAGTCATAGTACAACATTCTTCTGTCAGCACTTTGTTCAAAACATTTTCAACATCATTTCAACCTATTATGTTTATTAAGATTAAGTCATGACCATCATCTGACTTTATAAAAAGCGTTTAAGCGACGCAGCTTTTAAAAACACTTGAAACGTTTTCATCCCTCAATTATTGCCTGATATTCTTTTCTTTTCAATTGGAACGATGGAGTTGTATTTAACGTGTGCTTCAACTTTATTGATTTTATTTCTTAACGCATTTTCTGCATTATTAAATTATGATGAAAAATCAAATACAAAATTTATTGTTAAATACAGAACTCTGTTTCTGTAAATATAAATATAAATGTATGTGTCATTTATATTTTTAAAATAATTGCTAATTTTCACAACTCATAATAAAAAATATATTTCCTTTAAATGTTCACATTTTTATTGCTTATAATTGTTATGTAAAAACCTTTTTGTAAAGTTATTGGAATAGAAATTATAATTGGCAAATATATTTGACATGAATCACATGAATTCATCCATATTTGGTATTTTGGTTTTAAACTTAAAGCAAAGGACAACAAATTAACAAAAGCCGACACTAGCTTGCAACATAAAAAAATAAAAAACGACTATATTAGGCGTACGTCAAATCTAGGATACTCACCATCATTGTCCTCTTCCAAACAGAACATTACCGCTACAAATTTATTTGCACCAATACGCCTGGACACACGGCGGACAGAAGCTTCAAATATACTATTCTAACGTTGTTGATCAAAAATATATGTGCTATTGGGGGTGCGGTTCGCACTTTCTGATACTTACAAAGGTTTAATCAAAAATAATAAAAAGGGGTAAAAAAAATGTGAAGGACGGGTAGACCCCTACGTCTACGTTAGTCTATGAGCAAGTCGTTATCTCGGATGCAAATGCCCATTAAAGGAAGTAAATAACTTTATTTTTTACTGCTTCCTTGCTGCTTATATATCAAAAAAATTAAAAATTTTCCAATTATTTTTATAGCCACAGATCCATTTTTGTTAGTTGGTCGACGACTCTTGTACACTTATTCTTTATATAAAAAAATCTAAATAAAATTGTATAAAATCGATTAGGAGCCACGCCCACGATCGTCAAAAATCTGTATATATATGTTTAAATATGTATAAATATTACCTACATTGATGTGTTTAAAAAAAGCGTGATCGGATGACAGACACGCCTACAATCGACATAAAACTTTATATCTGCCACAAAAGTTGACCTATGAACTTAAATTATGGTGTACTTATTAATGAATAGCCTGTCCATGTCGCCTGTCATGTGGCGAAAATGGGCATGGTCGGATAACAGACACACCCACAATTTACAAAATCCATACTCAACGTAAGAGTAGACTTGCAAGTTGACGTAATACATACACTATTAGAGGGCGCAATATATATATTTGCCATGCCCACCGTTGTGGAGGCGGAGGGTATTTAAGATTTGGCCTAACCAAAATTAAGTTTTCTCGCTTGTTTCATAAATAATAAACGACACAATGCACAAAATACAATCATACCATTCACTATGTGGATCGGGGTACAATAAGTTCCATTACGTTTGCAAAGATTCTTCAGAGGTCCCACCAAGAATTCGAAGTTGATATAGACACACCTGTGCGTGTGTGTCCATTTGTTGATGAAATGATTGAATCGCAAATTTGATATATCGAGGAGACATTATGAGCAGATGTTTTTTGTCTATGTGGTAGTTTTTTATAACACAACTAAAATCAACATAAATCTATCCATAAGTCACAGATATGTTTATATCTTACAAAATCTTTTTTTTGACTTAGAAGTTGATACGTAATGCATTTGAAGGTATAAGAAGGTATAAGAGTTGCAAAGCACAACTAAACGCCAAAAAAAAAAATACCCGCCCATCGTTGCGATGATGGGTATTATTATTAAAAAAACAAATTTTTTTTGAAAAATTCGTGTCTGAAATAAATTTTAAAATAGTATTTTGCATTATTACCAACTTCTTTTCGTACCTACATGCACACTGTAACAAAGGGCGAATGAAAGAAAACAAAAAATGTAAACATGAAATATTACGAGTAGAGTTCAATTCAAACGAAAGAATACAATATGAGAAGTAGTTTCAATGGAGCAGGAAGGCAAAATACAATACCATTACACCAATCTATGCGTGTGTGTGTGTACACATTATTATATGTGAATATGTGCACTTGATTCAAAAATGGAACTGTGTATGTTTGTACAGAATGGTCATTCCAATAAACAAACGAACAAAAAGCACATATTTTGTCGAAAGACATTTCACAAGACATAAAGAAGAAGCGTACATACTACACTGCAGTAGATTTTTATTTAAAAGGAATTGAAAAAAAATTGAAAAACAACAATAACAAGTGCTAGAACAAACACTCTAAATTGTAGCTGGACTGAGGCTGGATCAGGGGTCTCCAAACTATTTGGATCATGGGTCAAATATCTCAATTAGAACATGATAGGCGAGTCGTAATATATCCAAGATTATAAAAACATTTTAATGATATGTTTGAAATTGCGATATTTTTCTTATAATAGCGTCCATTTCGGGGTCTAAAGTATCATGTATTTTTTATATCTCCCGCAAAGTATGTACCAAATATGTTTCCTTTTAGTTTGACCCTACAAAGTGTTCT
Source organism: Crataerina pallida (assembly GCA_949710015.1). NCBI lineage: Eukaryota > Metazoa > Arthropoda > Insecta > Diptera > Hippoboscidae > Crataerina > Crataerina pallida. Next base: position 18,095,486 of record OX453291.1, read on the forward strand.
TGAACAACATCAAAATCTAAGGCGAAATATACATGTCGGCGTGTCTGTCTTGCACTTGTAAATTTTGAGATATTGAGCTTGACGGTTTTAGTTTCTGTACGTAGAACGCTAATTTAAGTTGGGCCACACAATCGAGCACAAAAACTAACATTTTAGTTTTAAAGTTTATGTATAATAAGTAAAATATAAAACGCATAATTAAATACATGCCATGTCCACATGTAGGATTTAGTTTTATTCACTTGTTTAATATTAATTTTTTGCATTCAATTATTTGATGGAACGGATAAAGTATACCTTCGGGCCGTACTTTAGAGACTTCTGGATCGGAGTGTTGCGAGTTATGTTCATACATATATATTGTACATATGTATGGCAAAAAAATGTTACAGAAATGAAAGGAAAATGAATTAATGTTTATCTGTACAAATGCACACATATATATACATATATGTAGTTGCATAAGTATGCGACGGTGTGCGTACACGTTGAATAAGATGTTACCATATTATTCATTCATTCAGCTTACGATACATAGTGACTTTATTTGTCATTGAGTAGAGAAAGGTCCTGGTATTAAAAAGATGGAGAGCAACAACGAGTAGAATTGAAGCTGAAGCTGTAGTAGTTGGTTGGCTTAACATGGAGAACTCCTGTAATTGCATTTTTATACACACTCGCCTGCATACAAATACCATATGTATGCAATATACACAGTTACTCATATACAACAACAATACCAACACCAACACTACAACGCCCACACCAACAAAAACAAGAAATAAGTAATAGTAAATATTCAATACTTCAAGGATATTACTTGAACTTATCCTTAATTGAATTTAACCACAAACACAACGCAATCACTTACTCGACGAGTAACCCTTTTACTCTCGTTACCCGGAAGTGTTCTTGTTCTACGATAATTATAATAACAATAATAGCAACAACAACACATACACAATAATGGTATAATAGAAAGTTCATATATATTTCCAGATTATTTCTGTTAGTGCCAATGACAGCAACAAAACAAGCGACTGTGATTACAATACATATTACAGCTGTTTGTGTCTACGGCAAATGTTTGGCAGAGGCAAAATGTTGATATTAATCAGAAATATTTATACAAATCAGTTTGGTTATATCTATACATGTGGTAGAGTAAGGTAGAAATATAATTTGAGGTCCACAAAGGATATAATGTAACAACCAAAAGCAGATATCTTCCGCTTCCTTTTATTATAATTATTATTATGCTTCAAGGCGGATACATTTTGATTTAATTTACAGATACCTGCCACGCCCACAATATAATTAACAATATAGAAAATGGGGAGTGTATCTAGGGTATATTCTCAATTCTTCACACCTTGCACCTATATGCTAAATAACATTTCCCACATCCTGCCGTGCGATCATATTACCAAAAACTGATACGTTAAGCTGAAATTTATTAAAGATATGTTAAGTGTATGGAATCAACCCCCATACATAGTAAAAAAAAAACAAAATTCGTTAACAGTCACGCGTACAATTAACAAAAATCACTCAAGGCGCCAAAAATCAATGTCTCTTAAGTAGCTGAGTGGGCTAACCTTAATGTTAGAACATCATTGAACATCATAACGGAAGGCGCAATGTATACGCACAATGTGCCACGTCCGCTGCTGGTATATGTATACATGTATAGGGTGTCTAAGATTCGGCTTGAGCCATATTTGGGAGCTGCATTACTTATTATGTTTTGTTACAAATCTTGCTTTATATATAAATATGTAAATACATTTGCACCCATAAGCCCGCACACACACATATATTTATATATAATTCATAATGATTTTATTTTTCAGGTTAATTGAAACTTTTAGTAAAGGCGTTAAAAATGCGTCCAGTATTTTTAGTGTGCCCTTTAATTGCTCATCAAATTAAGTTTTATGAAATTTTAATTGGATGCGTATGCAACAACCGGTTAATTACGTTTAAAGTGATATATATGACAAGCAATTAAACGCGATTAAGTGCTAAAATATACGATTGTACTTACATATGAAATTGTACATTAGTGTGTGTGCGCTTTTTTGGTTTGATTGCGAATAATTGATAAAATTTCATTTTCAATCAAATTTTAATGGAACAGAAAATTTGGTAAAATTATGAAAAATGTATTTCATCGGTCATCTTAAATTTTTTTCCTTTCTAAACGTGAGGTGAGAGAAGGAGAAGGAGAACAGTGGCATACAGTGGCGTATAAGGCTAGTTATGCTAATAACAGTATTTATGTAAATTATGCGCTTATTTCATTCCTTAATGCTTGGATATCCTTGGTATCAGTGCTTATTGTGGTTTGCACTTGAACCATCCTGTCCTGTTTACTCCGACTACTAAGTATCTACAGCATGTCACGTAACATTAATCTCGCCTCAGAATGACATCGACATTACACGTGAGTGGGAACACGTGGTAAGTGGATGTGTGTACGTATCGTATGTTAAAACAAAAACTGATAGCGTGCATAATACAATACAAACACTCGCATAATACTCACGCATACACTTGCATACAAATATGCAAATTTGCTTATCCTTGTGTAAATCTTAATCATCTTAGGTGTGTAAACATGCACACACACACAGGCACTCATTTCAAATTGTATATATATGCATTTATGCCCATTTCTCTTCCAGTTGAAGGATTTTGGGGCGCGCAAAATATTAAACGATTACTTAATTAACTGTTAATGATATTTTAAGGTTATGGAGACTTTCATACACACAATACAATTAAACACTGCAAGATTATGCTTTCACTTACTTAACTATATATTTACATACATTCACACAAACACACATGTCATTCCTATATATATATATATGATAAGTACTCGTGCATACATATTTAGATAATGATTCAATAATGGACACATTACAAGGATTTTATAATGGATATTAATCGTTCTTATATAAGAATTATGGGCGTGTGGCCCCTACCACTGAAAGTGTCAACATTAATTTAGCGAAAAATCGTGCTTAAAATTCCGGTGGCAATTATTCACCCATTAAGTACACAAACGCATGTATTTTCATTTATATTAAAACATTAAGAATATTAAATAATTAAATGATAAAATGAATATGAAATGAGATTTTTTAAGCGTAGAGCTAGTAATCAACCGTCCATTACTGAACACTTTGTATATACATACAATATGGTATTTTGTTTTAATTAATTCAATTTTTTATTCAATTTGCAACACCCAAGAGGAGACGCCAGAGACCCTGTAAAATATGTATATGATCAGCATGGAAAACTGAGTCAGACATGTTGTTAGCACTCTAGGGATCGTCAATTTTGATACATTGAGCTAACATTTTGTGCAGGCACTTCTAATTTCTCTACGCAGAGTGTTGTTCAAATTGGAAAAACGTCGGCCAAGGGCCATGTCCACAATACACGAAAGTCTACGTATCTGCCACAGCTATGAAGTTGAAATTTGGCATAAATACTAAGTTTATCCCATTCATTGACGTGCAACATATTGTCAGATATAAATCGTAAAACTGGACTTGTAAGCTAATACATTTCGCAGATGCGGAAGATATTCCAACTTTAGTTTTCTTACTTGGTTGTCCCTTGGATTTTCGGAAAACCTATATGTCGTCTATACGAAATAATATATAATATATATATATTTATCTTTTTTACGAGGGATGGTTTTAAGATTAGAACAGGGACCACTATTCGAAGATACACAGTAGTGCTTCCTGCCGCATTTCGGCCAAGCCAAATTAAATTTTACCTCCCACTGACATTAAAGCTGTAAGCGTTATCGTAAAAAAAAAGTTTGGTTAGTCTTTTTAACTTATGAGTAATTCCGGGCAAGAACGTTTACAATTTTACTGTACTGTGGGGTGTGTCTCTTTCTTTGTTTGTCTGTCTGTATAAACTATCAATACTTTGGTCAAATTTCCAGATATTAACTTAAAAGTTGAAACTGCAAGTATGTCGTTCATCACAAGGCAGACATGCCCAAATCGATTTAGAGTTAAAGTGAATGCACTGTCTGCCTCAAAGAGATGGGTATGAAAAAAGTCAAAAGCATTGCTTCAGAAAAATTCTTATGTTCAAGGATTTGTACACAAAATAACAAGATGCTACTATCTGATGTAACATCAACAAATAAAGTTAAATGCCTTCATGTGTATGTGATTGTTGGAGTCGTCCATTTATTTTTCCCAATTATAAATGCGAACGAATGTGTGTTTGGGTTAGACTCAAATAAAATCTCAAATAATTTTGCCTTGGTGTACATACATGCACAAGCAACACATTGTACACTACAACAATTAAGGAGAGAGAAAAGAAAAAATCTTGGCTTTATTGCCCTTGTTTCTGTTCGTTTTTTCTCTCTCCCAAAATAAAGAATTTCTTTAAAAATTGCACTTCATTGTAATTTACTTCATTTAATCGAGTTCTATGCATTAAAACAAGGCATGAAAAAGAAAAAATAAGTTTTCGATATGTAAGCCTTAACTTGATTAGGACGATTTAAAATTGCATGCTGATCAAGATTTGGGTGTTGCGAACGCAATAACAAACTTAGCGTACCCACATGTTATCCAGAGGACATAAAATAAAAGTTATTTGGTTTTTTGGAGTTATTTGAAATCATTTAAGGCTGTGACAATTATATTTCCAACATATTTTATTTCATTATGCAAGCTGCTGCCTCTATTTAAAGGAGAAGCCGTAATTTGTGTGTAACGACGACATAAATGAGTATTTTAAGTAAGAATGGAAGAAGTACGGCATACAATTATTTCTTCCTTTACACTTAGCAAAAGAGATTTACCACCGAATTTCTATTAACACACAAAACTTGCCTTACTTACTTAGTCGACATATATATTGTGTAAAACCAAAGCTTTTAGTGGGCAAGAAGAGGTTTAAATGGTTAACCACCTCCTCAATCAACTTCTTCTTCTTAAGTGACGTTTGCTCTAATACCAAGACTACTACTGCTACAAACATTTGTAACCATTTTAGCTGAGCCAGTGAATTAGTTGAATGGCGGCTGCATCAATGGTAACAGCACAGCAGTAACCGCTTGCTGAGAATGCAATGCTATGAACTCCCTGATAAATGGCAAACTTTTTACTATAATCAAGTATTGCAATTAATTCGTGGCAAAGGCAAAGTGCAGACATTTGTTTCGCCGCATAAAACACGCTTGGCAGCGTAAATAAAGAAACTTTAAGAGCGCTTCACTTGGCTAGTTTCTGCTTTTGCTTTTCATCCTTACAATACCATAAAAGTTTTACTCTTTTATATATTTTTTGGTAATTTTAGATGAAGCTCTCTCTTTTCTATTTTTTTTTTGTTTTAATTTTTTTTTTTTACAACATGAAACGTGCTCCTTAAGGAAAAACTGATATATAGTAATATAGGGTATTGCAAAACAAGTAAAATGTCACCTTATCTATGGGCGATCAATAAATTCAGTTGCAATTCCGATTGACTAAAAAAATATTTACAAAATTTTTATTTTGTTAAATTTTTTACCGTTCGTAATAATTATATTTTTTGGTACGAAATATACCATCCTACGTGAGAGGACCTTGAATTTTCAATACAGAAAACATTTCAATCAATCGCTATAACTATTTAATGTTTTGAATAATTCTTATACCAAGTAAGAGCGATTAAAACGCACACCACACCTTTTTAAAATTCTCAAGTTCCCATCTTTCATTTGATGTGCAATAAATTTTTTTTGCTATCTTGGTATAGGATACCGACATATTGAATATATTTGAGACCCACATCTTTTAGAATAGAACAAAATTGATATGAACCTTCTTATGTGCAGGAAACTTGTTAATCATTTTGAGTTTATTATCCCGAAATTTGGTTTATTAGGTTTTTTATTCGTCCAGCCCTTTCATTTTATATCCATTTTGAATGTATTGTAAAGAGTGTAAGTAATGTAAGATTTGCGCGCGGTCTCTATATTGGATTTGTTTTAATGTTAAATTATTCGTCGCACTCTTGTTGTCAAGTCGTCATTTAGAGTAGGAAAATAGGTCACTTTAAAGCGGTTGCTTGTTAAATGTACACATATTTACATACATTTAAAGTTATTACTTTCATCGATGTATTTAAAGTGGACATGGTTGCATAATATATGCGCCCACAATCTACAAAAACTCGTACTCAACGTAAAACTCGAATTGTCAGTTGATACGCACTACATATACACTATTAGAGGGCGTAATTATATACCTGCTAGGCCCAATGTTTGTTTTAAGGTTTCACTTGTGGAGTGTATTTAAGATTTACCCTAAACAAAATTTAGTTTTTTTTACTCGATTAGAATACCACAGTGTCCTGTTATCGAAAATGATAAATGTGCTCTGGACCTTGACCATATGTAATATATGTAATTTTTTAAGTGATTCTTCCTTCCGTAACCAACATTAGTGAGCGAAAGTTGTAGAAGTTCATACCCCCTCCAACCGTTGTATTTTAAACACATGATATTTTTACACTGGCATTGTGCTGTTGAGGAGGTACAGGAATGTTCATTTGTCTTTCAACTTACAGCAAATAAGAAGTAATGACTAAGATTATTTATAATGCACGACGTGCACACATTTTAATTAATTTGCAACATTTAGCGGTGAACCACATACACATAGGGAAACAAAAACATAAATTCCATCCCAAGAGAATTAGGAATTAAAGCAAGAAAGTTAAGTTTAGAAAGAAGTAAGAAAATAAATGAAAACTAAATGCCAAAAAATAAAACGACACCACAAAAAGAATAGTGGACCTGAAGAGCTGAGAGCTTTAAATTTATTTAACCACAAATATTTTAACTAAACGTAAATGAATCTGTAATCTGCAGAGTGAATCTTTCGTTTTCTAGCAAGGTTGCGTTAATGTAAGTTTTGTTTCTAAATCTCAAAAGTGTCAATGGTGGCGGTATCATATAAAAAGTGGCAAAGAGGCCAAAGAGTTAGGTGCAAAGTTCTACCGCAAAACTATTATATTGTGGTCCTGGTAGTAACCAGCACACATCTTGTTAAGTGTGCAAATAAAAATACTTATGCAGCAGTAACGCCAAGACGATGAGTACTTTAATTGTGCATGTATTGGCAAAATGCATATGTGTATGTGACACCATAGTACACGTACAATTGCTACAAGTTGCCGACATCAGCTAAAAATGAAAAAACTGCTGTGCGTGCAAGTGACACTACAACACAGAGTTGGAGGTACAACCATCGTGATCGTCATCATTATCAACAGCGTTTTTCAGGTGACATCTAAAATTAAGTGAAATTTCAACCAAAGTCATAACACTTTTTACTGCTTCGTTAAGGCCGCATATACGTACGATTCAAAATTTTTTCAAAAAAATCCCTTTATTGCTTTTGGGATATATGTTTCTGGTGTTTGTGCGTGTGACACTTGATCGATTTCGCCTACAACCGTAACTATTCCAACAACATATATAAATTTGAACGGACATGTCTGGGTTGATTCAGATTTCAATGCTGATCAAAAACGGATTTACTTTGTAAGTTATTTAATGCCACCTTCTGGTCGTTACAAATGGATGGAATGGGTGGATTTTTTAAAATAACTTAAGTCCGCTCTTAACAAATACTCCGCAATTTAATGAGAACTCTGACCATTATAATTTTTGGGAAAATGGGTCTTTAAATTCTAAAATGACGGATCGTTTCGGTGCTCTTAGAATTGGAAATCTACAATCGGAGGTTCACAGCGCTTAGTTACGGAATATATAGCCTAAATTCACTTTTGCATAAAATAAAAAATTTATAAGTCACTGAAAGAAGTGTATACTGACGCTGCAGTTTGCATCGACATTAAAAATCGGTTTACTGATATCACAATATCACTAAGTAGATCACGTAGATACGTGCACAATATTATTAGCGTTTATATTTCCTAATTTTGCAATAAATTGCTAAATATTTGACATTTGTAGTGTTAGTGTTTGGATGCGTTCGTAAGCATTGTATTGTGTGCCAGGGAGATTGCAAGGAACGCAAAAAGTCAATATTTGTGCAATGTAGGTGGCAGACAGCTACAGAAGCGCACATAATATTGTAGAATACGCATCGATTGTTTTATTCCAACAAAAAAAGACATGCTGTTACTATAAAATAGTGAAAATGAACAACAGTGTATATAAGGATGCTTGCGAATGGTATACTATTACCCACAAAAGACTTGAACATTTTTATAGTCAACGTCTCTCTGGCTGTCTTCCTGTCTATCTGTCTTTATATTTGCCTGTTGTTGGCTCATTTAAATATTTTTAGCATTTTCAATTTTACCGTTAGTAGTTACATTTGTTGTTTGTTGTTACTTGTTGTTGTTGTTATATGTGGCACTTTGTAATGTAATACATTCCACTAATAGTAAATTTCTTTTAAGCTTCTTCTTACCATATATTTCCCTTTGTCTCTCTTGTGTATGTAGTTAGTTAAAAATATATTTATACTACGAATGCTATATAAAGCTGCAAGTTACCGTTGGTTATTGCGTTTATGAAAATGACTCCATGTTCCTCTTCTTAGTTTATGCTAACGAGAACGGAGCGTACACCATTAACTTGGTAAAATGTTTACCCAGCTAGAGTTGAAATCACTTCGTCTCAGCGTACTGTACCTGCATATGCATACATGGATATGAATATAGTGTCCGTGTGTGTATGTGTGTGCCATGTAGACAAGCGAATAGAATTACAATTACCCAATATTACATGCTTTTAAATTTTCTCTGTTGCTTGCCGTAAACAAGTGACATATGGCACAACTTTTAAAGAAAAAACTAATAACCCCTAAAAATTGTAGACGATGATGACGTGAACGCAGACACACTGTAAAATCTCACTTCTCATATTAGGCGTTTATTATTGTTATTGAGACATCTGGAGAACATTTTTTTTTGTGCAGGAAGTGTGAAAACAATTATAAAAAATTTTATAATTTATAAATTTGTTTTACACGTATTTTTATTTTAATTTTGTTACTTTACAAATTCAAAAATTGCGACGTGTAGGATCATAAGGAGGAATATATATGGATGGACGGATTTCTTACACCACAAAGCGATTATTACGATTTTTCTACTCCAGTGACTAGAAAGCATTTTTATTACCAAATTATTAATATTTGAAATGATTCGTAATTTGCATTGCTAACGTACAATGCACACACGCACATATACGTATATCCGCGTAGAGAGGGAGATAAATGCATACGGACTGTATGCGATAGCATGTGCAACCGCATTAAGTTGCATTCTACATGCATTGTCACCGTATATGTGTGTGCAATAGAAAACCAAACCGACGAACCAACTTTGTGGGGCACATTATTTCAATGAACCTATATTTGAGGTTTCCTCTCTCTTGACGGAAATCGTTTGTAATTCACACAACGGGAAATGTGTGCTAACCATACTTAAGAGTCGATTGTGTGTTTGCGTTTAAACAACAAAAGTGAAAGAGAGAGGCAGAGAGAGAGAGATAATGCGAGAGATACCATAGTGTTGGTATTTGCTTGCTCTGTTCATTTAATTGCAATGAAAGCAGTGTCTTATTAATGTAACCGCTTGAGTTTGGTAGAGATTGTCATGGCAGGCCTGTTCGGGTTGGAATTGAATTCAATATGCAACAGATACCTAGAATCACTAAAGCTATAAATTGTAGCTTAAAATTCATTCAGCTGTCAAAGAGAAGTTCTACTGAGCAGTTTAACTCGTATATAAATACGTTTACCATCTAGTCACTTAAGTGCATATTTCTAAAAAAAAAAAAATATTTTTCTTCGCTTTTAAAACTCCATTGAAAGTGTGATTTGTCTCAGGTTTTTTGCAATATGTGTTTCCTTGCAAATCTAGAATTTATCGTCCCTTTGTTGCATAGAAACACTTCGAAATGTTTATACACAAACTACTCCATAAGTGTAGAACTTTCGTTAAAGCTATTCTATAGTTACACATGTGGTATATGTACCCTTCCTTTATCTAACCGTATAACTGGGATAGAAGGTCATAAATATAAAGCTTAAATCAAATTATGAAAACACTTCACCGATTTCATTTTTTAACAAAACCACTTATTAGTTGAATACACCAAACGTACTTGGGCCACATTGCATATACCAACAATAGCTGGATATGCAAATCAATTTCATATTTTACGTTAGTTAAGTGTAGGCCCCTACGCCGGGAAGAAAACAAATTTAGTATACCTTGAAAGGATGGTGTGGAAAGTAAAAACAAATCTATTCAAGTACAAAAATGTGCATTGGTATATAAATAAAGAATATTTGTAAAATTGAAAGGATTTTCGATAAGCTTCAATTTTCGTATGTACCTGTATGTGTGTACATATAAAAAAACGTGTACATACATGTATGTGTAAATCAGAGACTTGATATCCATAATAATATAAGAGACAAAATTAAATAAAGAACTTTAACTCCATAATAAAATAAGCCAGTAGGCGTGGCATAGCGATTATATGTTACATGGATTATCCTTCCCTTTTACCATAAATATTAAGTGCATTTTCAGTGTAAGACATTCATGCTCATAAGAAAAATTGTGTTTGTTTTGTATTTTTCTTTTTAAAAAAATATATAAATTAATAATAAAATAAAATAAACAAATGTGAAACAGGCTAAGACATTAGTATTGCTGTCAAATATCATCTAAAGAATGACTGTTTTTTGGTTGTTTTGACTGATTTTGTTAGTCGTTTTTTTTTCTCATCCGTATATAAATATTCGGTTCCTTTAGAAAATTTCAAATATTTATTCAAATTTTACACGCCTTGTAAAGGTTGTTATTAGGCCAATTAGGCAGTGGAATTTATCTAGGAACAGTTGTGCCATCCCATTGCCAAGGCTTTGCAATGCGTCCACCCAAGCGGTTTGGATGTTAGTGTAGTTTAAACATATATTTTTTGTAAATTATTTAGGCATCTTTCAAGTGTAAGTCAATTATAAAATGAATATTTTGTGGGTTATTTTAAAAAGGATCATTTAAATAATAGCTGTTGTTATAAATTAGCTATAAATAAGCAATGTTTTGTTGGCTATTTTTAAAATACCAAAAATAAACAACAACAATATTTTTTTTGTGGATTATTTAAAATTATTTTTGTACGTTATTTAATTAATAACTTGTAGGTTATTCAAAAATAACAATTTTTAAAGATAATTTTTGTTGGTTATTTTAACAATGACTGTAGTTGTAGATTACTTTAAAAACAACGGTTGTTATAAGTTGTAGGCCATTTATAAATAATAGTTATTTAGGTCAGACCTGAAATTACGCCCCAAAGTTAGTTAAGAATGCTGTTTGGGGCCTGATTATTTTTAAAAAATAATTCGTTCTACAGTATTATTGTGGATAGATTTTATAATTTCTTTTTTATTTTATGTTCAGTCGGTCTCTGGTAACTATTATGTGTTTAAGTCCAAAGCGTTACTTTAATATTTTGTATGATATAACAAACAATAGTGCACTGTGTGTTTTGTCACTTTAGACATATTATAGCAAATCCTTTCTATCCACTTCTTTTCTTTCTATCCATTGATATTGTAGGTATATAAGTAAAATTATTTTAGGAAAAAATATACAAAAATCCTAAAGGGACTCTTATGTCTTTGACATATCATATACTTAAATGTGTACGTCAGTATATGTGTGTATGCCTGCTCATATGAACAAGCATTTCAGATTATATGATAAAAAGAAACATGTTTTGGACAATTTATCACTGGGACAAAAGCTTTCCTTAAAAACAAGACATTTTAAGTGCTTTTTAAACACAAGTTGGTATTATTCTTCGTTTCTCATCTCTTAGTTCAGAAAGAGCAAATTAAAATATTTTAATTGAAATTGATTAAAAGTAAGCAATTGATAAAAAATGGCTAAAAAACAGGTTTGGAAGTTGTGCACACAAGACACACACTCCAATGCGATGGAGAAAAACCCTTCACAGATTATACGAATACAGAAACCGGTTCATATGTCTTAAGAAATGTACAAGATTATTATAACGGGCAAATAAATTTTCATTTATTTATTAATAACAACACTAACAAGGAAAAAACTGAATTTGGCTGAGGTCCATCCACCGCCAATACATATACCTTCTGAGCCTTTACAAGTAATATGGAAAATATACTTAAAGAAATGCTCCTTTTTCCGTTTTGCATTGTGAGCGTGTCGCTTGATCGATTTTGTCCAATTTCAATACCAACCTGCTGGGGCCTCCGCATCTACATATGCTGATGGGTATATAAAAATATTCACCAAATGCCCAAAATATTTTTAAAAAACTTTACACAAAATAATAAATAATTTTAAAAAACAAAAACCTCCAACAAATAATATTAAAGTGACCTTAACAAATTGCTCAACTCAATTTCCGTACACTTTATAGACACATACACCATTACGCAGTGTACGTATATATACACTACGCCGGCAACAATAACACCAATACCAATATACTTGCATTACATTTTAACTTGTATAAAAAAATCCATCTTATACTAACCGAAAGTACTACGTATAACGTTACAAGGACATACCAATAGAAATGAGAGGAAGTAAAAGCACTCTTATGCCCAGACCAGAGATACCGCAGAGCTAGTGCTAATGCAAGTACCGACTACCGAGTCGGTACCAAAGAAAACTCGTTGACCCTTGTGTTAATTTTGAAATCATACTCTTTACCCTACCTCACAGCCAGCGTCTTCTTCTACTCGCTTCAACCATAACCTGACTTGACTACATAAGGGTTAAAGAGAAGGCAAATGAATGAATGAGCGGTCAGTAACAAAGTACTTTTAGCCTAATCTGTTGATGACTGACTTGCTGGTGGTTACTGTTGTTGTTGGTACTAGTATCCCTGTTGCTATTACTATTGTTATTATTATTATTGTTGCTGTTGGTGTTGAATAGGTTTTTGGGTTTAGATGTAGATCATTGTGAGTGTGCGTGTGCAGTTGAATACATTGTCATAGGGAATATAAGTTCAGTTGACTGTTTGGTTGGATGGTCAGACTGGTCAGTGTGTTGGTTTAGTTGAACGAAAGGATTGCAATTTTTTTTTTTTTAAGTCTAACCAAACTGAAGAGGGTTGCTTGGTCAGCGCACAGGAATAACTTGTGGCATATTTCTTTCTTTAATTCATTATATTGCAACTAGTATAACTATCACTTGTATACACATATATGATCTCTGAAAGTGAACGTACTGACCACACTGACTATGAAATAAGAAATTTCAGTTCAATATATATTTTTTTTTTTAGGAATTAGGAATATTATTCTAACGCAAACGAACAGACACACGGACAAACGTACAAGGTCAATTTCTAGCGTAAAAAGATGTCATCCTTCTAGGTATTGGAGGAGTGCATTGTTGAACGAGCCTTTGATGTGCCAAAATTGGAGGGCTTGCGAAACAGAACTTGTCGCAACCACACAATATTTTATGTGGCACTAAATCCGACACGTGAGTTAATATGTTATGTTCAAGCTATTAGAGAGCGTACTGCCCACTTTTTTTTACAATATATACATAAGTCAAATGAAGTTTTATTTCATTTACTATTTCGGCTTGAATTTGTTCCACAAAGACTCACTTTTGATATCCAGTGTATTTGTACACCATACACATTATTTTTAAGTACTTGAATAGGTTTACAGCATTTTTTTAATACTTTCCTCTCCCCCTCTGCAACATGCTAAAGGAACATGGATTTGTACCTATTTGGTAGAAGAGTTTTTAACGTGGATGCTTCCATGATCGAAAATTATGTACAAACCATTAATGGTGTTGCAAAAAAGATTTTAATCGGTCTAAAGGTTTCGGCAAAAACAATACCTAAGACACATAGTATGGCCAAAGATTATACAAATCATTTTTATGAGTTAAACGTTCAAATGAAAAGCACAAATACTATTGTATGTATGTATGTTATAGTTAGCAACTGCAGAACAACTAATTAACTAATCGCGTAACTTGTCACATTAATTGAATGTTAAAGTACTTAAATACATTATTGATCAATATATTTATGTTTAAGCACATTAAGTATCTTTATATGCCAAGTATACAAATCTATATACAAAATATATATATATATATATATATATATGTATTATAAAACTAAAACTAAAACTAAAAGATATATGCCGGATGAAACGGTGACATAAATATAAACAAATTGAATTAGTTTTCGCACAGATGCCATTTTTGAATGAATCTTAAGAGAATTTGAAGAAGAAGATGTAAAAGAAACTTAGAGGAAATGTGAAGTTTTGCTCTAAAAACGGATATTGCTGAGAGTTTCCTGTCTAATAATTACTTTTAATACAAGAACTTATACACACAGTCAGCGAGCCATTTTCATTGACTTGTTGGAGGAGAAAAATTTTGTACCCAAGACAGGAAAAACATTTCTGGAATCAATGATTATTAAGAAGGTTTTCATTATTATTTGAGAAAAGAATGTTTTATTTTCAACAATACTTGAATATTGTTTAGGTGCAGTCGCACTTTATCAAAGGGCTTGTAACACGTAGGAAGGACCATCAGTGACCCTACAAAGTTATTATATAAAAATTTTCTCTAAAGTGATGAAAACGTTAAAGTGGTCCAAGTCAACCTTTAATATTTTTGAAGAAACTTAGCATACGCCCCATTTAATAAGGAAGGTACAAGAACACATAAGAGATGTTACAGAAATTTTTAAAATGTTTGTACATATTAAATAACATATATAAGCAATCATTTTGTATAGCAGTGTGTACGAGAACCACATGAACGAAATGATTAAAATTTAATTTATGCACATGAAATTGCTTCTATTACAAAGATTTTCTAAAGCCTTTGTGCAGGAAGAACTAAGACTTTCTTACACCTGCTACCTTTATTTGCTTTTCTCGCCAGCCCGAGTACACTGTCCACAACATTGTTTTATTGCATTGCTGGGTTCTGTTGCTATGTTATGGGTTTGCGTTTGTTCTTTTATGTGGTTGTTAAAAACTACAAATAAAATGTTTCGTTCTTGCCAGGTTTTTGATGATTTTATTCTTACTTTTAAAAGTGATGAATCCTTCCCGTGCATAATACGTATATAATGTAATTATTTGTTTTCTTGGCAAGAAGAAGAAGTCGAAGACGCCTCAAAAGATTCTTTTTATTAAGAAATGTGTTTTTAACGAAAAGAAGCTTGAACAACAAATTACACGTAGTTCTGGTATCTAATCAAACTGTTTTAACTCTTTTAACTTTCCTTGACCAAGAAAGGATATTTACACCCTCTACCTTAGTGATGAGTGCATAGTAGGTTTTTTATTCCGTTTGCAACACTCAGGAAGAAACCTCTGAGACCCTACACACTAATTATATACTCAATCAGCATCAAAAACTGAGTCGATATTGATATTCGCGTGTCTGAACTCTCGTGCGTCTGTTGTTAGAACTCTTAGAGTTAATTGTTGAGACATCGAGGTGAATATTTCTACAAGTATGTCCGCACACGTGCGTAAATTGGGCAAAAACGCCCAAGTGCTGAAAAAGTTACCAATATTTATTATTCGGGAATCTATCGATATACGAAATATTGGTGGGATCATCCACAATATACAAAAAGCTATTGCGTAGAATCTGGCCTGTACTTAAGTTGATACGTATTACTTACTTGACAGCGCATAATCAACTACTTGCCATGCCCACTGTTTATATATAAAAGTGGAGGGTATAAGCAGAGTTGGCCTGAAGCCAATTTAGCGTTTCTACTTGTTAAGTGTAATATTTAAAACAGGCAAAACAAAACATTGCAAAAGTATTTTTGAGTAAAAATTTTGAAAATTTTGCGGCATGTTTTGCAACAACCCTTCTTGAAAAAATACATATGTTTTTAAAACACATTCGTAATAATCCCTATAAGCCAACACATGTTTTGTATGAATTTAGCACACACATGAATACAAAAAATGAGAAAAAAGAAAACGGTGTGATTACAAGAGTGAATGGATATAAATAAAGTTAACAGCGCCATTTCATGTATGACGGTGTCACAGCTACGCTCTACACACTCAAAACTCGGACATAGTGTTTTAACCATTTTCGGAGAACATACACATATGCATTTGATGTGCAGGCATATTGTCCATGTTGTGCATATGAGTGTGGTCGCATATGTTTGTTTGCGGGCAACATTATTTTAACATTGTGTTTTCAATTTTTTATTGTAGTTTTTTGTTATTTACATACAATCACTTGTGCTAAAATGTAACTTTTTCCACCTTTTATCCAAAAACAAAGAATAAAGCAAACGTGTTCGAGCATGAATTTATATGAAATTTTGGAATAAATGTAACGGGAATATAAAAGAATTAAAAGCCAATATAACTGTTAAAGGAGGTTGAGCTCGATCGTTATATAAGCTAAATTTTTCTTTTATTTTCAAACGAAATAAAATCATCAACTCTGCTTTAAATGAAGTGAAACAATTAAGAAAACTAAATGTGGATAAGGCCAAATAGAGTATACATTACAAATCAGCTGGCAAGTCGAGTTTTCCGCTGAGTATGGTTTTTTCTTCTAAATTATGGGTGTATTTATTATCTGGCCCTGCCTGTTCTTGGTACATCTCTGGATGGAAAAATTGTAGATAAGCGTACGAAATTTCAAGTCCATGGCTAAACTTTTGTGGTAGAGATATAGATTTTTGTCGATTGTGGGCGCGTATGTTTTGAGACCGCGCCCACTTTTGGTCCACCCATAGAAGGAATATTTATAGATAGGCGTTTCGAATTTCAACGTTATAACCAAACTTTTGTGGCAAATAAATTTATTTTTATATAATTATTCTTTTTCATTTAATTTAAAAATTTAATCAATTTAAATTTAACAACGTATATTCATATAAAACCTGATGATGCTTTAAAAATAAAGCGAAATTTTGGTTTCCTTACAATAAATTAAAAAGATTTTTAATCAATTATATCACTTCGATTTCGATCATTTTAAAAAGATTTTTGTTTAATTGAGAAATTTACCTCGAGCTGAAAAAAGAATAATTATTTATAACTAAAAAAAAGGTAAACTAAAGTAAAAACATTTAACTTAAATTTTTTTGTTGGTTGAGGGCGTGGCTCTTGACTGATTTTTCCCATTTTAAAAGGCGCACTGTGTGCGGAAACTACAAGTATCTCTACAATATGTACGCTCCTGAGAATGCCAAAAATAGACATGCACCCGGACGTACATGTATATATAAACCCATTTTTTGATGCTGATCAAGTTATATGATATATGTATATACTTCATTTGCTAAAATAGGAGGAAGGTATATAATGCCTCCTTCGGAGTGTTGCAAACGAAATGACACTCTTAGTACATTCCCCGTCTTACACGGAGGGTATAGTAAATAAATGAAAATGTTTCTACTTCTTATATACTTTGTGAAGGAATTTGGGTTGTCTTTAAGCTTTTCTTTGTGCTTTATGCTAATTAGTGGGATTTAAAGGTTTCCTTTTTAGAGACTTCCTTATATATTACATGGTTTCGTAGTCTTAATATTTCATCAGCCAATGACACAAAAGTTATTGAAATCAAGGTGACTTCCAAGTAGAGAGTATAAAACATAAATTAAATCAAATAAATATGTAAACGGATATTACTGCAATGAATATACTCGTATAGTCTCGGATATATATTAAAGTTTTTCTAACGGAATGAGGATATTTTTTAAAAAGTTATTACGTTTTTATATCCATAGTCATCACTTTGTCTTTAATAATTTATTTTATTCTTCATCTTCGTAAAGACGCTATCTTTAGTTTGCTCTTGCATTTGCGACACCTACATGGAAGCCTATATTGTTGATCAGCATCACAAATTGAACCGATCCGATGTATACGTATGTATGTATCTGTCTGTTTTTGGTAGACAGCATGTATTTAGGATTTAGCCTACATCAAGTTTAGCGTTTTTCCCTCATTTTTCTTACTTATTTGAACAAAGTGCTTTTTTCGTTTCTTGGAATAAAAGGATGTCATCCATTAGCGTCATTAAGATAATAAGCCGCTTCAATAGCAAGTTGTCGTCAGACGAAGATCTCATAACGATGCTAAAGTCTGTTGTAAGCTCATATTGATTGCAAGACATAAAACTATTTACAGCTAAGTATTATTCCTAGTGCCACAATGTACGGTTGAGTGCTTTATAGGATAAACGCAATAAAAGAATATTTTGCAGAAGAATTGTACAATTGAAATGGAAGATAAAGGTGGGGGATAGTGAAAAGCGCTTAAATAAAAATCCATTTATTACAGGTTACATGGCAATCTCTCTTGCGTGCTTGTATTCCCAATTTCATTTTAAGCTATGTGGAATATTGTGTTAAGAGATGTGTCTTGAAAATTAAATTTATTCCTATTTAAAATTAACCCAAATCAATCTTTGGTAGCTACATACCCGTACCGGTCTGTTCTGCATGATTGTAATGGTAATAAAAATACTGGGAACACATTAACTTCATAAACATTGCGAATCAATCCGAACATACTCGCGAGTATTTGAAAATATTGAGTTATTACCGTAAAAAACAAGTCGAAATATTAAAGTAACAGCAAAGGGTGCAGCATGCGTTCGTTATGAATTGTTAAATGTATGTATGTTTGTATACTTTGCCCGAGTCCACCAAGTGCATTCAACGATTTTTTTAATTACAGGGCATTGTTTTCTTTTCCTTTCACTACTTTATGCGCCTTTTCATATTTTTCCTTTTTCGTTGAGTTTCTGTCGTTGTTGGCGCATACAACGAACTTAATTATTCTACAAAATACAATAATATATATATACATGTACAATTTAAATAAAATAAAAAATGCCAGCATGGCAGGGGAAGGACAACATTTAAAATTTATAAATAAACAAAAGAAAAAACACAACTAAAAATATCTATATTTAGCTTAAAGGAAACCCAGAATTTCCTCCACCACAATATATATGAACTCGGGTTCAAGGTTGATTGTTTCCAAATGTATGTAAAATTTAAAATACTTTTACGTTTAGAGTAAAGATTGCGAAACCGAACGAAAAGTTTTATTATTTATTACTAAGACAGAGAAGACCAAGAACAACACTATGAAATATTCAAGTTTTCTTCAGTTTGCAAAATCAGAAATTCTAGAAATACACACCTGATTTTTTTTAACGTTAAGAACCTTTGCATTGCACCAGACCTGGCTATTAGGTGCAAGGGATGGCAAGGGATGGACTAAATAAAACGAACACCTGACATGAAGTTTTTCGCATTTGTAACCCTTCCATGAATGTTAGCTTTGTCGAAACAATATTACTCAAGTGAGTGAGATTAACTTTGAGTTTCGCCCATTATTCTTTTTCGCTAATGATGTTTTATAATGTTTTGTGTATGCTGTCATTACAGTGAATATTGTCGCTCTTGAATCATTAAACAATTCAGCTGTTTCCGTCACAGGGGCTCCCGCTAAACGAACACCAACCTTCTTCGAAGAATGTGAGATCACACATTTCACCGACTGTCGCAATATTCATTTTCTTCAATGTATTTATTGAAAATTACATGAGTGAAAGTTCGCAACATCCCATTTGATCTAATTTCAGAATTTTATTTATACGTGAAACGGTGCTCTGTGTGCGTTCACAAGTTTGTTCCGGAAATTCCTAAATTTCAGATCTATGTAGGGTACCAGGTTTCAGCTGGATACCTCAATTCAAAATTTGCTCAGATTGCCACATATTGTAATTATCATAGTTTTAATTATACCAAACAATTATAAAAAAAGAAAAAAACCAGCTTCTTAAGAAAATACAGTAACTTGACTCCCTTTGGAGCAACACGACGAAACTTCAATAAAACTTATACCAGCAACAAATTAATCTATGAGATGTCAACGTAAGAATATTTACTGTTGGCATAATCACACACATATACCACGCACGTACCTTTGGTTGCCTGCCGACATGTTTCAAGTCAGAAAGTTGTCTTCGTATGTAGCTAGTTAGTTATTTAGTTGCACCGCATATCACGTATTTGATGTACATATGTATGTGGAAATGTTACAGTAACTGAATTAAATGTAGTGCAAGAGGAAACATTCATTAACATGCATCACTCACTCGTGTGAGTTAGTGTGCGTGTAGGGTTTGCTTTAAATATGTGTTGCTGCTGTTGCTCCACCACCGCCATCAACCAGTTCGCAAGTTCCTGCTTAATTGCAACATTCCACAGTTGAAGAAAATTTAAGTGAGACATGCCTTTTGTTAAACCTCTCGCTGTATTTACATTAAAATCGAAATAACGAAAATTAAAATGGCGCCTTAAGCCAGACCTCGAACTTAAGCTAAGCACGGGGCGATTCTTTCATAATGTTTAACGAAATGCGGGACGGTTGGGAATGTTTTTTTTTTATCTGTTGTACTCGTTTTCATACCTTTGATGCTGCTAAAATTTTTTCTTTGTAACTTTTAATAAAATAGAAAACATCTCGTTTATATTTTACGTTTTATTTGTTGTCTTTTATTAAATTGTTTTAATTTCAAACATTTTTATACATCAACAGAACATTTGTCTACTAATCTCTCGGACTACCCATATCGCCCACTTTGTTCTTTTTTATGCATTCCCTGTATTTAATAGTGTTAGTGTTCGTATTATATGAAATACGTGCCTTTTGTGCCAGTTAGTACACAAAAGTTTAAGCGACTCATAGTGTTTGTGGGTACAGCAGCCGCAAGGATTGAGCTATTGGAATAACATTTGGCCCAGACAACAGGCGAATGCGCAACTGTCAGACGCCTACAATTAACCAACATTTCTTAAGACTAGATGAATAAAATTAAAAAGTTGAAATTTACATACAAACATTGATGTATCGAAAATAAGCAGAATCATGGCTGCACCTAGAATTCGATCTTTGTATACCTGTAACCCATACCACACACGTGCCACGCCTACATTTTACGCATAAACGCATAAATGGATACCTTAGGTTTTGATGAACTAAATTGATTTTCTGTTACCTTTTTCCATATTTACCTTTTTGTTGTTAATTAATTTATTCTATCTCATGAAACGTATTTAAAATTTTTTATTTGTCGTTTTTATTTCATATTTATGTATTTATTTTCGTATTTAATGCTACGTTGAATAATTGTATATATATTGGGTGTGTGTGTTTTTTGTTTTTTTTTGTTGTGTTTAGTTGTTCATACGGAAAAAACAAAATCTCTTTGTTTTTGTTGTTGGCATTCATTGCTATTGTTATACGTGTTGTTGCGTTTGTTGATTTTACGATTTTATACTATACACATTTTCATTTATATTTTTATATATTTTACTGTTGTGTGTCTTTTCAGTGTTTGAATTTCTATTCATATTTGTGTTGCATTTAGTTTCCTTCCCCTCTCTCGTCCCTATATCATGCCTGTTGCCAGGGGTATGTTAGGTATGTTCAAATGTTTGTAACTCTTAAACGGCTATACAAGGCGCACAAATCAATTCAGAATCATCTTTTGAATAAATTTGAGCATGACCCTCTGTAATATCTGAAAAACTGTCTGTCCAGTTCTGAATCCAAAGCAAGTTTTAACTTAAATGGGCCCGATTTGAAATGAGTTTGTATGTATATGACGAACATTTTCAATTTCTAACATTTTATGAAAAAACTTTGTGAAATCTAGTAAATTAACTTAATAATTATCTGGACTAAGTTTGAATACGATTGGACCTTTCATCTAACATTTTATTCGAATTTTTTTTATGGCAATATTTTCGCTTTAATGATACAATTAAAAGAAAAGTTTTTAAAATATTTATAATAAAAATTGTGGAAACACAGTCGATGCGGGGCTCGGGAACCAACTATTTGTTTTTAATTTTTTTGTTTTCCCATCTCTGACAGCCTTTCATTTAGCAAAAAATACAAACAAACAAATCAAAAATTTTCATAACTAACTATAAGGTTTCAAATACCAATTGTTGCTTTTGTGTGGTATTCAACAAATATTTTATTTCTATTTATCATTGTTTCATTAGTGCAGAAAAAAAAACGTTGCAAATTTTTAGATTTTCAATATTGAATAACAATGTTTTAGCAACAGCAGGGATTGGTGGTGTTTTATTTTGTGAGATTTGGTTTTAAGCATTGCTTGTTGTAGTTGTTAATTAATATTTTCGAAAACAAACGCAATGCTTTCTGTGAAATATTTCATGTATATAAAAATTGAAAATTTCTAAGAATTTGTTCAGCTTCCCATCGCATCATTAATAAATTAATACAATTCGTTTAACAAATGAAACTCGTAAGGTTTTTATAATTACTTTACTTATGCAAGTTTTAACTTATTGTTAATGTCCCTCAATTAAGTGAACATCTGTTACGTTTAGATGTGTTTGCTCATTTTCTAAAAACCGTAGTATACGTATTCTATGTGAGTCACTAATTGAAAAGCTTATCCATGTATATTCTTATGTGTTTATTAATATAATATTTTATCTAATTAAATCTTACTTATCATATAAGACGTTTAATATTTTTTATTCTAATTAATTTTTATCGATCGGTTACTTTTTAATTTCAATTATTTTTCATTTAGTCGCACTGTGAGGAGCATGAAAATGTTATATTAGAGTGTTTGTATTACCGCGCTGTTTTAATGTTGCCATATTGTATACATATTTCCTACATTAAATATTAAGTTACTTACTCTTAAATGCCAAAACTCTTCTTACTTTATATGTGTCGTAGTCTGCGATTTTTTACTATCGTGTCCTTTTGAAATTTTTTATTTCCATTATCTAAATAACAATGTTCGCGTGTAAGGTATTTACAAATGTTTCATATGAACCAAATTTTATCATTTTTATTAAGTTCAAATTTTTTCATATATGTACGAAATCACTAACCTAATGGTGGCCTTTGTGTGTTGTCCTACTGTGTAATACTACAAAAATTTATGTATATACAGATGAAATAATGAAAAAATTAACGAAAAATCTTGCATATTGTTCCTACTAACATGCTTTTATCGAGTTCCAAGGGAATAAGTAAGCAGACTTTGTAAATGATATTTGGTGAAAAAAGATAATTTAAATCATGTGGATTTTAAGGTTCCCTTGAAGATAGGGTACGATTTTAAACATCAGAAGTGACCTGACCGAGTTCGAATTTTCGAGAAATCGGTCAATTGCCTTGCTATGTAGTTCATCCCTCCCCAGAACAAAACTGAAATTATTTAATAGCTAACGAAATGAAAGCAATATTCTTACCTCGATTCGAACATAGTATCAGAGACACATTAGTTCAAAAGTATTATAGGCGTGATCAAGTGATCAAGGGATCAAGTGAAGTCTAATCATATTTATTATCCCATAAACACGCCTACTTTATTCTATAATATTCCCCCAATCATTTTATCATTTTATTATAGACTTTTCCTCTTGGCTTAGGCCAAGTCTTCACATCTATACGTAATTTGTAGGCATAGCTTTTAACGACCAATAGAATGTGTGTTACATGTCCTGTACTTCACGAAAAAAGTTCAAATCAAATTCTGCATCAAAATAAGTAATTTTTATAAATTGTAGGCGATCTGGTTGTCTTACCCGACCCGTTTCATCGCATCTATGACAATTAATATAAATACATATATCATATTTGTGTTGCATTTAGTATACTCTAAATTTAAATGGTGCAGTTTATTTTTCTGGCCATGAGAGTTTATTGTTAATTGCGGGCGTGGTTGTTATTCAATTTGATTATTATACGTAGAAAATGGTCTGCTTAGATAAAGATTGTCTTTACTCAACTTCAGCACGATATAATTAATTATTAATAATTTAATTAATAATTTAATAATTTAAACAGACAGTAAATACTGAGGCGGACATGTGTACAGCGACTTAGATTTTAATGCCGATTAAGAATATTTGGTGAGGTATCTGACGGGTTCTTCCGGATGTTATTTGTGGAATGGCAAACTTATTATTTGCCTTGGAGGACGCAAATTAGATTGCTTAGTCATTGCTTACGGAAGACACATATAACTTAAAATAACTCTTAATAAATAAATAAAAGAAGTGAACAATCAAACAATGATTATTTATTATTTATCTACTATTACGTACACCTACTGTTCGGTATATAAAGTATCTTATTGTACATCCTTTTAAAATTAACCTAACCTCATTTATAAGGGGCCAAAATAATATAATAGAACAATCTTTTTAAAATGAAATTTATTTAATTGTAATCTTGGGGGATATATATGATGATGCGCACTTGCAGCCACCATATATAAGTGAGCAATAAGAACAACTATGTTGAGCAGTTTATATATATATGTTCGCATGAATGTATGTACAATTATAAAATTTACCGCAAACTACTAACAGGCAACGTTGGTTATATGATTTGTGCCAAGCACTATACCAGCAGTCACATAACCCACTACATTACCGTTTCCTTGATGAGAGTGCTGTTGCTGTTGATGATGCTGATGTTGCTGCTGTTGCTGCTGCTGTTGCTGTTGCTGAGGATAGTGATGATTATGCTGATGTACATGGTGGTTGTGATTATTTTCCGTTGTCGCTGCCACACTAACAGTAGCATTTAATGTAGCGATAGTGGTCGAAGTGGATAAATTGGAGTAACCAACCACGGGCATAAGAGCCGTTGTACTATTACAACCAACAGCTGCACTCTCAATTGTTTCATCATGATTTTCTGTAACCTTCAGTATGCCCAGGGGTGTTGTAGCCGTGGCTGTATTGGTGCTGGCGCTCATGCTTAGACTGGTGCCGCTGATGTGAGCACTGATGCCACTCGGCACACTTGACATTACCGTTCCGGAACGCAACAGCTCTTCGTTTGGTATGGAGAAATGACGATAGGTCATATAATCGGGTGGCATGGCAGCTTGTCTTTTTGCATTCTCGATGCGTTGCTTTTTCAACTTTACATAACTCAACACCGATATCATAACAATAAACACAATAATACCCAGGCAGCAGCCCACAATCAAGCCTAAACGTCGCGTAAGTATGGAGTGCATAAACCCATTGCTAGCCAAACCATTTTCGTCTGCCATCAGGCTGGGCGTAGGGTCCAACGTCTGTACATCCGTGCATGTGGTGAAGCGAGAATTTTTTAAAACTTCTTGTAACGCATCGTCGGCATTGATGGTGTTTTCAATTAGTGCCTGCTGTTGTTGCGGCTGCGCCTGCACAGAGTGCTGCTTAACGTAAGGGATGCCTGCACCGTACACCTCCTGATACACAGGATATACAATATCCGAAGATGATGGCGCTGAATACGCGGTTGCTGCTGGCATAGACGATGACATCATAACAGTTGTCTCTTCACGCCCCATCAGAAATGACTCATTAAAGTGTATCCTCTGTAAAGCATTGTTCACCGCTTCTGAAAGCCAATTACCCGCGCCTATAACACAAATGTGATAACGCGTATTCGCCATGAGCCTTGTCAGTTTGGCTGAATTTGCTGAGCCGTTCAAACGTTTGCCCCGTATCTATAAACAACAGTAACAACACACACAAATAATAAGCAACAATGGATAAAGCACAATAACGTTCAATTGATTATGCGCGCGATTGTGAGTAAGTATGTACCCACGGTGAAGGACAATAAGAGATTTAAATTAATTCGGCCTTAAGTAGAGCGCAAAAGGGCCAACAGACATTCCAATAAATCCAGGCCAAGTTATAAATTTTTGTTGCAATTTAAGTAACTCAATTACACGAGTGGATGGTTGGGCCGGTCAACGGCAATATAATCAAGTTATCTTCGGAAATTATTACAAGGCTGTGAGAGTGAAACGAAAACACATCTGCACACATGCTGTCAATATCATTTCTTCTTGCTTGTACAACATATATTGTACAATAACTAAAGAGCCGCGGTGTGTCAAACCAATTATTGTACGAATACACACACAATAGATTGTGTGTTGTGTCCCTTATGTGTAATTATTGTTAATTTTATTGCCGTAATTTTGCGAATACCATTCATACACGCACACACACACACAAACACTGCAATGTCATATTAAATAAATAGATGTCCATCAACAGCATATACATACATACATACGTACAGGTATGGGTTAAATTACTGTGACCGAAATCTACTTACCTCGTCTATATCAGTCACAACGCTATTTATGGTATTGCCGGTCATTGCACTCCCACTCGCGCTACCAAAACCAACAGCACCGCTATCTGTTATGGCATGGTAAACAATTTCATAGCCGTTTAATCCTAAATGCTCACGACTTTGCCAGGATACAATAACTGAATACGGTTGTATGTCCTGTATGGCAATTTTCGGTATTAATGGTGCATCGCAGAACTGTTGTGGTTCCATTTTGGCAAATACCTTGCCGCGCAATTCGGCCGGATGTTCGCACCTTAGATAATTAATGTTATCGCTCGATGTCATTATTAAAGTTGACGATGACGAGCCAAATGATGCTGTTGATGATGATAATGATGATGATGACAGTGACGGCGATGATGACATCAACGACATAGTGGATACAGCAGTGGATGTTAAACTAGCTATGACTGATAACGAAGACCATTTACGATGATCACGTAACCATTCCCATAACTTTTGTGCATCACAACTGCAATGCAGTGGATTTTCTATAAAGATATACATAAAATAACATCAATATGGATTTTTTAAAAAATCGCAATATTTGTCCTCTTCTTTTTGAAGTCTTTAGTTGATACAATAGTTTAAAATGTAACTTACCCTCTAACCTAAGAGTTTTAATATTAGTTTCCAGTGGTTGTAAAGCTTCAATGGAAATCAATTCAAAATAGTTCTTCCTTAAATCCAACACAATCAGTTTCCTTAAGTAACGGAACGCTTCTGTTGATAAAACTGTCATGCGATTGCCTATCAGGTATAACTCGGTGAGGGAGTGCAAGTTACGGAACGTTTTGCGCGATATGCGATCTAATTGATTGAATGATAAATCGCATATTTGTAATTGACTCAAGTCCGTATTAAATTCCTCCAAGTCTTTTAGAATGTTATGTGAGATATTTAAAATTCGCAACAGTTTCAAGCCTTGCAATCTCTCTTTGGGCAATATTTCCAATTCGTTGACACTTATATCTAATGTTAAGAGGTTGGTGAGGTCTTTAAAAGCTCCGGGTGATATACGCGTAATGCGATTATTAACCAAATGCAAATGTTGCAGAGCCTGAAATGCTTCAAAATCTTTAGAGGTTAATATAGAGAGATTTGTTTGGCAAATGTACAATTCCTTCAAGTAGGGGTACCGTTCCTCTTTGACTGTGTAAATTTTATTGATGGGATTTCCTGTAAGATTTAGCCACGATAATCGGGGAATGGATATATCGGACAGAGCTGAACTGGGTATTTGCAGAAAGCGATTACTCGATAAATCCACCCTTTGCAGATTAATGGAATGACGTAGAAAATTGGCGGGCAATGATAATAGCAGGTTGCCACTGAAATCTATTGTGTCCAATTGTGTTAAGTTGACGGCATTAAAACCACTTAAGGATGTGATTTTGTTATCTTTTAAATTCAATTGCCTTAAATTAACCGTACCGCTCAATTTGTAGAAGTCAACCGAAGTAAAATGATTGCGTGACAAATCCAATATTTCCAAAGTACTGAGATTGTACAAAGCTATGTGGGGAAATTCTAGTAAATTATTGCGACATAATCTCAACTCCTTGAATACATTCAAACCTTGGAAGAGATTACGATTCAAGGAATTTATATAATTATCGCATAAATTCAATTTTACAAGATTCGTGTTCTTCGAAAATAATTGCTCGGGCAGTGAGTCGATACTACAATTGTCCAGGGTTAAATGTTGCAAAGAACGCAGATTGTCAAACATGTTGGACATAATGGCTGCAGAACCTCCCACATGAGTAAAATTGTTATTGGATAAATAAAGACTCCTTAAGCTGGCTACATCCAATTTTTGTATGTCTGCAGGACTTAGAAAATTACTCATCAAATCCAATTCACTTAGATTGAGTAAGGATTTGAATGTGTTCACTTCGATTTTACGCAAAGATGTGTTGCGCAAATTTAAATGAGTCAATGAAAGTTCTTCAAGAAGCACATCACTCGTAATGTGTTCTAGGGGATTATGAGAAAGGTCTAAAACTTTCAGGCTTTTCATTTTATTAAAGGCATATCCTTCTACGGCTGCTATGTGATTCTTGGCCAAATTTAATTCTTCCAAATTTTCGAGATTGAAGAAAAAATCCCGCCGAATTTCCTTTAGACGATTATTTGACAAATCCAGAAACTTTAACTGTTTTACGTTGGCAAAGGTGTCACGATCGATGTTCCGTATTAGATTTCTATCCAAGTACAAACGTGTCAAATCGTATTGACCGGTCAGTAGAGATTTTTCTATATGAACCAGTTGATTATCATTTAACCACATGATTTGCATTTTGATTTGAGCGGAAAAAGTTTTCGGATGAACTTTATGTAAATAATTGGTTCCCAGTTGTATGGTGAGCAATGTTGAATTATTAAACTGTATGGGAAATATGTCTTCTAATACAGTGAGTTGATTGTCTTGCAAGTTAATATGCTGTAAATTGGTCAAGGTTTCGAAAGCAGCTGGCTCTATGTCCTCAATATTATTTTTCTGTAGATGCAATTCTTGCAGGGCAGGCAAGGGCTCAAAAACTCCCTTACGTATGCGCCGTATGCGATTATTATGTAATCGCACTTCCCTTAGGAATTCCAGTTTGCGGAACATGCCAATTTCTAGGTCCTGTATTTCATTATTGTCCAGCGATAGGGAGCTTAATTTTTGACATTTATCGAGCAATGTTACGGGCAGCAAAGGTATAAAGTTGGCTCGCAAGTACAAATGATCCAAATTAATTAAGGTACTGAACACGTTAGGATCTACATGAGCTATTGCATTCGACTCCAAGTAAATGACCTCTACCTGAGAGGAATTGGTGAAAGCATCTGCTGATAGTTCCAAAATATTGTTTTCTGATAAGAATATTTCCCGTAGTTGAGGTAAATTAGAGAACACTCCACTTATTGAATGTATGTGATTGTGACTTAAGTCCACTGTCTGAAGTCGTTTATTTCTCTCAAATATTTTTGAATCCAATGTAATAATGCGATTATGAGACATATCCAATGACATTAATTCACGCACACTCTTAAACGCTTCCGGTTGCACTGCTTCAACTTGATTGGCATATAAGGACAAAGTTTTTAGTTGGGGAGAAGCGCGAAAGCAATCGTCCACAATTTCAGTAAATTGATTTGAACTCAAATCTAAAAACGTCAGTGATGGTAATCGTAGGGCTGTTGCCGCTGAAGCGTTATTTGTAGCCAATGCAATGTCCCCATAAAAGGTGGAAATTTTATTATTTGATAAGCGGAGAATACGTAAATAACTCAATTTTCTTAGAGCCAAGAGAGGAAATGTTTGCAGGCCATTTTCAGATAAGTCAATTTCCTGCATAGATTCGTCTAGGCCAGCAAAAGCATATTCTGGTATACCTTGCAAACGGTTGCCCTTCATATTGAGCTTGGACAATCGTAAACCATAGAAACTGTAGTCCTCGATTAATGAGATTTCGTTGTAATCAAAATCTAGCGAGTTCAATTTTTGCATAGAATTAAAAGCTCGCGAAGGTAGCTAAAGAAGAACACGATGAATAAAAGAAAATATATAAAAATTAATAAATAAAAAAACCCATAAGGTGGTCACATTTCTGTTCTCGCAAAGCTATGCTACAAGAAATAAGAGTTTTAAACAAAATTCAACTATAATGAGTAAGAGTGGCAGGGTGCATGCATTTATAGATTTTCTCCTGAGGGAAAATCTTTAAAACAAATCTCGTTTAATTTTGAGTTTCAATTTATATAACATAATAAATTTATGTGGAAAAGTTTAAAAGCGACCCCTCTTTATGGCAATATTGCTCCTAACTGCACATACACGGGAGACTCACTCATATAAAATTGTTAGCTTCACAAGTAATTGAATTCTCTCATTCACACCCAATATATTGGATTGCATTGCATATTGCAAATATTGCAAGTTTTTAGTTTACGGTACAAATGCGTGTCAACAATTTTCACGTTTCTGTCTGGCACGCACTTAACGAGACTCCCCTTGACGGATGTCACCTTACCCACTAACTGTACGATAAAATTTGTTATCATCTGCTGTGGCAGAGAAAGACAGAGAGATTACATTGAAGCTGTGGACGTTAAGGTGCATAAAAGTTTTATCTCATAACTTTTATATGTGATCTAAAGAAAATAATTTAGTTGCAGCGCGTTCAGAAATTTTGCACACGTACCTTAAAGTAATTTATGACCATTACGTTGACTATATTACTTACTCATACGGTATACGTAACAAAAGGAATGTTGCGTACACGATTTTATTATTACGTACTATTAAATGGATATTTAACTCAGAAATCAATTACTATTGAATGTGAAGTTGAATGGACGGTTCAGGGCTTTTACGCCATTCTCATTAATGTGCTCAAAAGTATATCATTTTACCATAAGCTTTGAAAAAAAAAAATTCCACTTTTTATCGCTCTTGAAGTAAAATGATTAGGCCCTTCGCATCCCACAAAGGTAATGCTACGTTTATCATATGATAATGGGAAAGCCGCCTTTCAGAACTCCATAAAACATTTATAACGTATATTACCAGCACAAGTGGTTCATCTTGCTACTCGCTATAACATACCTGCGTCAATTTTCCATTCACTATGCTTAACGATTCCAAGGATGCACGTACATTCTTTAGACTGTTGTCCTTCAATGTCTCCAAATGCGAATGCGAAAATTGTAAATGCTTTATATGAACACCCGGTTGAAAGACATCCTGTGACAGTGACGTGACTGAACGATCAAAATCGTATATAGACAAAGAGTGCACGGGCGATGATATATGCTCCAATGTGTTGCGTAATGAGAGAGCTGTTGTGCCAGGGCATTCCAAAAATAATCCTACACAATGAAAATAAGACGCATCAGGTGGTGAAAGAACGCAAAGACTTTAACAATAATTGTAAGAGATTATGTAGTCTACTGTTAAGCTAATCTCACAAAAAAAGTGTAGAGGTATAATAATTGTTCTTATATTATGTAATTGCTTACAACACGCACAGTGACATTTCACAACATCGCAAAGTGCACAACTCACTTACCATCTTCAAATTTATAACAGGGACATGCTGAGTTCTCATCAAAACTGGGACATTCTACGTTATTACTGTTAATTCCAACATCCGAGTGGGTATGAAACACATTAGCAGTGTTGGTGGTGGAAGAGGAGGAGGAGAGAACGGCACTGGCAACATTTGCCCCAAATACAAATCCACCATTGCTGCCAGCTACGTTCGAACTACGCTTCAAACGCCAAGGAGTATCATTTGCGTCATTATCCTGATCAGACGTATTATGGCGATGGCGATACTTGTGATGATGATGTTGATGATGATGCTGATGCTTACTGACGGATGAAATGAAATCTAAATTTTCTTTTGACACCAAAAACTCTGTTGATATCACAATGGAAGTATCAGCATTAGTAGAGGAGACATCCTCTGACATGTCCAAGTGAGAAGAGGACGAGGACGAGGACGAGAACGATGGTGATGGTGATGGTGATGATGATATTGTTGTTTGTAATATTGGTGCTAACTTAGTTTCATCATTACGAACCATATAAGAGGCAGGAGTTGAAGTTGATATTAAAGCATTTGTATGCACGTCTGTATGTAGGTTTTGCATAGATGATGAATTATTGTGATTATTTGGTGTTCGTGTGGGATTGTTTGTTGTTGTTATGCTTAGTATTGCTTTTGATAGCAATTGTTCGTTTTCTGTTGTTGTTGTTGGTTTAAATGCCAGGAAATTTGCCATGTTCTTTGATATACTTGACGACGATATCATTGTTGTTGGTTTAGTTGATGTTGCTCGAAGGGTCACTGACACCATCTGGCTTTGCAGTCTTGTTCGATTTTTTTGTATATTTTGGTCCTGTTGTTGTTGTTGGAAGGCTACACACTTTTCGGGGCATAAAGTGACTCTGATGATTACCATGAAGCAAATGAACAGTTGTAAGAATTGTTGTTGTTGATGTTGCCGTAAAGTACTGCATTTTCGTTGTCTTTGATGTACAAGAGGTGGTTGCTGGCGAAAAACATTCGTACACGTTATATGTTGTTTCGAAAACATGTGGCTGGCTTGTTGTTTCTCTTGTTGTTGTTGTTGAGGCTTCTTATGAAAGTCGCTGCTTCTGTTAGAAAATATATTAACTTTCGCACAGCACACATTACTATGGCAAGTACTCATTAAAGTTTTGGTACTACTGGGATTTATCGTTAATAAGCACGTCCGGATATAGTTGGAAAACACATTATGCCCCGAAAAGTGTTTGAGAGCGTTTAATGTTCTATCCTTTTCTCTATCTCTTAAAGAATTTGCTTCTGACTGACAATGTGGGCGCTGTACTGTATGTCTTGTTATTTCCTCTTTACGAAATTCGAATCTCTTCTTAAGTTCTATAATCGTAGTGAATACGGTGTTTGATGTAGTATCCGTAATCTGATTGAACATCATATTGTTTACATTAGTAAGGGTACTATGCCCTTGTTTTACATTATATAAAATGTCGCATTCATTATTCAATTAAATGTTGTACCTCTGAAATAAAAATAGTAAAAACAAGAAAAAGGCGTATGTCAAACCTTTAATACCCATCTTACTTAACCTCTTCCAAATAGTAAGGGAACATATCTTAAATTGCTTTGAATAAAAACACTATTTTGGCCGGGGAAATGCCCATGCCATCTATTAATATATTTTTCGGCCACTCTAATTTCTATTATTCATGTACTGTTAGATGATACAAATAAAGTCCTAATTTCGTTTTATTTTTTTTTTAATCAAAATTTACTATATTGGAATCGAAATAAATAACGTCGTTGCCTCCGGATGAAAGGATTATGGACTAGCTATTGTAGGTGTGTCCAATAAATTTGTGTACAAATTCGCAAAAATTCTTGTACTTATGGACGTCTGAACACAAAACAATATACCCTCATATCATTATCATGCCGGGTATAAAAATCTAAAAATTAAAATTCGAAAATATCAAAATTCCTTATCATTTTGTTAAGGTTCTTGTCCGCAATTGTGCCTACAGAGCATTACCAAGATATATTTTTGCCTTAAGAAAAATCTGTGGCCTATTTTTAGTTTCAGACTGAATTTATAAACGCTATATTATTTTATTCAGGGAAACATTTACATAACGTTGGTAGGATCTTCATCAATTGTTGAAGATATTGCGCTAATATTTATCTTACGTTATTTCAATTAATGGTAATGAAAGTTAGGCAAACATTTTTGTTGAATGAGCGCATATTCACATAAACACATTTTTTTGTTTACCATCATTGTTGAAAATGGACGTGATGAAATTTAGAACCACTTACTCACACATAGTTAATTAGTTAATAATTAATACATTTGGGAATGTTCGAACCATTTTTAGGACCGCTTTTTTACAAGACACTCTGAGCAGTAACTACCGTTTACTCATTCAAGTAAATTATAATATAAATTTTATAAAGTATTATTTGGGGAGATGGAACATACGATAATATTTGTAATTGCAATTTATTTGCTAACCAATTAAACCCATTTAAATAGAAAACTTTCCATAAAGCCTTTGAAAAGTTGAAAGCTCAATATTTGTGATTAATTAAAGTCCTACAGACAAACGAATACTAAAACCCGATCATGTTTGCATTAGAATGTTTGTTGAAAACGAAATATAAAGTTAGTGCAGCTCTTGTTCACTATGAAAAGGAGTAGCTCCCAAGCATAATGCCTAAAATTAGGCAATTTTTTGCAACCTCTTTTTAATAAGTAACATTGTACGAAGTGCAAAACGAGACCAGAATACTTTAAACCATTATTGCATGACCGAAACAACGTATATCTGAATATTGTCATTTCTATTTTCAATTTTTATATTTCTCTGAATTAACACAAGTTACATTTTTTAAACATACTTCAGCAAGACCGTCATTTATGGCCGAGCACGAGTCCAATCAAAAAACTGACTACATATAAAACTTAATCAGAAACCAAACTTATTGATTTTTTAAAATCACTATTCCGATCATGCCGATCATTAGGGGGATAAACCTACTCAGGTGAGGAAGAAGCCTGAAATATTCACTTTATACATATATTCAACACCTAGCTTTACAGTCTAAGCTAGCTTATCCATACGGCTACCTTCTGAGCGTTAACTAAGTGGGTATAATGTAAGTAATGTACACTACGAAGCGAACAAATGTATTTATAATCCACACCACCCCACCCCACCCCATTATCCAGAAATCGCATTACAGATTATTACCTGAAAAGCGGATAGGAGCTTAGGCAGTTGGGCGTTTACGGACACAGAGGCAGACACATCCTTGTACAAGAGTATTTGCGTACATGTATTTTCTTAGCTGAGGGCCATTATTTAAAATTTACATTACAAAACAAGAATTTTAACATCTCTATCACCGTCATTATCAACCCAATGTAAACACGTAGTTACACGCTTATATGATATATATATACACAGAAAAGAGAAAAAATAAGTGTGAAAAGGAAAATTACAATGTAGCAGTTGTTGTTGTTATTATTGTTATTATTGTTGATGACGGTACGTTAAACCTCAAACAAAAGTAATGAAAAATGCACTCAATTGAAACAATACCATCAAGTGCAACCAACTACGAAAGCAAAACGAAAAATAAAAACAACATCAAAAAAAAAAAGAAGAAAAAAACCTGAAGAAATTTAAAAGAAAAGAAAAATTCTAATAAACAAAATGAAAACGTGTTGTTAAAAGGTTGTTTACTGTATAACAGAAAAATAAAAAAACAAAAAACGACAACGTATAGTATAACATGACAAAAAAAAAACTCAAGATGAAAAACCTAAAATGAGAAAATAACACAAAAGTACAAGACCAATATTCATTTAGTTCCCTCTTTAGTTATACCGAAGAAGCTTAACAAGATTATCGCAAAAAGTGATTTGTTAACACAATGGAAAAACTCATTCACAAAGAAGAAATGGACAGCAACCTACTCGTTAATGTAAATTTTAATTGAAACACAATCGATTAGAGAAACACAAGCCGGTTGGCGTACAAAAATTATTTAAAAATTTCGGGCAAATGGTTTGCGCCCTACCCATATAATATTTATATAAAAAAAAGTGGTCGTGCAAAGTATCTTATTACGCTTCCTACAGTGAATGTGTTTTTTGTCAACAAGTCGAATTATTGGCCAAACATGTTTATTCGATTATTTTTATGGCGAATACATGGGAATTGGTCGAATGTGAGCATGCCTCTTAGTCAGATTTGCTTAATTAACACGTCCACGCACGTTGAAGGGGTTTTAGTGGGTGAGAGTCCCACACTGACGCCCAGTCAACACTTTCACCTTCGTTAAGAAAAAAACAAAAACACTGTATGTCTTGTATCTTGTTACATACTCGGTAGTATTACATACTTTCTTAAGTTTGCAGGCAATATTTCCACAACTACTAATCGCTTAAATTACACTGAAAGAACTCGATATACTTATATTGAAGACGGTGAAAGAAAGAAAGTACTGGCTTTTATTTGTAGAGTCTTTACCATTATTTACAATTTTCTGGTTATGATCTATTGCATTATATGGTGTATTGTGTAGAGAAACTCTTCTTAAGGTAATAAACTGTAAATGAGGGAATGAAGAGAAAATGTTAATATTTAAGGAAATAAGACAACCTGCTACACAATCACCATTCAGTCACATAAACATTAAAAGGTTAACCGACACAATCATAAAAAATATGACAACCAAGACACAAATACTTATAAGGGAGCCTTTATTATACAATATTTACTATAACGTATGTAAAAATTCTTTGCCGTACCTAGTTTGCTCGACTTATCTTTCATTACAGAATACAAGAGTCAACAACTCCTCTGGCGTAGTCAGCAAGCAATGCGTCAAAAACATATTGCCTGTCACATTGTATTGAATTGAGTACATTATATTTTTACACTATCAACAAAACTTTTATGAATAGCGTCGCATTCAAATCAAATCGTTTGCCTTGCATTTAGTTTAATATTATTTCATTTCCTCTACCACAGTTGTTATTATTGAACAACGACAACACATTTTATAACATGGCATGCATGTGGCAACATCACCTTTCACAATTGCGGTTATGTACTTATTTTCTCATTCGTATTCATTGATATGATGTTTACAAGAATAACATACATTTTATTAAAAGGTATTTTGTATTGTGCAGCAGTAAGCTTTGCCCACAATGTGACACTGAATGGCAACAATTCTGTATAATTCATAATATTTGAGTACATTTTTTCTTACTTCGCCACATCTGTAATTCACAAATTTTAACTTAAACGATAAATGTGGTAATAAGTTTTTTTTTTAAATCAATAGTTTTAAATGACCCATAAGTCGAAACAACCTACAAAACAGTCACTTTTCAAATGACATACGATAAATTGACAGCTAAACTAGTAAAATAAGATTTTCGTGGTTAAGTTAAGTGGACGCCTTAGTCTGCCTCAAATTTGTCATGCAACAAATAAAGTTGTTTGTGTTGTTGTTCATTTTTATTTTATACCCTGCACCACTTGTGACAAAGCTACGAATTGAGATATTTCGATGAAAATTGGGACAAGTGTGTCCAAAAAGGAACCCCATTGAATATTTATCCAACCGAACTATTTTTAAAACCCCTCACCATTCTATTATAATGGAAGTCTTTAAATTGGAAAAAAATTGCAGTTCTTGATATTTTTCACAAAAATGGGTAAAAAATGGTTAATTAGTTTGAGATATAGCGGTGTCAAATTTGTATCTGTTTGGAC
Source organism: Crataerina pallida (assembly GCA_949710015.1). Lineage (NCBI taxonomy): Eukaryota > Metazoa > Arthropoda > Insecta > Diptera > Hippoboscidae > Crataerina > Crataerina pallida. Next base: position 18,132,614 of record OX453291.1, read on the forward strand.
TATTTTTAGAACCTCTCTCCAAATATATATCACAAAGTAACTTATGTGGCAGTGCCCCGTGTATTCAGATAGAACTAAACTAATTGTAGCATAATTCAGGGGCTAAGTGGTGTAGGGTATTAAATGGTCGGGTTTGACTGACTATACCATTTTCACTTGTGTTTTTTTGCCGAGTTGCACAGGGTTATTAATGAATCTCATTTAAACAACTTTGAATTTTTCATCTAATACTTTTATACATGCGCGTATTGTTCACAACCTTTTACTTTTTATGTTTATTTGAATGTTTCTTCATACTTTAAAAATATAATATGTAGGAATTGTCCTATCGCATCCATATCAATACTTCTTAAGGTAGGTTTGCACCGTAACCCTTTTGTCCTCTACCCAGTACAACATTTAGAGGCTTTTGATAAGCTTTAGTTGGATACACGTTGACTGGGATTTTAAACGTCAATGCCTAAGTTTCGAGTTGTTGCCAATTTGTTTGTGTGTGTGTGCAAGCACATTCATAACAAACAAGAATGGCGTTTCAAAAATGTAAAGCTTTTCGCTGTATATTCATGTCCTACCACGACAACCTTCACTATCATCATCATCATATATCTATGGGGATTAATATATCAAATGCATGAACATGGTGTTTTATGTATTTGCACAAGAAACATAAATTTTAACATATATTTTGTATCGAATAGCTTAGTTTATTAACATATCTGCTGCACATATGCAGCACATTTTACAAGAATGACACGCAAATAAACTTTAACGAAAGCAAATTATTTAAATATTTTAATTTCTTAACCTGATAGCTGTGGAAACTGTTTCATTGATTTACCGGACTCGCGACGCCAATTTCACAATATTGGAAAAAACACGATTGTCTGGTTGTCTTAAGCTGAGTAAAAATGTTATAAACTTATTCTGCGTGATGTATGAAAGAGTTTTTTTTTTTGTATCAATTAATTCCTTTTACTTAGTGCAACATGCTTACGCTCTTAAATTGTATTTGTTGTATTGCTGAACATGACATTGTTTGTTTACGTTTAATAGAAGAATGCATGAAAGTTAAGTGGCAGAAATGCAGCTTCACATCAAATGTAATCGCATGATGACGACGATGGTGATGATGAGTCCATGGTGAAGCCCTGCGTGTTCTCAAGAATTAAAAATGTTTACAAGCATTTATACAAATGTGCATAAAAACAACAAGCACTCATAACAAAAACACTTTCAATTTTACTTTTTGAAAATGTTGGTTGCTTTGAGGGAATCCAGAACGACCGCCAAGTATTTTGTATAAAATTATAAAATTATATTTCGGTCATCTAATTACGAAATGTTTAGAAAGCTTATTAAGCAAGCAACAACAAGAAAAGTAATAACTATGACCACATACCCATGCACACACACAACATTGTTGTGCACTGATAGAGTAAAAAGTAATTATTATCATATGAACGCCAAAATATTTCCTTGACACTAATTATAAACATCAAGACAATACTGATATATGTTCATCTTGCGTACATAGCGTTCAACTGAAGTGAATGGGGCGGAGAGGAATAATATGAAGCAAGTCTCTGCCAGTTGTGATGGTGATTGTCCCCTGTGGTATATACCGTTAATTGTTTACTTTTTCAGCGCAGCAGCTGAGCAGTGATAAAACATACAAAAAGATGTATTACGAGGAAGCTTGAAGTGGTTGAAATTTCAACCACATAATGGACCATAAGGAGGCGACGATGTAAACGCAAAATACTTGATGGGGAAGAAAGAAGAGAGAAAAATCAACTTAAAACAATGCGCGGTTTAAATTAAAAGCGAAAAACTGAATCTTCCCAAAATGAGAGAAACAACAAACAATAAATTAAAAGGAGAAGGTTGTTGAAAAGCATCAGGTTAAGGATTGAAAAATAACACACAAAGCCAGATAAGGACACTTGACGCCTGTGCCAGACTCAATTTCCCAGAAGAACGGAAAGCATGTAAACCAATTTAGTAAAATTAAAGTAAGACAAAGAACAGGGTGGTCATTGAAGTTATTTCGAAAGATGTCATAAATTTTGTAACGGCTTCTTGGGTGCACTCGCCTCTCGTTCATACGAGGATTGGCGTTTAAATTCAAATTAAATGTTTAGTAAGTATTTTTCACAAAAGAAAACATTCATTCATAGGCAGTGTTAATTTAAAAGAGAAGAGAAAAATCGATTTATTTTCAAAAGTTAAATTTAAACAATCAGTATTTTCCCTTCCTTTGTATGTTATTTGTAAAGCATTTTAGTAAGATGAGATGGGCAGGACGCTAGAAGTGTTAAACCGCGAAGGCCCCAGAAGCCCAGTACACGTCCGCGAAATTGTTCCTGTTTGTTTGTTTTTGATAAATTCATGGTTGCAAAAATTTCATAAATTCACCTGCCACCAACTTACTTTGATGCACCGAAAGTGGTCCGGGTAGAAATTTAGATTTGCTCGCAATTTCTAAAAAAATCATCCGATAAGATAGCAAGTGGACTGAAAATGGGCGTGATCGGAAAACACTTATACACCCAGATATTTTTTGTAAATTGTGGCTAGGTGTTGCAAATGGAATGACAAACTTAGTGCACCCCCATCTTATGTGGAGGGTATAAAATATTTTACTAACATAACTCTCATGGGGCAAATAATGCCGCTTGAAAAGTTTTCATCTTTACATCGCTCACGATCTTCAACTTATTTAGTGTTATCTATTAAGTAATAACAACAACAACTCTGACACTCAAATTAATATAAATGTTGCAAACCAATCATTGAAGGGAATTGAATTGAACAAGAAAGGAATGTTTGCGTGTGTGCGTGTGCGTACCATTTATTCATTGATGCTGTGATAATTAAAGTGAATACGTTGCGAGTGAACGACCACACAAAACTTTCACGACGTTCAATATAAATAAATGATGCAGATGAAATTTTATAAGCTGATGCCAGAAATTCTTTTCATCTGAGATACGCACACACACACACCCCATTAATTCATACTTTCGCTGGAGTTTTATTGGCCTTAAACATTTTCAATTCAATATCCACTCGAGAGACGTCATATATAAATTTCATTGAACGATTGATTCCATTGCTACGGGCGCGTACATGTGTATGAATGACATAACACTTTAGCCACAGAAACAGAATCAGAAAACAGCACCCCTGCGTTATGCAAGCGTGCTTTACTTTCACGTCTGCCGATACGGTGCGTATTACAGTTCACTTAAAAGTGTTGAAATAAACTTTAATTGAATAAGAAACGTTGAAAAAACTATACGCAATTTATTCCTAAGCATTTTCAATCCAAAGTGGAACATTCGTATACATTTTTTTTTAATCACTTCAAAAATATCTTTAGATACGTGCATCTATTAAATATTCATTTGATCTTATCTAAGTACTAACGTTGCTAAGAATAAGCGCTCTTCGAAAAAAAAAGACTTCTTTATCTAAACTAAGAGATATCAAAAAATATGCAATATCAATAAAAGTGTTATCACCATGTTTACATTGTGTTTTTTTTATTTAAACGGATTTTGTTATCTTGGTTAAGAGAAGAATAGTAGACAAAACTTCAAAAGTATTAAGAAAGGCAGTGTTTACCTTTATTTTGATGTAAAATCATGTTAATTTATAAAACAAGGTTATACCCGGTCATTTAATACCCTCCATTTGACCAAAAGTGCGCCATTGTACCAAATTTCATCGAAATATCTCAATAACGCTTGTAAACAAATTTATATTGACAGACAACAGGCGGATGGAAATGGATTTATTAAAAATTTTCACTGACGATAGTACTTCTACATTATGTTCGTCTTATTGGAGCATTGCTTGTAATTGTAGGTGAATGGTTACAAAACTGTTTTTGACTAAAGTCAAATTTCATCATTCATCAAATCATTACATACTGAAGAGTGATCACAGTTCGAGGTAAACTAAAATTAGAATTCTTTCAAACCTTACCCAATATTTTTTTTTTGTAGAACCTCATGTACCATTGTTATCCTTAAAAGCTCTTCCTGACTATCAATTTCTGCCCGTGGTGTTGCGTTTGTTATATATAACAAAGGCTGCGTGAAACATTTACTCAAGAAGATTAATTTATATAATGGAAAATTTTTATTATTGTTGTACACACACATATGTTTATATGTTCTTACGTATACGCATAAGTTTTAATAGAGATTTGCTTTTAACACCATTATCGGATTGTGCTTAAAATAACATGAAAACATGATGACACCTACGTACAAATTTAATTGCATACACTTACATATGTGCTTATGATGCCATCAGCATAGTAGATGTTATACGTAGTATTAATACAAAAATCAAATGAAGAATGAATAGTCTAGGACGATCAAACGACTACACTTAAGCTTCGTAATTAAGTCGATTCAGAGAATTATACTTAATTTGGGAAAAAAGCTTCTTAGGGTATACTAAGTTTGAACAGATGTTTGTAACGCCCACATAAGTGCCAGATCCATCTTCAATTACACCGGTCGATCCAGAATCAAAATCTGAATCGATTTAACCATCGGTCGCTCCGTCCGTCCATGTAAAGGCCGATGAAGCCGTTTTCTCCACAATCTCTGGTTTTTTATAAACGTTTTAAAAACTAAATGTTATCCGACCACGCCTATTTTAGGCATTTTCATCCCCTATTTGAATGTTGTAGCTCTACTTTTGTGCCAATGAGATATTTTCGTTGATGGCAGGCATGGATCTGAAACAGATTTCTCCCTTTATTTCAAATCAATAGCTTTGTTTTTGAGGATAAAAACATTTCAGAAAGAGCGTCGCTCTCACTAATACAAAATATATATAAATGTCTGACGTCTTAAAAATTGAGAACGAAAAACAAATAGAGTATACACCTCTATACAATATGAGCCTTTATTTTATTAAATACGTTTTTTACAACTGTCATAATATGTGTTATAATGTTTCTCAAATTAAATGGGTATCCGCGAACTTGAGAACAGTAGTACAAAAATTTAACTCCATACCTCAAATTTTGTGATTGTAACACGCGAACGTATATCTAGATCCATGCGGATTTTTATTCTAATCAAGAGTATACAATATATACTTGCCCTTCTAAGCATTGCAAACGGAATAAAACACTTGCAATTTTACTTGGAGACTCTTATAAATTTCATAGAGATTTAAAGTTTTTATGCACTCTCGACCACAAGTAGTGCAGGGTATGATTATTTTAATCACTGTGTACTAGATTCAAATTAACTTGTGTGGCTATTTCAATGTGTATATGCATCTGGAGATCATGTAACCAGTAGAACTAGCAACTTGTTGCGCCAAGTCTGTGAACATGTTTGCTGCCTCACTGCACTATTAAACACTTTTCAATATTTGTTGCTTTTGTTTTGATCAACCGTTTCGTCATTACAGTTTGTATGTGAATCTGTGTGATCGTGATTTGAATACTGAACTGCTGTAGACGTCGATCTTAAAGCACGCTACTAAACGTGCTTGCTACACTTGAATCGTGGATTGGTTTTTTATTTCATGTTTTGAAAATTTGAAACGACTAACATAAAAAACAGAATCAAGCAACTTTCATTTGTTGTTAAAAGAGAGAATTTCATATCATATCTGGTACGTACTAGCATGCTGCAGTTAACGATAACTACAACGATATTGATTATGATGATGATGAAGTTGTGCTCAACCACCTGAAGCGATCGTCATGATGATTATGTTAACAGCATTTTAAACTGAAGGCGCACACACAAACGACACCAAAACAAGAGTGCACAATACCAACAACACAACATCAATATCAATCTCACTCACAGACAACAACAGAGAATGTAAACCGAACATATGGAAAAGTGTTTTCAATTTGTTTTGTACTTTATTTAGTCAACAGCGAGATACCGTTTTGAACGGTTTGAAGAAATAATACAGAGTAAAGAACGACTGGAAACACGGGCGAAAAAACAAGAAATAAATACAAATAAAAAATATCAACAACAACAATAAAAAAAGTCAAATTCAAATCAAAAAGATCATTTCAGGTGTTTTGTTTGTACAATTGTGTCTTTTGCGTATATTTTGTCCAACAAAAAAACAAAAATAAAAACGAAATGTGAAAACGAGTATAAATAAAAAATTACACATTTCATTAAATTTTTACGATTATTATGATGTTGTTTTAAAAAAAAGAAACAAAGATACGAAGATAGTTAAAATGTTAAAATGCAGCCATAGTCCCTCCAATCTTGATTAAGGAAAAAAAAGAAAAACCAAAATCGTGCTTTGTGTAAATAATATAAAATCAACACGAACCACATCCAATTCCAATTCACCAATAAGTTTATACACATACCGTACCGTACAACTTGAATAACGTTTATTATTAAATGTATAGAACAAAGTAGGATTTTTGTACTACTAGAACGTATTGTAAAATATTTTCAACATTTCGCACATTTTCATTACAAACTACAAATTATTCAAGACGAAGAGTTGTTGTTAATTGTGTGTCGTGTTGTTTAACGTTTTATATGCTACCACACATTAATTCCCCTCCTCCTCATAATTTCAATACATGTTTAAAAGTAAATATATATTTAAAAGAATCACTTTTTGAAGATAGTTCTGGTGAAGACCCCGCTCAGCGCACATTTTTGCTTTGGATTAATAACATTTTGAAGTGAGTTTTTCATAAATTTCTCCGCACTCTACTTTCTTGCATTCCTTACGTAGACATAAAACATATTATGTTGTTGTTGCTTAATTGTGAAAGCGTTGATGAGAAGAATAGTTCTTAAGGAGATAATATTTATCAATTAGTTTAAGGATGAACGCGATTATACTTCTAAACATACATTTCTATACTCGCATGACGAGATAAAATATTTACAATTTGGTTTAAGCAGAAAGACAGAGTTAGAAATGATGATGGAGATGTAGTAAGTGTGTCTATCGAACCGAGTATCACTCTCCATTACAACTTGATAAGAGCATTAGAAGATTATGATGGTACATGTAGCAGAAGCAATGAGGCGACAATACAAGCGAAACTTTAAATTATTATTATTATTTAATTTCTTTACCTAACAGCAACAGTGGGTTAACACGTTTTATTAAAACATTGCACCACCCAAGCAGGACTTGTAGCCACCATGCAAAGAATATAATTTCTTAATGGAGCTCAGATTCCAATTTTAAAATTTCTACCTGTCCGTCTGTCCCCTTTGATAAGCACTTTATCACATGAAACAGAAGTATTCTTAGTCTTCTATTGAAAATAAAGAAACTTGGCCACAATTGATTACAAATATTTTTTTTGAAATAATTAAAAGTATCACCACTACCACACTTAACTTAGGCGGCTATCGGTTTTTGCACAATTTTTCAATAATTTATTAAAATACCCAAAAAACGATATGTTTTCAAAAATTTCACTAAAACCACACCCACATAATATTAATAATAAGGTATTTTTTACTCTTTGTCTTGCTTTGTTTAAATGTAATGGGCTGCATAGTATAAAAACATCCAATTATTAATAAAGCACAAACTCGTTATGCTAATTAAAAGTTTTAAAGAATTACAAACGAAATGTTAAAAAAAAAACAAGTAAGCCATTTAGCCAGTGGTCAACCTTTGCTTTAGGTTTTAATAGAGCTTCTAAATCTCTGAAGATATTTCTGTTAATCGTGGCGTAATAGTTTACTAATTTTGACTATTTTAATTAATAACCCAGAGACATTGAATGACTTTGTCTGAATTTTAAATCTCTACATCTCTAGATTGACTAAGAATTTGATCAATTAAGGTTTTCTGATTGAACAGAGCCTTTTAAGTTTGTCATCATGCTTTTAGTACTTTAAAGGAGATGTCAGAGATTCCAAGAAGTATAATTAACATCAAAATCTGAGTCGATTTGGGCATGTCCATCTGTTACTGGAACGTTAACAACTGTAAATATTGCAATACTGAGATGAAATTTTTATACTCACATATCCAAGTAGCATCTGAACGTTAATTCATATTATAATAAAACAGAATCGGTGAAGTGCCATGCCCATAATGGACGAATATGTCTATCAGCCACAAGACTTGACCCAAGGTTAGTATTGACAAATGATAAAATCGGCCAAGCGATGCGTCTATTTTTGAAAAAAACTGAAAGCGGAGCAATTTTTTCCTAAATACTCGTAAAGTAAAAAAGATTCATTGGCATATCTAGAGAACTAATATACCTTTTTTACTTGTTTGCTTGTTCCCTGAATTACCTCCCACAACGCACTTTCAAAGACGCACATATTAGACACTCAAACATAAAATGCAATATATTGGTTAAAGCAAAATTGTAGAATTTGTTTGTTCTACTGGCTTATCTTGCACTCTCGCGATGAATAGAAATTCATGTAGAAGCACATGAAAAGGAAAAAGCTTCATAATTAAAGGCTTTGTAAACATTTAAGCAAGTAAGCAGTACAAAGTCATTAACACAAATATTGTATGGACGATACACACAATATGATATGAAAGCCGCTAATTTATTACATCCACCAGCATCATCATCATAAGAGAGATAGAGGGCATCAAACATTTTAGGCATTGGCGTTGAACTTTTTAAATGAAGCGCGCACAGAACGGTTAAATAAAATTAAATCGACTATAAAGCGAACTTAGTATTAATTGCACACAAACATAGAACAATTTTATGAAATGTTCATCTTTTTCTAATGCGTACAATAAATGTGTAATGGAAGCCAAAGTGTGTCATCTACCCATACGTACGTATGTACGTTCAAATAATAATTATAATTAAGGTCGGCATTTAAATAAAGCTGTTTTCGTTGGCGGCTACCCAAAATGAACAAATGGAATTTTGCTCTATCTCCTACACTCCGATTCAGAATTTCGCACATTTTTCGTACAATTCTTCTCGGTCTCTGGTAAAATTTTATAAACTTGCGTTAATTTTTTGTTGTATTTTTCTAAACTTATTTCCCAAAGAACTTTGTTGTCAGTAAAGTTTCCAGTTGTAAAGAACTCCAAAGAAACGAATTAAATAACAAAAAGTGATAAGTGGGTAATGGTGTGGTTCCCATGACTCCTAAACCCACAGTACCGGGGCACATTTTTATGAAACACTTTGCAATACACATACATGCGCACACTTCTTTACTAATAGATAAAATCGGAATCTGAAACTATAATTTTAACAACAGTTTACAGAAATCTTCATAGCATGACATAAAATGCTAATAAGACATAAATTGTTGTTGGCTCAAGATGATTTTCATTCTACAATATATGTACGCGAGTATATGTTTGTATATAAATATGTACATTGTGTGCACTGAGAGTGCTTTACTTCAACTGAAACTTAAGGCGATAGACATACTTAGCATACATACGTACAAATATACGTTTAAAGCCAATTGTTTGTATTCCCATTAATTTAAAGTTCTGTGCATGCAAACGTGTGACGGTATGCTTTAACTGGTTTCTATCTAATATTCTTGAAAAGCGGTTCATCATGAAAAACACACTTTTCTTAAGGATTACCTATAATGTGGGTGAGAGAGGGAGAGAGGCAGAGAAGAAGTTATTATTGCATTATATTATTTTCCTTTGCTTTAACTGCAACAACAACAACAATATTTTTATTTTCTATTCAACTCTCCATGTAACTCAACTCAACTCAACTCAACTCGCAACAATAAACCATTTAAGAAGCGAACAAACGAACAGTCAAATAGACAAGTAGGCAGGCAGGCATGCAAGCGTGAAGGCGTGCAGTCAAGACAGTCAAACAGATTGTTAGATAATATTAGCCTATAAGCGGCCAAGTAAAGAACGCAGCATGAATTTCACCTGCTTCAAGGTAACGACAACAACTGAAGGGAAATTGTAGTAAAACGAGAATTTCATGCTGTTTCATGTTGTTGTTCGTTTGTACTGTCTGTACAACCAACTCAAATTGAACATTTCTATTAATTATAAATCTAATACACCGAGAGTTATGGTTATATTTTTATTCTCTTCTCATCATTTGTATTTGATGATTTTTAAACGGATAATGTTTAATTTCTCTTGATAAGCGTAAAACGTAATTCATGACAAAGAAAGAAAAATTTTAATTCTTTTCCGTTTAAGAAATTGTTTAAAAGGGGTCGCAATATATTCGTTGTAAGCTAAATATTTTTCCTTTCTTTATTTAATTTGTTTTTTACGCATAAAAATGATGTAATTTTTTGTAAAGACTTCTAACTTTTTTAACGAGTTCTATTAAATGTTTAGACCCTGTACCACTTGTGTTAAAGGGTATATTAAGTTTTTGCGGATATTTGTACCTTCTAAGCAGCATTTGCCAAACCCCCCTTCAATTATACAGATCGAAACAGTATCAAAATCTGAATCGATTTAACCATGTCCACCTGTACGTCCATCCTTCTGTGTGTTTATGTAAATTTGTGCCGTCATTATAGGTTGCATTTTTTTGGAGATATTTCGATGAAATTTGGGTTTATTTTTTTTTATCAATTTTTAAACAATTCCGTCCGTTGTTGGCACTATAAAGTCCGTTAACTTCGAAACATTGATATAAAATAATTTCAGATTACTGTTCGCAAACTGATGCATAATAAGCACTTTTTAGAGGGCGTAATTAATCATGTATCTGCCACTCTCATTTCTTGTATATAGTTGTAGATTTTGTTTCTTATTTGCATTTTATGTCTACCATTATATTGACATTAGAGTCCCCACATGTACTCTGAATTAGCATCGAATACTAAGTCGACAGAGCCATGTCTGTGTGAACGTGTGTTCTATGATAGTCACTCTTCCGGTAGCAAAAATTGAGATATTGATTCCAAATTTTGCCGCGTTATTTGTTTCGTGGGCAAAATTTTTCAAGCGATACGTTTATAATGCAACGAGAACTGAGAATGGAGCAATTTTTTAAGTAAATTTTCCTTATCGCTTTTAAAGAATAGAATTGACATAAATATTTTTTTTTACTTATTTGTTTATTATTTAATCATTAAGGATTCAATTTTTTCCATCTATGAGGATGAATATGCCTTTATGCATTACTTTCGGTTTCTAATCATTTGAAACTCACTTATTTTCATTTTTTACTCCATGAGTCATATTTGAAGTTTAGTTCATACATGAATGATGTACTTCAGAAAGTGTTAAAGCGTTTATGTTAACGTGTTTGATGCTACATACAAATGCTACTCATGATTTCATGATATAATCAACACTGTCCCCAACATCACCCTGCACTGGGCTGGTATAATTTATTTCATAACAAGAAACTAAATAAAATGCAATAAATAATTAAACAGTGTCAAGCTGCGGAAGTTGAAATTGAAAATGCACAGCTAAATATGCCTGCCTGTCTGCCTGCTTGCCTATCTGTATGCATGTCTGTCCCTTCCGCTTTACTCATTACATTTGCTACGTTGTTTGTATTTAGGATAGTGTGGAAAATGCAACAAAACGGAATTGTGGTCACCGAATGGTGGTTGGTTGTCCGTCATTCATTTTAATCACATTCATACATGCACGCAGCCATCAGCCTAATATGAAATTTTAAGTATCGCTTTCATTCATTGTTATGTTTTTAAAGAGCTGACATTTCCAGGGCAGGCAGGGGCAGAAAGGTTTCATGTAATAAATGACGTTATGTTGATGTATTGGTTTGGGTGGTTGTGTATGCGTAAACAAAAAAATTTTATGGCTCAATTGAGCACTCTCTCGTTTTGTTCAATACGTATATTTACATTTATAGTCAGTCATATTGTGTTACTAATAATTCTAATGGTTCAATGTTCACTATGCCACTATTTTGCTCGGTCAAGCAATTATTATTAGTATTTGGCATAATTGCAACGTGTGCACGGTAAGGTTACTCAAATCGATGAATACTTTGGTAAAGGAATACAATACATTCAATACATCAACGAAATGAAATGTGTTTATCATGAATTATGGAGATGGGTGAATCCTCTCTAAAAATCTCCCGAGTAAACTTTAAAATCACGTCAAAACCATTGCAACCTGCAGTTTAGATGCTTCCAATTAGCTGCAAGATTACACTGAATTTACTCCAAATCCATAATTGCAGAATAAGGGGGAAAATGGCAATTGGCGAAGGCGTTTATTTGCGAACAACTAAATAATTGCACTTGCACAAAAGCCAAAAATGTTGTTTTGGTAGCCTCTGGCACACTCAAGTGAAGACAATAAAGTGAAATTCCCGCAATTAATGAGTTTTAGAATTCTTATCATTTGTGAGAGTGCCCTTCAAGTCGGGATTTGAACGAATAAAAGTGTGTTTCTTCTGTTCGTTTCCTCTTGACTTTTGTATGCGTTTTCCACTTACGTGAGAACTTTTGCCTAAAACTTTTATTTCGTACACGTACCCATGTGCAATGCTGTTATTGTAAGAGTGGGCGATTTCGTTTTTTATTACTCCATTTTCCTGATTTCAAACTGATTTCCTGATGTCGAGAATTGCACAAACATACATAAACGGTTTAGTAACCATTTCTTAAACGTGCTAAACCCACGCCTAAAATAAATACACACATACACACGCATACACACATGTATCATAGCCATAGAGTAGAGTAGAGTTAGTTATGAAGCGCGCATACAGTGAGAAAACCTCTCGAGTCGCGTAAGTGTGCATGTGCATAAGGAGATGGGTTGTTCGCACAATCTATGTTTAGTTGTATTTTAGTGCTGTTGGATTTTATTTTTACGATTGTATGTATTTTCAATTTCATGAGAATACTCTAAACACAACTTTCAGTAAAAGAACAGTGTGCGCGTTATTGTATTGTCTTGTATTGCATTGCATTGTATGTATGTCTAGCTCTTGGTGAGCGAGGCGGTGAATGAAAAATCTTCCCAGCGTAAACTTTTTCTATTTTTATTCATTTTGTCTCCCTCCGCATCCTCTGTCCACTGTTATGCTTTGTATGTCTTTATGTTTGTGTAAAGTTCATGATGGAAGGGAAAAAACATAACAACAACAACAACTTTTGATTGCCAGTAATAACATCACATAAAGTTAACAAGTGGTTTCTCAAATAGTATCATTGACGGCGGATACCCGTCTATCACTGCCACTAGGTAGTGTGTATAAATCAAATAAGTTGGTAAATAAGTTTCTATTAGTGCAGTAATATGCAGCAGATACAATAAATGTAATTCATAATTTAAGCGCAATCGTGCATTTTATCGGAATCTTAGCTCACAGTTGCTAACATTAACTTAACTTTTCATCAACTTTACAAAATAATAATAATTTGTTCGCCTCCTTTTTATGGGGCCCTTGGCCACCGCCTGTATACATCAATTCGTGTTGTTCTGAGTTTGTAAATTGTGTGTTTTGATTTCTCCTCACAATCATTGGTTTATCGATTAGCCACCACATAGATGTTCGTATGACACAATGTTTCAAAATTTACCCTTTAAGAAATTGGAGCATTTTGGGCGTTTCATGGCCGTAGTTATATCCAAAGAATTAAAGGTCTCGCTCAGTGTTTATTCACTATGGTATGATGACACATGACAATTTATACTCACACAGCCTTTCTTGAAAGAAAAATCTACTTTGCGGCCAAGTGTACAACACCACAGGTGCAGGTATCCACCAGTCCCAACAATTTATGTACGTAAGATTCTTCTATATTATGGTTTATAAACGATGTTATAGAAAAATCTTCTCAAGCAGCATAACAGCATAACTTAGATTATGAAATTACCTTCAAGTGTTATTCCAGGGTTGTAGCGTTATCTGTGATGGAAGTTCTTGGCGAGCACAGTTGTTTTGGTTTGTGTTCTGCAAGATAGATGGCGGGCAGGCAACAAGTCTATAATGGGAAAAAGAGAGAAAAATAGAGAAATGTGCAACAACAACAAATTGTCAGTTGTTAACTAATATACTCAATAATTATTATCGTTTATAAAATTATCATTAAAGTTGTTTGCTAGCAAAGCAAATGTTAACATTTAGAAAAACAAGTTTTCTGTTTGCGATAATTTCAAGACTGCTTGAAAATGTATTCTTTATTAAATGGCATCACAACGCGGTTTGAGATATAGTTTTTTAAAAATTTTTAAAAGTTTAATTCGTGACATGAAATAATTCAAGGTAGTCGCCTTAAAATGGCCGCAAATATGAAATGTGTCTCATAACACTTTGACACAGCTGTACGAGGTAAACGTTTGAAACTTCATTGTTTCCATTCATTAAAATTATCTCATTGGATTAAAATTGCATTTTTTATTGCACGGGGTAAAATTATATTTTTTGTAATTTTTGCAAATATTTTTTCATATTAAATATTCTTTGATTCCCACATAAAGCAAATGTCGATCTTGTCTCTTTAACTACATAATGCCAGGTGGGTGGAAATTGCTTGAACAAAAGGACCAGTCAAGCAGATTAAATCTACTTTGCCTCGATAATTATGAAAAATGAAAATCTTCGGAACGTTTTTTCAATAAACCTTCCAATTATAATTTTATAATTGTGGACATGATTTTGATATTATTCAGCAAATAATTTGTTCATAACTGTGTTTGGATCCTGTTGTAGTTTCATGTGCATTAAATTTTACGTAGACCGGGATTGGTTTGGGCACCCTACCTCTAGGACAAATACTGTTTAAATTACATTGCGGTCTGACATTTGGATTAACAAAGCCTGCCTTAAGCGATATGTTAGAAAAATCTTATTGAGACTGTATCTAAAAGCATTGTTTAATAAAGATTCTGTTTATAGTATACAACACATTTTATTGTTTACAGATTGTGATGATATTTGTTTTGAAAAATTAACTTTCCCACGCTGAAGCCCATGACATGAAGCGCGGAAGGGAAAAATCAAATGTTTATACAATGCTGAGAAGATCAGCACAAGAACACTTTTATAGTGGTTCTCAGTATTTATATAAATGTTATTTATTACCAATACATACAAAGGTGTAAAGAAATGATGAAGATGTAATTGCTGGGACATCTTTGATATTTCAATCGAATGTGCGAAAATGATTTCATTAAAACTCCCCCACTTATGCACCATATAGTTATTGAACTTAAATTATAAACGATTGGTTAGACAATAAATATGTCTTAGCTGGCCTGTACATATTACGCACATTATACAGAGTAAAGAAAAAGGTTGGAAATCCTTGCGTAACGTGATAAAATGAAATTTTTCAAAGGAAAACTTCAAATGCAACTGCTTGTCGGGTGAGAAGAGAAGATACCAAGATCAAGATCACCGCCAAGTTCCTATCTCTTAGCACAAAAAGTTTTCTATTTGCAGTTTTTGCGAAAAGTTTTCATCTTTTCATCTCACCTTATACCTATGGATGTTAACCTTAGAAAACAGTAAAATTTTTAAAAATTTTTTAAATATTTTTAAGTTTTCATTTTAATTTTACGCCCTTCACATAAGCCTGCAGCTAAATAAAGACATTTGTCCCAAGCCAAATGAAGCATTCTTTATATCTTCTACTTTAGTTATGAGGGTACACTAAGTTTGCTACTCCATTTCCATGAACGTACGATAAAATCGGTAAAAAGTCACGCCCAAAATCGACAAAAATCCCTTTATCTGGAAATTTGTTGTCCCCTACATATTAATAACTTATAAGTACCCCATCCATCGATGTGCCAAAAATGGGCGTATGCACATAATAGCCATCCGCACAAAAACCGCTATTGATCGTAATCGTAAATTCATACGGGGGTATGTGGAGGGGCTAATAAGGTGCCCACCCCTTATGGATAATTTTATTTTTACATAATAAGCTTTGTAAGTAATTATTTCGCGTTATGCATGAAATAATTCATTTTATTAAATCATTCCGTAGTTTGTTTATTTTTATATCACATCAACAGATAAATGTAATTATCACCATACCGACGTCGCTACCATGTGCATTTATACAATTAGTTCGTTAAATTGTGTGCATCACCCGGACTAATCTTATAAAAAGTCCAATAAGTCATATTTAGTTTGTCCCTCTTTATAAATTTAACATATTCTCTTAGTATTTGTGAGTTAAGCATAATGACCTATTTAGAATTTTAAAAACATATTACGACTATTAAGAAAGATTTTTTGTTCACTTGCTGCAAAGTTTATAAAAGTTGTTCAAGAATCGACCGCATCCGTAAACAAATATTCTCCCCTCATTATAAGCGCATAAATAATGCTTTGAGTCTGGAATGTAAAAATTGATGCTGGAGTTGGAGGTCAATGTACACATTATAAATAAATGCTACTGGCAGCATAAGGGAAGCCTATTCGTACCCATCAAGTTTCAGATTTTTTTACACTCATATATAACATGTATATGTCTAGATATTTTGGTGTTTTCCTTAGATAATATTAATAGGAAATGTCATTGTCACACTTTTCAGGGTGGCTGTTACATACGTAAACTTAATGCTTTGTATTAAAATGATTTAGATAACCTGCCTGCTTAATCTCCATGCGCAAGATTTCGCATAGTTTATACAATATATACGAAACTGTCTGTCGTTTGTCAGTTTATAATATTTGAAAAATATCTTTTTAATAACCTTGTACACAAGTGTACACATAGTGAATAAATGAATGAAGATACATAACATACTACAAACTGCATAAAAGTTTAACACTTATGTAGTGTGCCCACCTTTGCATGTTAATTTGTTATACTCCAGGAGATTTAGAAAACAGTAAAAACAAGTAAAAAGGCTAATATTATTACATGTACCGAATTTTAGCTTCGTAGCTCAATTTTTATAGCGAATGGATACATTTTTGTTGATTGTGGGCGCAGCTCTCAACCGATTTTGTCCATCCCAAATAGCGATCTTCATGCAAAAAAAATTTCGTACGTAAAAAAATTTCGGCTCAATATCTTAAAATTTACGACAACAGACATTTAAATGGACGGACATGTCTTGATCGCCTCACATTTTGCTTCTATGCAAAAATATACATACTTTGTAGGGTATTGCGAACGGAATTGCAAACTTGGTTTAATCCCATCACCAAGTAGGGGGTACAAAAATTTTCTCTATACTTTTTCTTATAAACATATATTGATTTTTGATTTACTATAAAGTATAATAGCAGAAAACATAAGACGCCACCCAATCAATCGGCGAACCAGACGATGCCAATCAACAATAATTATTAAATTTCAATTGATTGAATACATGACGCAATCTGTATATGAAGATGATGTAGAACTTTTTTATACATTACATATGGAGAGGCAATTTAACGTTGAAGGTGCTCGTTTGTAATAAAAATGAAAACTGCTCTTAACAAATTTCGATCTTACACGACTTCCTGGCTTTCATTATGTTATGTCTCATCTACGTTTGAGAAAATGAAAGGTTAGGTCAGAGTTGAAATTGACCGTAGGTCCCTGAAAAAGTCCATATTGAAATAACGAATTCTTCGAAATGCTTCGTTTTTAAATACACGCGAAAAAATTTAAAGAAGTAAAAATTGAAGAGAGCCACTCCATTTTTTTTCCATTTTTAATTTACTTAATGTATTTTTTGTCATTTGTATACAAATATATAAATATATACATTATACATGTACGTATAAATATCCATACATATTATTTTATCTAAAATCAAACCCCTTAAATGTACAAAGTGAAGGTTAAAATGTTTATTTATCAATTTTTTCTTCAGTCATTTATTTACTTATAAACAGTCATGTTGTTCTCTTATCGTGGCGTTTTTATTTTATATTGCCCCTGCGACGTGTGCCATTTGTTGATATTACACTTAATCAATTACATACTTTATATAGATTTGTAATCTCCGCTTAATACCTTTCAAATGGTTGATGTAATTGCTTTTGTTATTGTAGTTATTACAGCACTTGTTATTATTATCCATAATGTACACACTACTTAGCTTGGTATATTGGGAATGTATTAAAACAACAATTAACAAATTGTATGTTTTGGGTATGTTTTTGTACCCCGTACCACTTATGTCAGAGAGTATATTAAGTTTGTGGGAGTGTTTATAACTCCCAAATGGTTAAACATCTTTTATTATACCTAACAATTCAGAATCAAAATCTGAAACCATGTCCATCTGTCACTCTGTGCGCAAGGTTTTTAAGCTATTTCGATGGAATTTAATAAAAGCACGTGACTTGACCCAAAAATGTGCTCTATTGGAAATGGGTTAAATGGTTTTTAGGACCCCTTCGTATTTCACGAAGTGAGTTATATTGGCAAGGCTTTGAGTTTACTGATTCAACTCAACTAATTATAGCATAAATTGTGGAACTAAGTGGTGTAGGGCGTATATAAAAAGTTAACTTCTGAGTTATTAAACTGAAATTTTGTACAGATACTTTTGGTTTTTGCACACAGATCGCTATTTAAAATGGGCAAAAAACAAAATCTATATGTCTGCCACAAAAAATTAGCTATGAATTCGAAATTTTGATTGTATATACATAAGTATACCCTCCATCGATATGCTTAAAAAATGGCGCGGTCGGATTACACACATGTCGACATTTTACAAAAAAACATATTTACCACAGAACTAGACTTGCAAGCTGATACGTAATACGTATATATATATATTTTCCACGCCCACTATTGCAGATTTGAACAAATAATTAAATTATATATAACAATAAAGTGTAATTTTGATCAGGTTATGAATTTTCGTTTCAATTTTGAACATATACCCGGGTATCTTGGTGACCTAGATCCGTGATAACATTTGTTTAATAATGTTTAATAATGTTAAAAATACTAGATAATGCGTTTTTTTGAAAGTGTCGTAAGTCCCTTTTTGACAAGTTAGTTGACGATAGCTATGAATGCAGTCTGCTTTGATCTTTTTATTATAAATGCTATTGAATAATAAAGTTCTATTATCGGAGAAACCCGAATATATATAAAAGTTGTCATATAGAGCCTATCCAAGTTTTCTCCGCCTTCAAAGGCAAACCCTTTAATATGTGGTCTTCGCCAATTTCAAAGTGTAAGCTTGCCTCCCATTTAGTAATATAATATTTGAATTTATAAGCACCAATGTTTTAATTGAATTGTTTATAATTTGTAGTAAATATAGTACTATATGTAATTGAGCAACACTTGGTTATATAATATAATCGTTCACAGACGTAACGACGAAAAATTTATTTGTCCATCCGTCCATTTTGGGGATAAACGTTAACATCGATGACGTTGTAAGTTTATATAAAGCATTTTATAAATAATTCCTTTGTATGTATGAGTAAATGAAATGTTTTCAAAGAACACCATTGAGGTGTGTTTTCCATAAAAAAATAAGTCTTTGGTGTGATTTTCTGACGAACGTATATAAACAGATTGTGTGTATATGCGTTACATGCTTGTTGTAATGCTTGGCCGTGAAATCTGCCAATCATTAATTAGCCAGTGAAAAATTACCTTAATTAAAAAAATTCGAAAAATGGAAACTCTGCAGAAAAACACTCAGCTCATCTTCACTCGTACAATAAAGATTTTCACAAGTATTGCTTACGTGTTATAACATTAATATAAAGCCTGGTGTCATCCAACAATTTGTATAACAATACGTATGTATATGTGTGTAATGTAATAAAAAACCCACAAAATCCACGTAGAGATGCTTTTATTACAATGACACCAACAACTTAATAACCGTTAATAACGAAAAGCTATTCTTTGTAATAATGTTCAGGTTATATTGCTGTGCTGTTGCTGTTGTTATTTTATTTTTATAAACGTTTTTTCGTTATAGTCTGCTCGGTAATTTTGTGTCACATCTCGCGGTGAAATTATTTGTGCCAGCTGTATAGCTGCATATATGCAGTATACGAATATTATAAATATGAACAATACATACGGTTGTGGTGTGTATGAGTGTCTTTGTTGTTAAATCCATTGAAGTATAAATACACGTGTATATGAGTTAAGTAAACCGCTGCTTTCCTGTAATGTGTATTTCTGCCAGTGTTTTTGTTGTTACTTCTTTTTATTATTTATTAAAACCGCAAAACATACAAGCACACAAACGTGTTCATGGTGTAATTACAGTAAGGAAAAAACATCAGCGGAAGTATTATTATTATAAACCATTTAGTCCAACTATTAAGGACGCTGTATCAGGTACATGTACAAATATTTATCAGAGTATGGTAATGTTATTCCCGGTTGACCTTTATATATGTATATGCATTAGATGTAAATTTGAACTACAGATTGACATTTTGAGTGTCAGATGACATCGATAAAGAATTCTAAAATTCAACTCTTGGCGGCCGCCACATATGATTTAATAATACCCCACTTGGGTTATGGCATTCTACTCTAGAAGACTTTTCATTTGGTATCCACATCACATAGAATCCAATGATCCGACATATTGTGACAACCGTCACTTCTACTCGGCAAGCTTTTCCATTTGATACTCGTCTTGAATAGATTGAAATGTATGCTAATTCAAAATCTTAGAGCGGCCGCCACTTTGTTTTGTAAAATGCTCCTTCACCAACTTTTTTTTACTCACATCATATGCAATATAGATTAGGAAGAAAACGAACGTGTCGGTGTTCATAAGCGTGTGGTACAAAAATACATTTTAAACGGATGGACAAATGTACAAAGCCTATGACTGCATTCAAATATTATTCAATGAAGCAACAGCTACAGTAGCAGTGGGTTTTTAGTTAGCAAGCTAATTACAACGAGCTCGTAAGCTACGGAAAAATCGTGAAGGGAGAATTTATTTTTATAAGCGCCTATACATCCACATACACATCAAATGACAGATACACAAATGCCCATGCACTTACATAATTCATTTTTACGAAATTTATTTCGTTTCATTTAATTTCATTTGCACGAGAAATGAATTTAATTAAAGAGAATCATGAAAATCTTAAACAACTCTATCACGATTACCAACAAAATAAAAACAAACAAAAAAAAAAACACAAAAATTGAAAATCGTGCTTTCCTTTTTTAAATAGAACGCAAAAGCAATGTCATAAATTAATGTATATTCATGGGCACTTGCATTGGATTGTAAATCATATCCACTCATACAGCAGATTTACAGGAGACGAGTTTGTTTTGTATGCGGGTTAGAAAAATTTAATACTTTAAAGCTTAAAATTGTTTTCATCGATCACTTAAACACATGCCGGGAGTCTATGGTATGAGTTGTTGTCAATATATAAGAATCATGTTAATTACATATATATTTTGCTCAAAAGCATCTCTGCGTGTATGTCCCTTGTAACTAATATTTATAAACTAAATTTGGCTCACACCAAAACTTAAATACTCTCCACTATGGGCGTGGCAAGTACCAGTGCTTGTAAAACGTACAACTTACGAATCGGATTCTACACTAAAAATATTTTTTGTAAATTGTGGGCGCGTCCCTTACCACTCTTATAAATGCTTCAATCAAATGTCAACTTTTTAATTCAATTTTGGCTAAGTGGCTAAGAGATTGATTTTTGTTTATTTTGGGCGTGGTACTTGACATGCATACAGAAACTTGAAAAGCTAAGTTTGAGTTCAATATCTCAGCATTTTCGACCGTGCCAGTACCAACAACAGACCAACGCTCAGACACATGTATGTATATCATGCCCTTAAATTCAGGTTGCGATGATGATCAAGAATATATACACTTTGCAATGTGCCTGATGTAGGCTGTTGCATACAGAATGGCAAATATATTTATATTATATAAGAACTGTCCTGTAAACAACACAAAAATTCAATCAAACATTGAATTCTTTATGTCAACATTGATGTAAAGTCTTCACCACAACGTGTACGTGTGTACAAAGCTGACGTGATATATTGCAACACAAGTGAAATGTTAACAATTGCAATTGTTTTTATTTTTAATTGAACCCAATGAATGCTTTTTATATAATTTACAATTAATTGAATTAAAATTTGATAATATTGCTTTTGCATACATACACACACATGTACATGGTTGTGTACGAAACGATAGTTTAACAGACACGATTGCTTAACACCTCTGACATTATCAATTGACTGGCAAAATGACTATAGACTCACTTGCTCGCACATATCTCTGCTGGAACGTGCTTGCAAACATCAATAATACTCAATAATAATACATACAAACACTTATATAAATTACGTACTTATATGATGTGATTGTTTATTTTTATTGAGAAAGCTCCAAAAAAAAAAAAAAATGTTTTGCGGTCTTATTGAATGTTCACAAGCCCAGAAACAATTGGTTGGAAATCTGAAACGTAAATGTAGGCTTAAGAGTAAGCTTTGTTCATATTGCCCACTTACTTAAAAGTTTGTATTACAGAAATTATATCAATGGAATTAATGTAAAATTCATGAGACAACGTTGGGTATAATGATGACGCTTTTACAACATTCACATGTGATACACGTATACATATGTTTGTACCACCACAAACACACACATAAGCAATAAATTAAGTTAAATGATGTGTAATAAAGTTTTTGTGCTAATATCGACAAAAACTACATATTTATGCATAATTAAACAATTATTTTTCAATAATTACGACAACATTAAAACAGTTTTAACTTTTCGTTTGACCTGTAAACGTCTTTCAATATTGAATATTATGGGCGCATAATAATCATATTATGGTTTACATTGTATAAAATATTGCATTATTGAAATGAATGACTTTAATAATTCGTTTAAGTTATTTAATAAAAAAACCAGTTCAAGAGGAAAGAGGGTTATATGTAAATTAATTACCAATATATATAATATCGTAATCATTGCTTCATTTTTATGTAGCTTATGAAGGCACAGCGGAAAAATGACATTTTTCCCGCTCTTTGAGTATAATATGGTTTGGTATGATGGCTTACTTCTTGAATTGTTTGCTGTATGCCATCACACACTACTTAAAAATTGAATTCATAATTGCTTATTTGAAAATTCCTTGAAACTCGTTTTAGAGACAAAAGAAAAAATGTGCCATCACGTACTACCATCCCTTACTGTAAGGAAACAACTGGGAGCTACTCCTACCTCACCACTAACCTCTCAAAATATGTATGT
Source organism: Crataerina pallida (assembly GCA_949710015.1). Taxonomy (NCBI): domain Eukaryota; kingdom Metazoa; phylum Arthropoda; class Insecta; order Diptera; family Hippoboscidae; genus Crataerina; species Crataerina pallida. The sequence continues at coordinate 18,155,765 of OX453291.1, forward strand.
ACGTATTATTCCATGTCATATTATTTTCAGTCATTTTAAAATTATTATTTCGCAAAATTTTCTCAATCAATATTTTAACAAATTACAAATAAATGTACAAAGGTACATGATAATTGAACTGGTATTATTACAACATATTCGATAATGTTGTGCCAATTTGCACAAGCATAATAATAAATGTTGTATAATCCGCACAAATACATGAAAAGGTAATTGGTGTACGAGCTGTTGAATATGTGATGAAAAATTGAAAATCAAAAGACGCATAACTGGCTAATCACCTTATGAAATTCACTTTTATAAGCAAGCGCACAAATTTTGAAATACACACATACGAGTACATGATGAAATTCTATAAAAATAACAAATGACAAAAACTGAAATCGTTTACGAGGATTGGATGCTTTAGGGCTGAAAGTATATAAGTTAGGATATGTTAAGATATCTCTATCGGAGTCTGCATCTGAATTAAAAAGTACTCCAAAGGCACTCTAAGTCAATTAAATTGTGATTAAAAACCAAATTTTCACATTCTCGTATCATAATCACCTGTGCAATCTCTGGAAACATAATTAATATATTAATTGACATGGATATTAAAGGCGACACATCAATCACGCAATATAAGAAAAGAACACAAAGAAGGCTTAAGTAACCGTTTACAATTCCATGCCCGCACCCTAGCAAACGAGTTAAAATTTAAGAAAGTCTACATGACACGTAATTGTGTTACGAACAGGCTATAATATAAACTATATTGTCCCTTCACTATAACCATACCGTTAAAAGAGGGAATGCCAGCCCGCCTGTCTTGCAAGCAAACGTGCTAAAATCGATTTTTTTTCTAAGCGCTTTCCCAACATGCAAATGCAATAATTTAATGAATGCAAGCACATGTACGTTAAATACTGATAACGTTTTAATTTCATGCCTTAGTTTGTGAGAAAGCGCAAATGCACTCGTACTGTGGGGAAAATAAAAGAGTTGTTGTTCTTGTCAGCACGATGAAATTTTACAGTTGATTTTTGAATTAAATTGGTATTATTGTACCCTGTCATACCAATCACACGTATACATATCTTGTGAGTACTGTTAGACAAGACATAAGAAATATTGACACCTAATGCCCACGCACCGTAACGAGGCACACAGCAGTTGATGGTAAAATAAATGAAATTTTCTATACTTTATGTAAAAAGCAAACATTTGTGATAATATTCAACCAACAGGTGAACAGGTGGTTAGTACTTCGTGTATGGGAGTAATTGTTTCTCTCAAAGGTCAAGCTACCTGATATCAGTCAATCTAGTAGTAAGTACTAGTAGGACTACGGTTCAGAGATAAAGTAAACCAATATTCGAATTCATGGAAGTGTTCTCCAAGACTATAACCGCGCCATTAAGGCATACTTAAGGACTTTTTTTTTTAGGGCTTTTCGATTCAAATTATTCCTCCAACATGATTTGGGAAGAATCAGAAAATACACAACTTTTGGCAAAACTTCTAAGATTCAAAATTTAGTTTTCTTACTTGTTTAATGTCAAAATAAAAATAGTGCGGCGTGGAATCTTCCTCAGGCTTGACTGTTTAAAGAGAAGCGAGGGCGATTGAAATAATATTTCAGATCAGTGCGGATTCCCTATTCGCGTTTTCGACACAATTTTTTCCTTTAAAAAAGTCAATCTTTTACATATTAAAAAAGTTGTCGAACAAAACATAAACATTTGAAAGTAATGTTGCAAAAAATTTTTTTCTGTACACTCCAGCCAAAACAACCTAATTGCACCCAATTTTCCAGCCAATTGAGTGCATCTAGGTTAGAGTTTGCCTGATGGCTACCACTCACTATGTCCAACAACAACAACAACAACAACAAATTGGTCGCACGCTTTAGTTTTTGTTAAATATTTGTATTTGTAATTGCACTTGTTTATGTTAAGCAATAGAAAAAACCAACAAACAAGAATGGAAAGCATTTGTTTTTGTTTTTTGTTTTTGTTTTATATAAAAACTTGTTTTATGTTTATGGTTTTTGTTGTTCCTAATATGTTGTCGTTATTTGGTTTTGTTTTCTCTTCAAGTTGTGCTCCCAGGGTGAAAAGTTGACTTTCTTTACTTCCAACTGCCAAAAAATGAGTTCGAGTTGCTTTTCTACAATACTATCATTCTCTCTGGTGCCCTTTCCCAGAATTTCATTTCTGTTATAAAGATTTTTAAATTTCGTAAATATTTTTGAAACTTCAATTTGGCCAGATTGATTTCATGGCAAAAACAACACGAAAAAGATACACAACAAAATCAAGAGGATGGAAAATATTTCATCTAGTACCGCAGCCAACTTGGTCTTGCTACAATTATGTACCACATATATGGCAATACAAACACACTCAAGATGTCAACTATACTCTAATTATGATTATGAAAAATCTAAGCTGTTAGCCACAAAAAACACTTCTTCCAATGTAATCCATTTGAAAGAAGTCTATCTGCTTAAATAAATTGAGAATGTAATATGAAACGTGTAGAGATGTACTTTTACACCTAATGAAATGTATAAAAAAAAAAAAACACTTGCGCCATATCAGCTGTCAAGTTCTTTGGGAAGTGAGTTGATACGTATGATTGCGAATAAATTTGAGGTGTCTGTTTTTGCGTATTTGCGTATTAAATACTTTAAAGCGAAATAAAATTGCCTGAACTATTGATAAGAAAATCTAGTGCAGACCTTTTGTTTTATTTCGTTTTATTACAATTTTTACAATATCTATAAATGTTAACAATGAAAATGCGACATGTATATATAGAATGGGACTTATTCTGAATAATAAAAAAATAAAATATTATGATAACCACATAGGCAACCACTGCAAAGTTTTAGGTATACGTAAAATTTTATTGAAATTTGGTACACAGGCTTATAATAACACCTCCATCAGTGTATCAAAAATTGCAGAGGTCCGACACGCCCACACTTTACTTTTAGGCAGAATGCATCGTTTAAGTTGATACGTATTACACACAGTGTCGAAGGGCCTAATGAGGTATCTGTCACAGGCACAGTTTGTATATGGAGGTGGAGAGTACTTAAGATTTGACCTTAAGCAAATTAGTAATGAGAGTATACCAAGTTTGTTCTTTCGTTTGCAACACCCACTTAATAGCTTCAAAGATCCCATTAAGTATATTCTTGATCAGAATCAAAAATTTAGTCGATTTGGACATGTATGTCCGTGCGTCCGAGTGTCCCTCTGTTGTTAGCATTCTTACGTAAATTTTGAGATATTGAGCTAAAATTTTTTCCAAGTACTTTTAGTTTTTGTTCGCAGCTCGCTATTTAAAATGGGAAAAATCGGTCAAGAGCCGAGCCCATGATCAACAAAATACTATGCATCTGCCACAAAAGTTGAGCTATAAAGTTTTAATTTAATATGCATATTTACAATAAACTTATCTATCTATGTGCTAAAAATGGTCGTGGCGTGGTCGAATAACAGACAGGCGGACAATTTACAAAAAACTATATTCACCATTAAACTAGACTTGCAAGCTGATACAAACACCATGAGAGGGCGTAATAATATACCTACCACGCCCACTAGTGTAGATGTGGAGGATATACAAGATTCGGCCTAAACCAAATTTAGTGTTCTTACTTGTTTACTTCAATTATAATCTTCTCATCTCCAGAGCCAAAGTAATGTGGATGATATTGACTGATTTATTTTATAACCTGCCACCTAGTAGGTGCCCGGCGCTTCACATTTCTAAACGCAAACAACAAACAACCAAATGTTCTAATAGTCTTTTGTGGAGCTTTTTCTTTAGATAATTACACAGGAAGTTTATTTCAGTCATTTTTTGCTCACGAGTTTTTTATTTTTCTTTTTATCCCAAAGTGATGACCTACTAGCAGCGGTGTACGTGTATGGGTTTAACAGATTATGTTTGTTTGTTTTATAAATCCTCGTTCATTTTGTGTTTGTTTTTTCTTCTTCTGCTTCTATCTTTCTGGCGTTAATTTATGAGAACGGAATTGCGCTGTAATGAAATTCTGCACAAAACTCATTTACACTTTTTTCCTGTTTCTCTTGGTTTATTAATTCGGCACGTATTAGCATAATACTTGGGAGGTTTTGGTTAAATGAGTTTTTTCGTATTTTTCACATCCAATTATAAGTGAACTTTGTGTATACAAAGTCTGCAAAGAGTACTTTTTTAGTACCACGCACAATTCTAAACAACTCGACCCATCATGTAGCCGGACATGGTTGGACATGGTCTTAACAGTTTGGTAGAACTTTTCTTATTTAAGCGATAGAGAATATCGCAAAACTCTCAATTGCTGCAGTAAAGTTGTAAATTTATTGCATAAATACATTATTTTTTGTTTGTTAGTTAATTGTTTGTAAACGATTTACTGGGTGCATGCTGAGGCCGAAGTTGTTAATGCAATTTGCAATGCATTTATTCAATGATAAATAAAACCTTTATTTATTTTCCTTAGTTAAAAAAAATGGTCTTTTCGTCGAGGAACTCTTCCTCGAATTACGATTACATCACCCATTTCTCTTAATATGCCTTTGATTTAGCTAAATATGCGGAATAAAACACGAAAGATATAATTGATTTCATATGTACAGGAAAGACAGAATCCACAATCCACTGGTGGTGATGTCGTAATTGCTACTACTTTAATAATTAAAATACTATTTAGACGTCTGAAGTTATTATTGCGTTTGTCGATCTTGAATTTATTTGCGTTGGAGTAAAATTAATTAGTTTTTACTTGTTCGTTCATTCCGCCTGCATCTGATGCTGCAAAAATTCTTCATCATAGGCACCTTTGCTTGATTACGGACACTGCTCGCCACTGCTCTTAAAAGCTTTATAACAAGATATTGCTACTGGGTGATTTCAATCATATTTCATGCCTTGTGGTGTGGGAATGGCGATCTTGGCTTCATTACGCTGCCTTTATCACTTTCTTAATATATTGAACTCTAATGAGAAAATCTTAGACTTAGCTTTCTGTAGCGATACCAAATTTTAAATTAAATTACGGAATCACTTGTCTGATTAACATGAGCGTTCCAAATCTTTTTTCAAGAGTAAAACTTTACGTAATTTCAAATTATATAATGGGGCATCTCATCTCATTTGAGCATAATAACAACTATTACCAGGAGTGTAAAAAAATGAAATGAATGAAAAGCACGTTGTATCGAAAACATTATTTCCGCTGAACTACAATGTAATTTATGATTGAATGCTCCAGTGAACAATAGTAATAACTGGGAATATGTTTTCATATTAACATAATTTACATATTTATATAACATTTATACTTATATAAATTACGTAGAGTCACAGAACAAAAAATTATTATATTGTAGAACATGTTTTACAGCGGATGATTGATAGCTTATGTTTAGATTTTCTACATTGTTGTTGTTGTTTTACTCAACGCAACATATATCATAACTTAAGCATTACACATATATATACTATCAATGTGTTCTAAAAATACCAACATCAACAGCGGTACGAATTATAACAACAACAATGACTCAACATTATATCTATTTATTATTATTTCTTTTTGTGAAAGACATTACTCGTTTATTGTATAGTATGCATGTGTGCATGTATGCAAGGCGGTAAAGAGCTCAATAATGTGTTTAAGTGTACGCTTCGTTATGATTAAAGATATTTGCATCCAATGTTGAAAATTGAATACACAGTTCTTGGTGTGTTTGGTGCATACTGCGCACACTTTTGTATAAATTAACTAAGATTCTTCATCAAAGTTCATTTCGATGTTTAACTATTAGACACGATGAAAATAAAGATTTGTATTCGCTTCAATCTTTGACCTTTTCATATAATGGCTTTTTTAAAAGTTCTTCTTTACAGGGGAAACACATATAATTTTAAAATTTCATAAATTTCTTAACAATAATTGATAGATATTTATTACGAAGCTTAACATATAGTACAATTACATATATGTTGTCTACTTAAAGCGAATCAGACCCTTTTTATACCTTCCACATTAGACGCGGAGTATATGAACTTGTTATTCAGCAGAAGCAGGCGTCAGTCACTCGTCAACGTATGCAAGTATTCTTAAGCAGCATAAATTTCCAAATTAATATAGTCATCTTCTCCTGGGCGTGTCCTACTTAATAAGTTACAGCATAAATTGTATTGTTTAGTAGTATTTTCACTTGCCTTATATTCCTATAATTTTCAAATAGCACATTTCCATAAACACACTTCTCTAATCCACATAATCTCTCTTTGTTCTATTTGCAGTTTTTTTTTACCATAAAAATGTTTCTGCTTGGTACCCATTAGGTGGGTGTACGGAGAGCAACACCAGCAGCATTTTAACAGAAAGCTTGTAAAATACTGTTGTTGTTGTATCGCATTTCATAAACGTCAAATAAAGATAATAAAAACTACATGCGCATGTTAATACCCGTATATAAATAAATAAACAACTAAACGTCGATCGATCAACAAACATGCCAAGTGCGCCCACAAAATTAATTATACAGCTGCTGATGGCTGTTCTGCTGGTGCTATTGACATTTGATACTTACATGGGAAGGCAGCTGAGAAGCGTGACAGCACTACCGATAACCTCAAAACCCATCGAAACGACAGCAGAGAATTTGGCGTGGCAAGCGTGGCTAATGTTACCGCCCGAACAGAAGAATCAAATTAAATCACGTAAGGTGACACCGAAATCGATATTCCTGTTGCCTTTACGAGGGGACTGTCCGCCAGATCATCACAAAATTGATTTTAAATGTATTCCAATAACAAGCGGAACTAATGCTATGCTTGTAGATCCTAATGTTTTGAGTCTGTTCGTTGACGACGCCAACAGTACCTTCGACTATGATTATGATGAGGAAGAAGGTGAATTGTTAACGGCACCAATTGAAGTATGGAATGATGGAGTTAGAGAGAATAAAGACTCTACTGAGAAGTCTAACAGGCAGGATGAACCCTTAAAATTCAATATTTTTCAAAATAGATTTCCTACCAATTATGATGAACTGAATGAGGATTATTTAAGTTTGCCAATTGACGCGACCAAACAACCTCAAAGTACTGCCGAAGAAGAAGAAAATCACAATACACAAAATGAGACTTTAAGCCTCAATGCAAGTGAACTGGTTCTAGAATCTAGTTCAACACCTTTTAAAGTTGATGCTGCCACCACTGCAAAACCGCAAACACCTTATTATGCATCTCTGCTGCAAGGCGATGGCGGCGACTCTATGCAATTGGTGACAACCATTGTAGATGTCGAAAGTGAAACGCAGCAACAATACACTGAAGATGTTGTAACACCCACAGATTTAGCTGATATACTAAAAAAAGAAGCATTAATACCTCTGCAGAATACCACGGAAAAATATAATTCGAAATTAACTGCAACGCATGCAGTAAACCGAGCGGGCGACATGTCACACGGTGACTTATTAAGACTTAATGTAGAAGAAAGCGATGCAACTACATTCTCTTCTATAATGGAAGAACCTGTAAATCGTTCTCAAAATAAAACAACATTCGTGCCTAGTATTGTTGCATCCTCTGATAAACTGCCCAGGGCTACTACAACCTCCTTTCCCTCTTACGCCAACTCACCTTACAGTATGAAAAACAAAGAATTAATTCAAATTTTTTATAAACAAGAAACAGAAACGCATAATACGACAAAGAAATCGAAAGTAGAACCGGTTGCCTTAATGCCAACAGCAGCAGCAGCTGAAGCAGAATCAGTAACTGTGACACCGTTACTTGACGATCGCAATGAAAACGATAATGACCAGTTTCACTACACAACATACTACAGCAAACAAGATTTTAAAATTCCAACAACAACAACAGCAGCAGCAACAAATTTAATTACCACAGTGGAGAGCAGCAATGAGCCTCAAGTAACAACACTTAAAATAAATGAAGCAGCGACGACAACAATGAAAAATGAAGCCACAACTCAATATGAAACGACAGAAGCTGGTGTTGTTTTGAAAGGAGAAAAATTCTCCGAACTGCAACGAGCAACAAGTGAAATTGATCTGCCTGAAGAATGGCGTTTAATTAATGAATTGGTGTATAGTGCAGAACGGGTCATACCAAAACACAAAGAATATGAAGTCACAACAAAGTCAACAGCACTAAGTAGTGTGACTAACAAACATGAGCGAGCTTGGGAAAATAATCCATTTCTAACCAAGTATAAATTGTCACTTCTTCGGCAAAACCCTTCTTTAGAAACACAATTTTCAGAAAATACAAAATCATATCCTTTCATTAACTCTACGCCCTTAGATAACAATTACGCGGAGAATTTTACTAGAAGTTCATCCACAGAAATTGCTCCTTGGCTTCTTAATAAAAATAACCAAGATTGTAAAGATTCAACTCCAGAGATTAATACGAACGTTAAATTAGAAACTTCCTCTCGGACACTGGAAACCTTAAATGATCAAACTTTAAAAAATGGAAACATTTTTGTAACATTAAATGCCCCATTTCTCCCTAACGAAAGTCCCACAATTCAAGGATCATCTCTACAGAGACGATTGGAACCGCATTTTACGAAAACTATAGAACAACAAAGTTCACCTAATACAGTCAGTACAGAGTACCCTATAGAACCCTTACTTTTGAAACTGTGGTCCGTGTACAGTACCCCGCCGGTGCGAGAAAAAACTTTGTAGTCAGAGTATGTTTATATGTGTTTATGTGTATAATTTATAGATGAATCTCAAACAAAATCACCTCAAAAGTATTAAACAAACAAATTAAATAATTAATTTATGTTATTAAAAACTGTAGTTAGCAAATATTTGTAAAAATTAAGGAAAATAATTGCCGTTACCATAAGTTATAGTCACACGCTAGAGTAGTAGTTTCAACAAGATCGCAATAAAACTTGAAATATTCCCGCCAATAAACCATACAAATGTTCACAGAGCAGTATATAATAAAAGAAAATGTTGTAGTCGGTTAAAATCGATCATTTAATACCCTGCACCACTTATCACAGATCACAATTTGTTTTTTGAAAACATTTTCAAAAAACGATCTGATCAAACTTACTTTGAAAACCTACCAAATGATAAATATCTGCCATTTTTTAATAAAAAATGTTGAAAGTTTTGTTAAATAAATGATTATTTATATAAAAAAGTTTCGAAAGAGGTTCTGAAAGTGATTCCATTGAAATTAAATCAATTTAGACTATTATTTCTCTTTTACTCTTTATGAAATTGCGGTAAGAATTTTATTTCGAATTTCCGCCATATGAAGATTTATTGTAGGAGGGGTGGCAAAAAGGATTCGATGGGATGGATATAACAGAATTAACTCTTAGGACAAGTAGTTTTTGTTGGTTGGCTTTTGTTAAATGAATTTTGCACCTTGCATGCCATAGGTCTTGGATTTCACAGATTTACAGTTTTCGGGACTTGAGTTGCTTTAAATTAAATTCTATGAACAGGGCTTTTCAACTCAGAATCTTAAAAAAAAAGCACCAAATTTAATTTCTAATGAAATCAGTTTTACAGGAAGGGGGTCGAAAAATCATTCCATCGGATTTAACTTCTACCCAACCGAATATTAGGTTTAAAAACAGTACGATACGCTAAAAATCGAGATTGAAGACAAATTTAAAATAATATATAACAGTCAAATGGGACAGACGTACATATTTAAATCAATTTCAAAGTTTAAATTTAACTATTTAAGAATTGGGCGAAGTGGTGTAGGGTACAAAAAACATAACCATTAGCTCGTTAGGGGAAAGAATACGCGCTTAATTATTATTAAACCAAATACCAGAAATTTGTACAACAAGTCGCTCAAAAAGTTGCGTTATTTACTCAATACTTTACTTGTACATTTTCATAGCACTTCGCACTCAGTAGCACTGTACACCTTGCAATACAAAATTTTTTAATATTATACATAAAAATAAACTCGTGAATGCCACATTTTTGATTAATGTGAAATGCTTTTGTGCATAGTCTACAAAAAATAAATTTTTTACTTTATCTCTGCGCGAGACAACTTATGGCTTAGCTCAAGGCAATTGTGTATATACCAGTCTTTCAGGCCTCTTTGTTAATCTTTTTTTTCATTTTTTTATTTTAACCTATGTGTTCTTAGCTTGTTGTTATTAATAAAAATTTAAATTTTACATGAAAATATAAATATTATTATAGTTTGTATGTATTGTATGCATGTAACAAATGTAATAATAAAGGTATTAACGTTGTTTTTCGAAAATATGCCATATGAGCCGCATTGCTTACGTGTAATTACAGCGTGGTTATATAATTTTTCAAAGCCAGATTCAAAAAGTTGTACACTCGTTAAAAAGTTTTTAATGGTTACATAGTTGCCTTAACTACATAGAAAAAAGCCAACGGAATTAAAAACTCATTTACGTCTAAATAATGTGGCTAACTTTTGGTATTGTTATGCATTCGAAGGTGACCACTACACACTTGTTTTATGACATCACAACAAGCACGGTTCGAAATCATTTAAATTAATTTTATTGAATTTGAAAAGTAACACGACTTCCACCGCATATATAAGAATCAGTAGTCTTTGCCACTCCTTTACCATTTATTTATAAATTCGAAAGCTTCATAATAATGTTATTAAAAACAAGTAAAGGACCTCCGCCTCCGCATATGTATAAACAGTGAGCGTGGCATGCAGCCGATTACTTCCTCTACAATGCATTTATTATGTACCAACTCGCCAAGTATTTTTTTTGTAAATTGGAAGCGTGCTTGCTATTCTACTGCGCCCACTTTTGGAACATTGGTGCATAGGGTAAATATATAGTAAATTATAGTTCAATTCTTGTGGCAGATAAATACAATTTGTTCGATTATAGGCGTGGCATTTGATAAATTTTACCCAATTCACCCAGCGAGCAGAAACTAGAAGTCACAGTACAAAAATTTTAGCTCAATATCTCAAAATTCACAGTCATGACATTGCCAACAATAAACGGACATTTCTACATCGACTTAGATTTTAGCTTTTAGATACTGATCATGAATATGTAACATATACTTTGGAGAGTCTCGGAGGCCTCCTTCTGGGTCTTGCGAACGGAATGGCAAACTTAATATACTCCCCATTCAGTAAGGTGAGGAATATAAAATATGGCGATATATTTCTTTTAATTACCTTTTCAATTAAAATGAAATTATGTTAAAACAATTAATAAAAATTTTATATCGAGTAAAAAGTCCAAATATATTTCTTTAAGTTTTTATATTTATATTGTATGTAACATATGTTATGTGCATAATTAGATATAGAACAAATGCCTATATTTTATAAATATTTTAATTAAAAAAAGGAAAAATACAAAAAAATTCGTCAAGCATTTCATTTAATAAAATAACTCTATTCATATAGCCATGCGTGGTATCGAACTAACTAACAAACATTGCAAAATTTGCTAATAGTGTCTTTATATTGTAATAAAGCATCTACTTACCTAGTACCTTATAAAATAATATATTTTCTATGTACAAAATAAAGTTCATGAACAATTGTGTAGTTTTCGTTAAGTGTTTCCATATAAAAAGAAAAAACAAATAAACTCTTAAAAAAATATTTAGTCAAAAGAAAAATTATTTTTATTACTTCGTTTTTAATAAAAATGTTTACCGCTTAAAATTGCAATTCAATCGTTTTCTTGAGAACATCACTTCTGTCTCTTGTTAATTCAATTACGCTCTGCTTGGATTTTGACCAAGAATTCTTGAGGTTCATTGTTGAGTAAAACTTTATCTTTACCAGTCATAAAATAGACTTTAGTACAAAGAATGTATTTGTTGTTTTTGCACTATTATTTTCATCCTTATGCTTGTGCATATATGTGGTAAATTTTGTTGAGAAATTTTCCTTGAGGATCTGCTTTAAGTATATTAAGGATTATCAATGTTAATTCGTATAATTGAGGATAAATTTCCTAATTGCGGGTAAAGTTATGCATTATTTCGTATCCAACACAATAACTAAATTTTCAAGAAATAAACCAAAAAGGTTGGAAAAGAAAAAGTGTTTCGGAAATTATAAATTATAATACGTCTGTATTTAGTTTTTACTAGAGACGCTTTAACATCCACAACATTAAAGAAAAAAAAATTATAATAACTAACAAATAACTCGTTCTATTCAAGATATTAACGCTCCTCTGTCGAGCACAACAGTTTAGCACATTTCATTATCCTTTTGTATATGACGCTTAAGTGAGATTTAATCAAAATATAATTTAACTGAACTTTCTAACCTACGCAGTAGCTCAATGTTGTTAAGATGCTTCTTGAGAGAAAACGATACAATAGGAAAAGTGGAGTTTTCCTTAAAAATATACACACAGAACAAAAAGCACGTGTAAATTGATACATTTAGAAATATATAGTAAAACGTGACTAATAGTGTCTAGATGAGATTTAAATGAGATGAGTTGGCAGTATTAGTAAATTAAAGTTTCTTTTCAAAAAGTACAAATTTTATATTGATTCAAACCAAACTATATTTTGCTTCGTACAACTGAGAGATAAGCCAGATAAGATAGACGAGATATATGAGAAAGGTAATACAGATGAAAGGGATAAGATAGGCAGCATCGATGAAATCTATATGATAAATAAACTGCACATATAAGGTAAGGTAGATAACAAAGGATTTAAGAAATTAGAAAAGTCATAATAGATAGAAAAACGAATAAGACAGACAGGCAGACATAACAGACCAACAACTAATCCGTACATAACTTTACACATTGAACGAAGATGCGGTTATCAGGTCATCTATTGGAATTGTGTAAGATGAAAGCAAATATATATAACTGAATTATCAAAGTTTGAGACTATTGCTCGAGCTTCACATTATTAAGGGTATTTAAGTAGATGCATTTGTAATGTACATGTTTTAAAGATACGATTTAGTTATTTCTAAATACATCACATACAAATACACACACACAAATATAAATTCTTGATTTTCTCGATCCTCATATCCACTAATAAAATAAATTAACGAATTAAAGAATTTCCTTCTTACGGATGTATATCCAGGTAAATAATCATCCACACATTGACATAACAAAGTAGATATTAAACGAACGATTCTGTCTCTATTGGTACGTACCACAACTATGCAAGCATGTGCGTACATACTTGAATGAATGCATATACTCGTACATATTAATTGCAAAGAAAGCCCTAACACGAGCCGAAACAATGTTTAGTTTGTGGTCATTTAACTAACACAAAATTAAGTATGTTCATTTATTTGGTATTTACCTAAAATCATGTCATATGACTACATGCACATTTAATGTAAACAAAATTTTTTGGTAATTAGAAGATGAATTTACTAATATAACGTAATATTAATATTGTTGATGTAGTGTGTGTGATTTTAAGTCAAAATCAAAATTTATGAAAATTTACTTTATATGTTTGTACGTTAATATGCTTAGAGCATAGTTTCTGAATCCTTAACGAGTGACGACCCCCTAAACAGCTTAAAACATGAAAAGAAAATCTGGCGACTCTCTTTTAATTTTGATTTAATTTTGTCATCCAAAAGGATATGCATTTTTTTTATTGCAAAATAGTTAAGCGAGCAAAGTTTTATATATATTAAGTATATTAAGTTTGTGAGGATTTTTGTAACTCCTAAACGACAAATGCCGCACCAACCTTCTTCTATACCGATCAAAATCTGAATCGATTTAACCGTGTCCGTCCATCGCATTTTTTGAGATATTTCAATGAAATTTGGAACAAGAACATGTATTAGTACAAGGGTCGCTAAAAATGGATCGAATCCTCATATGAGGTCCCATGGTAATGGTATACTGCATATGGCAAAAAATATAATATAATATGGGTAAAAAATAGTTAATTGGCTTAATATTTGGCTAAGCCAAATTTGGATGCAGTTGGATGATTTTTAGAACCCCTTTCTTTTTAATGATTTTTCACAAATTAATTTATATGGCGGTACCTGCGGTACAGAGATACAACTAAACTAATAGTAACACCATTTAAGGAGATAAGTGGTGTAGGGTAAAAAATGGTCAGGCGTGACCGACTATTATTTAATAAAATGTTTATGTATTAAAAAAAAATTTTATTTAGCAAACATATCCACGAATCATCCATTTATGTTCGTATGTCCTACTGCTTCGAAAGTGAGCTGGCCCTGTCGAGTTTGTTTCTTTTTTAATGTGTTATAAAATGTTAAAAAAATTCTGGAATGTATTGTCATACAAAGTGGCGCATCTTAAAAACTACATAGGCAGAAAAAATGAAGGACATCGGGGGACTCAACACATTTCTTTTAACATTTTATGAATACAAATCTTATTGTATTGACTTTAATTACGGGTTAAAATAAGCTTAGAGTTAAGACGCAATTTAGAGAATACATAACGTTTATTATTTATCAGCAGTAAGTTGTCTTTATGCACTTATAGGATCATTATTTTAAAATAAATAATTGTTTTAAATCCTGATTCTATGTTCTTCGCCAGGGGTCGCGGACTACAGCTTCAGAAACGTTGGCTATGACTACATATGATTATTTATTAAAATAATAATACACTTACCATAGTACTGCTTACAACTATTTCGGTTTAGTAATATATGACTCTACTACTAAGCATTACAAGAAAAGGGATGCTAAGAGAAATTCGGAGATAATTGCCGGAGACAGATTTTATTACACATTATGAGTCCTTTTGTACGATATGACATTTATATATCTTTGAATAAATTATTCATGTGGTTCGTTCCGAAATGAAGGGAAACTTTTATTATCAATTGCTGTAATTATTTATTATGTTTATTCTTGCTTGTGTATAAGCACAGAGGTATGTGTAAGTAGAATATTTCTTGTATACCCTTTACCTTAATGATGAGGGTAAACTAAGTTTGTTAATCTGTTTGCAACACCAATAAGAAAATCTCGGAGACCCTTCAAAGAAAATATGTTCCTGATCAGCATTTAAAATCTGAGTCGTTTGAGTTTGCCTAAGCCAAATCTAGGGTTCTTAGTTCACGATCATCACAGACTGTATTACATTGGTGGGTGACTGTATCACCTACTATCGATTGTTATCAAAGTTTCATTATTGAATAAGTAAAAAACTAAATTTAGAACAAACCTTACTCACTGCATATGGAAGTTATGGGCTTGGCGCCACATGTAGTTTTTGTATTACGGATCACCTAATAAGTCAAAATGTGCATCTAATAATGATTTCATTAATTTCGGGCGCTATTGTTGCGTGTGGGCATTGTCGTGTTCTGACAATGGCGACTATTGGTACTATTGTAATTATAAATACCTGTACTTCATTTCAACTTCGTAAGTACAATTACATTATGTGAGATTCTTGCCGACTGTGGTGGGGACCTTGGCCGTTTTTGGCCAATGTAAATAGGAACCTACGTACTGATATTAGAAAAATTTGTACAAAATTGAATCTCAATATCAATAATGTGAGCGTCCTAACAATACAGGGCTTTCTTTTACCCAGAAGAACACCCGTTGAAAACGCAGTAGCGAATTTAGTATACAGTCATCACTAAGATGTAACACATAAAAATTTCTAAGAAATTGTCCAATTTTTGACTTAGTGAATTCTACACCGATTTGAAACTGTACCAAACCTACCCCAATCTCCATCGCATGATTAAAGGGTAGCCAAGAAAAATTTAACCATGATGATTCTTTAAAAATTTATCAAAACGCACTTAATTTTTAGTGAAAACTTAAAATACATACAATTACTTTTCTTTCTTTCATGTTAAAATCTTAATAAGAAATTACATAAAGTTGCGTTTTTTCGATCTATTTTATAAGAGTAATAAAAAAACGCATTCGGCACATATTGCGTACAAAGAACACAATCTGACAATCATCATGTGTAAACTGTAACTGAAAATGTGGGTAATATACGTTATTTAAGCATACGAGTACCCACGCACACATATGAGAGAGGAGATAATTATTTGAAAATATGAAGGAAGGCAAACTTTAAATGAATATTTGAAGTTCGTTTTTAAATTATTCATAACTTGAAGAATGTGTGAGTTTCAAAGCAAGCAAAAAACCAAGAAAAAAATTAATTTTGGCTTAAGCTAAATCTTAAATAGCCTCTACATCTACATCTACATACAACAGTAGGCGTGGCGAGTACATTATTATTTAGTATGGGTAATGCCTTTAATATTATATATATAATTATATAATTAGAATTTTGCCGAATATGTTATGAATCGTTTTTATATTGTGGGCATATCACATTACATCGACGGGTGGCATTATTATACATGTGAATACCAAGTATTAAATTCAGAGTTCACATTTTACGTTGCCCTTGACGGATTCTCCCAATTTCAAAAGCGATTTTCGTGCAGAAATTAAACGTTTATGAACAAAATTAAAACACAATATTTCTAATGCCCACAGTCAGACAGATACACGGACATACATGTCTAGATTTTGATGCTGATCAAGAATGTACTTTGTAGCGCCTCTGTCGTCTTCTTCAAGGTTTTGTAAATGGAATGACAAATTTATCCGCCCCTTATGTGGAGGGTATAAAAATGAAGACATAATTCTTTGCTTGCATTCATCAAAAAGTTACTTCAAGAATACTAAACAGCTGCAGAACAATTTGTTTAAAACTTTTACACTTGAAAAGAACTTCATTAAAAATAAAAACGGGTAAAAAACCAAATTTGGCTTAGGCCAAATTTTAAATACGCTTCACGTGAAAATTGTGGCAAGTATGTACAATACATGACCATGCCCTCCAATATAGCTAAATCTCAGTGAAAGTTTTGTCGACTATTGTTCGATATTGCTCAAAAAAATTGATATTAAAAGTTTATGTACAAAATTTCAACTTACAAAAAGGCCGAAAACTAAATTTGACTTAGGCCAAATCTTAAATACCCTCCACATCTACAACGGTGGGCATGGCAAATATATATATAATGCGTCCTCCAATAGTTTATGTATTACGTAGCAGTTTGCAAGTTTAGTTTTACAGTGAATTGGCTTTTTTGTAAGTTGTGGGCTTTATTCTTATTTGAACACGCCCATTTTTGGCACATCGATGGATGGGATAATCATATATATGACCACGAAATTTCAAGTCCATAGATCAACTTTTGTGGCAGATATATAGATATTTTTATATTGTGGGCGTGGCCTTTAACATCGATCTGCGCTCGAAAACTAAAAGAACCTGTGAAAAATTTCAGCTCAATATTTCATTTACGACCGTGAGAATGCCAACAACAGACGGACTCACAGACACACGGACATACATGTCTAAGTCGATTCAGTTTTAGATGCTAATTAAGAATATATATACTTTATAGGGTCTCTGACGCCTCCTTTTGGGTATTGCAAACAAAGGAACAAACTTCTTTTATGTGGAGGATGTAAAAGTATTTGGCAAAAAGTAAAGCACTCATGCAGACACACTCCTTGTAAAGCGTGTAAGTTAAGACACCTTAGGTATATTTTAAATACACACATCATTTCACTAAATCGAAATATTAAGTTTTTTTTTTATTCTAATATATTAAATAAATAAAATATCTTTGAAATATCAGGAAAAGACTCGCAAGTGTTTAGATGAGTCTATAGAGATATTGTACTACCTACTACTCATTGATGGCAAGTGATACATATGCAGAAATATATAATTCTGAAAAACGTACGGTACATAATAGTAAACTTTTACCCTCCACAACATTTAGTTACATAAGAAAAGTGTTTTTACATAACGAACACGTCCTCATAAAAATGAAAAAGAACAGCATAGCAGATAGAGAGAGTGTGTAAGAGAAAGAGAGAAAGAGAGAGAGAGAGAGAGAGAGAGAGAGAGTTAGCTAAAACGTTCTTTTGTATAACATACGACATATTTTAATTAATATTTTTAATGGGAAAAAACAGAAAAAGCGAAACCAAACAAGAAATTCGTGAAAGTGTTCATTTGATAAGAATGTTCCTCAAAACTAATTTTTAGCTAAAACAAATGATAGCTAACTCATGTTTATATAGTGGGTTATTAACCAATTTATTTCCCATGCATAACTCAACAACACACTTACATTGTACATCTTTAAAGGCATATTCTCCAATTAAAATAAAAATAAGTGAAAAGTAATAAACGAACGAAAAAATCCAAAATAGACACTTTATGTTATTAACAGGGTTTAATGGGGATTAATATGTTTAGAGCGTCGAGTCTGTGGTGCCAGTTTAACTAACTCTTGTTTTGTGTATTGTGTAGAACACAAGCGTCAATTGCAATTTTCACATTGTAAATTTCAACAGCATGTAAACAAACTTAAAACCTAACAATAACAACAACGGCAAATACGTATAACAAGTTAAAACTTAAAACAATACTAAACGAGCCAACTCTTCGACCCCTTCCTCTTACATGGTACACCAAAAGATGTATGTGTGCAAGGGACAGTTAGTAAAAACAATAGAGAATAACACACCATGAAGAGAGAATGAGAAATGGAATTAGTGCAATGAATGTTCTTGGTTTACATCAAATTTTCTGTACGCTACCTTTCTTATAATATGTAAAAAACATTAAACATATAATTCTGAATGAACTTTTAATTATTATGGGCGTGTTATGTAACTGAGATTGTATATAATAAAAGCAAAAGAAAGATTTTTAATTAGTTTTAAAAAGTGAGGCAAGTTGGTTGAACTATGAAATAAAGTATACGGACTGACGGACATAATTGTATTACATTCGTCACACCATGGTATAAACTGTCTTCCTATGCTATGTCCTGTCATTCCATGATAATACAATAAAAACACAATAATAAAATTAATGCAAATTCTCTTCAATTTCGTGGTACTGAGGTATTATGCCAAAAATTGTCTTGACATTGATGTTTACATTATTCTGTTATAACATAACGAACAATAACAAAACAATAACACTCGAAAATTGTTATGAATACAAAAGTGAAGTGAGTGCAACATAAAAGTTTTTGCTATTATGCTGGTTTCTTTGATGTTGGGGTTGTTATTATTATTATACGTTGTTAATAGTGATGGTGATGATTATACTGGCTGACATTCTAAGTGATTATAAGAGAGTAGTTTAATATTAGCAATGTGTTCCATTACTTTCTATTTTCATTTCCCTCTTCCCTTCCTCGATCGCATTTCGTTTCGTATCGTCATATTGCCAAGCACTAATCACAGTCCATAACAATACGAAAAACAATAGCAATAATAGAATATAGTTTCTGGTATAAAACTGTGCACAAGATGTTAACAAGAGTCGACATTCGGAAAAGTTAATATGAAAACAAATGTGAGATGAGTTTGAACTGAGCAACAAACACACACACATATACACATACCAACCCACACACAAACAATTACAAAACATATTTTTTCACTTTTATTTTTATACCCATTCAATACTCTGGGTACGCGGGACTGCATGGAAAGGAAAATAGCCAATTTACAGGATGGCAGTGTTGTTAAGGAGAAAAGATCGGAAGGTAATAAAATTTTATTAGCACATAAAAATGATGGGACGAACTCTGGAACTGCCAAGAAACTGCGGATATTGTTAAACATTAAAGCTGCACTAAGTGCAAATATGTACTGAAAATATGTTATCACCCATCTTGTAGAATATGATCTTCCTATTCGTGAAATAGCTGAAAACCGGTATCAAACCGGTATCAGGTCGGTCCATGCTTTTGTACAACCAAAAGGGACACTGAAGTAATTTAATGAAGCTTACGTACATTTACACAAAGAACTTTGTTACCAAAAACATATGAAATATATTTAGGTCTGATTAGTAATAAATAGAAATAGAAAATATTCTTTCCACAATGCTTTGTTTTTTAACACTTCAATACAAAATTTATTACTACACATCCGAAATTTCTTAATTACGCATATTATATGGGCAACGGCTCAAACCTTATTTGGTAGTAATAACGTGTCTTAGCTCAACAACAATAGAGCATTATATGGCAACCACTCACTTTTCCCGATATTTTCCAATGAAACTTGACCCACTAATTCCTTAACTGTGCCAACATTGATTGCAATTCGACGATTGTTACATTTTTGCAAGGCAAATATGGTAATTTTCCGAAAATATTTTTATTATAAATTTTAATCAGCCAATCGATAATAATTGATCAGAAAATTTAACTGTAACTGTGTAAAATTACGGATTCCTATGAATTTTAAAACGTATGCTATGTAACATTTTTGTTTACCTTTATTTATATACTTAGTTAGGCTGGTATAAAAAATTCTTAATATATTGCAAGCTAATGGGTCACGTACTTGGGTAGTAGGCTGTTGAATACTGTGTGTGTGAACTTTGATGTTATTAAACTAAGCCTGCGTTCTTTGTTCTTTCAATTACGATTGTGTTGCCAGCTATAGACATTTTGTTGAATCTGATACAAATTTTCAATTTCCATTGATTGCATTAATGTATGTATATATACACGGAGCATAATTTCATATGTGCACCAACCGTTAAGGATACACAATGCTTGTCATTTGAAGAATTTCAATGTGTGTGACTTTGATTCCAAATCAAAAACCAAATGAATTGTGTGCAACTAACATTCTCATGATCCCGTGACTCCTACGATCAACATGTCGTATCATTCCCAATGTAACCACTGGCCGTTCGGAATGGATAAATAAATGAATACAAGTAAACTTTGGCTGAAACAGCAGAAAATCTATTGAATTCAATTACCAAAAATTTGATTGCATTTGAAAAATGAACGAACGATTCACAATTGCGGTGGAATCGCAACAACCATGCTACAAAGCGAACCAATCACTTATGGCTAGACGAGCATTCCGTTTTGTGATGGACAATATAACATATCTTGGGATAAAAAAACAACAACAAAATTCTAAATGGCCGACATACTCACACTTGTTCTATTAACATATTTGTATCTAAATGCATCCGCACGCGGACATTTATACATGTACGGTATGTGCAAATTGTTTTTATATCAATTTATGTTGACCAGTTCTATCCATTTTGTTAAAATTTAGTTAAAGGGAAGATTTTTGTTAGTTTGACTCTCTTAGGGAAGAAGATATATTCATTTTCATCATCCGCTTACAAAACATCAAAGGAAGCCTTGGAGACCCCACAAACCATATATATTCTTAATTAGCATGAAAAGAGAAATCGTTTGAAACATGTCCGTCCGTGTGTCCGTCTGTTATTGACACTCTCACCGTCGCAATTTTTGAGATATCGAATTGAAACTTTGCATACTTATTTATAGTTTAATTTTGCTATTCCATATTGAAATTGGGCTAAATCTGTTAAGAGACACGCCCACAATAAATGAAAATCTCAACATACCTCGAAAATATTGCATCTGTAAAAAAATATATTTTGCACAATACTATGCCTATCAAGTACATGAAATAGTCATGTACGTAAATATGGCAATAAGAACCTATTTTTTAGGGGATTATAAAAGGTGGAGGGTATTTAAGCTTCGGTCTTAACCGAACTTTTCTATCTTGTTTAATTTTGTTTTTATGTTTGTTTGTGTACATTCGTATAAATTGTACTACGTTTGAATAAAATGTAACAGATTAATTGGATGTCATCGCAAATAGATTGGTTTGAAAATGGAAACTAAATTAACGTGCATGAGGCAGTTTCTACACCAAAAAAAAATTTGCTTTTTTCAAAATATTTCAAGTTGTAGCGTAAAGGCTAATGAGAAAATGGGCGGGTACACATAACTTTAAAACTATTGTAATATATGAAAGTGAAGTTTAAAAAGAGTTCCAGAAATTTTTTATAAACTGTTCTCCCAAGCCACTGCATATATATAAATAAAAATAATAATAATTGAATGCGAGCTTAATTTAAGCTTATAACACAACAGGCGCCTCTGAACTTTAATATTTGCTTTCTGGTCGAAAGACTAAAATGGTATTAATCACGCCCATTTTTGGTATATCGATGAATGAAATATTTTAGATACGCATACAAATTTCAAGTTAATATATACATTTTTGTTCATTGTGGGGTGGTTTTTGACCGATTTTGCCCATTTTACATACTGCGTGAGCAAACTAAAAGTGCTGATAGAGGGTACAACCGGGCTGTGATTATTCTCACACGTTTACGCGATTACGAGTTCACGAGTTCAAAATGGTAAACGTTTCTACTTTTCTTTTAATTCTTTATTACAAATTTAATAAGAAGCGAATAAACTCGACTTAATGCAGTGAAAAAAACAACATTAACTGTTTTCCAGTTACCCCGCCTACATGCACTTCACAAAGGGCGTAAAACATGTGTACGTGCATGGTGTATTGCATGTGTGTGTCCTTTTGATAGAATGCATGAAATTTATACACAAGACAAGCGAAATTTATAGTGTAAAGTGTAACACTAACACTGACACTAAAAACGGTTTAGTTTGTATATGTATTCGTATATGTACAAGCGTGTGTGTGTGTGTATGTGTAAAGGGGGAAAATGTAAAACAAAGCATTTGCAGCAACAACCGGCAACATTAATGTCCGTCTCGTACATTCACACGTACATGCTTATATAAAAAAAAAAAGGCCTGTCTTTGCTATACGCTCCGCGAATGAACATGAATTTATACTGGAAATCCATCAGTTCACTTTTTTTTTGTGTTTTTGAATTGTGTACACTTGTTACAGAAAACTATCAACAAAAATAAATTGAAAATGAATTTCATACGTTTGCTTGAATTTTATACTCATCTCAAAAGTCTTGCACGATGAAAAACTATTTGTATGTGTTTGTATAAAAAAAAAAAAAAAATGGAAACTATGTTATATTGTACCAGCCGTTGCCATATTGCCAGATAGTTACTTAGTAACCGGAAAAAAAAAAAATCAAAAACAAGTCCCTTCTCTCTCCACCAAAACATATGATGCTCTGAACATATGTAGTCATGTGATGATATTCACCTTTGATGGCAAAGAAAAAAGATGCATAAATGGCAGAGAAATTTTCCCATTTTAAATGTAACTCACGTCAATGTAACGAAAAGGTTTTTTTAAAGCGAAAAATTTAAAGAATAATATTTTTTTAAATGTTTTTGTGTTGTCCACTACTTTTAAACGTAATTCGATCGGATTGGTCTAATACAGTTTATTGGTCTAATTCTAGTTTGTTATCAAGTCCAAATTTGCACCTTCAATATTTTCGTCACTTTTAGGTAGCGTTGTTAATGTATTGTTTAGGTGATGGAGCAAATTTAACAAATATCATCACATGTTGATTACAAGCAATACCTGGACGGACGGACGGAATCTAAATTGATACTCTGATCCTGATCCGATTGGTATAATTAAAGGAATTTGCGTTCAGAAGTAACAAACCACTTGTATCCCTGTATGGTATATGTCATTAAAAAGATTCTTCCAATGTATTATTTTAAATTCACTCAATGCTAAAGAAGGACAAAAAAAAAAACAAAATTTGATATGAGCTCGAAACCTCAAATTTACGACTGTGAGAGTTTCATGTACCGACATGTCTAAATCGGCCCGAATTTTGATGCTGATCAATAACATATGTGTGGGGTCTCTGAAGCGTTCTTTTGGACGTTGCAAACGGAATAACCCCCAAATTAAGTTAATTTGGGGGTTTGGAATATAAAAAATCCTTCACATTACTCATGATGACTTAGAGAATAAATTTCCTTACATTAATACATTTAAACGATGCTTCAATTTAAGAGCGCTTTAATGAAACATTACAATGTAACCGCTAAAATTACCTCCACATACATTCATGTGCATGACAAAATATGATAATAAATGTGAGTGAATACCTTATTCAGAATTAGTAGAAGAAAGCGTAAAAGTAAAGTTAATCTACAATAGAGTAAGTAATTACTTAGGAAGTTAAGCCACGGAAACGCCATAGCCATGTATGTCACCACAAAAATAACACGAAACCTGTCAACTCAATTCAATTCAATTGTATTGAGCCTCCTCAACTTTTTCCTACATGACATGTCGAAGCTTTGTGTTAAATATATAATCGAATCAAACATGTTGCATTTAATTCTCAACTAAATAATCATTTAATGAAAAAAATTGTAAATAGCATGAACAGGCGTTGAGTTTGTCTCTCTTAATAAATCCGACGATAACGCTGCTAAAGTACTGGTTTGGTAAACCAACTGGACAAGAATAACTAAAAATGTGTATGTATGTGGTAAAAAGGGAGCAAAACAATGAAAGGGATTACTTCAAAAAAGCACAGAATAAACTAATTCACTTAAAACGCCAGCATCAATGCGCCCAGTTAAGTTGCTAGTTGGATGAACACAATAACAACAACAATCTAAAAAACAAAAGTGCTGAAATTACTTTAGATGTAATAGCCACTCAACTTAACCGCTGTATGTACGAAACTTGTAAATAGAAACATAAGCGTTGACTTACTTACGTACGTAAGGACATGTGTTGTAAAGTGTATGTAAGTTATACAGCATTGGCGCTGTACAATTTTCGCGTCATTGTTTTAAAGCTGCAACTAAAGTTGGAGCTGGAGTCATGACCAATTTTTGCAATCATTCTTGTGGCAATTTTCCCCAATGTCAGTTTAATGCCAAAACTTTTGTTTTGTTTTATATACATTTTGTTTTTATTTCTTTTTTTTTTTTTAATTTTGCCTTTTCCCCACACACTCTTCATTGTTTTTGTTTTTTGTTTTTAATTCAACAACATTTACAAGCCAACCAGTGTGCAACGCACAAAGAGAGGGAAAGAGTGGGCCAATCGCAAAAAGTTTTCACAAAATTTAATTGGAAAATTTAATTTTACATTTACATGGGGCAAGCAACCATAACCACTACCTCTAACACAAATTTATAATAAAACAAGTGAACATGTTATACCCGAACATTTAGTACCCTACACTGCTTAGTGTGTATGTTATAATTACTTTAGTTTTATCAGTTTGTCATACTTATCATGGCACTTGGCGAAATATCGTTATTTGGAGAGGGATTCTAAAAATAATCCAACACAGTTAAAATTTTACACAGTCCATTAGTTTTTGCCATATGCAGGTTTCTTTTAAAATGGGAGGAGGACAGGTTGTAAGAATGGTGTAATTCTGTCCTCCTTGGGTTACAACACACTCTTGTATCAAATATCATTAAAATATTCTAACAAATGGCACAAATTTACGTGTACCGACAGATGGACATGGTTGAATAGATTCCGCAAGTGATGCTGAATCAATCAGTACAATTGAAGGTGCCGCTTAGTAGTTACAAATATCTGCACAAACTTATTATACTTTTTGACACAAATCGTTCACCGTATATGTAAAAACTAAATTGTGGGTACGATTTAAAATTATTAAATTTTGGGCGTGTCTTGTAATCTGATTCCGCACAATCGCAAAACGAACGAAATAGTTTGTAGTTTAATTTTTGTGGCCGTCAGATATTTTTGTCGATTGTGCGTGCAGTCCTTGCTTGATTTCAACCATTTCATATCGATTCATATTTTGACACTGATCAAGAATGTATGCTTTGTTGCGTCTCTGATGTCTCCGCTTGCGTGTTGCAAATGGAATAACAAAACTTAGCATACCATAGCCGTAAAGATATAAAAATATGTATTACGAGAATTAATATATAATGCAAAGCGACATTTTACACAAAAAAATTTATTAAAATATGTGTATATTACATAAACACAAGCAGCGCACATACAGCCACGTTTGCCTGACATTCTGTAATTAAATCGATAATAAAAACAAGTAAAAAACTAAATTTGGCTTAGACCTAATGGCATGCACCTGATTACGCAGGTGTAGTATTATGTTTTAATAAAATAGTTTATACAGTTTTTTGTAAATCGTAGGCGGGTTTGTTCTCCGATCACGCTCACATTTGATATTTCAATGGGAAGGCTGAATGTGTACCTAATTTTGACTATGTAAGTCATTTGGGCATGGTTCTTAACCAATTTAAGTGGAGATCTTTAAGCAGAAAGTAGAAATGTCTGCACGAAACTTCAGCTCGATATCTAAAAATTTGCAACCGTAAGAGTTCCAACAACAGACACACGTACAAAAAGACGGATGAGTCTATATCGACTCAGTTTTTGCTGCCGTTAAACAAAATATATAGATTTGTGGCTTCCGAGGCTTCCTTCGTACGTTGTAAACGGAATAGCAAACTAAGTATACCCCATCACTGTGGTGGCGAATACAAAAATAATCTTTATATACGTATACGCTTAAAAACAAGTACGATAAAGGGATAGAACAAAAATTACAAATATTATTCCTGCTTTCCTTGCGTTCTTAAATTTTTTTATACACCCATTGTATTGCGTTGCAATTGCATTGAATTTTTTATTATTATTATTACTGTTATTGTTGCATATGGTGTATTTTTTAAACTTTTAAATTGTTTATTTTGCAAACAATTTTTTCTCTCTATAGTGTTCCTATTGAAACGGAAGCGACACCCCACCACAAATACTACACAGTACTAGAAGCGTAGTTCAGTTGTTGCATGCTATTGCATGTTCACATGTTATCCTGCAATCATTGAAAAATCTCATGTTTTCTATTAAACTTTAGTGATTTCTTTAAGTACGTACATATGAATGCGTTTACGTGTATATGTGTGCGCATAGAAGCGAACGTGCAAACAATAATTGAAAAGCTTTTTTAAACAGATTTTACAAAACAACAAAATTGAATTAAATTTTGAACCAAAAATTGTTTAATTTATTCTCTGTGGTACGTATGGTTTGTCGTAACCATATATGTTGTACATATATGCACATTATTCATAGCAATTAGCAATTATGTAAAATGTACTTTGGTTAGAAATATTTATTAATTAGTTGCATATCAAAATCGGGTGAAGCCCGAGTGGAGAGGCGAGTCTTAAATTTAAAATAAAGCAGGTGACAATCTTTTAGTCGGTCCAAACCAACCATTTATTACCCTACATAACTTAGCTTCACAAATTATGTCACAGTTAGTTTATTGGATCTATTTTTAATAGAGTTCCTCTTTGTGCTAATACTTGACTTTGTGTGTCCTGTGGTTTGAAGGTAGGTGCGGCGTTTGCGGCTTAGGCAAAACTTAGTATACTTAATATATATATTTTCAGCGGTAGTTATTATTTTTTCCAAACATTTAGGAAAAATAACCAAACCGTCTCTCAAAAGTAGAGAAGGTGGTGGAAAACGACAAAACCAAATCTGCTGTTTATACACGTTTATGGCAAAGTTTTATAATGATGAAAGGATTGAAAAAACATTTAAGTATCAGCAACACTTTCTGTTTTAGGTTTCTCTGGATGTTTGCCAGAGTCCACTTCGTGACTTTATATAGAACAAGTAAAAATGCTGTATTTGGCTTAATCCAAATCTTAAATACCCTCCACATTTAAATACACACTGTGGGAGTGGCTTGTACCTAATTACGCCTTTTAACAATTCAACAACTTATATGTCAGGTTCTGCACAAGTTTTTTTTTTTTTGTAAATTGGAATTGATGTATATGTATATTTTTATTGGTTGTGGGTGTGCCATTTGATCGGTTTCGCCTAGTTTAAATAAGCACTAAATGCGTCTATACAAAATTTTAGCTCACATCTCACATTTTATTATTGTGTACGAACCACAGAGAAACACATTGGCACGCGGAGGGATATACCCAAAAATCTATATGGAAAGCACAAAAAAGAAACTTTTAAAGGTAACTGAACAAGTCTGAACAGAAGGTTTAATTATAGGAGGTAACATCAGCCGTTTTGAAAAGCACGGATCAAAATGGGATATTCAGTTTATAAACAAAAAGTTTGTCCGACTACTGAACTTGGAATCGAAGGGTAACATGTTTGTTTACATAAATATTTAATTGAATTACGTAACTTGTTGAACTTCCCTCTTTTAACCTTCATATTAAAATTTAATGCAATTTATTTGGTTGTACGTAGGAATTGGATGAATCCCTTTCTTGGTTTTGTGGTGCTTACACTTTCACTTCACTTCTCCTTGATTATTTTCAACAACCAACTTGTTATATTGGTGTTGGTAGTAAATGATGTCTTGCATGTGCCGAGCATGCAAATTGCGCTGAATCGTTTTTCACCCTTTGTTTTGTTGCATTTCCTCTATCGTTAAATATGTAGAAGTTGAATGTTTTGTACAATTACTTTTAATGAAATGATGGATGATTTTGTTTGTTTGCTGACGTTCCCTTGCATGCCGTGCACATGTGTATTCGTTTGTCGCTGAGAACCAAGCTAAATGTAAGAAAGTTTGGGATTATTGGTTGTTATTGTTGTTGGAGTTTGTTTTTTGAAAAATTCAATAAACAAATGGAACGAGTTTTAGGTGTTTGCACCTTTATATTGAAATTGATTTCAACTTGATTCCCCACTTGGATTAACGTAAAGAACCGTCGAAGTGAAATTTATCCGTTTCTTTATTTATACTACAAAACAAGTGAATTTTCGCCACAAAATGAAAAACTCTATATGGTTATCTTACATTATTAAAAAAAGGCTTCGTGGGAAATTCCGAAAATATTATAAACAAAAATGAAGAGTTTGAGCTTACCAAGGGATCAAATGTGTAACAGACTATACGAAAAATTTGAAATTCTTTGAAATTCAAATTAATTTTTCAAGAAAAATTTTTTTAAATTATTCAAGAATCAAGAAAAATTCAGTTGTTAAAATCTGTTCTAAAATTCTGCACAACAACAGCTCCAGCTTTACGTTAGTTTCGTATTATATAGAAATTATGATGAATTAAAAATTGTATGACACTTACCAAGTACGACGGATAACTCAATTCTTCACTTGTTTTTCAATTAATCGCTTCTCATTGCTTTATGCTACATTTTCTTAGCCGACCATAATAACTTGTTTTAACAATAACGGCAGCGAAAATAAAATTCTTTTGGTCATTTTATTCACTGGCCTAGTTTCCAACTCTTTTGCATCGTATTCGTTTTCAGGCAACTACCTTTACTGTAAGATACGTAAGTGAGAATAATAATTTTTCATTCACATTTATTTCCAATTATCACCTTGGATCTGAATGTCTTGGCATAACGAGAACTGAATGTTTATGTTTATGTTATGTTAGCAACCGTTGGGTTGGCGTTTGGTTTTACGCCCAACCACACAACGACAACGTCATTTTCTTGCCAAATTATTAACATATTTTTACCACAAGTAGCAATTTATTGAATTTCTGTATTTGTTGTTGTTGTTAAGTTTACAATTTTACAAATTGCTTTCTTGCTATTTATTGTTCAAATGTTGCATAAATTTACTTAATTAGGCGTGCGCTTGATGGCTATTTTTCGTGGTCTACCACTTTATATTGCATGCAATGTTTATGTATTGCAGAAACGTTGGCAAAACATTAGCATTTAAGAAATGTTTTGGAGTGCCAGCCAGACAGGTGGCTAATGTGAATGTATAACAAATAAAGAACTGGAAATGGGTTGGTCCAAATCTTGGATCCCCTTTAATATATAAACTATATATAAAACCGTGGGTGCTCCAGGTACCTGAGTGCGCCTCCTATTAGTGAATAAATATATAAATCAACGGATTCCGAGCCAAGTATGATTTTTTGTAAATTTTGGGTGGCAACACCTATTATAGCACAACGATAAGTCGATTTTTGTCGATTATAGGCGTGCCACGTGACGCTTTTTATCTAATTAAGATAAATTTACATGTTTTAAACGGAATAATAAACTTAGTATACCCCTAACTTTTTGTGTAGAGCTTAAAAGTATTTGTGGTACAATTTTAGTTTTTTCCCATATATCTGTATTTAAATCGGTTAAGAGCCACGCCCACAATGGATAAAAATCATCTTTTAGTCACAGAAAAGTTCCCTACGAAATTAAAATTCGGTAACACGTATGTACCAAAAATGGGCGAGATCGCATAACATTTTCAAAAAAACGTTTTAAATTTGACCCTAGTCAAATTTATTATTGTACTCAATATTTTCAACATGCTTCCGATTAAATGACCATTTTTATAAAAAGAAAAAAGCCGGAAGTGTATTTTATTAGAATGTAAGTAATAAATAAGAAAATCGCCAGCATAGGTTAATACACATATTTATAATGTGATGTTGATGGACTAATGTGCTTACATATCCTACGCTTTTAATGCTTCTTACACTTCTGTAAGTAAACGTTAGAAAGTCACAAGCTTTGTGAAAACATCCCCTCAAGTGTGTATATGTAAATCAAAAGAACTTATGCAGCCACACATACCAATGAGTTTTAGGTGCTCATATATATTTTAGTGCTATGTACATACTAAGTGTTGTGGTTGCAGGAAGAGGATTAACAAGATATTTATCCGTTCAATTACAAAACACATTGTATATATAAGTCTGCGTATATACACACGTATATATGTATATATTTTATTAACCCATGTCATGCGCTTTTATGTTTAATTTAAACATGAACAATCTGAGCGGGGGAACACGATTAATGAACTAATCAAGTTTAAGTTTCATATTCTGGTGTTCTTATGTTCCTGTGTACACGTTCATGGATATATATATATGTTATTAGTTACTTTGAAGTAAATGTAAAATGGGTGACAAATGCCTGTTTAAATATTTACAAAACCATAAAATGGACGTGCATGTGTAATACACACGATGATAAATGTAAGGTTATGGTTAATGGTTGTGATGAATGCCTGTGAAAATACAACTTTTTACTTGTTGTACCCAACATAATGTGTATATAAATAGCAATTATGTCGCTTTGTTAAAACGTTTGCAACGTTCAAAAGCAAGCGTTGGAGTAAATATATTCTCAATCAGCATAGAATAGTGAGTCGATTTAACCGGGTCTGTCTATCCGTTTATGTGTGTACTTCCTTCTTAGGCAAAGTCTGTTAAGCGAGGCTTCAGAGTGCAACGATAACTGAAAAAGGAACAATCAGGAAGCTTTGATGCTTCGATGATTCAAAATATAGCTTTTTATACTCTATACTACGTGAGTCAAAGGATATATTAAGTTTGTGCGGATGTTTGTAATTCCTAAACGGCAAACGCCACACCCCCTTTAATTGGACCGATTGATTCGGTATTAAAATAAAAATCGACTTAATCATGTCCGTCCGTCTTTGAGATATTGTATTTTCATAACATTTGCTACAAGGTCATGTCTTAACTCAGAAAGAAACATTATGGCCTCATTCAGACCATTATTAGAACCCCTTCGCGTATAATGATATATCACGAAAAACCAACTAATTGTAGCTGGATTGGTGAAGGTAACTATCTATACCACATAGAGTAGTGAACGGTCGAGCTTGACTGACTATAACGTTTTCACTTGTTATACCTCCACCCGATGAGGGTATACTAAGTTTGTCATTTTGTTTGCAACAACCCGAAGAAGACGCCAAACACCCTACAAAGTGTATATATTCTTGATCAGTATCATAAACTGGCCAATTTAGACACGTATGTCCGTGCGTCTATCTTTTGGCATTCCCACGGGCGTAAATTTTGAGATATTGGATTGAAATTTTGTGCAAAGTTGACCTATGAGCTTAAAATTTAATATGCTCATCTACAATTATCCCATCCATCGCTGTGCAAAAAGCGGGCGTGGTTGGTTAATTCTCCTATTCATCGATGTGACAAAAAATAGCATGGTCGGATAACAGACTGCCCACAATTGACAAAAAACCATACACTAATACATACACTATTAGAGGGCGCAATATATATATCTTTGCCACGCCCACCGTTGCGGATGTGGAGGGTATTTAAGATTTGGCCTAAGCCAAATTTACTTTTCCTACCAGTGCTCCCCTTTTCTTTTTATATAATAGTTAGCTATGGAGAGAATGTTTAACGAATATTTGTACGTTCCTAAAATTTTGTGGTTGCTGTTGTTGCAATATATGGAACTATTTTACATATACTTTAAATATACAACTTTTTATGCACGTATTAGCTGAAGCAGCTACTCCTTAGTGAAGAGTAAACATTGATAACAATAATAAAAAACACGATGAAGGGGCGTCAAAAAACAAAATATTAAGAGACCAAGCAGGCAGTGGGACATCGGCACACCAACACAACCATCAGCGATTGGAAATGACAAAGAAGGTAATGCGATACCACAACCAACACTTATTTGAAGCTTCAAGGAAACAGATGTTAAAGTAATCATTTAATATAAACCACTACTGCTGTCTGGCTTACAGAGATAATAATGAAAAGAAGAAAAAACGAATTTCAGCTCTTTTAAGGAATAAGGAAATTGTAGAAGAAAAGCCACAATAACCATCCAACCAACCACTATAATATAATAAGTTGTTATTGTTAA
Source organism: Crataerina pallida (assembly GCA_949710015.1). Lineage (NCBI taxonomy): Eukaryota > Metazoa > Arthropoda > Insecta > Diptera > Hippoboscidae > Crataerina > Crataerina pallida. The sequence goes on from OX453291.1 coordinate 18,188,293, forward strand.
TGTACGATTACTACAACATTTCGTCGGTTAGTTTGTACGTTCATTCATTCATTCATCTATTCATTCAGTCATCCGTTCGTTCTCATGTTGGTTTTGTTCGTGAGGACGCATATGTCTATCTATGCACTCTACTGTAAGCTTAGGAGAGAATAAATGTGCATATCTATTATTATTGCGTGCCCGAGTGTAACGATAAAGAAGCCTTTAAGGATATCATAGATGAAATAAGCCACGAAACGGAAGTTATAATCATACGAAGAAGAAGAAGAAGAAGACCTTTGCACTAAATGCCACACTTCCTCAAAGTACAATACATTCGCAAAATAAACGCAACTGCACACACAATATAAAAAATAACCTACAATACGGCCCTTAGCCACCCAACCTTAGAAAAATTCTTATAGCAGCAACAATAACAACAACAGCAACAACAATAATAATAATAATTATAATTTCAAGAAAGTAAAGAACTTTTCTGTAGTTTTTTTTTTATGTTTTAAAGTAGTTTTCTTCCCCCGGGAAGACGAAAACAAGCAGCAGAGGACAATGGGAGAAAAGGAAAACAAGAATAACTTAAACATCGTTGAATTGTAGCCAAAGTGCAATTGTTCACTTAACACTTAAAAATAATACATTATGATTCTAAAGGGAAGGCGCGGAAGGCAGTGAAGAAACACAACAGCAGCAACCATAAGAGCTCAGAACTCCAACTGGGATCTTCACAATACGGCGCAGTAGTAGAAATGCAAAATCAGCAATTGTTGGAGTTGTTGTCAAGTATTTTTATATTAAAATCAACTTACACAGAGGCGCTGGCAGCTCACACATAAACTATTAAAAAATACTTTCTTTATATAAATGTATGTAGCAATGAGCGCTGCATACATGTCCATGCACAATAGTAGAATACAACTATAGAGATTTCAAAACCGAGCCGGGAAATTACACAACATAACAAATACATTTTCTGTAGTATTTTCATTTCATACCCCTCAGAAGCGAAATGGTGAATGAATGAATTCACAATGTCTGGTTCTTCTGGGTCGCATTCTTCGAGCAGCTCCAGCTCATATAATATGTATTTGTTAATATTCTTTTTATGCCGTGCCCCACATTAGGTACTGAGAATACTAAGTTTGATTGAATACATGTAACTCCTAAGTGCTAAAGAGGGACGCACCCTTTCATATACCAATCATATAAAAAAAATATGTGGAATCGATTTAACTATGTCTTGTTTGTTATTATGTAACAAATGTTCGTCTCTTCTCACTTAACATAAATATAAATTGTAAAGCTACGTGGTTCGTTTAAAGCACAGCCTGAAGGTATGTTACAAAAAAAAATTGTGGAATATTTGATATAAATACAATCTATTCATATACTCTGACGGAAAATTGTGAACGTACCCACTTTGATAAGATTTATACGTAATAAATATTGTACAATTTTTTATCATCACACTCAGTTTATTTCGTTCCATTGAACTTAACTGAAAATGGTTTTTCACTTAACTCAAACCGCTTTTGTTTGCGTATTTTCATTACAGGTTTTAACTTTAACATAAGCAATCAATCAATGTGAACACTTGTCAATGATTCAATTTCACCACTTGCACTTCAATACAATGCAGGCTACAACCACCACACTTCCCAATCACCACATCACAACCATACTGAACGTACTCACGTATGTGATCTTTTATCTTTTCGTACTTCTGTACTTTTTGACACAAACACATACTCACGTACATACATTTTCATGAAAAATGCAGAGTAAAAAGATTCAGAGGTTTTTCGTTCCGTAAGGCTGTGAATATGAACTCGAAAGAAATATTTCACTGGAATTTAAAACGTGCAAACACTTACACAATAAATCTGAACTTGATATTTAGATCATAGTGCCGCAACATAAATTCAGTGAGCGTGCAAACAGCAAAAAAGAATCACACCGCACCATAACCATACCGCACTCAACAAAAAGACATTCACTAGAACGCACAACACCAGGGAGCAAAATACCAACATGGCCACAATTAAATCAACACTACATTTTTTTTTACACTAAAAGGGTGTTGGAAAGATTGACCGAAATATTTCGAAATATTTCGAGGCGGGGTTCGGGCTGATTTATGTTGAAGAAATACCGAGTATCACGCTTTTTAAAATTTTTTTTAAATCTAATTTTGTAATTTTCATTTGTAAAGCGTTGAAGCAGGAAGGAGCTGGAGAACACAAATATATGTTTAACTCTACTTTGAATTCATTTAGTAAAAACTTTTTGTTGTTTATCCAATAACCGATTGCAATTTAGCCAATGGGTTGTAAGCGATTTTTTCAACATAAAAGTGGCTAATGTTTCGATTTATTTCAATTCGATTTCGATTTTCAGACCTCAAGTCATAACTCGCAATATATCGGTCTATCTTCTCGACACCCTGTACATATAAACGCAGATAACACGGCAGATATAATTTTTTTAAATTTTTTTTAAATCGCACACACACACGTACATTTAAATTATAACCAAACTACATATAATATGTCAACAATCTCGCAAAATATTCTATTTTATGAATACCATAGCAAGACAGACACAGGGAGTAGTAGGGGAAGAAGTACAAACCATTCTACAATAATGTACATATGTATGTATATACCCACAATAAAAATGATGCGGAAGCCTGAATATAATAGTGAACAACTAAGCCCAACTATCACCAACAGCAATCGCAATAACAACAACAACAACAACAACAACATCACCATCACCCTTTACTGCCATAAAAACTAACCGCAAAATATAACAGCCAGGGTGACCATATGATAATATTTATGAATAAGAGAGAACGAGCTGAGAGAGAGAGACAAGTGTGGGTGTGAAGAAAGCCTTTAAAGCAATAGAAAGTTCAGAGAGTATTGTCAAATGGATAAAATTTATTGGTGTTAACAGGATATCAATATGTATGTGGCTACGTGTGTATGCAAATAGGTATGTATAGATTATATGTGGTATACATTGTTTAAGGAAACTCACTAAAAATACCAAAAAAGGAAAAATATATAAAACGCCAAAAATTCATAAAAATTCCTTCCAAACGAGGTTTATTCAAATTTTCACATTGTTTTATAGAGGAAGAGATTTTCTTCCATGACATACAATATTTTGTTATTGTTATAATTTTATTTGAGTTTAAAACGAAATAACTAAAAAAACTTCATTTAGTTAAAGCCAAACCTTGGATAAGCTCTACATTTATCTCAAAGCTCTAACGCACTATATTTACTAAATGTTGATTGATGAAATACATTTTAATTCAACTAAAAAATTTTTTTTGTAAATTGTGGGCGTGTAGCTAATAGAATTAACAACTGTGGGCGTGGCCATCTAGTGATTTTTGTCCTCTTTTTTGCCCATTTTTTAAAAACGCATTTTGTACAAGATATAAAAAAAACACATATGTGGAATTTAGTGCATAAAACTATACATTGAAAATATAGAGCAGTTGTCCGGGATCTCCTCAACATAAAAAAAAACAAGTAACAGGGTTCTTGGTCAGTAATGTAACACAAATTCAACACTTTATGCAAGTCTCTGAGGCCTTCCATTTTATTTTATATGCAAATCACTAAATAGCATAAATGTATATATATTTATACATACCTGTCTGCTATTTTATTTAGGAGCGCTAAGAGTTCTTCAAACAAATGGCTCCATTTCTTTTTTTGGATAACCTGCAATTATAAGTAAGCTATAGAGTATGCAAAAAATTTAATAAACTATCTGTACAATAAATATTTATCTTTGTTCGTCTATATTTTTAAACTTCTAATAGATTTGCATAAATATTTTCTATACAATTACAATAAATTTTTATACCCCAAATTTGTATACCAAATTTGTCATTCTGTTTGCAACATCCATAAGAAAGCTGCAGATACACTACACTAATTAGTTTTCTCATATTTTATCCGAAATTGTTTATATAATAAGCAGCACACAATTATTATACTTGAATTTTAATAAATTTTCAATAAAGTGGATCCTTCGTAACCATTTAATACCCTACATTTGTTGGTTTTACAAGTTGTATATAATGTTATAATCAGTTGAGTTGTATCTGCATAAAAGTCACTTCCTTAAAAAAGCGTAATACCTATAATCTGGCCAGGGTCAAATTTGGCACAGTCAATTGAATATTCTTGATTAACTTTTATCAACAAATATTGAAAATTGCGCATTATCATCACATAAAGACTTATTTTAAATGAGAGGGTTATGTGAGAAGGGGTCTTAAAAGTGGACCGATGAGGTTCAATTTCAGTAGTACTAATCGATTGACTCAAAGATATCTTTGTGGGCAATTTAATCAAGAAAATATCCAAAAGTGTGACTTGTAACTAATTTATCAAAAGACATGGGCGGACGTACGCACGTGGTAAAATCAATTCAAATTTTTATTCTAATGCGATAGGCCTAATTAAAGGTGTGTATGGCTCTTGCCGTTTAGGAGTTACAAACATTTACATTTACATTCTACATTTTACCACTTCGAGGTGTAGGGTAAAATCACATCCAAAATTCGAAAGAATGTTTCTTATATACACAGATGCTTATATGCGTGGCGTAGCCGTAGCCTTATGACTTTTTAATAAAAATCGAAAATCATCAAATATATATACGTTTTAAAATAGGCGTGGCAATAATTCTTATTTTTTAACACATATAATAAAAGCGTTTAAAGCACCTGTAAGATAAAATTTAAGTTTTTTAGGTTTTCTTGGTCCATATTGCTTATTTGCTGTAAAATATTGTTACCAAGACCGTGAATACTTTTGCGACTAATATTAAGATAATATTTATATTTATAAAAGACGTACAGACAGACATAACTCACTATTAGATGCTAATGAAATCTCCGACATTTTTTTAAATAATTTTAAGTCGTTAACAAAGTGAGTCCAAAATGAAACGCAATTCTCTAGCAGTGTGATATTTAATTTTCCAGCAACATTTCGAGTCTATACTGCAAAAGATTTCAAAAGTTTTTAAGCGCATACATAATATCCCACATATTTTATAAATACTCGTATTGAATAAAATTTTTTCCTGGGCTTTGTTAAAATTTGCATTTTGGCCCTACATGTACTTAGTTAGGTATCGGAACAATGCATGTTGCTTTCCTTTTTCAACTTTCTTATTGGATTTATGTGTTTCTTGTGTGGGCCATATAAATTATTGTTTAAAATATGTTTAAAAAATATCTTGCATTTCATTAAAATAAATTTGAATGTGGTAGATACGAAATGGAGCAAACTGACCAACTAACTCCCTTCGGTATAATAAAAGTTGTGCTCTATGTAGAGAGTTAGCTTAAGCTTTTGTGTTTAAGCATTATTTATATCCTTTTTGTTATATGACATTATTCTTGATGTCTTTCGAAATCTTACTTTACGGTTCCATTAATTAAATAAATACTAAGCAACAAAATATAACATTGAAGGCAAATATTCCTAGTACGCAACCATCTAAAGAGCTGCTTCTTTTACCGTAAGTATGCATTTTTAAGGTTCTTTCAAATAAACATTTCCCTTTGAATTTTACATCTACTAACAAATTTCCTAATGCGCTTTTCATTATTAAGCGTTTACCCAGGAGATGCCTTGTCTTCTTTAACACCATACAATACAAATTGTTGAAGTCTGTGCATTGTTTTTTGATTAGCAACTCATTACCGCACGGCACTCCGGTAACTCTGTAGAACACCGTTGCTGTAGCACAGCAACAAAAAATCGATTTCTCATCTAGAGATAAGTTTTTTCCAAATGTTTTACTGTTGTCGCGCTCTTCTTCTTCTATTAAGCGGTTTGCAAGAGTACCATGCGGTAATGCCAACATTTTGTTCAATTTTATTTTGTGCAACACTTGTGAACGCATATGAAGTACTTGGCTTGGGCCAGATCTTATATACCCTCATGTGTCTCCTCCATAGTGGGCGTGGCATCACCTAATTACGCATTCTAATACAATATTGTAAAAATGAATTTCATTTCCATTTCGTACATCATTAAAATTTTTATAATTAAGATTTAGAAAATGCAAGGCAGCGTATTGTAAAGCAAACGAATCCTAAAAGGACTTAATTCTTAATCTGAAAATGAAACTGGTTCATTGGAGTGTTGCAAACGTGACGGCGAGAATAACTGAACATAATATTCTACTTAATCCAAATTTAATTCATGTAATAAAACATAATTTAGAGAGTTTTAAACATGGTTTGATTGCTGCTGCCACTTACTTGAGATGAATATGTTGTTACAAATCAGTTAGGAAGAAACAAGCATAAAAAACTTTATGAAAGGCATAAAAATGCGAGCAGCTTGTAAAAGAAAGCATTAAAAAACTATTTAGACGTGCAAAATTTTTCACTCTTTTTTCATCAGTTCTCTCTCATGGGCGGGTAGCCCATTTCTTATTCGTTCTCTTTGCAATGGTTTAATACATAAATAAAAAGCGAGATAAACTGCAGGACCATGTATCTAGGATGAATGTATGTATGTGAATTATTTGAAAAACTTTTATTGCTTATTTTTACTCATTATTCAAGTATGATGGCTATTGCACAGAATTAATTTTAATAGAAATTAAAGCCAAATTTCGTGCATTCCAAAATTATAACAAATGTCTCCATAAAATTAAAAAGAATTATTTAACTCACGGTACATGTTCAAGCTCAAACATACAATTTTGGAAAATTACATATTCTTAGCATCAGACGCCTGCTTCGAGGAAATTATTCGTTTGTTATTATTTCTCGTTCAACACGTTTGCACGCTCGCACGCTGAATGCTTTTAATATATGCATACATGCTGAAATAGACTAAACAAGAATATCAGCCGAGCCGTCACTCAAGACTTGCGAGTCAGCTAACTAATGACAGTTGTGTATAATGGAAGTGTGAAGCACATGTTGCACGTAATGGGGTACCCGACACAAAAAAAAATCCATTTACTTCAGCAATGGATTCCCACTAGTACGAATACGTGTCCAATTTGTGTGCGCGGTCGGAAGAAATAGAAACCAATGAATGAATGAATGTGTACAACATAAATGAGTAAAAAACCGTTACATTTATAAATGTATGTGTGGGTGCAAAAACGAAAAATTACTACTAAATGATGTTGCTGCTGATTCTGAATGTTGAGAAGCGCGAAATTATTGCACTCTTTAATATGCAAGAAAAAACGAAAACGAAACCAATTTTTGTATGTATATGTATAAATAATAGCGGCAAATAATGCAACTAATAGAAAAAGAGTTGTTTTTGTTGTTGCTTTTATAATATATGTACGTGAATGTGTTTGTTGCAGTCTGTTAAAAGAAAACATAATAAAAGACCATAAAAAGTACGTGCGTTAAATTTTAAACGGCACTTAAGTTAATGGCGCGTAAAATACATACACGCACATACAATTAGCACATAGGGTATGTACATGCGAATGTGGTATGGCGGAGGCGGCTAGAGAGCGCAACCAAACTTTATTTATCACGTTCTTTTCCTCTAGAAAACCATTAGAGGAAGTATTTATAGGAGTGGTGTTTGGAAAGCGAGAATAAAACTTTTTTGCCGATTCTCGTTTTCTTTATAAACTCAGTTAGTCAATCATCGCTAGATTTGGATAGTTTAATATTTTTTTTAACAATACGTACACATACACGTCGTAGGAATCTGATTCAAGCGAATTTCAAAAAAATTGGAAATTTCTCCCTCTGGTAAGTGGACAAAGAGATATAATTCGATCATGCATTGACTTAATAGCTTCGAACAAAAAGTCCCATTATGCAGTGTTAAGTAGTCCATACCATTGGGTTTGAATTGTTGTCTTCGAAAAGACACTTCATTGGAAACCTTTAGAGAGAGAAGGATTCTAAAAATGATTCGACACTATCCAACACTAGAACGTATAATATGTAGTCTATCTACAACACATGATGTCTTAAAATTTTTTCAATCTCTTTATGAGATGGAAGGTATACTCAGTTTGTTATTCCGTTTGCAACCTCTAAAAGAAGGCTTCAAAATCTCAGTGGATCTGGGCATGTCCGCCCATACGTTTGTCGAATTCTAAAAGGCTCACGGTCATAAATTTTAGAAGACTTGGGCGAAATTTTGTATACATTTTTATTTAAACCGCATGAAATTTGTCAAGTGCCACACAATCAACCAAATCTACCTATCAGCCACAAAAAATAAATAAATAAATAAAAGGGGAGTGATCGAACAACACCGCACTCTGTCTCAGAATTCGACGTGATAGTTCATGCGCAAAACATAAACTTTTATTAAAAACTTGCCACACCCAAACTTTGCCAAGATTTTAGTAAATTTTATTTTATATTTTAAACATCCTTTCGGACCAATCAATTTTGTTGAATAATAATATATTAAAACTATATAGTAGCGAAAGGGCTTCCAAAAGTAGGGCGAATATTGAGATAAACATGGTTAAAGTGATTCTAAATCGATTAACGAAAAAAAAACGTTCCCCTATCTTTAGCCGCTTAAGCGTAAGAAACTGTGCGCTATTTGTGCCTGCCTCTCTAACAAATTCAGATTGAAAATACGCAGAAAAAACGGAAAATCTGCAACATTTCATAGAAATTCGATTAACTCCATCCTAATCCTATCAACTTTCAAAGGTTATAAATGCATAATTGTTGTTCATGTTCCAACAGTAATGAAAGTGAACTAACTGCACACAAATTGAGTTTTCTAACACAAAAGAATCGGTTAGGAAGATAACATGAATTCAATAGACCTTCAAAAACAGCAACTTTTATTAAACTGAATTTGTTCATAAAATTGTATTAGTATTGGTTTGCTATATAGTAGCCATCTACATTTGTTTGCACTAGACGTACCGAAAGGCATTGTTGTGCCATGTTTAGGCGAAAACTTGTTTTAGAAAAAGCGCCAATTAAATTTTCAAATATTGCTTTTTCCTCTTTGCAACATCTCACATTCTCACCCTCACCTATGTATGTATGTATGTACTCGAATATTATATTTAAAAATACATTTATACATGTTTCGCTAGAAATTGTTCTATTGTTATTGTTATTGGTAAAATTAAATGTGAAAACATTTGCACTGCTGATCACTTTATTGTTTTCAATAATTGCGTTTAATTTTATATACTTTGGATTATACTTTGGAAGTAACAGATTGTATTGCTTTATGTGACGCTTGGGTGTTATTTATATGTAGCAAAAGCAGCAGGAGCAGGTGTGTGAAATTGTTGGCAATGTCGTTCTTTTTTGGTTTTTGGTGGTTGTAAAATTAAATGGTGACTTGCACACGCAAATACGAAAAGAGTGTAGAGTGGAAGTGTATTAATAACCACTAATAACCGAAAAGTACAGCTTTTGTGCTGCTTATTAATGATTGCTACGAGTGCGATGATGGTGTCTTTTTGAAAGCCATTAACAGAAGTTCTCCGGAGGGAGAGACTAATGAGACATGAGAGATAAATTGTAGTCTTTTAGCAGACTTTTTGAATAAATCAAATTTTTTTTTCAATTCCCTTAATAGTAATTTTCAATTGTTTTGGTACCTTTTACATTCTATTTATAATTAGGAGTGTTAAGAGTCATTGCATTTAATTAATTTTCAATAACATTGGTTCTTGAATAATTTTACTCATTTAAAAAAGAGAATATTCATTAAAAAACTAATGACTTTAAAAAATAATAGATCGGACAAACATACATTTATGCTTGAAAAACTTTTTTGTTTTTGAAGTTTAACTGAATTGAAAAATCTCAATTGAATCATCACCCAAGAACAGCGAAATGTTGCAAAGAACGTGTCAAATTAATTTTTCCCATCTTTCCCAACTCTTGCTTGCTTTTAAATGCTTCCATAAATTTTGTTCAAACACTAATTTAATTGCCTCATTATTCAATCATTTGAATATGTTTTTATACATATTTAATATTCATTAGCGCTGTATAGAATTTCTCATTAAAGTTGAATAACGTTCGTATGCAGTTTCCATTTCACTGCTGTACTGACGACAGACTGATTTGTATATACTACGTACAACACAATTTGTAATTCTTTCTTCTATACAGTTTTTCAGTATTTTTTCCCACTGCGTCTGTTGGTGATTAGATAAAAGATGAATTCGAAAAAGAAAGAAAGAAAGGAAAGAATTTCTGAAACATCAATTTTTTTTGTTCCTACTAAAAGCCTTACTAGAGACTTAAGCCAATTGAAGGAAAAAGTAAAAGAAAAAGAAAAAGAAAAAAAAAAACACAAAAAAGCAGGAAGAGAAAAAATGTAGGCGTAGTCATCTAATGAAATGATTTATTTCCAGTTTTCCGGTCATTTTGTTCTTTCGTAAAATGCCTGGAATTTGTGAAAGCGCAAAACTTTATTTAAAAAGCAGAGTAAACGCCCAATTCTGCAAAGTTTGCTGGTGGGTATTGATGGGTTTAAAAGCTTTGTGTGTTTCACACTTTTAGTTTCTTGCAAAAACTCAATATCTTTGTAATATTTTTACAATTCCACATCGTTCGATTGCTTTAAAATAAATGGTTAATCATAAATTCGGGAAAATTTTAATTTCTCTGTACCTAAATTTCTTGATTTTCTAAAAGAACAATTATGTGTAACTAATTCACCCTTAGCGCTAACAATTACTCGTAAATCAATCCGTATGGTGCTTAGCGTACATTTGTAATACCTATGTTATGTAGTATTTTTATGCATTTCACACATGAACAAAGCTCTAAAGTATAGCATCTGGTTTCCTTTTTTCCATCTTCTATAAAGACTCATTCCCCCCTCGGTTATAATTTATCAATTTCTGTTAACTGTGCTCATATACATACATATATATATATATACGTACGTGAACACATTTATTGTTGTATTCTGAGCAATTTCTATCTTGCTGCATAAAAGCTGAGGAAGCATGGAGTAGTAAGAATGGTGGTTAACTGTGAAAATCAAATAAAAAACTACCACAATACTAAATGTTTAACGTAAAGGTTATATATTTTATAATACTTTTGGCGCATTTAACACAGTACCCGTTATGTTGTGTCCTGTCATTTACCAAATGCACACGTTTTTTGTTTCGCTTTGCCACCAAAACTACCACCCACCAATGGCTTCCCTATCACAATGGCCCTAATATGATAATATATGGCTTAAAATTCAGCATATTTCTCGCAATTTATATATTATACGAGTACACTTAAACAAAATACATATATGTTGTACGCATTTCATGTTACACCCATAAAATGTTTAATTTATTATTTTATTACAGGAAGAATTGTTAACAGAACAGTGTCCTACATTGTGGGAACATCCAAAAAAGATCACATGTTGTTATAAGTAAATATATATAATTTGTAGGCGTGGCATGAATAATAACGGTTCTCTTGCAATGACTTTTAATGTATTTGTTACGTATCATCTCAAAGATAGCATTCTGTACGGAATAGTTATTCGGAAGTTGTGGGCATGTTCAATGTTTCATTCCGCCCACATATAGAACATCCATAGCTAAAGCAAGAATGTAAAAATATATGTTATAATTTTATTTGTGGGAACGTAAGGAATGCTTCCAGTTGTAGGCGCGTAAATTGCGATGATCATAAAGAAGACATTTACTTTGTGGGGCATCTGAAACCTCCATGTGGTAGTTACAAATTTAGTATGTATCTTCCAAAAGTAACCACACCATCCAATATTACCCAAAATTGTTAATAAATCACAGTTTTGCAAAGAAATGTTTATGTCTTTTTCTATCTGACTATCATGATGATACACAATCAATTTTAAAAAATTCTAAAATAATTTTGATAAATTACAATTTTTCTCTTCTTTGTTAAAAAATAAGTTAAAACCTGTTCATACACATATTAAACAACATAAAGCCCGCTTTAAAGGTTAACAATACAACACTCTAAAAAGATTTCATAAAATTGCACATTGGATACCATGTCATTTACATAAATTGTGCCTTATAATGTAAGGTTCTGCATAGTGCAACTAGAAATTTATAGAAGTTTTTTTTTGAAATTTGCCTAACAACCCAGCCCCAACCTAAACAGTTAAAAGCTAACATTGCTCTCTTTTGATCCGACTTCCGGCATCGTCATATTGTTGCTGTTCCCATAAGGTTTCTACATAAGGAGAGCGATTTTAGGAATCAATGATTTAAAAACTTGTTAACTTTTTTAAAATTAATCTTTTAAAAAAAATGGAGAATTTTTGCTCGTTCTTCAAGGCTAACAGATGCTTGTTTGAAAGAAAAAAGTGTCACACATGATTATAAAAAACTAAACGAAACTTAACAATTTAAGAAGATTATTCAATTATTTCATTGGTTTCTATATCACATTGGTTAGAAAAAAATTAATTAGAATGAAAATGCATTCAACAACCGACACTTGCTTTCAAGCGTATAAATAAAAAAGTGGCGCGTTTACATTAAGCTAGATATCAACTTAAAGCTTATTACTTATTATTGTCGGCACGTCTAATGGGGAACGAACTTTAATTATCAACAAATTTTGATTGATTATTTTATTTCTATTCACTTTATCATTTATATGTTACATATATACACATTATGTATATTTTTGTGTGGGGCAAATTCCTCAGATTTCCTTTTTCATAAAACAATTTAAATAAAAATTTCACATTTATATATGTGTCTGTGTATGTAATATGCAATGATAAGCCTAAAATAAATTCTTTCGTACATTGCAACAGTGCATTCACGTACTGCAAACGCACACACATTTGCAAACTTACTTAAGCGTACGTTTATGTATTAAGGTAAACATGTATGGTGGTATTTAAAGAATCTCTTCACATAACTTGAGAAATAATGACTGAACAACATATATAGCACAAGAGAACAACATGAACGGTGCAATGCTCGTGCGGTTGAAATATTTTTAGGACAAGCCTAAAGTAAAATATAGCATATAGGGCTCTGTACAACAACAATGATTAAAAATTCAAATCTGCATGTCGACATTTAAGTATTTATTGGTGTATCATGTGAGCAATACATGCATATGTATAAAAAAAACTATTAGAAGAAGAAGAGAAAGATTGTTATCTTCCCTATTAACTTATATAGAGAGTGAAGCACGTGCATCAATAGCTTAAGTATTTAACCTTTCGACTTTTATTATTTTTTACATCCTTCACATGAAATCGTATGTTAAGTTTGTCAATGCGTATGGAACACCTTTATTGATAAACCCTGTAGCCGAAAGCCCCAGAAGTCACCCATATTTCCGACATTTTTATCAGATATTCTTGGTTCCTCTATGCAACTTTAAAAGCTACAAAAATAAGTGCCAAGGCTGTAAGTAAGAGATGAATGAAAGTAACGTTTTTTTAAAATTTAAATTATGAAAATGTTGGTAAAAATTAATCAAACGCTTTTGAATTTGAAGTAAATAAAGCGAAAGAACTCTTTGAATGAAAAAAAATTAGATTTGATCATTTGCGTTACTTTCAACAGATTGAAAGAATTATTTATCCCGAAATTAATAATAAGGTCATAATCGAATACGAGAGTGGAGATGACATTAAATTTAAGCAACTGATGAAAAATGTGGAATTTCCATAATTTGAAGCTTAATTGAATACTCTCAAGCAATTTGAATATCAATGAATTTGAAAATATACGCATAAACACCCTGTTAATAAATGTTAAACAATATTTCATTCAGCCTATAGACTTATTTAAAAATTAAAATAAAATTTAAAACGCTACATAATTTTCCTTCTTAAAATCGAATTATTATTCGATTCGAAAGCAGAACAGAACAATCGATAACGATCCGAACACTAATAACGCATTATATTGAACAAAATGTCCGTAAAAATTAAACCAGGCCCTAAACAGGTTTGCCCATTTTACATCCGATCTCTTCCTCTATATTAAAAATGCTCCATTTTTCGGACTAGGCACGCCGAAAGGTGAACTTGGATGCAGCGGAAATTAAGCCACAAATGTCCCACATGAGTGTGAGTTCACGCTATTCGGGACGCCATTCATTTCATGATATGCTTTACAAGGTGTTATTGCAAGCTCAGGATAATCGTTCACGCTACAAAGTGTATGACCATATACAAGGCGAATTGACGGATGTTACGCCTCATTTGATTAAAGTTTCTGTCTTAAGGGAGCCGCACAAGTTAATGGATACCAGAATAAGTCTTATGCACCAATCTCGAATGAATTACGAAACCGGAAGTTATCGAAGCATTCAAAGTTCAATGCTACGATCGAAATCTACACGTGTTATAGGCGTGAAGATATCCATTGAAGATATAATTACTGGGGTGAATATTTTATAAATATTATAAGTAACTACAATTAATTCCCATTGTATGCTAACAACGTTTAGATTGGTAGCGATCGCTTGCTGTTGGGTGAAGGGTTTACACCATCGTCTGCCTCCGATTATTTGGACGTGACATCCTCCGAAGAAAGTCTACACATTACCGAACACCCCTTACCCTTTATACGTGTATCTTTAAAGAAAACTCAACTCATACCCTTATATGAACAACAGAGCGCAACCGCTATTAAAAACACTGATGATGGCGATTGGGTGGAAAAAGATAATAAAGATTATGACTATTTAACAATAGGACGAGGTAAAATAAGACGTCGTTCCGAAGCTGAAGCCCAAACTACAAAAATTTTATACAAAACACGTGACGTGAATACACACCGCGTGGAAACCACCAACACTGGTAGCTATGTGTCATTTTTTGATATGTTCGATACTTATCATTTGTTGGAGAAATATCGCGACTCCTTTAATGAAGAACGCGACGAATTGGCAAAAATTGAACCAAATTTTCTCAAACTCTCCGCAGAAAATCAATATAAACGAATCGTACAATTGCCTAATTTCAATTTTGCAAAAATGATAATAATGCGTTTGTTGGCGGGCAATGTCTATGGAGAGGAGCAAAAACGTTTTCGCAATATGAACTCCGTGGATCGCATGGTCAAAAAAATCAATTATAAATACACAATGAGACCGTTGTTTCGCATCAGACCGTCATTCTTTGATAAAGAGAGGCGTGCCGTGTCAGATATTAGCTTTTGTTGTAATAACAGCGATATTTTGGCGGTTGCATATGGCATCTATTCTTACTCGGCAGCCAAATTGCCAAAATCCGGAGAAGTGTGCGTGTGGAGTATTAAAAATCCTTGTGATCCTGAACGTTACTTTCGTTATGATTATCCGGTAGTATCATTAGAATTTTCTCCCTACATGCCCACACTGTTGGCTATCGGATTATTTGATGGTACTGTGGAAGTACGGGACATAACTAATTTTAATGAAGCCCCAGTGGCTGTGTCACAGCGCAGCACTTCGCCTGGTGTTGATCCGGTTTTGGCCATTAAATGGATACGCCAAAATAAATCGGCTGAAAGTACCGAAATTGATCCCGTCTTGACTTTATCACAAGACGGTTCAGTCAGCCGTTACAATATCATTAATAGCCCATTTTTGGCTGGCTTTAAACAAATTGTGCTGGAGCGAGTTGAAGGCACACCCGAGGGCTTACAGTTTAAAACCACTACCGATATAGAACATCAAGCAAATCGTCGACCACAAGGCTTGAATTTGACCAAGCATCCTTTACACCACGACATATTTTATGTACTAACCGATGAAGGCTGTTTGCATAAATGCTCTACCAACTATCAAAATCAATACCTGGAATTGTTAAAGACACACGACGGTGCCGTTAATAATATGGACTTTTCACCATGGTCACCCAAACTATTTTTAACATGTGGCAACGATTGGTAATTTAGTTTTAAATTTACGCGAAAGCTTGATTTAGGTACGTATTTCCAGGTGCATCCGCATTTGGATGGAAGGCATTTTTAAACCACTTTTAACTTTAAAAAATTCGTATTCACCTTATCAATGGGCCGCTTGGTCTCGCACTCATTCCACTATAATTGTGGGTATTACCCGTAAGCAAGTTGAGATTTGGGATATAAGGCGCAATATATTGAAACCGATGTCATGCACGAAATTGGAAAGTTCCTTCAATACAATGGCGCAGTAGGTTGCTTAAAAGCATTATAAAACAAAACATAATTTTTAAAATTTCTCTGTAGGTTCTCCCGTTGTGGCTCCTGCATTGCTGTTGGCAATGAGAAGGGCAACGTACACATGGGTGCCTTGGAAGAAATGCCATTTCCACCATACTTTCAATATGAAGCTCTGGAGCAGGCTATTTACAAAGCTGCCGCAACCAATAATGATTTGTTTATTGAGTTGAAAAGTGCCGGATATTTCGGATACCCTAATAAGTCATCTGTTACACCATCTTAAGTTATTGATTTTATTATTTTTCACGCTTTTGTACATTTTCATACACACTACCTGGAGGTCCGTTTGCAAAACTCGTAAAAAGCTGTCAGATATTCTACAAAGGATTTACACGTTGATCAGCATGAAATTCTGAGTCCATTAGTTTTGTCCATCTGTCAAGATATTATGGGTTATTCCCTTACTTCTTAAATTTCAAATATTTGCGTCTTAATAAAGGTCGATGCACGAAATGTTGTGTTCACTTGAATTCAATCTCGTAAACACTTCTACCTAGTTGGTTATTTACAGTACTTGCTTAAAATTAATTACTCATTTTAATTGCATGATTAATCACAATGTGTGTAAAAAAACAAAATAGAAGTGACAAAGTTAATGAAAAATCAAATTTCAGTCCTGGTACACAATTACACTTTATTAAGAATCTAATAAATAAACCTTTTCTTTACACTGTGACATCTATTCGTAATAGAGACAGACATTCTTTCCCATAGTTCATTATGTTCTCCAAAAACAAAAAAGCTACTTGAACTCAAACCATCATTTTCACACTGGACTAGTATTCAACGTATTTAGATTGGTACTTTCAATAAGTAAATGAAGAGAGAAGAGCAAGTGTAATAAATTACAAAACAAGTGCTGGATGGGGACATTGCAAATACGTGCAGTCTCAACTTTCATTTTAACACTTTACCAGTTTAATATTAACCTTAATCACATCTCAGTGAAATAATTCAATTTGTATATGATTTAGTATTAAAGATTCCGTTAGGTTAGGTTGGGCCGAGAAGGCGATTCAAGAGAGTCCTTTAATTATTTATTAATTTTTATTATCTATGCAAAAAAGTGCATTTGATTACTATATATGTATATATACAAGTGATTTGTATTCCAGAATTACCCTTTCGTACAATAAGAAGTCAAGTAACGATTCCTCTAATAGTGATCTGTGAGGAATTCAAGCATAAAATTTTGCATGCTGGTATATGTGTCCCATGTAATTCGTAATACATTGGAGGAATTTAATATATTCGCGAAAATTGTGTTAAAAAGAGTTATTATAACACGGACGGATAGAGGATTGAGTTAATCTATCATATTTGAACAAAAGCCAAAGTAAAAAATTCAGAGTCCAAAATGTTTGCTCACTTTTGCAATGTACTTCATGATCGGTTAGCATCTAACCGAAACAGGTTGGCGATCCTTATTTTAGGAATGTTGCAAACCATTCTAATGCACTCGCTTATACTCGTATATGGAGTTTCCAAATGTATTAAATTGTGTATAATTGGACTCCTGCTCTGCTCATGTGTACATAGGTGTGTCGTAGATCCACTTACTTGGATAAGAATGCAATTTTCTAAAGTAAATTTAATTTGAGTAAAAGAATAAACAATAAATAAACGAACAAATAAATTTAAAAGTACAGCACGCAGACACATACACATATACAAACATTCCTTCACAGAGGTGGATGCAATTGAAGTTGAATACCCATGTATGTGAATCAAATGACAAGTGATAAAATGAAACGAAATGAATGGAGAGATAAACAAAATTTAAACGTAAAAATCAACAAGATTCCGATGATCGAACAAGAAAATGGCAGAGTGGAGAAGAAGTGGATTTAATACGATATATTGATATATTGCAATGCATACACAAAGTTTGTATATAAGTCTGTCATGTCACCTATAATATAGGACAAACTAGAACAAGAAGACAATCAACCTATAAATAAGCTTTAGAAAAAATAATGCAAACTATTCCAACTGACAGTTTAATATGCACACACCCTCTCATGCATACTATACGAATCAGACTTAAGTGAGAAATAACTGGGGATTTGTACCCGCACGCACACTCACACATTCGTTTATGTAACTACCTATACTATCTGCACACACACAAGCATAAGTGTATTGAATCAGACAAACAATTGGCTGACAGACAAAATATTTACAAACCTCTTGTGACAATAGAACTCGACACTTAAACAAACAAACCAACACATATATATAAAATAGGGCACATCAGCCTGCTGCTACTCTATTCAGTCAAATCAACAAAACCATCTTATAAATACATTTGGTATAAAAACAAACAATCAAACGTTACACAAATGCATGTAGACTCAATCATATATGGGAAGCAGCACATTTGATATGGAAATAGTTGAGGACAAACAGCACGTATATACACACACGCACACATACCAGCTATACTCTCTATAAGACGAGAAAAATTAAGTTACGACATGTAAATAAAGAAATTTTTATACATGATATGCACACATAACACACACACATGTACATATATATAAATATAACGCATATATATAACGCACAACAATAACTGATAACAGCATTACTCTGTTTTCCAATTTGACTATTCTGTGTATAAATTTCTTTTTACTAAAGCTTTCAGTCTGTCCATATGCTTGTCTGCCTATCTTTTCCTTTGACCGCTCGCCTATTCGACGAGTCAGTGCAAACAGCTCTTGTTGCGTATGTGTTAATGTATTTAGTAAAAGGCTTTCTCCTTGCCATCAATCAAGTCTTTTACAACATAGATAAATTGCACCAGAAAGCAAAATGTATTCATGTTCTTAAAAAAAGTGGGCACTCCTACTTTAAAGCGGTTTTTCCTGAATTTTTCTAAATCCTAATTAGGTCCGCTCTAGGAAAACAGTCAATACAAAGAAAATGTTTGAAAATACTCTCGAGAAAGTAGAAATCGTCTGAATCTTTTCCACAACTGGTGTCTATTATATAAGAATGAATCTCTTTGGCATGTGCAAACACTTCGTTCAAATCAGAAATTTGTCGGATGTATAACATGAAGTACTCTACCCCACGGTGACCACAGTGTTAATATCTCAAAATGCACGTCTGTGAGATTGCCAACAAAAGACAAATGGACATGCGGACATATGGACATATGTCCGTTTCCAGATTAACTCAATTTTTGATGCTGATCCAGAATATTATACTTTGTAGGGTCTGAGAAACTTCCTCTTGGATGTTGCAAATGGAATGACAATCTTAGTACACTTATTGATAAACAAATGGTCAAAAACTCTGAATTTTTCTACTGCGGTCACAATGAACAAGCCTATCTCGGTATATTAAATTTGTTATTTCGAATTTAATCAACTGATATTGATTTACAAATACAAACATAATGGAACCTACTTAAATAGGTAAAATAGTTCTTATAAAATTGAACATAGAATGCGTCAATGTGAGAATCAATAAGTGTACCAGGCAATCGTAAATCACAATAGGTCCTTTTTTCTTTACTTTTTTAATTACAACAAGATAGACAACTTCGGTTAAGACCGAAACTTAAATACCCTTCACCTTTAATAGTCCTCTAAAAAATAAGTCCCTATTGCCATATTTATGTAAATGACTATTTCATGCACTTACGCAAGTTTATTGGGCGTGTCTCTTAACCGAATTTCAATACGGAACGGCGAACTTAAATTAAAAGTAAGTGTGCCAAGTTTCAACTTGATATCTCAAAAATGGGGTCTCCGAGGCATCCTTCGATGTGTTGTAAACGGATGGTATAAAAAGATGCACAATGTGACATGAGCAAAATAGAGCAAAGTAATATGTAAATGTTTACTTCATCGTCTACGTACAGCAGGGTACTACTGCCAATTTCAAATCCATAAAAAATACTATATACCATACGTACATCCATATTCGTATCATATGTTGCATACAACAACGCAAACGTCAATTTATGTAAATTTACGGTGAACTGGTTTCAAACCTTGCCATTTATTAAAAAGAATAGTTTGACTTTTTGACGTAACGTTTGTAGCACTCAAAATAGTGATTTTTCATTTTTTATTCACATCAGTATGATTTTTCAAAATTGCTTCATTCAGCCAATTTAAATTTGTTCGAGCCCACATCGAACATGAATATACCATACGTACCATTTACTTGTTTACGCTTGACTGGTTTATGTTGCTAACAAAAAGGTGCAAATTTTCAAAAGTGTGATACGTTATAAAGGGAAAAGTAAAAAACTCTTACCTTTGCAAATTTAATAACCAAGGATGATGTTGTTCGTTATTTTATTTAAAAGAACTGAATAATACTAGAGTAACCATAAAGTCTTGCTAACCTTGTGTGAACAACATTTCGAGTACATTTACAATTTAAATCAATACTCTTATCAACACAATCATATATGCTTATGTCATAAGCATTTTACATATTGATAAATGTTGTCAGATGTTTAGATTGAGCGCAATTTAATACTTTTACACATAAACTGTAAAAACGGAAAACAAACTAATTGTATACCAATTACGGTATAACGGTAACGGTAACGGCAACGGCAATGGCTATAATTGGATATAATATAATATAAAATTCAGATAATTGGTATACTGAGAACAATGTCAAGTAAAAGTCACTTCAAAAAGCTAAAGTCAACATTTTTTTGGTGTTATAAACGTATATTTTAAAGCACTTTGTTATATCGGGAAATCGGTTAAAAGAGTGGACCCTTTATATCCATTTGTAATTGGGACCGTAGATGCAAAATATTTCATAATTGAATATTAAAACTAGACGTAGACGTTGATGCCCAGAAATAAACGAACTAAGAACACATAGATGATTGTCTTTTCATATATACTTACGCGCATTATTATTATACAACTTATTCTATAAAATTTGTAATAACTAGCCAGATATGTAGAATGCAGTTTTCAGCATCATTATAAAACTCTATATGAACAATAACATAAACTAACTGTTACGCTCTAATATGTAAAATATGCGGCGCCATTTTTTTATACGTTTATGACATTTGCAGTAAATGTTTATGCATCTGACAGTGCGTGAACGTATTTAAAAATAAAAATCAACGGTTGTACATGACACATATTATTAGACGTAGTTATGGGGGTAAATTTGACATGAGTTTTAAACTTTATAAGTTGAAGTGAAAGTCACATGATTTTCATAGTTCGCCTTGCCTTGCTGGATGCATATCTTGGAAGTATATAAATTGACTTGATTACGCGTTCTTCCTACATGTGTTTCATATATCAGTGAGATTAATATGTGTTTTGAAGAATTTATATGAATTTTTAAGAATATTTTTCTTTTTGTATGTGGAGGTTGTGCCGCTTTGTCCAGAAAGAGGCGACAGAAACCTCACAAAGTATGTCAGCCTAATATAGCTTTTTTAATCATTCATTTTAAAATTTTTCATATACGATACATAACTTCAACAAGTTGATAGAATTAACAATTTAATACTTTTCGGTGGAGGAACTACATCCAAAAATATAATTCATCTCATTTGACAACTTTGAGTCCCTTTCGCTACCTTTTACTATCGCCGCTTCATCCAAAAATAATAATAATATAAATATTATTATAACAAAATATTAATTCATGCAACCTAAAATTTGTTGTACCAACTTCTCGTTTGATAAGCTATGTTGGTGCTAATCTTAGATACGCTGAAAAATCATATGTAAACTGCACTCCTTAAGCACGTACTGTGAGCATGTCTGTCCCCTTTTAACCCAACGATAATTTCACACAGAATCTAGAAATGTTTGAACAGAACAAATTTTAACCGAATATATTAATTTTTGATACCACGAACGTTCTGTTAACGCACATGGCTCAATATCGATCAAAATATTTCTACTGGGAAGACATATGTGAATTCATTTTTGGCTAAATTTGAACTGAAACGGAACCCCTCTCCTAATATTGATTATTTAATAAGATATTAAATGTTCCGTCTTAGCCTTTAATGTTCACTTGATGTTTTTTTAAGAAATTATCGTAACATTATAAAAGTTATTGTTAGCGCCAACATTATTAACGAATATTTTCAATTGAATTTCCATTCATTTAACGATTGATATTATTCCAATACGCTAAGTGATTGTCGATAAATATTATTAATGATAAACTTGAAGAAACTTTATATTTCAAATTTTGTACTTTTGTTATATATTTTGGGAAAAATCCTGATAGATAAAATTTTCTAAAAGAGAAGTAATAAAATGCAAATGCTTCGTAAATTGAAGCACAAAGAATTATATTAGCAAAGAATAAAAATAACAAAACTTAAATATATTACTAAAGCTTTTAAGATAATATCGTATAGAGACATAGCCAGAGAGGAGAGGAAGGAGCGAGAGCAATAGTTGGTATATCCGTAAAGTTCGCAAATTGTTTTGATTACCAGAGATATCCCAGAGTATGGTGCGTGGTGCGTATTTGTTAAGTATTGAACAGAAGTTGAACACAAATATTCTGAGAACGGATGCATGCTGAGTGGAAAATCTCCATAAAGCCTTAAATACATTTATGCAAAGCCTAGTGACTTAAGAGAAGACAAAATTTACTCAATTTTTTTTTACAAAAAATTCTCATACATTTAATGTATATTTCACAAAGTTTAATACACATACAAAATTTAAGTACATCCTTTACTTATTAAACAAACTAAAATCAAAGGAGAAAATAAAATGAAACCGTGTTTGTTATATATTAAACAGACTCCCCAAAGAACTAAACCAAGTTGACAAATTTGTAATGAAAATTGAGAACAAGTGCTAGTAATTTGTGTGAAGGTAAAGAGGACCCACTTGACAACACTCTTAACTAACACTGTACCGCAATATCACTGCCATCCACCGACACATATTTTAAGCGTACTCTGAACGCCTGTGCGCACATGCACTTCTGAGTATCCGTATGAATTTGAATATATAGGGTGGTTGTCGTTGGTAGGGTACAAATTTTTCGCTTTATTTTTTCTTGTTTTTGTGCAAAGTTTCACAATTGCCTTGCATGGCAATGCCTGAATGGGTTTTGAAAACTTTAATGACAAATTGCTGTGCCGCCGCTTACTCGAAAAGACTCTTAATTTCAACAAGCATTGTAAAGTTTCAAAATAGTTTTCCACTATTTTTCATTACATCGATTCCTTCCTTATGCTATATTTCATTTCCATACACCTTGGGAAGAGTGCAAACGATATATATATTATTACCTATAAATTTAACCTTTTGTTAAAGTGTGACTTATCGTAAAAGTTGTCTATTTCTATTATTTCTATGCAGCTTCCTTCCTGAAGAGTCTTTATATTGTAGTATTTTTAAAATATATGTCTAAGGCTTTAAAAAACCTAATTCGTAATATACAAATTAGGGATAAAGTGAACTGGAATCCACGATAAAATAGGTGTATAGGCGTAAGTGGAATGGTAATAAGAAAAAAAGAGGCATTTTGATTAACTTGTGGGCACGATAAGTACCCAAGTGCACCTCTTTTAAAATAAATTAATATTTTTATAAATTATGAACGTATTTATTATACGGTCGTTCTTGCTTCTTGCACCTTACTGGAATACTTATATATACTTATAAAAGAAACAGAATATTTAAATAGTGAATGTACGGCTTAAGTCTCTTTCAGAGACTCTTCTCCAATGTTATTCTAATTTTTATTATTCTTACAGGACCCTAACTTCCACATAAAAAACCTGTGGTTTGGGCCAGAAAAACTTCGACGATTTTTTAATTGCAATGGAAACTATCAATCGAGCACAATCGGAATTTCCACTAAACATGTTCAAAAAATGTTTTATAAAACTAGAGCATTGAAAATGTTGTTTTAAACGACATAAAGCATCTTTATATAAAGTTCCTGCTTTTTTATTATTAAAAAATAATGACTTTCATTATACAAAATTAATTTTAATAATAAATCCATCAAAGGCAATTATGTCTTCAATTATTGTTAAAAGCAATATATGTCCGTACGTCCATCCGTAAAAGTGTTTTAAATATGTTTGCCTTCATAGTGTGTAATAATGTTAATTTTTCTCCAACATACAAACAATTTGAAATGATGTTTGAAACAAATTTTCAATATCTATTATATTGTGCAAACATATAATAAAAATTACCCTCTCAAGTATTCTCTCACTGGTTGTATGTCATGGCTAATCTATATTAATTATGTGGTCAATGGATTTCAAATGCAAAAGGCAATTATAATAAAAACACAAACATTTCGAAGCCGATAGCACTAAATCCAAATCGCTTCAATGTGTTTGAATGGGTATGAGAGAGTGAGTCACTAGAATAAAATATGAAATATGAGGCATGTACTCTTTGTTCTATGTATAACACATTTTCCCAAAAAAGATAAAAAATTAATTAAATGTATATCGATGAACATGCCCACAATATACAACAATTAATTTTTGGGCGTGACAAAATTAAGATTTTTTTCCCAAGTAAAGAATTCTTATATGAAGAAGATTCAGTTTTTCACTCAATTCACAATAAATTCACAGTGGACAGACATGCCCAGCTGAAGTAATGCGGACGCATTTTATCCAAAAACACATCCAAAATCCCTGTGTGTATGTTCGTTAACCGACCATTCCTTCGGTTTTTCTTCAGCACTCGTCAAAATTTTATTTTTGTATTCCTTATGGTTTGCCTCTAAAAAAGATATGTTTGGAGAAGGTAGGAAGGTTCAAGAGACGACAAGGTACCTAGATATTGTTTAAAAGAGTGATTTTACCACATTTCAGGTCTACAGGTGTTATCGTTCAGGAGTAATACGAAATTAACTGTCAAGCATAATTTAAGGTCGTTAAACCAAAAACAATTTCATATAAAGGGTACTGATATGGGCAGATTTGCCAAATTTCAAAATATTCAGCCTAGTAGTTTAGGTTTAATGCGAGATCTCAAAAAGATGCAAATGTGGACAAAAAAATATTTATTAAAATCTTCTTCGTCCGTCTTCCGGACGGCTAGACCAAATTGTATTATTCAAGGTACAAATAAAGTACTAATTTCGCTTTTCTTTGAAATTGGATTTAACTATACTGGAATCGAAATATGTGGTCTAGGTTAACATGTTGAACTTTTTTAAAGTTCATTTTAAATAGCGTACAATTAGAGTTGATGATGAATATGTGTACGAGTGAAGTGCTGAATTCCACAAGTGCTAGGTTTATTATAGGATTTCGGGCGTGCTTTTAGTCCGATTTTACCCAGAAAAACTCAGAGATTGCGGGTGCCCAAATTTAGCGGACTCGACTTGCCTCGGGTAGTGATGCTGATTAAGAATGTGTATACTTATTGGGGTGTGCCTCACCGCCTTTTGGTACTTGCCAGCGTTTTAATAAAAACAATACACCCCCATATCGCAATGATGATGGGTACAAAACTGATGTGCACGTGTAAAATATTTACTTATGTATGTTTATGAGAGTGTCTCTGCAATAAATTTGGTTTAAAGTTTGTCGAGAGACGGAAATCAAAAATATTTTTTTTTTGGCGGAAAGTTTCATAAAACCCGTATATTTATTTCAGATGCAGCTGCTTACACACACACGCATGCACAAATACATATAAAGAAACGTTTTTAGTGTACTCGTTTCAGTACATTTCATGTATCCAATGACAGTAATTCAACAAAGCAAATATTTAGTCCACTCTCCGTAATCCACTCAGTTTGCCGAACTGTACAAACAGACGTGACTACTGATTTTAACATAAATTTCTATCAGACATAATCGTGTGCGTAACTGATGCGTGCTGATTATTGTGCTTACGCGGTGAGTTCGCTCCTTTTATTTTGTGCGGCGCTTCACTGGCTCAACATTGGCCTATACACACATTATAGTTGGCTTTCCTGCAGTGGGATCCCTAATTTTTCTTATTCCCTGCGCGATCCTTAGTGTGGAGCAAATATTTTTTTGTGTGAAAATAAACTCAATTATTATCTCACACCATATTTCATTTGCACACATATTTGCCGTCTTTGTTATTTATGGCAATAACAACAACAAGTGCATACATTACCATTTTTCATGAAACTCTATAAATTTCATAAATTGTCATTTTATAAAATCTCTAGCAATTATTTAATGAATATGTCTTTTATTCCTTGTTTAGGTTATATAAACAATAGTTGTCTCTTGAATACGTTGCTTCTCCAGTTATTAGTGTTGGTGCCATTTTCATTCAATGCTATTCTATTGCATTAATACAAAGACTCTGATTCGCATTACAAGCAAAATCATTTACTGAGGTTTTGCATAGAATTTGCGGAGTGAGAGAGAGAATGTTGTGGTGTCTCTATGTGTTGTGGTTACGCACACACACACATTCTTGCAAATTTTACCGTATTTTAGTTCATTTGGCTGCCTTGTTAACCATTTGTCTTGATATCCGAATAAAACAATAATAGCAACAACAAAACAATACTACACTAACACATGGGAATTTTATACTAACCGAATGCACTGTGTCTTGTTTAGTTTACACAATGTAAATGCATTGAAAATCGATAACACATAAACAACCCGGTATTGATGTTAACCATTGAAGCTTATACACAATTTCATTATGTCCTTCGTATATACATAGAGACACATTGCGATGAACACC
The DNA here is from genome assembly GCA_949710015.1 of Crataerina pallida. NCBI lineage: Eukaryota > Metazoa > Arthropoda > Insecta > Diptera > Hippoboscidae > Crataerina > Crataerina pallida. The sequence continues at coordinate 18,215,178 of OX453291.1, forward strand.
GATAACTAAACTAAACTTAACTGACACTTATTGCTAGTGGAGGGACACTTTGGCTAATACGCGCACAATGTATGCGTGCTTTCACTAGATGGTCGTGAGTTGTGCGCCATACGTTGCATTATATGGAAGCAGTATTAAAGTTTTGCTTAAATGCTTTAGACGGCCAATATAATAATTGGTTGTAAAAGCAGTACGATTTCTCAAATCTGTTCTTTGGTGATTGCTACTTAATGTACCAAACATGGGTAGCGTTTGTTAAGTTAACATATTATACAAATTCAACTTATATCGGCAGCAAGTTATATATTTTTGAGTCAAGAAGGAGCATTGCAATGATGTATGTATTGTATAACTCAGAATTTGTCAAGCAAGGAAAAAGTTCTTCACAATTTGTTTACTCAACTTAAAGTACTTTAAGCTTTAAAGTTAAAAACAATACAATACATATGTGCCCTTATTGTTGAGAGTGTTTCAAATGATATTTCCCAACGACAATTTTCAAAAAATGAACAATCGATCTTTTCGGTCGATCGCCATGTTAAATATTATTCAACTTTGAGTAAACTTGTATAGTGAGTTTCAAAAGTTTAAACTTGCGAAGGTTTTATGAAATTCTTTCGGCAATTTATGCCAGTTGTACTTGATTTGATTCTACCCATTGAGTCCTTTCCTTTGAATAGATTGTGAAGAATAGTAAAGTAAGATCTCAGGGCGGACACCTTGTGGTTTTTAAAAAATGGGCACAATACAACATAATAGTATATACGGATTTTTTTCAAAATCAATCGATTCAAATCTTCTAATCTGACTAACAAGAACGAAAGGTTTTCCGTTAAGTAACACGACCACAATGAATAAAAATATACTTCTCAGTCACAAAAATTAACCGAAAGAGTTGAGAGGAATGTGTTAAAAACGTTAATGTACAAACATAATTTTTTATGCAGAATCCGACGTGTAAGTTGATGCGCATTTCGCTCTTTTTGTATAGACAGCGTAAGCTTGGACCTGCCACTTTTACATTTTTTATGTAGATTTACCAAATTTATTTGTTTCCTCATTTGTATTTTCTGTTAAAAATTGATGCATTCAATAAAATTTTATCAATCAACTAAATTAAAACAATTTCTGACTCTTTCTTGCTCTCTATTATACACTTTCACGTTTTATTAAAACTTAACTGTTTACTGAACAATGCAAAACAATGTGTGCGTGCTCTAAATGTACCTGCACTAAGTGCACAATATTGACAATCAATTTGTTAGAGAGATTAATAACCATCTCAAGTGAAATATTAAACACCAAACAGAGATAAACATCTCTCGGGTTCTATCAGGAATGCTGCAACAATAAAGAAAGCATTCATATATTCTATACTTGATACTTAATGCGTGTGTGTATAATGCATATGTGATGAGCCATAAATTGTGATTTTAGAGATACGGAGAGAAGCTTGTTAAACGTCTACCTTACAGCATTAAAGTGAGCGGCTCGTTTGATTTGATGATGTTGCGGAAATACATTATTAAGTCAACGATTTAGATAAAATTTCATAATAAGAATAAGATCTTTAATAAAAGTTCTTTAGTCGGCCAATTATTTAATACCCAGCATGGAAGTAAAAAAACAACTTTTACAACAACTTTTATGCGTACATTGTTACTTCGCGAAACATCGTTATAAGGACAGAGGTTTTAAAAATGGTTCGTTCCCGCCCAAATTCGAAAGAAATACTACTATTAAAATAATTTAATATATATTTTTGAAAAACGGACTCACACATATACTACTGTCGAAATAGAAAACTCAAATATTGCCTTAGTTTCGTACAAGGGAAATTTAAAGTACAAGAAATGCACATGGAGATAAAGTCACTAGCAATACATAAGTACATAGAAGCGAGAAAGAAACACAGAAAGTGGGAGAGAGAGAGAGTGCCCCTAATGAAAGTTTCATGAACTTTCCTTTCAGTTGCTTCTGTGAAGTATATCGTACTACATTCAGTTGCCAAAATTGTGCCTTCTCACACTCATAACTGCACGCACTACCAAATAACCATATGTGTACACAAAACAAAAATCGCCAAAACATCCGCTGAAAGAAAAAAAAAAGAAAAAACAAATGTAAGTCATGCAACATGGTTGTAATCACATATGAGACATAACAAAAATTTGTTGATGCTTTTACTTTCCTATATATGAGAGTCTATTGGTTTTGTTTAAACGTTTGTGTAAGTGTCAGAAGAGTGCCAGCCATATCTCCAAAAGCATATATATGCTTGCTCAGCACGCTAATCTATTTGTCCCTTAACGTTACATAAAACAAAACATAACATGCGTCTCCTAGATTTGGCATACGTCTAATACAAACCCTTGTTACTTGTTTAATTTTTGTTGCGCTCATTGCATTTGTATGGGAATGAAAGGGAGAGAACTAGTAAAGAACTAATTCCACTTGTAAGTTGATGCAAGTGTTCACCCAACTGGAATGAGGAGTGAGTAGGGATTCTTTGTAGCAACGGCAATATTTTGTGAGATTTGCGCTTGCTGTCTTAATTTTCGGATGCACAACTTGAATAATTCGGTTTTTGTTTTACTCTTCATTCCCATTGGATTTTTTTGCTATGTGTAGTGATTTAAAAAGTAACTCATTGTTTGGTGTTGTAGAGTGCTTTGGCAACGGCAATGAACAGTAATTGTTTTTTTTATTTTTAGCAACACCGTAACAAAACTGTTGTGATATTTTGCGTATGTGTATATGTGTATAAGTGCGTTTTTCCACATATTTAGTTTTCTAAAGCCATTTCGAAAAGTTTTACCATTTTGTTATTGTTGCACTTTTTTTCAGTTTATTTTTATATTTATATTTAGAGTCCTTTTGCTTATATTACCACACTTGAGTAGTTTGCTGCTTTCGTGACTTTTTATTTCAATGGCTCACATGGGCACATACTCACGTCCAAACACATACGAGGTAAAAACTAAAATACACGTTAAACTGTATGTTTTTGCATTCATTGCGTTTAGAGTCAAGCCTCGGTATCAGCCTTTTTTCCCTAATATTTTCCCACAAGTAAATATCCTCTATTCACATTTGAGGGTATATTGCGTTTCTTCTTATATACGAGTATGTGACTACCAAAAAGAAGTCTTTTCAGGGATCCCCGCAAAGTACATATATACATATATATGTATATGTTTAGTAGCAAAATCTTGAGATCTTCGAAATTTAATACGATTAGTGAAAGACTCTATAATTCCGATTTATAAATTTTCTATAAATGAGACAAAAATACGCTCCAAAGATATGATGAAGTCAGTTTTAGTTAGTAGAAAATCTCTTGGAGCTAGAAAAGGCATATTTATACAAAACATTCTTTAGTGGCTCTTAACAAAAGGCGTAACATTATTCATACCACGCATTTATACTCTACATAAGATTAGCGGTGTACTAGATATGTTATAAATTTTGCAACATACAAAAAGAGTCGCCACAGGGCGTTCAAAGATAAAATCAGCATCAAAATCTAAATAGATCTTACTATGTCCGTCTGTATGCACGCGGAAATATTTAAGTTGCTGAAATATTAAAATTCGGCCCACAATTGCCAAAAGTCTACTTCTCAGCCACCAAACTTTAGCTACAAAATACAAGGGATTGACAAAATAATATGATTACCATGCAATGTAGTACTCATTGTTTCATGTTGGCAACACTGCTTCCGTGAAAATAATGCGACGCGTGCGCATTTCACAGTTTACGAGTCAAATCTTGTAGGTTATGTTTCAGTGTATTATACGCTTTGTTTTTCGACGGTTAAAACAAGCGATCGATGTAATGTGTGATCTCTCGGATTTCGAAAGAGGGCAAATCGTTGGGGACCATCCACATCATCGGCGAGGAGGAATAGTGGGCGACACTCAAAGTTAACTGACAATGCCGACAAACATTCAAATGAATTGTGGCCAAACAACACAAAACCATCGCAGCAAAAGTCTATTCCGAGAAGAATGGCAGCTGTTCTAAAAGCAAGTGGTGGACCCAACACCTTAATATTAAATAAATATTGTGTGTATGTCAGTTGTTCATATTATTCGATGTCGATATATGTTCACTAAATCAAATGGGACGAATATAGTCAACGTCGGATTGTAGGCACACCCGCAATTATAAAGAAACTTTCTTTGCGAGTTGAGACGTAATACAATCAGAAATCTGTCAAACCTACAGAGTGTGCATGTATTACTACGTAAACCATGTTTCCAAAGTTCATATGATTTACCCAGAACAAAATTTTACAAGTTAATCGAGAGTCATAATATCAGGATAAGAAGACCCTCGTGGCGTATAAGTATACCACTAAATACATACTAGAAAGTTTATTATTTATAAAGTGTTGCTTGCAGAACACTGCGTTGACATTTGTATTTACACATTTCTTCAAAAAGCTCTAACGAGCTCTAAGATTGATCCGCACCAATCCAAAGGCATCGCCTTTTCAAGTCCAATTGGACTTTAATGAGATCTGCATAATAAATTAATGCTTTTTGAAACCACTGCCTAATTTCTTTTTCTACTCTGTGCACTTAATAACGTTGAAAATTTGAAAGCTTGTAAACATTTATAACACTCCGAGAATAGTAAACTTTCTATAATAGAGTGCCAGCAAAGATATTGAAGAGTATTGAAAAGGCCAAATTGAATAAATGCGTTGCTTTATAACGTCTTTCCTTTCGTTGACCATCGTTGGTTTTTCTGCTGAATTTCATTATACAATATTTTGCATACCACAGCTGTAATGTTGTGTATGTGTCTTCTACAATAAGACCACAAGCAGTTTTTTAGTGTTTGTCTATATTATTACTGCTACTCCCCTAATGAATTTGTATGTGTATGCTCCTGGAATCCGACTTTATGTGTATTTGTTTTAGGTCGCTACACTGTAGTGGAGGGTAAAGTTATTTTCTCGCAGCATTTTCAAAACTTTAAATAAAATTTCAGGGATTCCGAAAAATTTAATTGAAATTGCCTCAAAAAAGAAAAGGTTCGTGAAAAATAACTGTACAACTTAATAATGTGTTATCGTGATGGTTGGATCTAACCGTACCATATTTGGAACGTCTTTATATTTAAATCAAGAATATACTTTGAAAGATCTCTGACGCCTCCTTCTGTGTGTTCCAAATGTTATGACTAACTTAATATGTCCCCATCTTATGTGGAGGGTATGAAAATATTCCAAAAACCAAGTGCTGTAAGATATTAAACAGTCGCACTCGACCAAGTGAGATTTTCATTTGTTTTTTTTTTTTAATGCTCTGTTGAATGTACTGTTTTTTGTTGTATTTTTTGAGGTTTGTAATTATTTTGTCACAACTTTTCTCTGTATCTGCTTATTCTAACAACCACCATCACACATACTAATATTCTTCCCGCTTAATAAGGTTTTGTCATTACTTTTAGTTTTTAAACAGAATCGTAAAGTATTTGGAATTTTTTCTACAAAATTATTATTCGTGTCAAATTTAATAGAAGTGGAATTATAATTATATGAGATTTTTGTCTTTTTATCTCATATAATAGTGATTCTTCTTGGCGGCCGTGTGGGCGTACTTTGATCACCCCACTAGAAAAACAGCGTTAGATGTGACTTGAAAATAATTTGGAGATAGCGGACGTTCGTACAAAAATTACCCTTTTATATGTAAACGTATAATATGACACTCTTTGTCAGTGTATCAATCAATATTGAACGGATGTTGTTTTTTATAGGCATGATTATCCATCTACGACGACTTTACGATAACGTTCGATTTAGAGTGAACTATGAACTCTACGCCGACAATGATTTTGCTCATCATATAAACGTTTTTTTTTTTTGGATAGGTGGAAAAGCTCACTAGCCTTAGTGTGGGACTTTAACCCACTAAAAACCACCTATGCTCCTACTCCTTCCCTGTGGAACGACCGTTCAGGTATACCTTCACAGAGAGGATGGCCGTTTAGACAATTCCAGCGAGCCTACGTTGGCGCTCCTCGCGTCTTTGCTTCCTTAGAATATTGACGGCAAACACACATACAGCTGACCAATTACTTTTACTAAGCAACATATGCGCCACCAGATTGTTGGGGGTAGGCCACTCTCCTAGTTCTGATTGAAGCTTGCAACGTTCCTCTCTGTATTTTAAGCAGGCAAAAAAGACATGTTCGGCGTCCTGTACGCAATTGCATTCACTACATAAAGGGCTAGCTTCAATCTTAAATCTGTAGAAGTATTCTCTGAAGCACCCATGTCCACTGAGTAATTGGGTAGTGTAGAAGTCTACATGGCTGTGCTTCCTATTGAGCCACTGCTCTATGTACGGTATAAGAACACGCGTCCATCTACCTATGCTGGAACGGGTCCATCGCGTCTTCCATTCAGATATCATGTGCTGCCTCGCCAACTTCTTTGCGTCTTGATAGGAAGAACCATTGGCTATATACGTAGATGCCTTTGCCAAGAGATCTATGGGGATCATGCGACTGAGCAGCATCGTCGGATACAGTGCGAAAAGCGCTAGCAACTCTCAACGCACATGTTCGGTAGGTCGTCTGAATCCCTCTCATGTACGATGCAACTTCAACAGCCTTATGCCAAATAAGAGCTCCATATAGTATGGATGATTTAACAACCCCAACGATAAGTTGCCTGCGGCACTGTCTAGGACCCCGTGTATTAGGCATAAGTCTCGAAAGCGCAGTGGCAGTATTTGCAGCTTTTTCGCCAGCTAATTTTAGGTGTGCTTTATATATGAACCTAGGGTCTATCATTACGCCTAAATATCTAATGGCATCTTGCGTCAGTATATCTACCTCGCCCACTTTTATTGAGATACGTTCTAGCTTTTTACGGGAGGTAATAAGCACCGCTTCAGTCTTCTGTTCAGCCAAAGTTAGGCCAACCGATATAAGTCACTCACTGATTTGAGTTATTGTCTCATTTGCCGTCCTAGTCAAATCCTTCAAATGTCTTGCAACAACTACGATGGCCAGGTCGTCAGCATACCCAACAATTTTAACTGCCGAGGGAACGGGAAGTCGCAGTACGTCGTCATACATAACGTTCCATAAAATTGGCCCTAGCACAGAACCTTGCGGCTCGCCACCAGAGATTAGAGGTTTTTGTTCCCTGAATCTGTGTAGTACTCGAGGTATCTACCGGAAAAATAATTGGCCACAATATTGATTAAATACTCCGGGACCCTGCGCCGCCTTAGGGAAGCAATAATGTGTTGGCAGAGTTGAATGCATTTCTTATGTCTAGCGTTACCACTAGGCAATACTCTTTATTTCCTCCTTTCCAACGTTTAACCTCAATAGCTGCGGCTGCTATAGAGTTAATGACCCTGATGGCATCAAGAGTGGAGCGGTGTTTTCGGAATCCGAATTAGTAATCAGAGAGGCCGGATGTGCCGGCTAATGCAACTTCTATACGACAAGCTATTATCTTCTCATATATTTTTCCCAGTGTATCCGTCAAGCAAATGGAACGATAGGCAGATGGATCATTTGCTTGTTTGTTAGGCTTAGGCAGCAAGATCAACAACTCTCGCTTCCATCTATGTGGGAAAAAAAAGAGAGCAAGTCGAAAGCAAATGTTAAATAATTCCACAAACATGTCAGTCCGGGCAAGAAGAATCATTTTTATTATCTCATTTGGAATGCCATCTGGCCCCGGCGATTTCTTAACCTTAATTTGCGTTGCCGTAGCCGCAACCTCTTCATGGGATACAAGCTTCACTTCATCACCTGCTAGTTCTTGCGCATAATACACAAAAGGGGCCTGCTGCGGGAACAGAGTGTTTACAATGTTATTAATTAGTTCGGAGTTACAGCCTACAGCCTACTGTATTAAAGGTTTCATCCTCTCCATGACTATTTTATACGCCATGCCCCAGGGCTCTGAGATTATTTCCTCTAGCAGATCTTAAAACGCAGCTTTCTTACCAGCAATTATGATTTTTTTGAGTTGCCTCCTTTTTTCTGTATATCGTGTCTGCCTTAAGACAAAATCCCAAGCTTGCCTAGCCCTTTAAACATGAACAATTGATTAGATCATTCTGGCTACATAGATTGAAATGCTTCAGCGAGGAGTGGAAACTGGATGGACGTCGTTCGAGAGAGCGGTGGCAACTCCCATTGAGGGTGCTTGATATAATGCATCAAATGATCGATATTCTACAGATACTTGATATTCAGAAGAAGACGATTTGCAGAAGACGCGCAGAAGACCGAGGCTCGTGGCATACTGTTTTAAACAGATTGTGATTGGCCAGACTTGGTAATGGTTTATGATTATGGTTAATCACATTAAATTTTGATTATGGCCTGTTTTATTTTATTCCAAAATAATATAGATCCTGGGAACTTTTCAAGTTAATGTATTTTTACATTGTACTCCATCTCACATCAAGCATACGAGATATTACACTTTAACATGAAAATAAAATTCTATTTCAACGATCAGTTAACCAAAGTAACATCAGCGAACTTTACTTCGCAAATACAATTATGTTACATGAATATTCTATAGGAAAAAAAATATTAAAAAACTTTCTTTTAAAACATAAACACTCGTAAATTATAAGGGAGAGAGCGACATACAACAATTGTAAACACAATCAATGAACAATACAAAGTCAAAGTTTACATAAAAGGAAGACAAAAAAAAATGAAGTATAAAAAAGAAGAGTAAAATATCATACAACTGCATGCACTACATATAAGAAGAAACTTTAACAATATAACAATTGGATGGGCAAGAAGGCAAGAAAGCAAGAAAATTTTATATTTGTCAATACAAGATAAAGTGCTAAATATACTTATACTTCATATATTCGAATGAATACATGTGTAAATGTATTGCAACTGAAAGTATCCAAAGTTTCGTTACAACAATCTATTCAGCACACATACCAACTTCGCATAAGAAACGTATACTGGTAAATAAATGTTAGGGAGCAAGGTAAAAAAAAAAAGACAAAAGATAAAACTTTAGATAGATGTTCATCCTGTTTATATGTATTACACACACACACATACACATACACACAAGGATATCTTTGGGCTAATTCGCGCTGTCAAAATAGCTCTTTCTTTTATACCACCAGTAACAATAAATATTGTGGTTGATTTTCACTCAAAAACTATCAACTTTTCTAAGAGTAGTGAAGCACAACAGCAACAGCAGTAGCAGTAGCAGCCTTTCTCTAACTTGTCTCAAGATTAGTTTAGAGTTTACATGTTGTTGTCGCTATTGGATTCATTGTAAGTTCTTTCCGTCGCTTTTCTTTTTGCACATATATATGTGGATACACTATATGTTTATATACACGTAGCTATTATTTGTACGCTTCAGATATGTTTTAAACAAAAGATAATGTTGTTGTTTTTTTTGCAATAAAACATAATGAAAAGAGAGGTAAACTAAAGCAAAACAAGTAAAAAAAGTGAATTTGGCTTGGACCAAATCTTGATAACCCTCCACTACCACCTCCTCAGAAGATGTACTATTTAACTGATTATGCCCCCAAATGCTGCATGCATGATTCGTTAACATACATATCGAGTTTAAATCAGAGTAAGGTGCTTTATGAATTGCGTGCGTGCCTGTTACCGTACCATTTTTGGATAACAATCAACTGAGGTGCTCAATTTTCGTAGCTAATATATCGATTTTCTTTTGTGGGTATGCCTCGTGACCAATTTTACCAAATTTGAAAGAAACTAGAAGTGTCTGTGTAGAACAGCGAACTCAATATAGCTCCATCACCAAGGTGGAGGGTATAAAAGGAATGATTAAAGAAAGTTTGCAGAAGCTTAACATGGTTTAATTGAACTGATGAACTGTTGTCAATATGTGGCTTAAATAACAAACTTACTTCAGAAATTCAACTTAAACAGGTAAAATCAGAAATATGGTTTAAGCCAAAGTCTTAATATTTTTGTTGTACTATGCAATATATGTACAAAATGAAGGGCTTTTCGTAATTATAGGCGTGGTCATTATCGGAACCCCCCCACATTTGGTACATTCATATTTGTATCAATTCCTAACGCCATGGCTCAATTTATTTTCGATTGCGGGCGCGCCCCTCAATCCCAAAGTACAATATACATGGACTTGCTCTATCGATTCTGATGTTGATGCTCTTCAAGAATATACTTTGTAGAGCCTCTGACGCCTCCTTCTGGATCTCGCAACTGTTCTTTCTTTTGCCATTTTGATGGTACCAACTTCCCTTAAACTTAAAATGTTTTCCAATTTTATCGATATGATCCTTAAATCTTTATATTGGCACAGCACTTCTGCCTATACGTTAACTCCTTGCAACCCTATGAAATATTAGCAACCGAATCGCTATGTAGAAGATTTATTTTCTTGTAGCAAAAATATTTCTTTCATTCCAATGAACTTTAGAATGCACTTGTAATTAACTACATGAAGAAATTTTTTCGCCCCAAAAACGATACGATTAAGTGTTTCACTTGTCCAGGAAATGCAACGAAGCACACAGATAAGCCTATGAAATAAATAAAGCACGAACTATATTAAGTTGCTTTCGTTTCTCATCGGCATTCTGCGAAAAGTGAATATATGGATTACATAAACGTTTCATGAAAGAATATATTTTCACCAAAAGAAAGCTCAACGCAGAATATTCAATAAAAAAATTGTAAATGTTTTTTTTCCTCTTCTGAATCAACTATTGCGGAGTTTATCTCATTATTCACTTTATTTACAATACATAACTTTAATCAATTACACATGTCTGCCATTATCTCTTATTTATAACACTCAAAAAAAACTTTGTGGTTTTTCTTCTTTTGCATTCGTTCCTTCTGTCCTTTACTTTTTTCTTTAGATTGATTACTTGCACAATTGTAACTTTTCTCTTTAATATTTATTTAATCTGCACTTGAGAAATGTTTTGCACGTTTAGTGTATATATTAAGGAAATTCTTAAAAATCTGGGTTAAGCTTTTACGTGGAAATTAGTTGCTTACGAGATAATATCATTTATAATGGATAAAAGAACAATTTAGTCATTTATAAATTCTATTGTTTGTAAAGTAATTATAAACTTACCCTATAAAAAATATTTTAAATTATTTATTAACAAACGCCTCTATTGGTAACTCTATTTCGTTACAAATAAGTGAAAGTGTTATATAATCAGTTTATCCCGACCATTTAATATCCTACACCACTTAACTTCTTAAGTTATGCTAGAATTAGTTTAGTTGCATCTGTATATACGAGGCCCTGCCAAATAAGCCACTTTTGTGAAATAGTTAAAAAGGGGTTCTAAAAACGCTCTAATCGGGTCCAAATTTGGCCCGGGAAAATATAAAGTTAATTAACCATTTTTTACCAATGTTTGTGAAAAAAATATAAAGATTTCCATTAGAATAGGATCTTATATGTGTAGGGGTTCTAAAAATGGTCCGATTGGGTCAATGCATGTCCTTGCACAAAACTTCATCGAAATATCTCAAAAAATAAGACCAGTTGCTTGTGGACATATATACAGGGAAAGACAGACAGACTATCATCAGACAGACATAGTAAAATCAATTCAGATTTTGATTCTGACTCGATCGGTATAATTGGAGTCAGTATTTGCTTTTTAGGAGTTACAAACATCCGCACAAACTTAATACCACCACCACGTGTGGTAAAGAACTAAGCGGTCGGGGTCCTAAAACTAGTATAATTTGGCGGTTTCTTTTAAACCAAGACCACATTATCTAGAATGTATGAAAAACTAGACTGAACGAAACTTTACTTGGATAAAACCCAATGATATTAAATTGTAAAACTTCGCCGACTCAACATCTCATATATTTTACACTATTTTATTCTACAATTGTTCCCAACATTGCAAAGCATTGAAAAGCAAAGTCAATTGAATAAATGCACTTAACGGAATTTTCATTGATATGCTGAATAAACATTATTGCACAACAGTACAATGTTGGGTTTGGAGTACGGACTGGAAAACTGTAAGCACTGCAAATACTCTCCCCAAAAACAAAAAATATCGATTCATACTCTACTACAAAGTTAACACCACCATCACTACCACTACCATCATCATGTTCACACACAAAATTTACACAAACGCACACATCGGCAATACACAAGAGTGACAACTCTGCCTATTTAAATAGACGACAGTACTTCAAATAAATTGCAACAAATCAAGCTGAATGAGAATAATGTGCAACGTTAAGCTGTGTTATACTCAACATTTAATGATGCTAAAATAAACCCCAACAATAAAGAACGCACCATAAGCCAGTGTGCGTAGAATATAGAATAATGTGCACTTCCAGCTCTAAGAGGGAAAATAAACTTTTATTCCGCAAACACAGCATATGTACGACATAAACCTGCTTAATGTGTCGCACACACAACACGAAGATCTTCCACACAACGACACCAAGTAACATAAGGTGCGCAAGGATATGAATGTTATACAAGGATGCTGCTAAGAAATGTCACATTGAGGCAAAATAACAATTTACATAATTTCTATTGTGTGGGATGTTGTTGCCTTATTATTAGTTATTGTTTAGTATTAAGGTTTCAGATACATTACGTTGAATTGTTTACAATGTTTTCCTCTCCTTTAGTTTATTATTATAAACTCAAAGGCAGACAAATGTAAGAAAATGTGCATAAAATTTTGTTGTATGTACACTGTGCAGTGTCACAAACTAATTAAATATTTTCACAAAACCTTCTCTGAAGCATAATTGTGGTGGATGTTACGCAGTGAGCTGAAAAATATCCTTCCAATTATAAAATTAAATAGCTACGTAAAATAAAATAATATAATGAAACACCTTGCCTGTGTTAACATTTTGCAAGATTTATTATTTCAGAGAGATATACAAAAAAAAAAAAAACAGCTGAATTACTTTATGTACTGCTGTGTATTATATATAATATCAACACAAGTAGACTTTTATAGAAAATAAGTAGACTTTATTTAATTCTTAACGTCACGTAATTTTTATAAATAGCAGTTACGTGCAGGCACAAGTAGACATCAACTAAATCAGGTTGCCTTTAAACCAAACACCACTTAGTGTCTATTAAGCTTGGTAAGTATGCAACAACAACAACAATAATAATAAGAAATAAATAAATTTAAAAAACGTCACACACACAATGAAAGCAAGTAAAAGAGCTTCATTTAGAATTATTGAGGCCAAATCTAGAATACCCACCAACCAAGCACCGAAGCTCTCTAATGAGTTTACATAGCAATATATCTCTCATACCTTATGAAAGATTTAGAAAAAATGCTCTCCCATTTTGAACAACCCTACGAATTGTCCGTTATTGAACCAGGCCCGTTTTTCAATGATCAATGGATGCCGCTATTATAAATAGAGGTTCAAAATTTCAACTTCATAGTGTGGCTGTGGGAGATTTGTCGCGCTAGCGTAATTTTTATCAATTGAAATAGAGACCCACGTGTAGACACTAGAAATTTTTGTCATATTTTTGGACATATCTGGATAAGCTTGCATAACAAGAGCGCCCTGTCTCATATTTTATTTACTTCTACATGCAGTATGCTTTTAAATAAAAGAAAATTTTTATTACTCCAAATCTATAACGATTATAGTACCACCTAATAAAAAAAAACGAAGAACTAAGCTTAATTTAAAGCTTTAACTTAAAGAATGAAATAAATTCGTTTTTGTTCCAAAGACATAATAATTTTTGAACCTCTACTTTATATAAAGCGGGTAAGTCGCAATCTGTTGAAAGACACGCCCACAATCGACAAAAATAATAATCAGCCACAAAAAAGCATGAACACGGCAAAAAAACGTTTTTGTGCAGAAACCAACGCGGATGTTGTTACGTATTACGGGCACTATTAAAGAGACCACGCCTACATTTTGTGCACTATACTTAGTCGGTATTTACGGTTTAGTTTTTCTCCTTGTTAGATGTTTGTTCACATTGAAATGTATTTTGCAATTGGTACGATTTACACTGAATAAATAATAAAGTAAAGCCATCACCATTGGATTTTCCGAATATGCATATAACACCGTGATACCGTTAATAAACCTCTTTGTAAAGGTGTGGACAGGAACAAAGAAAAAAACTCCATTTGAAGTAAATGATATTCTAATTCCCGACCTCTTGACAAAATGATGTACATTTATGGTACGTACAAATTATATGCATAAGTATGTAGAGGCAGTGGTTACATATTCGTTACGCATTATTATAACACTTGAAGATTTAATTCAAATCTATTACGTAATTAAATGATTCACTCTCTGTCCGCGAGTGCATGTGCGGCAGGCACATGAATGGTTAAATATAGAGCAATAAAGCTCTTTTTGTGACATTTTGATTAATTGAAACGTTTTCAAATGAATGTAAACTTCCCCACTAGTGATTAAATGTCACAAATCAAACGAGATAATTATATAATTGGATGAACATAGCATATAAACAATAAACTAATTCATTAACAACAATGTGAATCAATAATAGTTTATAGCCTCAAAAGCCATCAAATACTTCATAAAATATTTCATCATTTAATAAAGTACATATATACAAATGTTTATAAATTGTAATGAAAACTTAGTTTACTTCTACTTGAGGATATAATGCAAGAGTGTATTTGCTCAGTTCTCATTTTAAACACAGGCGGAATATTTTCCAATCTAATCATTTCAAAAATGAAACTTTACATTTTTCAAATGTTTGTACGCCTGCAACATTTTAAAAGTGGATTTAGTCCGTATTCTGCGTTTAGACTTGCTTCTCACACCGCAGCTGCAACATACGTCAATATTAAGAAAGTTTCCTTGAGAAATATGAAAATTATATAAATCACCCGTAACTGATGGCAGAAAAAATCAAATTCACTAAAGTTAGTTTTAAAAAATATATATATTTAGTGTTTTCCTTTCTTGACGCACAAAAAATGATTTGTTTTTGGGTTGTAATCGTTGTAAATATGTAAATGTTATACTGCTTAAAAAGAGTGTTGGGTCACTAAATAACCATCAAAAACTTAATCGGTGGTACTTAACCATAAACGTTTGTACCTGAGCGATTCAAAGAGAGAGAGAGAAAGCAAAAGAAATATTTCAAATTCTGGCTACACTTGCTGCTGCTATAACTTTTAACCTAAACTGCCGGCTAAAAGGTACTTAAACTTACTAGCAAGATACCTCCATATGGTAAAAATGGCTGGTTATACAGTAAACGTAATTTTACAACGAAACTGCTAGCAAGCAAAAGAAAAACTTTAAAATTATATTTGAAGCCTTTTTGCTCATTTGTTTGCCGTACGATTTTTTATTTCATTTCGTCATCTACATGAAGTCTTTTATATCACTCGTTCTCCCCATCCCGTTGAAGTGCCTGAACAAGCACGTCGAGTGAAAGGAACTCACAGATGAGCAACAGTAAAAATAGTAAACTTTTTATTGTTTTGTTGTTGTTTTTTGCCAAGGATTGTTTGCTATTCTTTCTCCCTTACGATGTAAATTTAAAAAAGTTTTCTCCATTCTTTTCGTTTTCTTTGTTTTTTCCCGAAAACTTTGCTTAATTTCAGTTTTGTTTCACAGAAAGAAAACTTTACATAAATTTGTTAGTTTTGGCCTTTAGCAATACAATTGTTAGCTTTAATTCTTTTTGTTTTTTTGAAATCCTTACTGAACAAAACAAAAAAAATTACGCATAGAGTTTTATTTTTTAATTTTCTACTTGATTGTGAAAAGCTTCATTAACCTAATTGTGTGCAACTAATAATAACATGTGACACTTTCTTATCTATGTTGTCAAACTACTGCATATGCAGCAGGGCAATATGTTATATAAACTATGTATGCAAAACTATGCGGGCTGAGTTCTAAGGAGTGGTATTCCAAAAGTGCCATTCGCAGCAACGAAACCTGAACCAACAGACAGATGCCGAAAGGGTGGGGCGGTGATATTAAGCAAGCAACGAAACAACAATCCTGTTGAGCGTGCCACCCAGTCCCACAGTACACTTGCCATTTCATGTGGAAGGCATACAAATTTGATAATTTATATAAAACTTGTTTTTATGGGCTAGCAATTACAATTGACACTGATTTTGACAACAATAATAACAACAACATACTCCTACCTAACGCATAAAGAGAGCCCAATGATTAATCATACACAAAATTCTCAGTTCGGTACTGCTGCTTGATTACGTTGACATGACGAAATCTGTGCATTGATGTTCGGTTTCGTAATAAAACTGATATTCAAAATACCCAAAAACACAAAATCACATTCGTGTGTGATTGTGTGATTGTGTGATTGTGAATGCGAACATGTAACTACGTCACCAGACGACTAAGGTGCACACTTAATACACACATTATTACATTTGTACATTTTCTCATAATGAAGTTTATTGAAATTGCCGGCAAGGTCTGTCCATTCTGCGTAGTGCACAAACGTTTGTATTCATGTTTGTATTCATTTTGCCATTTAATCAAGATTTTGTCTTCAGCAGCAGTGGTAAGTACTTTTTTGACTTTTATTGATTTAACAATAAATATGAGAATTACACTTCTTTTCTTAATGGTTATTATGCTGACCTCTGCCTCAATCTCGGCCTTTTATTACGTGTACGTAGTGAACTGGTTTTCGATTTTAAAATAAATGAAGAATTTTGAATGATTCTTAAATACACATGCAAATGTAACCATACCGGCGCATACCACTCCCTGTCCAACACATAATACAATACAATCCATTATTAATGATATACATATAATGCGTTGCTTGTGACATGTGTGAAACCCACGGTAAATTATATTAACAACGCCAACTGCATGTGCGTGTGTGTGTATATGTATAATAGAATAAAGCAAATGTTGATGAAATGAATTGTCATCTGCGTTTCCATTTCCGACATTGTTGACATTACCAATTTAACAATATACACACGTATGCACATGCACACCATCGCAGCCATATTAACTCTTCGAACGTATGTACGAGTATGTATGTACAGTATATGAGCATGCGAACATGTGAACATGCACGTGTATTATATGGTTTTATGGTGAAGCTTTCTGTTTCTGTTTCTGTTTCTGTTTAGTATGTATAAATGTGTGTACACGAACACTTCACTTGCACTTCTCAATTCACTGAAATGGACAAGAGTTGTAGTTATACCATTAACCAACTCTTTACTTGTTTTGGTATTGGTGTATGCGGTTTTCATTTGCTTGTGCGTCCACTCCTCAAACGGGTTCGTGTTTCCCTTTTTTATAAATATTATGTACAAAACTCGATACATATTTACCAAGAGATTTACTCCTCATTTAGCGTTCTTTTAATAAAGTCTGTTAATATATGAAAAAAAAACATTAAAAGCGATAGGAAAATATTAATTAATAATGTATAATGTATACCATACGAACGGAATAATGAACTGTGGGAGATGCGTTTGAGGTCAATCAATTCATTTCCTGCAAAATATTATTTAATATTATCATTAAATTGCAATAAATATAAATCAGTAGAGGAATCTATTTATCGTTCCGTTTGAAACTCCCAGAGATTTCAAAAGCCACGCCTACTATTAACAAAATGCCACATATCTAATCTTTGTACTAATTTTTCTAATTATTCCATCGGTGTGCCAAAAACGTGTCACAAAATAAGCTAAACTAGGCGCAGAATTAAAGTTGGTTTCACATTAGGGAGCTTGGGGTAAAGGGCGTAATTATATACCAAGCGAGATTTTTATAAAGACATGAAGGAAAATGATTGGTGAAGAGGAAATTTAATTTAAATTGAACCTTACGTGGTCACCCAATACGGCGTGGTGGATCTCCAGCCGGCTGCGGGACTCTTGTCTCACATGCCTGCCCTGTCTTATTATCGGTACATAATTTACTCAAATGTTTCTTCATTTATTTTAACCGCTTTAACTGCTTTAAAAAAGCTCATCTTGTACTTTACCCTTCGATTGAGAATGTCTTTCCAAGTCGATTTCATAATGTCCGTCTGTCCTTGATCATATATATTCAACGTATACATCACATTTTCTATGATATTTTGAGAAAACTTGTTACAAGACCAAAAGTAAATCTTATTTAAAATGGTTTAAAAAGCGAACCATTTCTAAAAGCACTCCCCACACAAGGCGAATTAAAATAGATTAATAATTAAAACTGGAATCGATTGGCCATTGCTAAAAAATTGGCAGTACTCAAACTTGTTTAATAAAAATTGTTGGTTTTTTTAAATTATATGAAACGATAATAAAATAAACGGTAGGTTTCTGAAATAAACTGAAACTGTGAAATTTTATTCTTTTCCTGAAAAACCTTCAGTTTAAAGTTTAAAACTTTTTATTGCATTACTTTTAATGGACAAACGATTAAAAAATTACACAAAAACATCATGAAATACAAACGCATTAATAATATATTTTTGGTCGACCCATGATGACCTTGCAAGTTTTATGCACACTGCCCAGCAAGTAAGTTAAACCCTAATCCATTGTTAATGATAAATGACAGTAAAACTCTATCAAATGCAATTAGTGATAAAAGGATGAGGATATGAAACTTTACCAAATCCTAAACCATTTATATTTTAATTTGAAATGTCTGTAAGCTTTAGATTATCTGCGTTACCAATGTTTATAAGGAATGATTACATTTAATGTTCAGTACAGCATGATAACTCTAGTTTCCCATCATTTTTTGGCTTTCAGCACTAAAGTGATAAAAGCAGGAAGAAGGAAAAAAACCCAACAGATAAGCAGAAAAACCAACGAAAGAATTTTGTATTCCTTACAGTATTTCACTAAGAAAAGTGGATCAATATTTTCTTTTCTGAAGAACTCTATACCATCCACCCAGTACTTTACGCACTCAATCGGTTTTCAACAATATGCCACTGATAGTAGTAGATGCAGTGGCAGAATGGTTAGGGAAACAAAACAAACAAAACAAAACAAAAAACAGAAAAAAGATCCAACAATAATAAATAAGAACCGAAATCTATTGCCAAAGAAATATTTATTTATATATTGTAGAGTAGAGACATTCCATGTTTGTGTGCATGTGTGTGCATGTGTATGCACGTATCATCAACAATAAGTTTAAAGTAAGAAAAATGTCTTTTTAATAAAAATTTATGTTTTTATAGTTTTCACATTATAGTGAAAGTGTGTTAAGCTCGTCATTCCGTTTTATACGCAGCACCCTGGGGCAGAAGGTATGAATACTTTCTTGAAACGTTTGTAACGCCCACGGATTCATGATGAACATGAAGTTCTGAGAGGATTCAATCCTGTATGTCCGAGAGTCGCAACATTAGAAGTGATTTATTTTAATGCCTTAAAATCGTGGGTAATCAAACTATTGACATACTTTACAGAATCTCTCAAGGTTCTCTAAATACATCTTGAGGGTGAGTAGAAAAACGAAGAATATCGCAATCGCAAAGTCTTCCATAAGTCTTTTAATATCAATCATAATATGTATGTGAGTATATATCACTTTATCAAAACGTTTGCATTGTCCGGAAGAGAGCATTGGAGAATCTAATACTGAGTCGTTTTAGCCATGTCTGTCAACTCTAAACTTGGCAGAAGTATCGATAGTTTTCATTTCCATTGAAATTGGGTAAATTCGATCAATCGACACGCCCACAATGCAACAGAAACTTTTCGTGTTATTTATGAAGAAGAAGGCAATGTATGCCATACACATGTATATACTCCCCGGGATGATTTGGTTATTCAAGTTTTCAGCTCAGCCAAATGTAGCATTTTTTACTCGTTTGAAATAAAAAAGTTATTTTACCAAAACCTTGTGTATATTTAACTGTAATAAAGCTGAAAAGCAAAATTCTTCAATAGTTTACAATATTGAGTTGATCCAATAATGTCTGTACATCCGTCTCGACACACAGACGGAAAGTTTCTGTTAATTTATTGACACAATAATTTTATGCTGCCATTAGACTAAAGTTACGATCATGCAAATAAACTTTACTTAACATTCATTTCACTATTTTTGCAAATAGATACTTTGCAATTATTGCTTAATACACTTTATGTCACAATAATAATTACAATATTATGTGTATCCTATAAACTTTGTTACAACTTGTGCTTGCACTGTGTGCTTTGTAGTGTAAGGATATTTTTGAAAGTGTAACACTTGAAAAGTATTCATAACATGTACAATAATTTTACTTCATTATTGGTGAAAAAATAAAAAAGGAGCAACAAAAGGCAGCAACATTAGCAACGTCAACATACTGATGCACCAACTAAAACTTTTCTAGTCAACAACATAAATACAAAAAGATAGTTTTATAGATATTATGCTGCTTTCTTAGCTAATATCATTTTATGAAAAAGTTTTTGAGTGCGCATGCAAGTGTGCATTTATGTGTATACATGCTTATAAATACCAACAAACAAGAACTGTTCGTCTATACATATATCTGTTTATCCAAGTGTTTGAAATCTAACTCAACGCATAAGTTTCTGTTGGTTTTTTTCGTTCCTTTTATATCTTTCACATAAAATGGTAAGGGTACTAAGTTTGTTGGACTGTTACCTTACATTCTTCAGCAGCTTCAAAATCTGAATCGATGTGTTCGTCCGCACACCCTGTTCACTCATATATATTATAAATAATTAATTATAAATTAATTATAAATATTAAATTTTGAGATATTGAAGTGAAACGAATATAAATAAATAAAATATGCACACAGTCAAGGGCCACGCCCATAATCGACAAAAAACCAATTATCAATCGCAAAAATTAGTCTATGAAAATAAGGTTTCCTATACGCCCAAAACATCATAGGAATTAACTTTAAAGTTCATTCATTTAATGCACTATTGGGTGGCATTATCATGAACCTGTCACGCCTACTGTTTTCCTATATGCAGATGTTGACGGCATTTAAAATTTGACCTAAGCTGCAATAAATTTATTTTTTTACTTGTTTGTTATATTGTTCTTGTTGTTGCTGTTGCTATAAAAGTTTTTAAACAAATTTTACGCTCACTTCTCAACAAAAAAGTTTCCTAACGCACACATATGTTATGTTTGTGAAATTGTATGCTTACCTAATGAAATATATATTAATGCTTCAAGATATCTGTGTGTGAGTGAGACAAATAGCTATCATATGTGTAGGAAATTTACGAATTTGAAATTTATTTGTTTAATAAAGCAAAAGGTAAAAAAAAAATTAACTAATATTAGCATTGCATGCTAATAAATGAAACGGAAAACGAGAACGTAAAACAAAAATTTCAGTGCCGGGAATATTCACTTAAATTGAAACGCTTTCAAATAACGGAAGGATCCTTAATAGAGCAAATAAGTACAAAAACTGAATATGTTTTCGATATTTTCATGTTTGATAGTGTGCTCTTAGGCAAACCGTGTGGGAATTAATGAAAAACTGGCTCCCTGGGGCGTATGAGTAACATTATTATAATATATTAACATTATTATTAACATTTCCTTAACTTAATCAATATCCTGTAATATTCAAAACTCAAATTACGAACAAACTGACAAGAATCAACATCAGATTGTACTCGGCTAAATTTAAACTTATATAATATGAGTAAATCGCTGTAAGAAGATAGGCGGACAGATGGACCTAACTAAAAAATATATGTGCAATGTATAGAAATTCAAGCTACTATCGGTTACTGCAGACTTTTCATCACAAGAATACATTAAATTAAATTTTCGCTAAACTCCATTAGTTTGATTATAAATATCAATAAAAATAAATTAGAATTTATTTCCGCATAAATGACACGAAACGCATATCCACATATACGACAACAATATAATTAAATGTTGTTAAAAGTCCTCTAAATTTAAAAGTGTTCCGAGTGTTTTATTGAAACTCCTGTAAATCCCAAATTAATCATTTTGGCTAAGGTGTGAATTGAGAGACCTTCACTAGCTTGTTCGAAATGCTTTCTAGACATTAAACCTCTTCCACAAGTTAACTTCAAATCTTTACATGTTTCACAAAATATTTATTGAGTTCTTTAACATTTGCTGTTGTGTTGATGCCAAACATATTAACTAACAGACAATTATGCATCATTTTTAGTTCTTTGTTGTTTTTAATTTATTACATGTATTGTTTATAACCTAAGATTTATACAATATGTGACATTAAAATATACGAAATAGTGCTATTTATGGGAGTTTAAGTGCTGAATTTATCTAAATTTTTATTATAATCTTCTAAAACGTATATGGCACAGAAACAAGTTTGTCATAAATTTTATTCATTTCGTAAATGTTTATTGTTTTTTTATTCTATTCTTATGCTGGAAAATGTACAAGTGATAGAAGGTTAGTGTAGAGAAACGTTTCATTTAAAGTTGAAATATGGTTCATATTCAAATTGAGTTCATTGGGGACATGTTTGTGTGGACTACACATTTTCGATTATACAATATATATATGTATTTCTTTTACTCACCATCATAATTGTTATGGAGGTGTATTGGTTTTGTTCAAACGTTTGTAGATACAGGAAGAAAGTGCGCTACATCGCAAAATATATATTTTTTACTTGCTTTTGTATGAAATTGTTTTGTCATCAATGTTTATTTATTGTATAGATAATCCAGATTAAATTGTTACTTGTGTGGTCAGTTTCATCGTGTTACTCTTTATCCCTTTATTTGAATTTACTGAATTTTCCTGGATGATTGGTATATGTATTATTCTAATACATTGACTTTATTTATGGGATGAATTTTTTAACGACAATTCTTGTATTAGTAGAGCAAGGAGAACTCCCTAAAAATAATTTATGTAGAGACGTAGTTCTACTCTCCTTATGTAATCTAATCTTATGTCAATAAATTTATTTAAATGTAACTTTAGTTGAAATCGAAAATCGTACATTATAAATGGCTACGTTTTAAAAATGAATCTAATTATACTGATCTGGACGTTCTATTTGAACAGTAATAAGCTAAAACTTTAGGGTTTACAAAAAGTGGCCGAAAGTATTTGATAACCCCTACATTACCAGAAGTTCATTCTTTAGTCAGATCTACTTTTGAAAGGGCCTCGCACCTACACTACATAAACATAATTGAATTTGTCTAAAAATATTTCTTGTGTTTGCACTTTGTGGGCTTGCATTGGATCCATCTCTCACCCTTACCCTTATGATAATCATCTTAAACTGCAGTTCATGTGTCTTTTATGGTAAAATTTTTGAATGTAGATGTTACACCCGCTTTCCCACTGAGAGAAATTCAGTGTATTATTTCAGTCCGAATATCTCGTCATTGCGCATCTCTAAATCTTTCTTTTTGCCTACCCGCCCACCTCCTTCCTTTTACCACATTTTTGAATTCACTTAAAAAATATGGTTAACGAAATATCCTCTTTATGATGCTCCCTATCTAAAAAAATGTAAAAAACAAAATTGGTTTTCTAGGAAAAAACTCAAACCCACATCTACACTAATCTAAGGGCCACACATCAGATAATAGAATACAACACAAGTAAGTTTAATGACAGTTTCTGTCAACATATGACCAAGACGACCAATTAATGTCAAAAAAGAACCAACAAGCCGAAAAAATTGAAGCGCAAAAAACATGACAAAAGTGGAGGGAGAGAATAGGATCAACTCAACTAAAATAGTTTTCTCCTTATTCTGTTAGTGTTTTAGTTGTTGTTAGTGTTATTGTTTTCATCGCACATGCACAAAACATGTCAGAAAAGAAAAAGAATAGAGAATGGATCCCGTTATAAATGGGTGGAATTTTAGAGATTTGTGTGAAAAACAACATAAACATAAAACGTATAAATTCTACATCACGCAGTTTTCCTTCTGCCTCAAAAGACATCAGATCCCCATGAAATAGAAGCAAACTTCTAAAAAAAATGTTATTGTTGCTGTTGTTTGGCAACACGAACGAAAGAACGCACTTTACTATTTGCAGTATTTGTGGAATAAAACAGAAAGAGAAAAAAAACGAAACACACACCCACACATCTACAAAACACTATCATTAAGAAAACGACAAAGCGAGTAATGCGAGTGATGCTTCACCGAGCGAATGTATGACTGTTTGTATTGTATTTATCTATAAATTTTTTATATCAAACCATACACACACAAAATCAACCAAAATGGCTGAATTGTGTTTTGGAAAAGAAGGAAAACGAAAACATGATCACATCTCTGCAAACAGAAACATCACCAACCAGTTAATAAGAATACAGTTCAAATATGTACGGTTTGTTGGTGTTGTTGTTATTAGTAAATTACTACGTTGCATATTATTTTTCATATATTGTTGGATGCATGTGTTTGTGCTTATATGCAGCGGTTGCAAACACGGCGACAACACCATCAGTTGAACTCTAAATGAACCAAATAAAGTAAAAGAAAAACAAACAAAACAGAAATCAACATGTGTTCTGAAATTGTCTGCTATCTCGTATAGCTTTGGTTGGTATTTGGAATGAGACTAATGTCGATAAAGATGATGATGATTATGCTGATGCTGATGTCAAGCAAAATGTAGATTCAGCAAATTTTTTCCCAAATGGACAGACGTCCAAATACAACCAAGCATTGTCATCATACTCTACCACATACCATATAAGTGTAAAACACACAAGAACGGTAAAATCATGTCACACATGAAAAGCTTCTTTTTTCGTTGGTGCTAAAATCACTTTTACCAGAAAAGAAGAAAAAGAAAACAAAAATGAAAGATAAAATAGAGAAAAATCATTGAATACAGCGGATAATATGACACTAACCATTATTCTAACATTGAGCTAAAGCTCAAATTGGGTAAAGTGAAAAATTTGTTATAAATTGATAGTATTTGCCCAGAAGGAGTGAGGCAGAGACAGAACAGAATTTAAAAATTATAAAACTAAAATATTCTTTAAGAACTTTATTTAAATTGACGCAAAGTAAAAATAAAAGTTTTTCAGCTAAAATCCTATTATACCGTGCATATATGTATGTAAGGTAGCGGATACACTGAGCTTTTCATTTCATTTGCAACACAATAGAAGAGGGCGTCAGAGATCCCCAAAATATTTTTATTCGTAATCGGCATCAAAACCCGATGAAAATTTTGTACATGCACTTCTAGTTTCTGCAAACAGAATGCTCTTTAAATTAAGTAAAGTCGGTCATTGGCCAAGCCGACAATCGATAATGAATATATATAACACAAAAAAGTTGCTATAAAATTGAAAATTGTGTTAACAATTTCCCCATTCATCAATGTAACAAAAATGGGCATGGTGGGATAACAGTCACGCCTACAATTTATTAAACAAACGTAAAACTTGGCTAACAAATTGAATCATAATGCATAGGTTACCAGAAATCGTAATAACGTATCTGCCACGCCCACCGATTATGAATAGATGTGGGAAGTATTTACAATTTCATTATAACAGTATTTGCCTTATGAACAAAGTTATTTAATAAAAGATAATTGTTGATATTGTTATCATTATAGCCTCCACATAAGATGAGGGGTAAATTAAGTTTTTTTTTATGCGAGAATAAAAAATTATGGTATCTCTTCATCATTCTTCAAATTATGACATAGTGAATAAAAAGTCAATTCTTTGTCATAGCATGATATACTGCGTATGACCCTCTTCTACATATGAAGATATTTCGAAAAATATTATAATTTTTCATTTTTATAACTAGGTGACTATAAAACGCACAAGTTGAATGTACAAGCATTAAATGAAACTTAAGCACTCTTATATGGCGCGCTATTTGCTTTTTACCATCAGCAATAAGAAAAATGGATGAAGTAAACGTACTCAGCTTAAGGGTAACATACAATAAACGCAAGCCCCAATTATATGAAAGAAACCCATAAAGAGACCATCACAACGTAGACTCTACATATTTGGTCCGGATTTCTATATGATCTTAAACAAGATTTTAAGAAAAATAATTCAGTGAACAATAAATTTATGAAAAATATTCAATAATAAAGATTGATATAGTATTGTAATGGGTGCATACTTCTACCTCATATAAGCTCCGAGCTGGAGAGATGGAAGGCATCTTTGTTAATTATATTTTTTTTTAAATCTTTGTAAAAAATAAATAAATAAAAATTAAATGAAATGAAAAAAAAATTTTATTGAACGCATTTAAGTCGATCAATAAAAAAGATTACAAAGAAAAGACTATTTGGAAAACTCTTTAATATATATCAGACTAGAGACAGACACGCACACTGCTAGACATAAAACAATTTAACTATAAATGGTCAATAACATCACATTTGTTATCAGGTTGTTCATATGTGTGCATGTTTTTGATGTGCATGTCACATACAGACTGGCAAACAAGATGACTGTCTATAACGAACAATGTACGATGAACATGTTGCCACTCAGGCCATCATTTATGTTATTATTATATTTCACAAAATACACATCTACTCATACGTACGCACAGCACTTGCATGTATAATAATAAAGTAAAAAGTGACATTTTCATTCGTACGTACCACACAGAACGGTAATAATGAAATATTTCCAACGTCAACGTGCCCACAATGTCAATATTTAATTATAACACTCAACGCAACCATAATATACATAAGTAATAGGAGGGAGAGAGAAAGAGACGAACAAAACTTGTTGGGAGAGAATAACTAAATCTTCGTGGTTCATAACGTATGAAATTTTTTGGGTAAATTAAAATCATTTATATGAACTTTTACTACCGCACAGCAGTAAAAATGATGTAACAAAAAGAACAAACAACTTATTTGACAGACATTTATTTGCACAAAAGCTTCCGAGAAGTATATATTATAGATCATCTGAAGATTTGAAATTTAGAATGAACCGTCCACCTCTATGTTAAATTTTCTACGCCTATGTTAATATTTCTACGCCTAAAATTCAATTTGGAAGAGGTTAGTGATGGTGGGTATCCTAGATTTAGCGTACGCCTAAAAAAGGACTATTTTACCTATTTTAATTTTTTTTTTTTTTACAAAAAATAATCAGTCTAGAAAATGAAGTGAAAATATTGTAGTCAGATAAAACTGACTTTTTAGTGCCCTACACCATTTTTAATTATACATAAGTTCAGGTAATACGATTAAGTAAAAATTTGCGTAGAACTACTGGTAAACGGAGTGCATTGTTGTATTTAAGGCATTTCTTGAAAAGTTGCTCTAGAGCGGTGGAGCCCCAATCTCTTTTAAATTGAGGGAAGATCCCTCTTCAAACCATTTGCAAGCAATCACACAAACTTAATGTAGCCTCTATCAAAATTAAAGCATTTATCATCGTAGCTTAAAATAGGTGACAAGTCAATCAAACTAGTTAGATATTTAGACATTCAGCTGTCACATTATTATTTTATTACATTTATATATAGGGATGACTAAAGAGAAAGACAGAGACAAACGAGGGAAGCAATGATTTCCACATGAAATCTATTTTGGAGTCACTGAAACTGATAACTAAGCAAACAACAAACTGCCACATAAGCCAATTTTGGAACATAGAGTTGAGCCACTTTTACAATAAACCATCAATATCAATCACATTAGTAGTTGAAGGTGATCTATAGCTGACGCATCAGTAAATGATGTAAAATGTTATTGCTTCTGAGAATTCATTAGCTACTGGGTTTAATGCATTGAAAAATTAAAGCAGCAATATGATTATCTGCGGTCTTTCTTATTTGAATAATTTTTCTATTATGCTTGTTTAGTCAATATTTTGTCATTGGATGGACGAAATGAATAAATTATAGTTAAAGCATAAGGTATACAATACGAGGGAAAAAACTAACTGTCGCAATAAACATGTTTAGAACAATTTCTTGATAAACTTGTGACCTGAAAAATGCTTTGAGCTATAAACGGGAAAAATGCAATAAAATGGAATGAAACACAAAAGCAGAAAACAAACATTACATAAAATAATAAGCGAAGAAATATGACAATCATAATATGACAAGAAGGAGAGAAATTTTTGCTAAGAAAACACAATATGTCTGCATCATAATACATCAAATAATGATGACGGTAGTCAAGATAATGATGACGATGCACAGCAGTACGGTGCAGACAAACAAATTTATACATTTTAGATGCTTTGGTGCTTGTAGGCATTTTTCAAGTTGTCATGTATTCATTATTAATTTTATATCTTCTCACATTCTTTTCTCTCCTTTTTTCTTATAAATTTAATTGAATCAATTGGTTTATTTAGGAAATCATACGTATATGGGGGTATACGAGTATATATCACTTTGTCAAAATGTTGCAGCACGCAGAGGTTCCGGAGATTCCGCAATTCCTAAAATGCATGGAATACCAAGTCGATCTAAAAATTTATTTTTGTGGCAGATATATAGATTTTTATCGATTGTAGGCGCGTCTGTTAACCGAATGCGCCCATTTTGGCATATCGGTGGATAATATAAGTATGAAAATTATTTATACATATAATAATAGTTATCCTATCCATCGATGTGACAAAAATTGGCATAACGGACACGCACATTATTTAAAATAAACCCATATTCTATTCATAAAACTATGTTTTCAGGCTGATAGTTAATAGATACACAATTAAAGGGCATAATATATATGTATTTGTTTCTAGTTTTCTTACTTGTTTTATACCCTCCACCTTAGGGAAGAGGGTATATTTATATTGATCATCCGTTTACAACACATCGAAGGAAGCGTCGGAGACCCCACAAACTATATATATTCTTAATCAGCATGAAAAAAGAAATCGTTTGAGACATGTCCGTCTGTTGTTGTACTCTCACGGTCGTAATTTTTGAGATATCAAATTGAAACTTGGCACACTTATTCTTAGTTTAATTTCACTGTTTCCTATTGAAATTGGGAAAAATCGGTTAAGAGACACGCCCACAATAAATGAAAATCTCAACATACCTCGAAAAAATTGTATCTTTAAAAAATTATATATCGCACAATACTATACCTATCAAGTTTAAATTTGGTACATATATAAGTGGTACCGTTATCCAAACCTGTGCCAAAAATGGGCGTGATTGAATAACGCAAACGCCTATAATTTAAAAAAAACATACACACTAACAAAAGGACTTGAAATAGTCATGTACGTAAATATGGCAATAGGAACTTATTTTTTAAAGGATGGTATTTAGCTTCGGTCTTAACCGAACTTCTCTATCTTGTTTTATATCTCTCTAAAAAAAGGACGTATGTTTAATATGAAGAAGTTTTGTTTTGTTTTTCCGCTTTTTATACCTTTCCCAATTGGTTTGTAGGTATACTTGAATTGTCCTACCGTTTGCCAATTTCAGACGAAGGCCTCAAAAACCGTTCAATAAATATATTTTTTGATGCTCAAAATGGGCGTGGTTGGACACTAGACAATTCACAGAAAATCTTTTTCGTATTATTAGTTTTTACGTAATCAGAAAAAATGGTAGATGGCTAGTTTTTACGTAGATGTGGATGGCATTAACTGATATATATTTATTATATTTACGTTGTGAAGAAAAAAAGTTAAAATAATATAGGCGGTCAAGCCCGACCATCAAATACCCTACTTCACTTGATGTATAAAGACTTCTATTATAACAGAATTTGGCGTTTGGGAGTTACAAACTTAATATACCCTGTACCACAAGAGGTGCAAAGTACAGAAGTGAGACGAGCGTACAGTGAATATGTAGTACATGACTTGAGCTAATAAAGTATAAAGTACGAGAACTTAACAAACATTGTTGTTTGTCCTTTCCTTGTCATTATAACATTTATTATAAAAAATAAAGAATAGCAAACAAAATGTAAAACAAATGAATGTGTGGAATGTTGTCTCTTGCTTTAGTTAATTATAAATGTTATTGAGTGCCTTTCTTTTACATTACTCATAAGATTAGGGGTATCCACTAGGAAGCGTCAAAAGCACCATAAAGTATATGTATACATATGAACCAAATTTGAACTTTTGTTGATTATGGGCGTGGCTATCACCCTAACCGATTAACTAGAGTTGTGCGTGCAGAAACTAGTCGTGTATGTTCAAAATTTCAGCTCAATATCTCAAAAATTTGCGACACATACTCTGTCAGATGTCTTTAGATCGACTCAGATTTTGAAGCTTATCAAGATTACATATAACATACGTACTTTGTAGACGCCTCCTTTTGTGTATTGCAAACAGAGTGACAAACCTAGTATACCCCAACATATTCTTATGTGAAAGATAAACAAAAGTAAACTGCACTCAATTTTGGAACAGACATCCAGTCCAATTATATTTTTAGAACCGAGAAATGTGTATTTCAAA
This sequence comes from Crataerina pallida, assembly GCA_949710015.1. Taxonomy (NCBI): domain Eukaryota; kingdom Metazoa; phylum Arthropoda; class Insecta; order Diptera; family Hippoboscidae; genus Crataerina; species Crataerina pallida. Next base: position 18,245,622 of record OX453291.1, read on the forward strand.
TAACAAGAATAATATTCAGGAACCGTTTGGTTAGTTCTATTTTTACAATATATGTGAGCAAGTATTCACACTGACATTGTAACCAAATGAGTTACACATAAAAAACATATTTTAAAGCATACACATTAACAAACTGTGTAGATATAAAAGAGAAAGGATATAAAGAACAGACTTTGAACCATAAAATTGTATGGTCATGGCAGAATGAATATTTACATACACGCTGCATACATGTGTATATACATGTCGGGCCAATTCTCTTAATATGCTGGCATTTACAAAGTTTTCAGGGAGGAAAAGTAGACTTTACGCTCACACACGTACATATACATGTGTGGCGTGTAGTGTGGCTTTGGAGAAAATGCAATAAATACATAAGAAAGCAAAGGAAAAGAAATCAGGATGGTGTTGTACTTGTACGTACACAAGTACTTCAAAAAGCCATAAAATGTCGGTACGAAGTACACATTCATATAAAATTTAAGTACAGCAGATAATACAAAACCTATGTACGTATGTACTGTACAACATTCTGTATAGGTACTGACGCACTTACAAATGTTTTTGCATAATTTCTTGTCTGGAATGTTTTTTTATGAAATGCTTCAGCAGCCTCTCTACCTTTGTATTATGAATTGTGGCATAATTTATGCAACCTAATGCATAGGAGAACCTAATATAATCATCATTATCATCATCGTGATGTAGGGAGCGGTTATTGTAAGAAAATAAAATAAAAAAGTGTTCAAGAACAAAAATAATAAAATAAAATTTTAAAACATTAACAACAACAATTATATAAGAGATAAATTTCTTTAAATCATCCCTTTGTGAATGCATCACCGTTACATAAAGCCTCCTTTATTTTTTAGATCGAATAGTCAAACTAGAAAATCAAAAACAAGCTTTTTGCAAAGGTAGCAAACAAGAATGAAACTGTAGCACAATATTATTGTACAAAGTCCTCCATCTTGTTATCTTTATGCTCATAATTAAGCTTTATGAGTGCAAGAAGATGAAGTCGCATAAAAGTTGTTATGTTAATATAAAAAATGAAGAAGCAGAAGAAAATTTTCCGTAAATTATGTAAACTAACACCTTCTTCTACCTTAATTGGCTGCCACTTTATTCTCACCGGTTACATTCCTCTTTTCAAGTGCAGTTTATTAGGATTTAGTGCATTCAAGGTACTACAATATATTTATGTCTCATACAACTCCTACTTGGATAAGTACACCAATCATAGTTTTACAGTAAAAACGTCTTTAAGAATTACAGCAATAAAAAATTTAAGAAGATTGAAGAATATATTTTAATTATTTGTAAGATGCAGCAGATTTTATTTAACTGTACTGTATTTTTATACCCACCATCATATGTAGATGGGGGTAAGAAATAGAAGCCAGCTCCATCTGTTTATCTATGTTTTTCCGGACTGCTGGCATGCACGGCTCATATACATACAAAGGTGGACCTGGTTTCGCCCTTGTATATTCCAACGTACTAAAACACACCCCCTCTCAGGGTCAACCGTTAAGATTGTGCTGTCATGGTTTTCTATCTTCTGCATTAGATCAAGATCCTGGTATCGTAGACTGCATGGTGTTTATCGTCTGCCAGTTTTCTTCATTTTGTATAATAAATTCATTAATTTCTGTGACCTCCGGTAAGGTGGGAAAATAAAAATAAATTTTTATCGATTGTGAGCATGGCTCTAATATCTCTATTCGTTATACTTGCTTTAGCTATCGAAGGTAATTTCTAAAGATTTTCTTTGAGATGACGTTTGTATAGGTACGTTTGATTTTTGATTATGTTCACTAAAACGAAATCAATTTCATATTCGTTTCAATAGTTTTCGTATCATATATAAGTTTCATATAAAAACATGTCAGTGAGTGCAGCACATGTTGAAATGATGCGCAGGAATAAAGACACATTTTCTTTCATGCTCATGAATAAGAAGATAAATTTACTGAAATTGCATTTCGTTAATCAGTTTTAGAGGAAAAAGTAGGTCGTCATTATACGTAGATACCAAATGGAAATGAACGAAATGAAATTACTTCGTATTTGTCATGACCTATTTGGTATACAGAATGTAGAGGGTAAGCCTTTCAATAAAATACACAATAAAAGCTCCTTTGAGATGATATGACATTATCTCTATTTAAATGAAATAAACATTTTTGAATGACAATCTCAAATACTTTTCTGTTTTAAATTTTTTTAAAGCAATTAAATCCAATATATGAATATTTAAAGTGGACACAAATAAAACCTCTGGTATATAAATAGTATATGTTTTCGTAAATAACGTTTCAGTTAACAGGTAGTGTCAAAACAGGGTTCAATCTAGAATTTATTGGATTTTCATGAAATGCCAACAACGAATTAAATTGATGAAAAAGAAATAAAACAAATATTACCAAGTTTTTTAAGCAAATTTAATTTGCTTCATCATACATACATACAACTGTGTTATTGTTGTTTTATGTGATATCCACTCTCGTCTAAAATTTGATGTATGCGTGATGCGTGATATTGCATTGTACTCGTGCTGCATTGTAGGCGACTTCAAGTGCTCTGCTTTTGTACAACACTTTACTACACTTGTTTTCATGGTTAAAATTTGTTATTGTTGTTGTTGATTTGCCTTTGTTTATTTGCATCTGCAGAGATTTTAACTCATTAAAATTCAACAAATGTTCTACTAACAAGCACCACACAGTGTATATGTGTGGGGGGATGTACTTCTTTTATTGTATACCATACATAATATGCATATATTTTCTCATTCCTGAACACGACCACTACAAACACCCACACACGCACACACATCCCTCTTTCTACACAATGCGAGTTTACATACACCACTAAATTCAACACTCACCTCATTGTTATTCAACATATTTCTACAGCAATAACAACAATAAAAAACCAAGAGTAAATGTGAAGGATATTTTGGGTATTATAAAGTTTTTTTGCTTGCTTTTCTTATTTGGTCACCTGCACGTATATATATTGTTGAGTACGTGGAGAATTTCATGTTAAAATTAAAGCTAGGTTGTGTATACATACATAATATAAACATACGTAAATTCTTTATTTTTTATTGTTATAAAACATATTGTATATACAATAAAAACGTTCATATGTGCATAATAGGTTGTGGAAAAAATCCAAAATTTTATTTGTTTATTTGAAGGTCGTTTGATAAAGTTAAGCTTCTTCGACTCAGGTCAATTGTGGAACTTATTGTTTCATTATTTATTGTAATTTTAATAATAACTTTAAGCCCCGATTATTATTCGCATATAATCCACTTAGTGATTTTTACAATTTTCGTCTGAGAGTAATTTCTCATTGCCAAGGAAGTACTCAACTAATAACAAACATGTAAAAATGTTATAGTCGGCCCGACCGATTGCTATTGTTTATAATTAGTTTAGTTGTGTTTGTATGCACGAGGCACTGCTATAAAAGTCACTTCGTGATATATAATTATATGGGAAGAGGTCCTAAAAATGGTCAGGTACAGTCAAATGAGGCTAATTAACTATTCTTCACCAAATTTTGTCAAAAAAAATTAAGAATTACGAACATTCGCTTGCTTTATACATATTGGGTCGTTGTATGCGATTATGTTCTAAAAATGGTTCGTTTCGATTGATCTACAATATATAATAGGGTTTCTCTTTTTTTCATTCGATCACGTCTTATTTTGCTCATCGATTAATGGAGTGATTATAAAAATACCCTATCTCATGTGAAGGTCATCAAAAATTTGCAAACATCTTTCAAAAGATGAGCCATCCATTTTACTTCATTTTAAGATAGAATGTTATTAGTTAAGACAAAGTCAAAACTTGCTCCATTTATTACAACAGAACCAACTGCATAGCACAAAATTCTTATACATAGAAACCATAACAATTTATGAAGCATTTGGTTGTAGACAATATACACAAAATAGAAAGCCATTCGTCCGCAAATGCATTGAACCAAAAATAGATAAACCCTCCCTGCACTTGTTAGCGCTATTATTTCAATTACGGCATATATGATGATGTTAAGATGTAGATGTGCTTCTCGTGGCTTTAATATGCCCTCTGTACAACATTAACAAAGCAAGCACTAGCAGCAGTGGCACCAACTCTGACTAGCATTAGCAATCCAAAGTAGGAATGAGAACAACAACAACGGCACACGACAACTTATAGCAAATATTTTGGCAGAAGCTTTACAAACAACAAATACAAACGTAACAAATCACACACCGGAGAACTTGTACTAAGAACACCCTTCTTATATATATGTATGTATGTATGTGAGTATGTTTGTGTGTAAGTATGTTGGTATATTTTACAATAATGGATAAATGCTTAAAATTTTGCGCGGAAAATGTTAATAAATGCAAATGACACAACGAATATACAACAATAGCAACAACAAAAAGTTTCAAGTCAATTTACACAAATGAAAAATCACTGGCGTATGTGTGTGTGGTATGTCTGAAGCAAAAGACAAGTTAAAGAAAAAATGAGAAGAAGAGAAATGAAAAAAGGGGAAGAAGAAGAAGTGTTGACAACTACACATGCACACATACATTGAAATCACTAGCAAAACTATTTCGGGTGGGTGTCATTTTACAAGTACATGCAAGGAGTTCAATGTTCGTTCAACGGGAAATATTTTACATCAACTTTTTGATGCTTTGATGGTGTTCAAGAATGTGTCCCAAGCACAAAAACGATGAAAACCAACAAAAATCTCGGGAAATTTTATGTGTAAGCATCTTTATTGTATTGACATCGCCTGTTCACTCATATGTGGGATGGTGCTCTTTATTTGCTTTGGCGTGTTGAATGTGCGTGTGAGCGTGTGTGCGATATGAAACGTTTGTGCCTTTAGTGTGTTTGACGTTAATGTGACAGTTTTTGATAAGCTGGCACAGTCAGAAAATATCACCTACACACACCCTTTTTGGCATTGCTCTCCGCAACAGAGTATCGTTGATTGTGTGCTGTCTTCGTTTCTTTACTTCATGTGGTAGCTACCTTGCGCTCCCCTGCCCATCATACTTACACATTCATTTACTTTACTGTCTGTCACACGTTTCTTATTCGAAATTCGATGTGTGCCACATCCCTCACTCCCGTGTGTGTACGCGTATGTGCACAGACAATTTAAAAACGTATGTTTATATATAAATACATAAAAATATAAATACTGAATATGCTGCGCGCTAGGTGCAATGGTGGGGATGTGCGGATAGTCTGCGAGGTATTTAACTTCAATTTTGAAATCTCTTACAAGTTTTTGTTTTTGTAATTTTATTATATTAAATTTAAATGCACAATACACCACAAGTGGACATATTAAGTTTGTGAGTAAATATGTGTGTGATTCGTAGAAGAGTGCAGCGATTTAATTAAATGCATTTGTGTGCTGTGTGTGGGCTATTTGTTACAATTCATAAAATTTAATTCAGTGACTGTCTGGAACTCAATACTGGCTGTTATTGAAAATGAAACGAAGTGTAGAACTTTTATAATTTTTAATATTTTTTAACTCAACTTGGTTAAGGATTAAACAAAATAAAGGAAAAATAATGAAAGTAAGTAAAAATGTATGGAATTTAAAAATCTAGACAATGGAATCTCGAATCTTTGTAGGCCCAAAAAATTTAAGGAGTTAAGCAAGAGTTAATAACACGCCTTAAACAATAAATTTCATAAATGTCATAAATTTAAAGTTAACGCCTCGGGTGGTATAAAATTAGTTCTTTTAATTCAATTTAAGAGGTTACGCCCATTTTCATACCGCCATTCATTTTCATATAATCTTCATATTTCCCTTAAAGGTTTCCAAACGAAAACTTTACCCGCCTCTACAGAAAGCAGAATCCCTTTTTGTATCGTGTTTTCCTCCTGAATAAAATACGCGTACGTGTGTTTCACTGTACTGAAAACAACAACAACGATAGCAACCCGTCAACATCAGCATCAGCATCAAACAAACATCACGATGTTGTTGAATAGAGTAAAAATAAACTTTAAAAATGGAACAACAAAGGCAGACTAAAAATAAACACAAACACAAACACTTGAACATATGTGCAAGTACATGCTCATGTATATACGTATGAATTTTCAGCATGTGAGGTGCCAATGACGACGATAACAACAACAACAACAACAACAACAACAACAACAACAAAGACGACTTTGCTGGTAGTACATTAGCTACTGAAGCATAAGATTGCTTTTTCCTCTAGCCAGGCCGTGGTGCATAGATAACTCAGATTATATGGAGACATATATATAAAGGAAGAGGGGCACAAAAAGGCACATGCATTAAAGTTTGTTTTTTATTATCCCACAAGCACACGTACGTACATGTATGCGTGTGGATGAACACTCGCATAAGCACGTGTACATTTATGGGTAAATATTAATAAAAAAAATTTTTTTCTATTTTCTGTATAAAATTGATCGTAATGCATATATTTGAGATATTTTGGTGCAAGACTGATACTTATACGCACAAAATATTGTCTATTTTAAAGAAACTAAAAAATTCAATTTTATGTCACAACCCTAGAAGATCATAAACAATCTTCACATTAAAGTATAAAGCGATTGTAAAGCGGTTGTAATTGTCATTGAATTTTCAAAGGAAAAAAGGCAATTTACCCAATTAGTGAAAACTTGAAGTATTTAAGTACTTTGATATGTAGAAAACAAGCGCCCGCCTAAAGGGATGCAACACTCTTTGATGTACGTACAGCAGATAAATGTATGCAAGGAAAATGCAAACAAGCCGGTGAGTAAACGTAACAAGGTAAGTTGGCCCCCAAAGGCACTTTTTTTCAATACACAACTGAATCGAGGTGGTGGCGGCAACCATTCAGATAGGGCCAGTAGTAGAAACATCAACATACAAGAAATGTTTGTAACCCACGAAAGCGATGGAAGCCAACAGCATTATTTGTCGCGTACCCGTTTGTATATGGCATAACAAAAATAAGCTATTTATATATATATACGTAAGTGTACTTACCACTACGATGCCTGGTTGGATGGTTATCCGTAAGAAGCCCTAAAGACTCAAATCTTCTATGGTTCAAGTACGCGATTATATATGAACACTCCTATGATTAGGAATATAGACACGTAGTGTTTCCACTCAGGTGTAAAACGCTTAGATTTATATATAATAAATTTCAATCTGTTTACTTGCCCTACTATATGTAAGTAATGCAATTATTTGCAATTTCTATTACCAACTAAGTGTGCGAAAGGGTAACTACATCGACGGTAGATGTAGAAATAAAACGCATTTATGTACCTTAAGGTGATCAGCTTTATAAAATATATTTACATCACTTGAATGAAATAAATGTGTTACATGTTACATGTATTTATGTGTACAGTTATTTTTTTAGAATGGTTATACACTTAACACAGCTTGGAGTGGAATAACGTAACGGAGGTTAGCTTAGCATATCACAACGAATGGTGGCCTAATGCTTAAAACGTATGCATACAAAATGTGGATGTGGCAAGTAATCGTTCTTTTCTATATAGGTTCCTATTATTATGGTTAATATTACATATTTTTATATGAATGCCCAAATTTTAAAGCAATTTCCTCTTACAACTGTTATCAAAATGGTGAACGCTAAAATTACAGTTCATGTGTGCTTATGCTTACACGATTTATACAACTATACATTTAAAGAAGTTTCAGGAACGATGTGTGCGATTAGACAATTTAAAGTTTCAATTAAAAAATTTTTCTTTTTTTTTTTGTGTACTTGACATTTTAGCGAGAATGACTTAAAACCTACAAACTAACCTAGTAATACATCTGTTGGAAAATGAGTTTTAATTTCAACATAATCATAAAAAAATTGCAGTAATATCATCAATTAATGAACATATCATAAAATAAAATATATGTATAAGAAAAGACGCATTTTTGTAGAATCACAATGTATATATATAAATAGGTCAAATGAGAAGCAACTGTAATTTTAGCGCTTGTCTTTTTGTTTCATACCCACTTGCACTTAAATCTTGTTGTTAGTAAAAGAAGTAGTAGTAATAGTAGTATAAATAGTAATCACTGTTTCACATTCGTCAGCGACTTTATTCAAATTTTCAACATTGCGACCATTTAACGCTAAAATTGCACCAAGTCTAGCAAACTTGACTGCGGTAGCAGCTCCTATGCCAGAACTAGCACCCGTGATAAGCACTACCTTGCCGCTTAAATTCATTTTGCATTGCAAAATTATATAATCATACAAGATGACTTTGCATGTTTACGAGGATACTCGAGGATGCTGCACAAAAGAAGTCGTAAATTTTGGGCTTTTTTAGCCCATCGATGGGTGAGATAATTTTAGATAAGTGCATCAAATTTTAACTTTGTGGCGTGGTTATTAAACGATTTACCGATTCTTAATAGAATGAATATCTAACTGTCTGTCCCAGGTCATTATCGCAATATATTCGACTGGCAGTATTACAAAGGTGGACACAAGGACATAAAAATAATAATTTTTTTTTTACATGGTTCAGTTATAACGAAATATATCACTGGTATTATAAATGTACACTTAAAATTATGTGTACGTTAATTAGTTTTTATGACGTGAAGTAAAGCTAATTTCTTGTAACAATTAACGTTTAAACTTGAGCAACTTGTCATTACTGCCGCCATCATAATTGAATTTATAAGTGAGTGCTTCATTAGTGTGTTTTAATAATTCATTAGATGCTATTTAAATATTATAATGATATACAAAAAGTCAACTATGCCATACACACATATACACGGAACTCGTACAAGACGTATTAGTCCGTGCGGTTTTGTTTGTTGTAAATGTTCTTTTAAATATATGTTAGTTATGTGCATGCGAACGTACATTTAATATTACAAATAACCGGAATGAATGTGAAACACACACACAACACTCACTTCATACTTATGCATAAACATATCATGCATAAACCGAAAGCATTACACACACAGGCATGCACATATTCCGCAATAATGTTTACTATTTACAAAAGGATCATATTAACGTAAGTGTGTGCGTATGTTTGCATAAAATTTGTATAATCAGCTCATATAAATGCTGCGCATGAATTCTATACAAATTTGCACAATTACATTTACATATAATAGCAAACAATTTACAAAAACAATACATGTATAAATTGTACGCCTGTGTGAGTTTGTTATGTATACAATGTCTTTCACGCATTCACTGAATTAAGCTAATGAACAAATAGCAACAGCAACAGCCACACCCACACACACACACACAGGCATCCATAATTGTACGTACATTAACAATAATGAAGCCCAAGTATCTATCGTTTCAATCCATTAATAATATTACACACGCACACACACAAAAAGCCACAGTAGCAAACAACAGCATTTTTGTTTAAAGATAAATAACTGAATGAATAGATAAAGTTAATAAAATAAATTGTTAAGCATATATTAGTGTGCATGTATGCATCAATGAATATTTCAACAACAATTTTTAACATTTTCTTTATAAGAAACGGGAAGATTATCGCATTTTACACAGCATCGCCTTAGAAAGCTCGTAAACATGGAGTCATTATGTAATAGTTCTTTCTCAAATAAAATGTCATGTAACAATTTTAAAATAATGGGGCGTGACAGATTTCTGATTATGCCCCATATCAATTTACACGTTGTATTCTTATCACCATCATCATTACTGACCGATTACAACCTAGTTAGCCTGTCGCAAGAAAGACTTACAGAAGACCGAAGCACAGCGTCTTCTTCACTTGTATACACCAAGTACCTGTAGGGCATCAAAATCAGTCGTTCCTTCCAGCACAGTTTCCGTCTTACTCTTGCACGACGTCCATCCGGTTTACGTTCCAAGCCATCCTTGCTGGAGCACTTTTGTTTATATGACCAACATCACATAGCCTCTGAGTATGCCTGTAAACTCATCCCATCCAAAGCGTTAAATAAGATAATTATAAATATATATCAAAATTCATCTTCATAGTTCATCTTTTGTGGCAGATACGTATTTGCCGATTGTGGGTGTGGTCTACCCGATCTTAAAACTTAAGACCGTTACAAGTTCGGGTCATGTTTTGATGCTTTTCAAGAACTTAAATATTTGCAAATGTAATAACAAACTTATCCTAAGTGGAGGTTATAGTAACTAAATAGAAAATGCAACAACTCTTCTAAACATTCACTGTTCGTTAGTTACTCCTTTTACGTATAGAAGAGGGTAGGAAACTATTTAACATGCATACGGTCGCTGGTTACCCACAAAATTATGCCATAACAATAATTTAAAAGTAATCAGACTAAATGTACACACATGTACAATCTCTACGTGCACTTTCTCAACGTTCATACAGGAGAGTAAAGCCACGTAAATGTTAACCCAAACCTACGGTTTAATATGCTTGCAATTTATGTCGTTTTCTGTTCATATGCATATATGCGCACAAGGCTAGGCATATGGAAAAGAGTACTTGGAGGAATGTCTTTGATCATTATTGCAAGTATTATTTTTATTATTATAAATTTTGGTTTTATAGCTCTACGCGTTACACTACAATGGAAATGTTTTCAGTACAGCAAGCGATTAGCAAATTCTCAAATACAAATATTTTGATAAATTTTGATAGCCTCCACCTTAGTGATCTCATCCATCGATATGCCAAAAATTGGCATGATCGGATAACAAACACGCCCACAATTTACAAAAAACCATAGTCTGCGTAAGACTCAACTTACAAGCATATACGTTATATATACACTTATATATATATATATGCTTGCCGCTCCCATTGTTGAGGATATGAGAGGTACTTAAGTTTTGAACTAAGCCAAACTTAGTTTTCTTTTATGTTCGATCTTATATGTTGAGCTCTTCCATAGTTAAACCCATCACAAACAATTCAACGTTGATTGAAAAATGCTTATTTAAAATAAAAATATGTTAACACACACGCAAACGCACACACAAATGTTAATTGCAAATAATTGTTAGTGATTTGAAGAACCGAACATAAAAATAAAAATTAAGTACTACATGAAAAGTTTAGCTTTTAAAAGCCGATCAGGTAGATAATCAATATTTTCGTAATAATTAAGCATAGCAATAAATAAGCCAATTAAATGGAGTTCAGGATGCGAGCAAATAATCCACTCTTTGTAGACGAAATGGTAAAATTACTCAAATTCAATTTGCAGACAGACAAATGAAATATTTATTTTATAGGTATACACACTTGTCCAAATATAGAAATTGAAATTGTTGAATGGTTGAATGAAATTTTTCACACATGCATATATTTGTGAAAAAGAAACATCTAAATAAACACATCGATTAAAATCGTGTGAAATCCGTGTAAAAAAAATCACAATTAATGCAACACAACAGCCAAAGCTTTAATAAAACGCACAGCAAAAAGGGCTGCAACAGTTTTTGAGCAATTCATTTGCAGAGAGAACGGATAATAGTTTAATTTTTTACACATCGAACATAATGATTATGTGCTTCATTAAAGCCACTCAGGCAATGATGTATTGATTACACAATAGATTAACTAAAACCACAATTGTATGAAGCCTTTTCAAACGCACACGCACACACACACACACACACGAGCGCTCGCTTGTACATGTTCAACGGGCAGTGCCTTTGACATCGCCGTGCATGCGATAGTGCATTATGACAGTTTTAATATTTATTTGATTTTGTTTTTACATTAATCTGTACATTCATACATTTATACATCGTACATACGTACATATGCACAATCATTGTTTTTTTTTTTCAATATGATATTGTAAAATGCACACATAATCACGTGCGCCTACATACGCTATCATATTTATTAGCAGTTTATCATAACGCGCCTGCATAAATAATGCATGAGTGCAGTGGAAAAAATAACAGTATTTTTATTTTCTTACGTAAACAAACACATATGACACACACGCATTCGCATTTGTGCGGTCGGATATGGTTATGAAAACATAACATGAAAAACTTTTATACGAATGTTTGCTAATAATTTATGTGATTAATGGTTAATGATTAAAAATAATAAAAACATTTCATAAAAATAAATACGCAACGAGCAAAATAAGTTGTGCAATAAATAAATAAATAAGCTATGGTGCGATGAGTTAGAGTAGAACAGAGAGTATCCCTGATTGAACTAGAAGACTACGAATGGCGCAAAGTTGTATGGAACAAAAACTTTTCCGATGGCAATGGGTCCACAATACCAAAACCAACAGAACGATTACGAACTCCATCATATATATTTGAATAATTGTTAATTTTTACACCTACCATCTTGAAGTCCAGGTTGTACTTTCTTTGTCTTTGTCAAAACGTTTGTAACATCCAGAAAATTCTGAAAAATAACGACAGTTCGTATGTTAGTAAGTTGGTTGGACAAATTTGTCGAAGAAAACAATAACACTTACACCAAAACTGAAAGAGGCCAATTTTTTTAGAAGGCAGTGTTCCAGTTTTTTCACTCACAAATTGCAGTCACCCTGCCCACAAAATATAAGCATCATTATCAATATTTACTTTTACTTAAAAACCCTAAGTTAGTGAGTATTCAAGGTTCTATTACATATTCCCATTGTTTTTAGCCCTTATCAGTTTAACCGGTACTTTATATGCATGTTGTTGTTATTGTGTCTGTGTTATCAGTACATTGCCTCTTACTCTTTTCGGAATTGTGTAGGTAGATGTGGGGTTATTTTTTATTAATATATAGAACTAGCATTATAGACCATCAGTCGCCAAGCTAACCTCGAGTGGGAAACTAAAATTCCCGTCATATATTTTTGTATGCCTTTCTGGTGGTTTAACTCTATATTACCTGTGACCAGCTTAAAATACTTTGAATCGTCTTAACCATAACATTCTATTAAGTTTTCTTTATTATGAAGCGCGTTCGTCTTGAAAGTCTATTAACTAGAAAACCCCAAAAACTCATTTTAATGAGTTGTACCGTAAGTTAAATAAATATTTTAGAAAGTTATTTTATGAGCATTAACTATTATTTCATTCACGTACGTAGATTACCAATTATCTTTTTATTATCTACCGAGGTAGTAGGTTACAAATAATAACAACAATTTAAATTGGAAACATCAACAAAAAGTTAACACATTTTATTATTTAAGTACTTAAATGAAAAACAAGTAAAAAACTAAATTTGGCTTAAGCCAAACCTTAAATACTCTCCAAATGTTCTTACAAACAGTGGGCGTAGCGGGTAATGATTTCGCCCTCCAATAGTGCACTTATTACGTATCAGCATGCAAATTAATTTTACGTTGATTCTAGTTTTTAGTAAATTATGAGAATGTATACACAATTTCCAATTTCATAGCTCAAAGTTTTTGGGAATAAGTAGATTTTTGTAGATTGTCGGCGTAACTTTGACTGTAAGAGGTCCATCACACGGACATATGCGTCCATATCGAATTAGTTTTTGCTTCTGATCAAAAAATATATATACTCTGACGCGTCCTTCTGAAAGTTGCAAACGGAATGACAAATTTAGTGTATCTGCCATCTTATGCAGGCGGTGTCAAAAGTATTGACATAATTACAATTACAACACACCGTGAATGACAGTAAAGTATAGACAAAGGAAAAACTTATTGATAACTATTTTTTTTAATGTGAGTAATTTTTCAATTCACTGCATTTGCATATTTTTATTTATATTTACATACATACACTAGTATATATAGTAAATGAATACATTGTAGTCACAATCGACAATTGTCAAGTTATTTAACAGGCTTTCATTATATAGTTCCTGTCAAAGTTTATGCGACAACCACTTTATCAAAAACTTTCAATTTCTCTCACTTAATAATTTTACCCGTTTTATAAATGCGTACGCCGTCAATTTAAACAATTACAAGAACTTAATAAAGGTTACATAAGTATAGAGCGAAATAAAAGTTAAAATTTAGTGGCAGCCATCATGACTTTAAATGTGTGTTAACCCTTAACGGAAATGGAATTGTGAAGAAGTCTTTCGACAAACATTTTAATCAACACATTCAATTATTTGTGAGAGCTTTTCATTTAAATTTAAATTTTTACTCAAGTATTATTGAAGTGACGCGAATAAAGCGGACAATGGTTGAGAGCGTTCACTAACTTTCTGTTTATTCGGGAATAGGAACAATGAAAAAGATGTGCCGAATATATACCGTTACAGGAGACTAGGGTGATGGAAGCAAAGCACAAAACAATTTTAAAAATTAATCTAATTTTTTTAGTTTTAGTTTAGAAAAATTCTCAGAGAATTACAATCGTTATCATAAATTAACAAATGAAAGTAATTATTTTGAATCATGACAACAATGTGAAGAAGTAATTCAACCCAATACGTACTCGTATATTGACTGTTCTGCCGGCGAGGCTACATTTGAAATGCTTTGATTGCCTTTGGTTTAAAAAAAACACTTTAAACTTGACTTTTACTATTTGTTTGTTTACATTACTATTGTTGCTGTACCGCTATTGTTAGCAATATTGCCTTAGGGAACTTCATCATCATCATCGTCATTGTAGCATTTGTGCTTCTGAGCATACATTATCATGTGTTTTTGTGACCGTAAAATTACAGCATTGAGAAGTTAATTGAATGCCATGTTGTCTCCGCCTAAACCAATTAAGCTTTTATGTAATCACTTTTCCTGTTGCTTTCCAGTGTCTTTGATGTAAAGTAAAGGGACGTGGGCCAGCAGGTTACCCTCTAATTTACAATTTGCCCCAAACATAATTATAAAAGACGTTTATTATTGTTGTAACGATGGAAACGCTTGTATTAATCAATACGTAATTATTATTAATTATATTTCACATAAACATCTTTCAAATAAAATATTTATAATAAATTATTCTTTTTGGTTTTAATATGACATAGGTGGTCATTTTCAAACCCAAAACTTATTCCACCCTTTCTGAAGTATGAGAAAATGAAAAACAAACTTAATGTTTTCTCTTTCCTTTTTCCGAGGGCTGGATTGAAATTTAAAAAAACAACGGAATTCAATCAATAGAAATCGCGCCGTTTTAGAAAAACTCTATAGGCAGGCTAGATATTACATACATTTTAATATTGATTTATTTATACAAAAGAAAATGTACTTTCAATAGGATTTTTAAAAAAAATTTCTATATGTTTAAATTCTTTGGCCGTGATGGTAATTCTTTACAGACTTTTAAAGAGAAAAAACACTTTATCAAAATGAAAAATCAGTCGCTAATAAAATCAATATTATATTCCAAAAAATTAAAGAAAATCTCTATATATATTTCATCTCCATCAAAAACTGAGTCGATCTAGATACTTAAATTGAGGATAAAAAAGTTATTGCATAAAAAACTTCCATAATTTGTCAATTCTAAATTAATAAACTTTCCACTTTCATTCCCAACATATCAAATAATGATACATTTTCAAAGAATAAGTAGCTTTGAGCGAGAGGTTCCATAATGTTTTCATCGGATCAAATTCTGTCACGGTTAATTATTATTTTATTACTCGCCTACCTTCCTTGAAACATT
Organism: Crataerina pallida; assembly: GCA_949710015.1. Classification (NCBI taxonomy): domain Eukaryota; kingdom Metazoa; phylum Arthropoda; class Insecta; order Diptera; family Hippoboscidae; genus Crataerina; species Crataerina pallida. The sequence continues at coordinate 18,261,277 of OX453291.1, forward strand.
TAAGGTTTCTCAAAAGAGTTCATTTTCAATAAAGCGATTGGATCTAAATAAATGCCAAATTTAAACATTTCCAAATTCCATAATTTTAAGTAGATACAGTGACCTAAACACACAAAAAAGCATTTTGACGAATTACAGATGGCCGTGTTCATGTCGATTGAGAAAGTTTTTGTGAAATAGTACGACTTCATGTACGCCTTGCCACAAGTGGTGTAGCACGCTACCATATTTGAAGACTCATGGTATATGCACCAATTAAAGGCCTTCCTTAAAAATTTATTTTTCTTTAAAAGTTAAAAAACCCTTCAACTTTGTTTTGAAAATGATGTTTGTTTGCCGTTTAAACATTCAATTTCATCTTAAGTTAATATTTGAAAAGACAGTAAAAGAATCATTTAATACAATTCATTACATTTTAAGTAATTTTTTTTACTCATTTTTTCTTTTCATCTCATAGCAAAAAGAAACATGGGATACAAAGGAAGTTACTCGCATTGTGTTATACAAAGGCAGCAACATCAGCAGCAGCACCATTTAAGAATGGATGAAAACGGCTTTTGTGTACGAGGTATAATGCAATGTATGTATGTATGTATGTATGTATGTGAGTGTGTGTGTGTGTGTGTGTGTGTGTGTGTTTTCTTATTATTATTAATACAAAATTGTGTGTAAACACGCCGACTTACATACATGGCAATATGTATAAACCCATTATTCATATTCTTCATCCGAAATACAAGAACACAAACGATTCAAGTGTAAAGGCGATACGTTTAGCTGAAAACCCATTTTAGAATAACCTTTCACTTGATATAGCCTTTGAAAAAGTTTTGTGCTGTAGAGAAGCTCGCTTTCTAACAAGGACCTTTTGTTTTATAAATAAAAAAAAACATTTTGTGGATTAAAAAATTACTTAAAATTAATGAAGTTCTACTAAGTTCCACCATGACTCGTTTTAGAGCTTTTGGGCATGGTTCTTAAAATTTAAAATATATTAAAACAATATTTTCGATTCATTTTACATTCTCAAAAGGATTCGAAAAATCACTCTAACGCTAACATTGTAGTGACATGTCTTATAGTTAACATGAACAAGAGAGAGAGAGAGAGAAAAATGTTGAAATGTCAAAATATCGGGGGTAGATAATACACATACTTATAAGTATAATTTTGTGTGTGAGAAATGAATGAATAACTGAGAGTGGTAGTCGTAATGGAGTTGCTGTTGTTGGCATTTGCTTATAAGCACATGCATACACACTTATTGCACAACTGTCTGCACTTTTGACAATATTCACTATTTTACGGTATTTGTTTAATATGTGGCAAAATGTACCCTACAAAGTACACCCTCCTAAAAAACTTTATAGGTTTAAATACATAATTTTGTCATTATACCACACATCACTTAAGTTTGTGCCAATGTTTGTAACACCCATACAGCAAATGCCACACCCACTTTCAATTATACCAATCGATTAAAAATCATAATCATCGTTTCAACCATTTCATTGTCCATGTAAATTGGTGCGCAAGCTACAGGTCGCATTTTTAAGATATTTTGATGAAATTTAGTACAAGGATATGTGCTACCATATAAAGATTTCCATTATAATAGAATCTTTTATGGGGAGGGGTTCTAAAAATGGCTTAATTTGGCCCATTTTCACTAGAGTTAAACATAAAACACAACAAAAAAAGGTCTTAGTACTGAAGGAAGGTAAGTGACATTAAGTACATTTTAAATTTAATATTTATTTGTAATTATGAAATGTAATGAAATGAAGCGCTATTAATTTACTCCCATTACTTTTTTATTTGTATAATTATGTTATTAATTCAAAGGGTTTAAAACAATATAATTGATTCAGTTTGGAGCCAACTGTGGTAAAACATATGTTTGAATGTGTTATTATATGTATTATATATTTTTGTTCCACCCTGCCCCAAAGGGTATATTAAGTGTATGCGGATGTTTGTAACACCTTAACGGCAAATGCACGTCCACCTTCATTTATCACAGAATCAAATTTTGAATCCATTTAAATTTATACGCAAACTCACATTTTATATTTTAAAGGAATTTTGCTACAAGAACATGTTTTGAAAAATTTAAAAATGAACTGAATCGAACCAATTTAAGAACCTCTTCCTATATAACGATTTATAATAAAAGCAGTCTTTATATGGCGAATTTTTATTATATTTTGAAAAAATTTGTTGAAGAATAGCTAATTTAGTTAGTAATTGTCTGTGCAAATTTGGACCGGATCGGACCATATTTGGAATTCCTTCCATTCCATAATTAATAAATTTTAATTATTTAATAAAATAATAAAATAGTTTAATGTGCTTAATACAGAAAAAATAATATAAAATGAAACGCAAAAAACAAATTAAATGCATTGATATGCAATTTGATTGCAAACACTTACAAATAATTGAAACATTTTCATATTAAGTCTGTACTTATATATGAACAAACACACACATACACAAACGCACGTGTGTGTACAAAGTTTAATTATTGATTGGAGGCATAGTTTTCACTTTATTTTATAAATAAATTAAATATATTTTTTAACAAATTCTTTATATTGCATCTGCACACATGTACAAATTCTTTATATCCTTATGAAAAATATTAAAATTTCAACGTAGCTCACATTCAGCAGCATATGGTTGGCGTTCATATTGTGTGTACTTGCGTATAAGTGATTAATATATGCATTGTACACAAAAACCATTGATACGCACACATACTATAAATAAAACATATTTGTTTCAGTTATGAATCTCATAAAATATATATTTATAAATACATAAATGCCAGATTAAAAATGGATTTTTAGTAGAAATTGTTTACAATACTTGTGCATCTGTATAATCTCTCTCTAAACAAAAAGACTGCCACTTAATGCTGTTAAAGGATAAATCTAGTTCATAGACTAAGCAAATCATGCGGTGTTGTATACGGAATAGTTTGTTAATATCTGTTGCTCGGTATAAATGTGTAAAAACAAGTACAAAGCACAACTTTTTATATAAAAATTTTAAAGGAGTTTACACATAAATAACATTAAACCAACTCTTGGACATACTTCTAAGATATTAAATTAAAATTAATGACTGGCAATGATACTTATGTATATATTGTGGGCGGGGTCATAATACAATTTTGAGCGAAAAACATCTAAAAAATTTAGTTTTATGGTTTTTTTAACCGTGGATGTATTTTTCAACCGATTTGGCCCAGTTTCCAAGCCATCTATTTATGTAATCTGCTAAGTAGTCGATATTGGAATGTGTAGAGAGATAGGCGGACAACACATATAGCTTTAAACAGAATTAAAATATAGGAGCATCATACTGAGTCTCAGAAAATGTACCTCCAACCGCAAAGTGGTAGTTATGTGTGTAACAAGAAAAGTGCCATGATTTTGAACTGCCTTATAACAGTACATATTTGTTATAGCGATAACATCACATAAAATGAATTTAAAGACCCTACACCACTTAGTTCTCCAAGTTCAGTTATATCAGTAACGCGAGGCACCATCACATAAGTGATTATGTGGGAACGGCTTCTGAAGATGGTCCGATCGAGTCTTATTTTTGTCGAAAAATACTATTTAAAAAAGAATTGCAATTTTGTGTCTCATTGAGACTTCCTTCATAATAGGACGTTATATGAAAAGGGATTCTAAAAATTGTCCAAAGACTTTCTTTTTGACCCGAAACGTGTCGTTGTACGAAAGTATTTCATCGAAAGGTTTCAAAAGTGCGACTTGTAGCTCGTACAAAAATTTATTGGGACAGATTCCAGACGGACATGATTATATCAATTCAAAAAGTCAATCCATCGGTATAATTATAAGTGGGTGTGGCATTTGCCGTTTACAAACATATGTTGTCATACAATTCAATTAAGTATTTATCATAGTTTTTGGTAAAACTAAAACCTCCTTTTAAATAATGCACTGTTCCATGTGGTAAGAAGTTCTGAAACTAATCTGATTTGATCCTCTTTCCTTTAAATCTCATTCAACATAAGCTTTTTTATTTTTACTACTTGTAATGTAAACCCAAATTTACATGGATAGGTAGTAAACGAACAGACGGACGTGCCAAATCCGTTTAGAAAAATTTGTTAAATTAATCGCTGTAATGAAACAAACTTAATATGCCTTGTACCACAGGTAACAGAGTATAAAAAGTTTATAACTTCAGAACAACAACCGAATCAACAACATACAAACAATTGTTGTGTTTGTGTGTTTGTTGAAAAGTATATAAATTTTCACAATGGCAGGCATTTACGAGATGGATGAAATGATGTAGCAAGAAATATGAGATAAAGCTGTACAGACACTTGATTTTGACGAATTATCTCTCAAAAGGCCAAAAAAGGACGCGAAGGTATTAGTAGCAGTAACAGTAGTAATACGGTTGAGAACTTAGCAAAGAAGGAGAAATGAAAAATTGAATACACACATAGAGGAAAATGATGTTAAGAATTTATCTCTTTTGTTGTAAAGTTGCAAAAGCATATGTTGGCAATTTATCAGCAAACGAACATCTTCATAAGCGCACAGCGTAGATAAAGAGAATAAAAGTTGCAAAAACAAAAAAAAATACAAATAAAAGTAACAACAACTTTACTATATTACCACTCATTGCATATAACGAAAATTTTGTTGCGAGTAAAGAATTTTGCAAGCACATACACACATGTATACTATATGAGTTTACGTGTGCATAATTTAATGTTGGCTGCTTTCGAAACTGGCACACTAGCACACCAAAGTGAAAGCACTGGAAAAATACACTACGCTCTGTCTCACCACACTTGCACTTGTTGTCCCCCTCCTTCACAATTATCATATATATACAACACATGAAATATATATAAAGTGTACGAAATGAAATGGCATTGAATCAGTTTTTGTTCGTAATGTTACATCCAGATAAGTTTACCTATTACGCACTTATACACAAATGCCTAGGTACAATCCACATTTGCTGCACTGCATAAAAATAAGAAGAGGACAGGTTTTTGTGTAGGTACCTAATTAAAGTTTAAACATACAACCTCCGGTTATTTTATATCAATTCATTTAAATTACAAACAATACACAGAACATACATGCTTTATATATTTATGTACATATTATGCTACAATGAACCACTCTAAGCGAGAGCTTGGGTACATCACAAATAAAATAAAAATAAAAAACCAATAGTGAAATACATAACTTGCAACAACAAGTTATAAATTATGCAAGCAACTATGTAGGCAAACTTTACTACAACTTGTACATTTAACCGTTCATTCAGTCTTTCCTCAATTTCTTACTTCTGCAATATCATGCCATCCACCTACAAAGAAAGCCTTGTAAGTTTTCAACTACATTTTCAAGAGACGTGTATAATTCTTGACTAAAAATATATGTCCCTCAGTGTAATATAACGACATGCCCATAAAAAGCCCACACAGATACAAAGTTAAAGTCATACTAGTATACAAATTTATCATTAGCCCATGAATAATCAAAGTCAAATAACAGACGCACTCTAAAATTATAATTAAAATTTATTGCATTTAGAATTAAATTCGATCTGTGAGTTGACATGTAACACATATTGTAATACATCGAGATGTGTCCGAAAACTTGGTGGCTTAAATGCCTAGTGCTTAAACGTCATCTTCATCTAGAAAATGCATTTAACATCAAGCCAACCAAACCTGCGTTCGGTGTTTCGAACATTGATTGATTACCTTACTCAAAATCATTAGACGACATACAACCTTCTGAAGGAAAAACAATTGCTAAAAATTTAAAATTACTGCAATATGTACATCCGCAGGTTAGCGAAGAATCATTACCAATGCTGCTAAAAGTAACGACAAAAACTTGATTTGGGATTATTAGCGGAACTTTAGCATTCTATAGGATTACAGAAAGTTTTACTTCTAAAGTTTTATTAAATTAAAGTTTAAGAGAGAAGCGAAGCTTTCCCTATAAATTGTATATATTTATTGTAGCGATTGGTGATGTAATACAACGAGTCTATGAGAAAAATATAGAACCTCTCTCACTGTTCTCAAATAAACTTCCTTCGTCCGATATCGATTGCAGTACATTCGATTGTAAACTTTTAGCAGTGTACCTCAATATTAAACATTTCAAATACCTACCAGATGGAATTGACCCTATTTACCGCTATGTACTAAAATAAGTCCCAAACAGAGATATAGAGTATGTATCCCAATTTATAAGTGTGAGATATTAAACACATACGTGGTGACACTAACAACGCAGCAGATACTTTATCCCGCAGTGTTGGAAATTGATACGTCAAGCGGTGATCATCTAAATAAAAAACTGTTGCTTAATAAACAAAAAAAGATTTCAATTTGAGTAATGGAGAGAAAAGCTGTGAATACAATTTATAATTAATTAATAAAGTTTTAATGTTTAGCGTTTGGTGTAAGGTGTCAGGAAGGAATCCTCGACCTTATGTTCCATTAACGCTTCAACGTAATATTTGTAATAAATTGCACAGTATTTTTAATCCACGCACGTGTGGGCTTTTAAGCAGTAGATATTTTAGCAAACATGAGTAAGGGACTCGATGTTTAGACATCTGAAAGGCAAAAGACCATCAATACACAAAATCGCCGATCTCTCAAATTATCAGCATTTAATTTGAACATTTTTATCTACATATGGCCCCTAGCCAAAGGCCTATCCTTTAACAGATATAAACACGATTTTTTTAGAAATTAAATCTCGTCATCGGTGCACCTTTAAAAATTATTAGCGACGAGAGCTACTCAAATTTACCTCAGCATTGTTTGCAGAACTATTTAAAACTTTGGCAAGCCACAAAATTACAAGTTGCAACGTTAGGTTAAGGTCAATACACAAAGAGGGCATTTCAGCAACATCAACCGAAATGGTTTACAGGAGAGAGCACTCTGACAAGTTTCTCGTCCGCTTAAGTAGACACATTAAATAAATTTAAATGTAACATGTAATTGTACCTGGAATAAATATCAGCCCAATATATCAAATATTTTGTCTTTTATTTAAATATAAAATTGTTATGTCCTTATTGAAAAACCTTCTATATCTTCCCTTCTGGAGCATTATATCAGCTTTTCAACAAAAATATGTAATTAATCCTGCTTATGTGCATGAAGTGTTTTATTTTTAGAAAGAAAAATGTTAGACATACCTTCTTACGCTCTGTGTTAAATACGCCCATAAATCAGTTTCAAACACCTTACACTAATATTGCACCACTTGACAGCATTATAAGTGCATATATGGATTATCCTCTTTTTGCCATAAAACTAACTTTCGTGAAAATTTCCGGCAACAAATTCACTAAAATCTTAAGTTTTTCTTATAACACAAGCACTTACGGTAAAGGTTTGAAATTAATCAAATTCTAATTTAAAGCACAAACTTAAACAATATTTTATTCAAACAGCTTATGTTGTTTTTGTATAATCTTTTCTTAAGCAACTTAAAAACTAATTATATTTTATAAACACTGTACGCGTGATTATATTGTAGCAACATACAAAATCACATGAAATTGCCGCTTTAGTAGGAATTTATAATATTTCACTAAATTTCGTACAGAGGCTTTGTTAAACGTTTTCCTTCTTTTTTTGTTTGAGATACAATTAATCCACTTTTATGAGATGGCATGTAGCAAAATAAAAAACGCGTCTTATAACCGTTACGTGTAAAATGCACGCGAAGACTGATATGTTCAACGACAATAAGAAATCGTTACACTTAGAAGTCTGTTTCTGTTAATGTTTGATGACCCAGTGGTGGCTGCATCAAGTACGGTTAGTATTAGTTGTGGATGCTGCTTACCACTTCCAAAAAATTCACCAAATTCTTTCTCTCATGTAAATTATCATGATGCTGACAAGTATCACTAATAACGTAGAAAACGTGAGAGTACCGGTGAGAGAAACAAACAGAGCGTTTTAAAAATTGAAAGAGAGGGAGAGAGAGCAAAAATATGAGTAAAAATCCCTTGAACAGCTGTTTTCTATTATAAATTGAAAATAGCTTCCCTTCGGCCAAACCTGACAAACACAACCCTACGCTTCACAATTTCCATCATGTTTATAATAATATTTTAACAAATTCTGTCTTTTTTTATGACCTCCACATCTAAAATGGGGTTATTCTTGCCAGCATGAAAATCTAAGTGTCGACTGTTGAAACCATTGCTAAAAATTGATCCATATGAAATTTGACACACTGCTTACACAGCTTACTATTTAGCACTTATTTTAATAATAAAAAACGGCAAGACCGCATTGCTTACACACCCACAATTTACAGAAACTTTTTAAAGCAACAAGTTGATACGTTTCGAAGGCTTCCCACACCCACAGCTTACGTTAATGATGTAGTTCGAACTCCGCACTATCCCAAATAAAATCAGATAAAATCAATTCATAAAATGATTTAAGATGATTGGTGATAATAAAGGTCAAGTCTCTCCTGCTCTACAAGCATCTAAACAAATTTTATATTCCTTTTATCATAACTGATGCAGAGTAAAGAACTGAGGTATTATTCTCTCGCACGTGTTTTTAATAAAACAGCATACTTTTCTCTCTCTCTCTCTCAATAATAAGTTTTTGAATCCTTAGTTATTTTCATCCGATAAGCAAGCGTTTGTTCAATGTGTTAGGTCAGTAACATCATATATTAGGCAAAAAACAAACAACAATCATTTAATAAGTTTTTTTGTTGTCGTTTATGGAATATTTTTAGGCAATTAGCTGTGTGGCTATGATTTGTTTTCATAATTTATTTATAAAACTCTCCTCGTTGAACTCTAAAACAAACTCTTTTCATTCTCTCCTTACAGCTCTCTGTTTTATGAAACGGAATGCTCTCACTAATACTTCTTATTAATATTCTCAGTGTATTGTGTTGTGTTTAAATGTTTTTCGTACACACATACGCGAGCGCACGCAGCCATATAATATATTTTTCTAGGTCACACTTTTTTTATGCATATTGGGTGTACTCACTCGTGTTGCGTGTATATACAATATAATACGATTAATACGTATGAAGTCTTGTCATGTACACAAAGAAAAATAACAGCAACAAAAATAAACAACAATAATATTTAACAAACAAACAATTTACAATACAAAGCAATTTTATTACGCTGCTTCTAATGTCACCTTTTTATAGAAAATAACAGAGCAAATAATAAATGCAAGCATGTGTGTGTGCGTGTGTGTATATGATATGCAAAATATGTTTAATATTAAGTTTCAATTTAATTTAAAGAAATGAAACATTTTACATTATAAAGACTTCGAATGCATTATTCGATAAATTAAAAAATTATGTTTAATCAAAAATAATTACAAACCATCATTTGTTTAAAATGTTGTTTAATGACATATAAAAAAATGTTCTTTCGTTTGTAAAATAAAATTCCGATTATAAGTTGCCACCATTCGGAAAGTCAGGGCTAGTGGTCGATAAGTATTTTCGGAAAATTAGTGACAACTGCGATGCGCTTAAAAAAAATATGAATCAAAAAATTAATACACAAATAGGACATTCAGTCAACTTTTATTGCATCGAATAACTGTCACGCCCACATTTGCTTTTTAGTTTGTTAATTTTATTTTGAATCAAAATCTTTATTCAACCTCTTAGACTTTCCAAGGATTTGTTCCCAATTTAATTAGAGCCTTTACAATTATTTTGGTTGCTTCTGCATTATCCATAACTAGGCAACTAACTTCGACACTTAAAAATAAAAATATATATTTCAATTAAAAGAATTATCAAAGTAGTAAAGAGTTGTAAAGAAATGACTTATGGTTCCAAATAAAACGAAAATTTTCATTCCATAAACTTTGACAATGTTTTTATGCAGGAATCAAAAATTCCACAAAAAAGAAAAATACGTAATAGAATTATAAAGATATGTTGCTTCATCGTCGTTACCTTGTTATCCTTCATGTAATCACAAACCAATGTAATTTCTTTTATAAGATGAGACATGCATTGAACAACTTTGTCGAATGACATGAACATGGAATAATGCCAATATGGATTTTTTCAAATCGCCTCAAAAAACCTTTCTTACAAAATAGGCCTTCAATGAAATTGAACTTTTATTAAAGGATATATAAAAAAAATTGCAAAAAAGTAAAAATTCAGTTCAAATTTCCTAAAGAAGTCGTCATACATCAACATAATTAACATTGGCAAATATTGCCCTTTGCAATAATTCATTATTCCGTACATAAAGTAAAACATTTACCACCCCAAAAATGTCTAATACAGACACACGTACATACCAACTAAATCCCTATGTGGTTATTATATATTATATACAGCACTTAAGGCAATTTTAGTTTAGTAGAAATTTGTATCCTTTTTAAAATGTCTCTCGTAAGAATGAAAACATACGACGAAACCTTCTCAGTCAACTTATGAGTAGAAGAAGAAGTAGCCAAGGCAAAGAACGGTGCTTCTTATAAACTAATCAAAGTATTGAAATTAAACTAGGTCATCAAGGAAAACGATTAATTTAAAATTTTCAAAATCATAAAAGAATGGCAAGCTCTTAGCGGTTAAGGTAACCGATAAGTAATAGAAGCGGCGCTGAGAATAAAGGGTAAACAAAGCAGTTAGTTAGGCGCAAGAGCGAATAAGTGAACCGCAGTTTGTTGTTAATGACACACATTCATATAAGACACATAAATTTTTAAGAAGCGATTATATAAAAGTATTAAGCATACACTTTAGAGGTAAAGAGACTCCTTCCATAAGTAATAAAATCAAACAATAGTACAATGCACGTTCTGCATCAATCAGTGAACCAGTAAAGATCTCATAAAAAAAACTTTGTCATATATTATGAAATGGGATAAACTCTGTTTCTCACATTTTCCAATAAAATAAAAAATATGTGAAATGAAATGAATCATTAATTAAATTAATTAAAGAGCCTTTTGTAAGCTTTTTATGGATAAGTTTCAACTTCATGAATAGATTTCTGTGTCAGTTAAATAGATTTTTGTCGATTGCGGGCGCGACTCTTGACTAGAGGTCTGAGTGCAGAAATACAAAGTGTGTGGGTAAAATTTCAGTTGTGGGAGTTCTGCCAACAGATACACGCGCAGCATGGTCGGACGAGGCAGATTTTAATTCCGATCAAGAATTCATATATATAATTTTAAGGATCTCTGCTTCGGGGTAATAAACTTGGTATACCCCCATCACTGAGGTGGTGGATGTAGAAAAGATTGTCAAAATGGTGCGGCTAGTTACTGTAAACAACAATAAATGCTAGCACAATATTACGACATTGTAAACCAATGTTGTGTTTAAGAAAGTTTTACAATACCGCGTTAACACTGAGTTTATAAGATTGCTTTGCAGATTCCGCTGTTGCTGACAACTCTGATTGTACTTAAAAATTGGCAACATTTTTCAAGAGAGGACACATGTTTGATGAACATGGCAACATTTGAAATATTTTAGCAACTTTTTTGTACTATGATCCGTAGGAAGAAAAAATTAAATAATTTATCATTATGACGCCCACGTAAACGATATATGGTTCTTTCTGAAAACACAGTTTTCTATTTACTCCTCAAATAGATTTTAATACGCGTCCTCAGTATGCAATGCTTAGTCGGAAGTTCATACCACGCCCACATGTAAAGAGGGTATCCCAGATTTGGTTTAAGCCAAAAATAGTTTTTTACTGTTCCTTTCCTTTCCTTTTCTTCTCCAATTTAGTTGGACACTTGTACACTGTCCTCGAATACTCCAAATGTGTGCACAACATCATCTAGTATATAAACTTTAAATTATTTGTTTAGTGTTAACGGTTATTTTTATTCTTCGTTTTTCTTGTTTATTTTTCTTCATGTCTGTACTTCATTTTTCCGCCTTTGTCCCGTTAAGTTTATATTTTATGTAAATATTAGTTTATTACAAACGGAAGCTGTTATAATGCTGGGCAAATTACCTTGGAGGATTTGCAATAGTAACATAGTCTGCTATGACAATGGTCGCAGTTATCATTATGTTGCATGGTTCGCCATAACTATGTGCAGCGCTTTATGTGGTATAGTGGACAAACAAATAATTTTCCATTCATAAGTTAGGGGTTCTAATTTTTTTTTGCGGTATTTCAGCTTAAGTTGTGTTGACTTTTATTTGTTATATTTCTTTTGTGTTTTGGGTATGTATGTATTTTTTCGGTTATTTTTGATAGTTAGTAAAACTGAAAACTGAAAACTGCAAACATTTTCAGTTGACTCTGTCTCACTTATATTCCTTTACATACTTATAATAATTGTTTCTCCAAAATGTCCTTTATGAAGGATTTACATTTTTTTTAATATTATATAATGTTTTATGGAACTTTTAGTTAAATTATTAAGTTGCTAACTAAAATATAATTCTTTAATATCATTATACCCAATATCATAACAATACGTCGGTTTTTATTCAGACGTTTGTTAGTAGCAGACGAGGGCGAGATATACCCTCAAAGGTATTTACATTCTTGATCAATCTAGCCAATCTGTCTGTCCGGGTGTCCGTGTGAATAATAAAAATTTTTAGTTGGAAATCTCAGCATCGCAAATTTTGAGATATCCAGCTGAAATTTGCTACACATATTTTCCGTCAATGTTAAAAGTTGAAAATGGCAGAAATCGATCCTCTGACTAGCCCACCACTTTACAAAGTTCTACGTGCAGAACTGGGCTATACTCGTATACTTCATTCTAACGGTGTATGGACACTAGAAATCGGACAAGCGACGAGATGATGATATCCCGAAAACTAACCCGAAATTTGTTTAATCTATTTATATTAGTCCGTTTATTAAAATTGTCCTTGGATGGACGACGCCTCTTCTGACATTCTTAAATGCTTCTTGAAAATTACAATATTTTCGAATTACTTTTTAACCATTAGACCTGTACACCGAAAATTTGATATAAATTATGTTCACTTATGTAGGTAACTTAGTATTGAAAATGGGTTATATCATAAGCCGTGGACTTTCCCACAATTCCTACAAACCTACAGTTTTTAAGGTTGTTCCTTAATTACATACAAATCATAAATGAAATGAAGACAACATTTTAATATTTCATTATTTCATCAATCATGTGGGAATGTCAAATTAACCACGCCCACTTAACTTGAACTTACAATATGGATGGCGTAACCCTATATACGTATAAAATTTACAAAAGTTCTTCTTCTTTTATGGCTGGAACAAACTTGTGAAAAGGGGTGTGGTCGGTTAACGTCCGTGCACACAGTTTCATGTTTTACCTGCGTTCTAAGAAATTTGAGATATTATTCCCTAACTAATTATTTGGAATATGTTAATAATTATGGGTATCCTGGATTTAGCACACGCCTAATATGGCCCCATTTTACATGTATTCTTTTATTTTATTTATTGATGCAATTAAAAGATGATGATCGGAATTGGCTTCCTTTCTTAAACTGTTTTTTACTTTCGGTTAAATTTCTTTAATTTCTCTTCTAAGTATTCCATGCTTATGAGCTGATATTGTTTAGAAAGCACTTTTAAAATTTTATTATTTTTTTTTTATTTTATGCTTTACTTTGATTGCCATGATTGATGATCTCTTTCCCTCTCTATTGCAGTAGTGTGCCAAGCAGTACAAGTCATTTTTGATTTATTACTGTAAAATTGTGGTGATTTGTCGTCACTATATCTTGGATTATAAACTTCTTTGTATTGTTGTTGTTGTTATAACCTTCACCGCAGTAAAAAGGGCATACTGAGTTTGTCGTTCCATTTGCAACACCCAGAAGAAGGCGTCGGAGAAGTACATATATTCTTGATTAGCATCAATCTGAACCGAACTAAATAAATCCGTGTTTCTGTGCGTCCGCCTCTTGTTGACATTTGAACTGGGCAAAATCGGTTAAGAACTACGCTCACAATCGATAAATATCTGCAAAAAAACATATCATGAATTTCTGTCGATGTGCCAAAAGTCGGCGTGGTCGGATATCTGATTCGTTACTAATTTACAATAAAATCTTATCCTGCGTAAAATTCAGCTTGTACGTTAACGAATAATATTAGATAGTGTAATCACCTATATGCCATGCCCCCTATGAAGGAGGTGCGGGGGGGAATGTATTTAAGATTTGACCTGAGCCAATTTTATTTTTTTTAATTTTTTATTGCTACAAATAAAACGTCATTCCCGTGGCTATTGTCTTCGTGTCTTTAAACATATTATTTATTACGCTTTTTGATTTTTATCAAAATTATTTTTCACATAAGATGGAGAGTATACTAAGTTTGTCATATTATTGGCAAAATCCAGAAAGAGGCGGCAGAGACCCTACAAAACAGGGTCGATCTATTTTGAAATATTGAACTGAAATTTTGAAATTTTTGAAAGTAACGGAGAGATCGATATTTAAATTGGACTCGCCCGAAATCGAAAAAAATCTATTGAGCTATGAAGGTGACATTTGGATTATGTATTTGTAATTGTCGTCTCCATTCATAAGCCAACATAGGCGTGGTCGAATAATTATTACGCCCGCAATTTACCGACATCGAATTGAAAGCTGATTCTTAGCACATATTCTAGTCATTGTGGTTGTCATATCCATTCCTTGTGCTTGGTATGTAAGATTTGGCCCAAGCCAAATTTAGTTTTTTCATTTTTTTATGCTTTCCTAAGTGATGGACTATGCAGGGTAGGAAAAACTTTGATGTTATGTTAACTCTATTATGAAGTTATACTTTATGTCTACGCATCAAGGATTGTGTATAAAAAAGTAGCTTTAAGAAGCATCTTTAATTTAAACGCTTTCCTTAACGTGGTACACAACATTAATCTTTGAACAAAATAGATATAAATTTAGAAGCCAGTCGGGAAGTAGAATACTCTTCATTCATGGATATACATACATACGTATATAATTTTGTAAAAATGTTTATAACGGTCTGAATTAGCATGAACAACTGAGTCGATCTAGCTATGTCTGCCCGTCCATTTGTGCGTGTGTATGTTCTGATTATTTGAGATATTAATTCCAAACTTGGCAGAAGTCCGGTAGTTTTTATACGCAGATATTGCAAATAAGTAACATCGGTCCAGTGACACGCCCACAATGCAACAAATATCAGAGCAAATTTCCGTATTTCTTATAAAAAACAAAAGACATATTCGCTTATGTACTCTTAGTAAAGCTTTGGTGCATCCCTGGAGGTTATACAAGGTTTGGCCTCAGCCTAATGTCGCTTTTATATTCAATTGTAGAAATTGTTTATGCCAGGGAATTAAATATTTAGCATACGCCATGATGCCTAAATGGAAAGCTAGCATAAAATTTTCGACTACAATAAATAAACAGCTTATGACGATGAATTTGTTCATATTTTCCTTTCTTACGCTTTCCCATAGTCGTATATACTGTTTATCTTTAAATAACACAGTGAAATATATTTTAAAAAGGAGGGTATATTTAGTTTATCATACCATTTGCAACATCCAGAGAGAGGTGTCAAAAACTGAGTCGATCAGACATATTAAGATATACAGTTGAAGGGTTGTACTTCTTTGATAGTTTCTATACGTAGATCGCCACTTAAAATAGGTAAAAGTGGTCAAGGGCTATGCCCTCAATCCACAAAAAGCTTATCTGCCACAAAAAACTAGAAATAATGTTGAAATTGAACAGAGCATAATTACCATTCTTCTCTAATTCATTGATATTCCAAGGATGTGATCGGATTGTTTCCCATAATTTACAGAAACCCTAATTCGGTGTAAAACTCACCTTGTAAGCTAATACGTAATACACAAATTATTAGAAGGCTGAACAGTGTAGCTGCGCGTAGATGTGGAGGGTAGTTACAACAAATTTGGCTTAAATCAAATTTAGTTTTTTTACTCGTTTATTTATTCATTTCTTAGCTAAATAGAGCCACTTAAAATTATTATTACAAATAGGTATTAAATTCAACACTAATTAATTTAAATATAAATTTAAATTATGTATAAACTAAACTAAGATATCGATCATTTTCTAATACATAATATAAATAATTACAACAACAAGAAAGTGTTAAACAACTTGACCGAAGTTTAATTGAATAATTCAGTTATATAAGAAAAGTAAATACATAAACAATTTTATCATAATGTTGTAAGAAAAAGAACAGACACATGTACGTCAAGTCAATAGGACGCAAACCTCAAACCTATCGAACTTAACATACGCAAATCTCAATAGCTTGGCAACAACAGAATAAGTGCGTCATTGTGTTGAACGTGTGTTGCGGCATTCAAAGTTCCGATAAACGAAAAAGTTTAATAATTCATGATTAAAGCGGCAAAATGGTAAATTAATTAATAGGAGTAAAACACTTTTTAAAATATTAAAATTAATTTCTCCACCAATTTTTATATAATATACGTCAAATATCAATAACTATCCTTCTTTTTATGCAGCGTCGATAAGTTAATCAGTTTCGAGTGGTGAATCGAGCCAAAAGTGACGTACTCTTCTCTTCCTCAAGTGTATCGTACTTAATAATCATAAATTTATATCAATATATAAATTCATTTTAAACTAAATTTATCAAATAATTATCATAACAGTACTGAGCGTTCAAATGGGCCAAATATTTATTTACTAAGTATAACAAATATAAAATTGTTATAAATTTCTGCAACTTTTTTCACTTAATTCATTCACATATAACACCATTACCAGTAGAATACTGAACACAGTTATTTGCTATAAAACAAGTGAACATGTTTTAGTCGGTCAAGCCCAACCATTTAATTCCACAAAGTATGCTACAATTAATTTATTGTATCAGTAAATTGCCGTATAAATCATTTCGAGAAATATCTTTATATGGGAAGGGGTTTTAAAATAGGACCAATTGGATTCAAATTTGGCACGGCTATTCCTTAGGATGATTAACCATTCTTTGTCAATTTTTTCAAATAATATTAACTATTGACATATTTTTCCCTTCAAAGAAGAGGCTTTTAAAAACAGTCTTACAGTTTTATAAAATTCCTTTTTGGGTCAATACCAGTCCTTGTACCAAATTTCATCGAAATATCTTTAAAAATGTAACCTGTAGTTTGCGCATAAATTTACGTTGACAGATAGACGGACATGGTCAAATCGATTCAAATTTTGATTCCGAATCATCGGTACAAAACTTAATAAATCCTTTGCCCTAACTGATCCTGCACCAGTAATAATAATAATAATAATATAATAAAATGCAGTTTTCTTGTACTTACAAGGCAAGGCCGGTGGTAAACGTATAACTTCTAACATGTTTTTCATTCTTTTACTATGAAATCAATACTGTGCCAATTGAAAAAAAAAACACACACACACAACCATTTAAACGATGAAACGTTGCGATGAAACTCTTGCTTGGACTGACGGACTCTTTTGCGATTTTGATGGAAAAGCATGTACTTAGCTTTATGTTGCATTGATTATGATGAATTGTTGTTGCGAGTTGGTTAGCCGGTTGGTAGGATGTGTATTTGTTTAGTTGTTATTAGTATTAAGCCCTATTCTCTCTCCCCTCTCTCCAACATAAACATTTGATATTAATAGATTTCAATTCAGTTCTTGTTGACTTTTCTGTTATTCACTTATATTCATGGCATGTGTTTGTTATCTGTTTTTGTTTATTAGTTGTTTTTGTTGTTTTACTCCTATTTAAAATTGAAAACATTCAAGTCTTTTGTTATAATTTCTTCTTCTTCTTCTTCTTCCTTGTTTTTGACCCAACAACCAATATTATTGCAATAGTCGGACAAGTTTTATGTGGCATAGGATACAAAACCGTATATAGTGTGATGAGAATCGGAACCAGAACGTTTTGTCAGAAAATGTTTGTTATAGACGTCAAACCATACATCAATTGAAAACGGTTTTATGTGAATGCAATGTTACATGATTGAATAATGTTGAATGGGACAATGACACGACACTGCCAGTGCAGTTGAAAGATGTAGAAAAATTATTATGCTCGTAGAAGCTTAGTTGAGTGGTATTACAGCTGCGTAGCTGTTGTTTTATTTTTTATTCTTCCTATTCTAATATATTTTTTATAATTGCCCTTTTCATTTGAAGCGGTTGATGGCACGATTAAAGATTAGAATCATCATTTTGTATGCTTCCAACTGCTTAGTAAGTATGCATCTGTCGATCCTGTATTAGTATTTGTCTGCCCAACACAGGTTCCTAATTATTTACTAAATGATACAATAGCAGGTAGACTTAATTAATTCAAAACCCTTCAATGTTATATGGAGTAATTTTGCAGAGGAGTGGCCATGTTTCTTTAAAATAATTCATAAAGAATCATTTTCTGATTCAGAATTTCGTTCTGTTATCTGTCCATTCAACCAATCTACGAATCCCAATATTTTTAATGCTTTAATGAAAGTAAATACACAGAATTTTTTTGGCACAAAGCCGCCCATCTTATGAGAAATGGATTGAATTGGAATATTATGACATGAATGAGAGATGATGGATTTAAAGAACTTGAACTTGTTGCGTAGCTAAGGGATGGAATCCTTAAAAGAGTGGTCGAATGAAACATTTTTGGAACTCATTTCCATATAAAGTCTTTTTCAAAAAAAATTGAATTTATAAATTTTTTTATCCTTCCTATAAGATGAGATGTTTACTAGATATGTTATTTCCTTTGCAACGCAAAAATCTATTTATCTGCTACAAAAATTTAGCTGTTAAGTTGAAAATTTGGTACACATATTTATAATTAGTTCATTCGTGAATCTGCCCAAAACCAGCTCAATATCTTAATATTTTTGAACGTGGGAATGGTAGAAAAAAAGCCACAAAAATCGACTTTGCCATAGAAGCTGATACTTTTGTCGGTGTGGCAAAGTGCCCCCATATTACATTTTCACACTTTACATAAAAATATCTGGCCCAAGTGACCTTTAGTTATTTGCTTGTCTTACTTGCTATCGAAAAAAACGTAGCGTTCTAAAGTAATCAGTTTTTGCTTCTAAAAAAAATACTCTAGAGACGCCATCTGTTCTACCAAATATATATCAGAATTTTATCATTCACATATTGTACAATTACTAGCCGATTTATGGCTTGACATCTGTGCACCTATTTATATATTTTAATGTAATAAAATTTAATTTTCACTAATTAACCTTTAATGGCTAGAATCATTATCAATCATTCAGAAACATGAAATTCTCAAATAACTAAAAATGAGGTAAATAGTATAAAATATCACTTACGAATGCATTACATGTGGTGTACGTACACGTTTATATATAAACTTTTCTTTTCCAAAAAGTAAATGAGAGGAAGAAGGAATCAGATGGATAGATAGAGAAAGAGGGAATAGTCATGATGGAATAACATAACTTTGACCCAATTGCTACATCAACCACAGCTACCACAACAAATACTCCCCTTAATGCCATAAAACCATACATTAAAATAATAGCAACACACACACAATGGGTTTGGGAGAATCTGCACATGCATACAGATGATCACACATACCCTCCTATCAAAGCAAAAATACTGCTCATAATCATAATTGTACGAATGTTTGCACAATGCAATCACATACATACACAATAAATATATTATCAGCATTTATAAAATAGTTCATGTGCACGTATGTGATTGCATGAAAAATTTAGAGCAACAAGACATATTTTTATACTCACCATCGTAATGATATGGGTGTATATGATTTTTGTTCAATCTTTTGTGAGTCGACATCCTTCTGGCCGCAAATATAAATACATAAATGTGTTATGCAGTCGCATGGTTTCCTATAGCAATTGGGTAAAAACGAACCAAGGACATGCCCACAATGGTGTCGAAAATTTTGAGGTATCGAGCTGACATAAGTTTGTCATTCCGTTTGCAACACCCAGAAGGAGGCGTCAGAGACCCTAAAAAATATACATATTCTTGATCAGCGTCTAAAACCAAGTTGATGTAGACATGTATGTCCGTGCATCTGTTTTACAAAGTGATTGGGTAAGAATTTTCTACTTGACAAAAATTTCTAATATTGCCACGCCCGAAAATTTATTATATTGTGGGTATGTTGAACAAATACATTTGATGTGTTGCCTTGTTTGGAGGAGTGATGTAGTGGGACTCTATTTTACCGGGTATCCTAGAATTGGCATACACCTAAAATAACCCTTTTTTTGTCTCTTTTTTTTGTTTTTGGCATAAAATAATTCCCAAAGGGAATAAAATGAGCAATATACAGAGCAGTAGCTAGCTTTATAGCAGTAACACTAAAGCAGCACTTGTGCAAACGTTTGTACGACTATACGAGTATATACTTATGAACGTGTAATGTACTTATATACACCATATACGATTAATGTTGGTGCTCGCTCATCGTACATTATATTTGCTACTCACTACAGAGATTTGCGTTTGCATACGTGTGCGGTGTTCGGGTGCGTTTGCTTCAGTCAAAATTCATTATAATTTGCAGTCAGTACTAATGATGAGTGTAATTGTGGTTGTTTACTAGCACATATGTGAATACACCATGTAAACACACATCTGCACACATTCACACAACTTTGCATGTAGGTAACGTTTTAATCCAATGCATGCGTGTGCATGTTCTGTTACTCAAAGTTTATGTGACTTACAGAGAACAAATATTTTCATTCTCTTAGAATAGTTATTTTTTCGTCTTGTTTTTGCTTTTCAGTCAATATGTAAACGTCTACTTATATACAAACTATACAGGTACATATAAGCGTAAAAATAAATTATACACATGCACACTTACAAGAATTAGTTACATGTGCAGCAGATAATGTTTACCCGACAAGCAACCAATGTTTGCACACAAATGTATGTGGTGTGTGTGTGTGTGTGTGTAACCATGTTTTCATGCCTTACTGTAATGCATATGTAAAACAAAATTCTTTACAAGAATTATCCGACTTATTAATGAATAGAAAGATTGTTGGTAAGCGATTAAAGGGATAATTGGAATTCCTGATTGAAGAAAGAATGAAGTGATATGTAAGAGTGGGTCGAGGCTGCCATTTCATATCCTACACTTGCTCCCACAAATAACGCTTCAATTAGTATATCAGTACATGGCCAGTTACTTCGTGAAAAACACTATGTAGGAAGAGGTCGGATCCACTTATTAAGACAATTAACTGTTCTCCACCAAGTTTTGCCAAAATATGTTAAGAATTATTTTATTTTCTCATGATTATGGTAGTAAGCATGTAGTAACTGTTGGTCTTTTGTGAATTTGACTAAACATTTGAGTCGCTGACCTTGGCAGCTAATGCGTTTTATTCTTTTTTTTGGATTTAAATCATTTATTATTGTATAAACTTTTTAATGCATACAAGTGTGTATGTAATTTATTGAAGTAACAAGATGTTACTTCAATAAAGATACAGACCAAATCTTAAGCACTCTTCACATCTAGATAGAAACGGGGACACAACAGCCTCTCGTATTGTGTGCATTATTTTGGATGGAAAAACTTAATAAAAATATTCGATTTCAACTTGTCAGGTCTAGGTCAACCGATACTGATCAAGAATATATACTTTGTAGGATCCTTATGCACGCATACCAACTGTCTTGTGTGCAAATATTAAAACTTTTACTCAATACCAATCACTCGTGTTGGTATTTACTGTGCGGTCATAAATTTTCGTAACATCAGTGATTTCTCGCTTTATAGGTGCTTTTAAGGAAAACGAGCATAAGAAACGTAAGAAACAGCAAAATATCGTATCGCTAGAAGGAATAATAAAAAAAGTAACAGCCTCACGAAAACTACAACAGTATTCAGTTTACGCCATGTGGTAGAAAAAAAAGAACTTTTTGCGCATTTCCGTTGTGGGCTGCAGTCGAGTTAAATGTGTCTTTCTCTTTCTCTCTAACCAGTCTTCTTATACAAAGACCCCATATGCACTTACGTTTAACCGTTTTTATAACGTTAAGCCCGTCATGCCATTACAATACAATTTTATTGCACTACCCACATTTTATATAAGTACGTGTCCTTAAGTATATATACGCATATCCGTATATATATTAAATATATTACATTGTAAAGCAAAATGCATAAGAATAAAAGGGAGAAAAACATTTATTTCTTAAAAACAATATTTCATTATAATTTGAAGCAGCGCACCCAATCTCAACTCACGGCCACTCTGTAGGCCACATACGCACACACATATGCAGGTGTCCGTTTGAGTGATATTGCAGTTGTTGTTGCTTGTATTGCCATTACAATTGATGGTGTTGCTGTGTGGTTGTTTACTTGTTGTTCGCTTTGGTGTTATTCTTAGTATATATTTTATATTTTTATTTATTGTTATTTCTTACGACTTTCGTTTTTCGTTCGCGTTTCCACGTATCCTGTCCTCGAATGTAAGAGTATAAATTATAGGATGTGTGGTTACTAGTGCTTGAAGTTACAGACAGAAAAAGATACACCTGAGCAACGCACACACACATTTCCGTTTCCAGTGTTTACAGATACACAAGGAATTTTGTTGATGATGAGTAGTGATGGAAACCTAAATAGTTTTCAATTTATCAAACCTACTTAAGATGGCGAATAAAACTGTAGGGTTGCATCACGAATGAACAGTTGACATGTTATGTCTCTGTTCGGAGGCTAATAAGTGCGGTTGCATGAAAATGTTAAACGGACATGCTAAAGGGAAATTTAGTATTAGAGACGATAATAAACACAAACCGGAAGGCACACGAGAATGCGCACCAACGCACGCTGTCGTTCTGTATAAAGCTTTCAATTAACGGTGTAAGCCTTTACTTGCTCCATAAAAAGTGCGAAATATACTTCATTTTTCTTTATTTACATACAAGTTGTGCATAAAGGAAAAGTTTTATGAATGACCACACACACACACACCTACCTTCCCCATATACTGTACGTACTCTTCAATTTATCACACAATGAAATCTCAGAGTACATGAATATTCATCAGGAAAAATGTTTAATTCATTTATTTACATAAACAATGTTTACATGTACACGTATATGTGCACGTTGTGTATGAGCTCATATGAGTTTATTTATAATATTTAATTTTTGTTAAATAAAAGTCATCAAAATGCAAATTTTGTAAAATTTCATTAATACTCAAGATACTCAAGCACATACAGGGTGCATACGGTAGTTGAGGACAAATTGGCGATTGCATGCCCGAATCAATTACTTTTCCTTCATTTTGATCATTGTTGTTGTTCATCTTTCACTAATGAAATACATAATTTTGTAAGAATGTTTATTGGTCTCCTGCTCAAATACGCCCCATATGTAATAATTCAGAGGATTAAGGTTTAGTGACTGAGCTAGCTGGTAGCTGGTTTGGGGTAATGCGCTCATAGAAATATTCGGTCATCCACTCTTGTGTCGTCATGGCTTTTATGTGAAGGAACTGAACTATCAATCACCGAACTCACCGAACTTCTTGACGATATAAATGGGGTAACATAACATGTCCCTCGCTGCCCTCAACTCCTAAAATCATGACAGTTGCTGGAAACTTAGTAGACACAACACAGGGAACTTCTGTAGGTTGTGAGTATAACCACCTGTCATTTTTCCAATTGGCCGAAATTTTTTTCCTCAGAAAAAAGCACAACACGTTAGAAAAGTTCTCTGCACATAACGTAGGACGTAAAGCGGAGGTCTTCGTGGACAACTCGACGGATTGGGCTTCTTGCGTTATTTTATACTCCTCCATTGATGATCTGACAAGAAAAAAAAACAAACAAAATTGTTCTCGAGTAATTACGTTAATGATAAAATATAAGTGTCCTCAAATACCGTACGCACCCTGTACAACTGCATTCTTATGTACGTCCATACATATAGTTGTATGTCACCGACAGTAAAAACAAAGGAAAACATGACAATGTTTAAGAATTCCCTGAATACTAGGGCGATAACAACAACAATAACCTTATATTCTAAACTGTCTTACCTTCTGGTAAATTTAAAAAATCTACATAAATTGTGTTAAAGTTGGAGAATAATGGAGAAAAATGGTGAATAAATAAAAACCTTATATTTGTTCAAGTCCAGCAAATTATAAACGAATCTACCATACCAACGTTAAAGATATTGATGTAAATGTATAGTGTAAGGCTTAAAAGCTCCTTCATTTGCCGAACAAACGTGGCAATATTTTTGATTCAAATCTAACCAGAATTGATTCATTTGAAAACCCGAATTTAATGCTTTTTCGCCCTTTAAATAATTCAGAAAAAGGGGCGCAGTTTTCGATGTTTCACACCCACAGTCTGCCCAAAAAATGGAAGGTGTTACACGTTAGGTCCAGGTCACTTGTTGTTTGAAACCATATTCATTTTATGAAGACTTTCTTACAAAACGAGCAACACCTCAACATGTTCAGGCAGAGAAACGTACGTGAAACTGTTGGTAAGTGCCTTCAAAACAAAAGTAATTGCTCAATTCATCATTTGTTGTTGTCGTTATTATTGTTCATGTTTTTGTTGTTGATTGCATGTTGAACAATAAATATTTACTTATATACACATAGAAAAAGTAAGTAAAACTTTTTTGTCAACTCAAACATTTTTTCATCTCGCAAAAAAGAAAAAAACTAAAAACTAACAACAGCACCGTAAAGCACAAGTACACTACTAAATTTTATTTAACATTCACACACATAACCCTCAATTAACGACAACAAGAAGAGGGCGAGAACTTTCCTACAACTACAACTTTTAATTGATATTGAGTCAAACAAATAAAAACTTCAAACTTTCAGCTTAATGATCATAAATTCATTATGAAATGAAACAACTTGCACAAACTCTAAAATGAAATGCTCATATAAATTACCAATAAAACCAAGTTCTAAAATGTCTTTCCATTCTTCTTTCATCACTTTCAACGTCATCATGATTGCAATCGTTACTTCCATTAGGTTCCTTTCCCTCATCTAAACGGAACATAAATATTATTGAAGAACGAAAGACCTTAAGCTCGATAAAGTGAAAATAAAATCCATATCAATTATTCAAATGGTAAGTAATTCATGAAATATGTATTTCATTTCATATCCTCTACTCAGAGCTCCTAAGTTTTTTTATTTTATGCGAGTGAGAGAGCAAAGAATCAGACCATTTGATGATTTGGTGATTATTGTGCAATGTGCCACAAACAAATCTAATGGAAAAGAATAAACAGAGAAAAAAGTTTCCCAAAAAAGAAAGAAGTTAAGTGAAGAGAATAAGAGAGAAAAGAGAAAATAAATCATAATTCATTCTATGTGAGAATTTTTCTAATTCTTCTGCGTCACTTCGATTACAAAAGAAAACTTATTGAAGAATTATATATGGAAGCATTTCTATCTCATCTTTTTATTGTGAATCCGTATGTGATATGACTTTCGTTTTGGCCATGAATACTTTTAAGAAGAAAAGGTACAATTTATGAAGAGTATGTAGTAACAATTCTAATCCTTATAAATATGTACGTATGCGCATGACATTTGTTAAATGTGCATAAATTTATCGCATAATTCTCAGCCAGTTTAAGATGGTATTATCCTAAGTATTGTCATTTGTAATGGCCAAGAGATTTATAACAAGATACATAAAATACCTATTAGCCATGAGGTTTATATTGGCTCTTTATAGGAGAGATGCACTCAGACTGGTTCAAGAGTTGATGTTTTAAAGTAGCCCTGGCCACTGACCCAAGTTGGAGTATGCGGAACTGATTTTTAGAGCGCAATCTGCAGATTAGTGCAAGTAGCGGTAAAAAATATATCTTCGGAACAACAACGTCCTGCAAGTAATAGTTTTATTTATTTCATGCCAATATATTTACGTTTCCAAAAAAACAAATAAAAATTGTTTTAATATTAATTAATAATTAATAATTAATATTATTAATTTTAATACTTTGAATACATAACATAATGAATGAAGAAGAAGATCTTGAAATATTAAGATATACTCGTACATACCGTAATATAGATCATAGTCGCTTCTTTTTTGACAAAACCAGATGCAGAATAAGTACAAGAGGGCTGCAGTAGGCTAATATTAAATTTGGAATACCCACCAGCATTAATATCTTCCAAATAGAACATCACTTTATTATTGCCAAGGGTGTGGCATATCCGTTCATCATGTTTTATTCGTGATTAGAACATAAAATAATTTGTCCTAAAATAAACTAAGAACCTTATATTGAAATGGATATTACATAGCGTTTAGAAATATTCGCTTTTACCGTTCTAATGGTTATTTGTTTAAGTATACATATAGCAATAGTAGTATTTTGAATATATCGAAGTTGGGTCTCTTTGAATAAAGAACAAGTAGGTTATACTACATAGCCATGGTCTACGTGTAGGTTCTACTAAAGGTAAAATGAATTTCTAGGAAAACTGAAAATCGCAAACATTCTATATATACGAACTTCCATTCAGGATATGCCCACTAAGGATATTTTTTCCAAAAGCAGTTGCGTCCCCGACTATTAATGACTTACAAAATCAAATAATAATTATTATAAATTTAAATATCAAAAAAGATTAGGAATGTCTTCGTTACAATATTTAGTGAGTGCATTGTGGCACGCCTTTTTCCCATTCCCCTCTTCACACATATCAAAACGAAGTATTGCCGCGATAGGGGCTGCACAGCATTAGCAATTAAAATACAATTAATTATATTGCATGTATTTGTTCGAAAAAATATGGTAATAACATTTATAATTAAAACTCAACTATGAATAAGTAAAAATGAGGAGAACAACAACAATAAAGTAAGTAAAAACATGTAATCGTTCCAAAAAATGTACAACCTTTGACATAATCACCTAAATGTGTTTAAATACTTAGGGCTTCGAACATAACTTAATAGCATTAGATTTAAAACGTCTTTTTGCCACCATCACCGTCACTGCTTCTTTCCTCAATAGATTAATTATCATTATTGATAAATTAATTTTACAATTTATAAATATTGGATGATTAAGCATTTCTTGCCCACTTGATATTATACAGCAAGTTGTTCACACTGTACAAAGAAAATAAATGTTTTGCGGTTGCACACATACTTGAAGAACCAGTTAAGAATCTTCAAATCAATTTGTCGATGTAGTTATTAATTGGACAATGTCATTACAAAAGAAGCGTATATATAACGCGGACCAATATAAGAATACATTTAAAGCTAAAAATAACCCCAACAATAACAATAACAATATAATAAAAATAATAATAAATATAAAAATTAATTAACTAGGGAATGGGGCTGTATAATGTGAAACCAGTAGTTAAGTGAGCAGCGCATGCTCTTTGCGAGTGATATCTTTGAGTACAAAATTGTTGATTGAGTGCTCAGCCGCTACAATTCAAACTTCACTCCATTCAAGGTGCTTTTTTGTTTTTGTTCAAATCATTAAGTTGTTTTATAATGTTGTTTTTCTTTTTACCTTCTTGCAATGCCTCGAAGCGGAACCTTATGCTTAGTTGTCGGTTTACTTTGGAGCGGAAAAGACACGCTCACGTATTCTCCAACTAAAGACTGATTGCGTTGCATTCGTTGCGGTATTTTGTTAATATATAATATATAAAAATATAATACCTCGCGAACCTACATTAGAACGTATAACGTTGACGTATAAGTGAAAAAATAAGGAAATTCGTTTTTTTTTTTGTAAAATTGAATTATTTTAATTTGTAACGTTGTGTGTTTATCTAATAAAAAATATTTTAGATATTATTAAAAAAAATTGTGTTTACGAAAGAAGGAAAAAATAATTTTCTTCAGCCAAGTCATTATGTCATCAAGCGATAGATTAAGTTTGTATGCTTTGACATTAATGCTGGCTATCGTCTTAGCCACCTCAGGTATGTGAGAAACTTGCGTTGCACCAGTCATACATAATGTACTTACATAAACTTTAGTATTTCTGTCAGTAGAATATTTAATTATATTTCCGGACTGTGTGTACGTATTAATTTTGTGGCAAAGTATTTGATTTGTTCTCGTGCTTTGCTCAAGCATTATAAAGAATGGCAAAAAATATAATATTGACTACGTAGCAATGATAACAGAAATACACAGAAACAGATAGAGTGAACGGTGAAAGAAAAATGGATTTTTAACAGTTTAACCGTTAGTCAGTCAACCCTTTCAGCACACATGAAATTCTAAGCTTATTTAAGTATATCAGCATTCTCCTAGTCGTGTGAATTAATTAAATTTAATGAAAATATGAATTAGTCTCGTCACACATGTTGGTAACAG
Source organism: Crataerina pallida (assembly GCA_949710015.1). Lineage (NCBI taxonomy): Eukaryota > Metazoa > Arthropoda > Insecta > Diptera > Hippoboscidae > Crataerina > Crataerina pallida. The sequence continues at coordinate 18,289,716 of OX453291.1, forward strand.
AAGAAGAAATAAGCAAAAACGGTTTCGGAGGTAACGAGTTTTACTGTTAATTTCAAAAATACATGGGATTGATCACGCCCTTCTGAAACCGTAAATTATCAGTTTTAAATATTTTTATTTCATTTTATTACTGAAGTTGAGGAAAAATAATAAAAGAGTGTTTAAATGAAAAACCAGTGGAAAGTACGGGCAATAAGCGAGTGGTGCCCCGTAATGTCTAAGGACCACAAAATTGCAAAATATATTTTGCACAAAATGTTTCCTTCCCGATGAGTTCCAAACACTTTTTTCGCTGAAGGCCTTTATTTAACCGCTGACCACGCCCACATATAAACATCACTACCATTCACGAACTCTATAAAAATGCCAATGATGCTTGACTTGCAATAATTCACTTACTACACTTGCGTTTCCTACATATTTTTATGTATTTTCGTATTTCACGTGTGTTTAGTGTTCATTTCATATATATTTTGACTAGTATTTCCAGTTTTCTCCAATTCACTTTTCTCTTTACCTTCAGTTAGGCATATTTTATACACTTTCAAATGTATTGTACCGCAGCCATAAACAGCTATCATCATCTCCACCATCACCTAACACAACCACTGCGTAATGCAGTATGTGTTCAGACAATATGCACAAACGTGTCTCTATTATATTTATATTTATATTTAGTTTCTGTAGTAACTCTATGTCTCTGTGTCTCTGGTTGGTTGATCGTTTGGTCAGTCGGTCCATGTGTTTTGTTAATTTATCAAAAACCAGATAATATCTTTATCAACCATTACGAGTATTTCTCTTTCACTATTGACATTTGCTCTTATCATATAAATGTCTGTTGGATATTGTGTTTGCATACGGTGTGCGCTGTGTCCGTTATAATGTCTACATAATTTCAAAAACTGACTTCATTTATACTCCTCGTATTTGCATACAGTGCAATATTTGAATTGATTCAAATTTCTATTGGATTTGCTTTACGTTTAATTAAAAATATATTCTAACCTTCCGTAGTGATTATGCGATTAGTGATAAATGATTAGAAATCGGCAGTATTTGGCATTCGATGAATTTCAGTGAAATTTCTAAAGAAGTTCATCCTTATGATTCAATACAACCGTTTGTATCCATGTCCGTTTTGCCAGTTGCAAAACTTAAGTTATAAGGTAAGAGTTGAAATTCGGTAGAGACCTTCTTAGGCAATGTCGCTTAGTTGCTATTTAAAATCGATTAAGGACCATAACTCCAATCAAAAAAAATGGACGCTTCGAATTTGAAATATACACATATTTATAATTATTTCTTCCCTCGATGAGCCAAAAATGGACGCAATCTTATTGAAATAAAATTTATAAAAATCCCAACTTAATACAGAATCCGACTTGCACTACTAAAGCACTTAATTGGATACAGAGGAGGCTTCTTCAAAATCATATAACTTTAAAAAAAATACAAGAATTCAGAAATGGGTTTGTTTGGTCTTTCGCCTCTTAAGAAGAAATTTTACTCCCCCTCACTTTTAAAAGTCAACTCACTGATATAACTCTTTACTGAAAAGACGCCTTTATAAATTTTGCTAACTCCATTTTCAAGCTCTTAGGGTCAATCTTTAGATCTGTCTATCGTTCTCTTTAGGACTGATCGTCTAAGTGTTTATCTGAATCGTAGCGTCTGCATATTGAGGTATTCAGTTAAAATTCGTTGCCATATGAAATAGGCTACATCGATAACTGTCATCTTTTTTACGTAAACCTTCTTCGTTTTCTTTACTATTAGTGATAGTAGGGCATTAAATGATATAACTGTGCATAACTTTATTAATATGTATTCTTCTTCCTCTTGTTTTCATAAACCTGATTTTTTGGTTAATATCAGTCTACTTAGTATTCTCTTATAATTAAGCACGTGACTTATTGAACATTTTTATTTGACATGGCTTTGAAGTAGAACTTGTTTAAGATAATATCCAGTTTTGTTTTTTTTCTTGTACAAAGACTCCGCTATGCTCAATAATATTTGCTTATAATCATATGCATAACTAATTATAGACCAAGGTCACACATAATTATATAAAAATATGCAACACTTCATTTTTACAATATCCAAAGTTAATCACAGTAAATCATTATGCTTCATAATTACTTGGTGCAAAATTTTATTTAAAAATAAGGGAAAATGTCGTATTCGGTCAAGCTCTACCATTTAATACCCTTCTTTTAGTAATAATGCTTCAACTGTTATATCAGGAAACACAAATCTTTATTATATACAAATTATCTCGTTATAAAGCATTATGTGGGGAGGGTGGGGATCCAGTCCAAATTTGAGGCCAAAAGCAAATTAACGATTCTTCACCAAGTTTTGTCAAAATATATTAAGAATTACGGATATAAGGAAAATATATGCGAAGGGGTCCAAGAAGAAGCCTAGGACAAATCAACTAGGAGGTGTCCTTATACTGAAAATTCTCAAAAAGTGTATGTAACATAAAATGAACGGACGGAGCAGCTAATCATTTCGAATGTCACCCCGAATATAACTTCCCTTCAACTGTCGCACACACTTAGACAAAGTGAATTTTTAAGATTTTCTTATAGCAATCATTATAAAATAATACAGTATCGTATGAAGATGTTATTTATTTGACATCGACTCTCTCGCATATAACCGCATCGTGTACAACACACTATGTACCATATCTCTCTGAAGAGACAGCAATGCATTGGTATGTGGCATAAATTTAATACTACGTACAAAATCTAGGTCAGTAAAGCTGATCCGTAAAAAAAATTTAAATAAAATGGAAATTTATTTAGACACTACAATATATATAAAATGTTTAATTTCACAATTACGTTTACAATAAATTTATTATATCTAAATGTCACATGTTTCATAAAATTCATATTTTTATATCAGCTTTATTACCAAAAAAACGGTTTCACGGTCAGGGTTAAAAATTTCAAGAAAGTCAACATAAAAACCGCCTTAAAACTGCATCACACACAACGCAACAAATGAGACCATGTATACAATAAACTAAATAAAATCCAACATAGACATGGACGTATGCGTACATATGAAAATTAACTGCCAAAACATCAAATCGAGTGACACTCAGAAGATGAAAAAAATCGAAAATGCGCTCATATAGTAAAAATAATACACAAAAAAGGTAACAGTCGTAGCACCACAAAAAAATAATTCATATACAAAACCTGAACTTTTTTAAGTACGTGATATGTACGCACTCTCGACTCGACTCAGCTCAACTCAGCAAACACATGTGCACACATATGTATTGTATGCCACCGTAAGTGCTTGCATGCTTGCTGACTTGGATTGTGTGCTTGTGTAATAATTTTGACGTTGAACGCGACGTAAACAAACTACGTTACTAAACCGCAGTCACATCAAAGACTTATCGTAACGCAGTTTGTGTGTGTCTGCGGTTAGTGACTGTGGTTAGAGCACGATAGCTAATCATATTCCTTGTCTTTGATTTTCATATATATCGCCTTCTATTGCGTTGGCTTGTGTCTCCTCTGTTTTCTATATCTTCTACTCATCAAAAGATGATGTTTTTCAAAAATAAAGAAAAATTGTATACACATTAACTGTTACCAATCTATTCAGTATCAAAATGACCGAATGTAACGTTTTCACTCGATTTTAATCGATATTGGTTAACTGTGTGTGTGTGTGTTATTATTAAAGTATCTGCATCTTACAGCCTGAAGTATTGCAACATGATTACCGCATCTACATATAATATGAAGATATATTTATATTTATTTAAACATACGTGTAAACGGTTTTGACTTTAACTTGTTCATAAATCATATATAATTGAATGTACAGCATACACATATTCTATCCTTAACCGAGAGGATGCTTTGACTCTTACGTTTTGTTATGTTGTTGTCTACCACAGCTTCTGCTCATTTAATTAATATTTATATCCCATTACCATCATAATTTAAAATACAATATAAAGCATTTATAATGGTTTTTAAAATCAACCAATCTTAAGGTCAGCATGTATGCGTTCGCCCCAAAAACCTTACCAGATATATAAGGTGTTCCTTTCCTTATTTCCTCAAAAATGAACAAGAGATCTGTTATACTTACTTAATATTCGTAAGAGTGTATTTTATTAAAACAATTTTTATACATTTAAAGAAATGTATGCAGCTATGCATGTGATGTTTATATCTGAGGTACGTTTCCTTGCAGTAAAACATTAAATTTTGTATATTGGTACGCATGCAATGCCAGAGGATTTCAAAATATTTCAAGCTTTTAATTCATTTCAACATTTCAACCCATTTAGAGACGAAGAAATTTTTTAATAACGTTTATTGATCGGAAATATCAAAACTTTATATGAACGTAAATAATCCGTAAGTCGGCTAAAGCTTTACAACAGTTGTTTACTTATTGTAACCATTACAATGCCAAGAACTATCATTTTCAGCAATTTTCAACCAATTATGATTTTAACCCATTTTAGGTACTTTGTTTACTCAACATGGTTTTCAAGCACATTAATTAACGACACGTTCAGAAAAAGTTTATAAATATCACTAAAATGAATAAATCATTATCGTAATCTAACAAAAAAATCTTTTTGTAAAACTCCATCCAAAAGAAAAGAACGATTATGTAAAAAACCCCATTAAAAGGGGGTTAAAGTGAAACGTGTGAATTTCAATTTAAGTGGTTTATCGCTCTCTCTTAATACACATCACCCTTTACCACATAACGTGTATAAAAAAATTATATGTATGTATAATGTACTGTAAAAAATACGATAATTGCTCGACAGCAGTAAGCAGTAAGAAAACCAAAAAAAAAAACTTTACCACAACTTTAGAAAAGGCTTACTACAGAACTAGATGTGATAAGCGCGAAAAAACAGAAGGATAGAATAAAGCATGCATACAACAAATATGTTATAAAGACTTAGGCATATCTACCAAGAGGTTCGATTTATAAGTAAACATTTGACAGAATTATCTTCAGCACAATTCCATGTGTGCCCGTTAGATTTTACGTTTACGTTTTATGTGAACGTTCATCAATTAACAAAATAAATGCAATTGGTTAAAAAATTTATATATTCAAAATTTAGATTGAAGGACATCCTAGACTATTCACCCGTTTTCACTTATAGAAATGAACAATCAATAGTTTCATATTTAAAATGTGTAAAATCGGCACAACCGCGCACAAAATTGTCAAAAATTGTCTGTTCAGAAACTTCAGTGGCAGCCTCCTTCTTTGATGAAGAATCCATCTCTACAATTGATATGCATTGTTTATCAGACAACTGATTCACTAACGACTTACATATATGATATATATGGAGAGTATCTTAGATTTGGTCTAAACCAAGTTTCTTCTTCTAAATAGTTTAAACTTGAAACCTTGTGTTAAGGAAACAAACAACTGCAATAAAAACCAATATGTATTGTGATTCACTTTTTATGCCCTCTTTACGTAAAATAAACTACAAACGCACACAAATCACTTAATATTACTCTGTAGAATCTTTTAGCCCGTCTTTAATCATTATATTGAAAATCGCATTTTTATGTCAACCAAAATATCAACAATGGCAATAAAAAAATAAGCTGCAAGTATTAAAAAAAAAACATGTATTTGATGACCAATAATATTATCCCGTGTATATTTATTTAATTATATACACATATATACACATCATGTACAGTATGGTAAGTGTGTGCCTGGACTGACAAGTACTTTAATAGAATCAAAAAACTCCAATCTCTACAACAATATTTTTTATGACATATAATTAAATTCCACTGAAATTAAATTTATATGCAAATTAAAACACCGAGTACCAATGTTTTTGTGTAAGTGAGAAATACCACCCAGCCCACCAAGCAATTATGCGTATGCAGAGTTTTGGCTACATAAAGCATGAGCGAAACATAAAAAATTTTAAATAAAATAAAAATTGCTCAAATGCTGCTGATCTTCTGTTTAAAAATGTGCAACATTTCCAAATATTTACATCAATTACACTTTCCAAATTCAAAATTAAATTTTATACCTCTTAACCCCTTTAAAAAATAAACCTTTTATATGTTTTTTCCATCGTTATGCCCACCATCATACTTACTTTTAGGAATTGAATCAGCTTTGAATCGATCTAGCCATGCCCATGCCTGTGTTCTATGGTAATCGCTCTCCCGGTCGTAAAATATTAGGGATCGATTCCCCCATTTTTGGTTAGCAAAAGTGTTTCTAATTTTTTTTTCAAATTGCGTACAATCTGTCAAGGGACACGTCCACTATGGAGCAAAAACTAAAAGGAGCAATATTTTCAGTAAAATTTCCGTATTACATGTAAAGTACAGAAGTTACATATATCCAATGGGGGCTATTCCAGATTCGACCCCAGCCAAGTATAGTTTTTTTAGTGGTTTTTATACTATTATTCGAGTTATTTTGCGTTTTTCAATAATAAACATATAAATCACTTGTGATAATTAAACAAATTTGCAACAAGAGATTAAATATTTTTTTCTGTGAAAAAGTTAAATTTGGCTTAAGCCAAATATTAAATATCCTCCATATCTACATCTACAAACTGGCGTTGCTGGTTACAAATCTTCGTGATTGATGAGTAGATTTTTGTCTATTGTCCATTTAAGTCTCAATATTTAGACACACCGGGAAACATTTCTAAATTAACTCAGTTTTTGATGCGGATCCAGATTGTATCATATATATGGTCTCTGATCCCTCCTTCTGCATGTTACAAAGGGAATGACGAACTCAGTATACCTTCAACGCATGCGGAGGGTATTAGAATTAAAATGTCATTTGTAAAGTAGAAAATTCAGTCAGGAGACTTAATCAAATTGTGTAAAACGCAATTGACAACAAAGACAACCGAGCACCATACTAAAATATATATATTTTTGAATCACTCTATGACGTAGTTTTCAATAACACTCGATATTACATTTATTTTACATATTTCAAAATGTTGCCATTTCTCTTTTAACGATTATTTTGAACAGTTAACTCGATAACTTCCGCACAGTATTAAGTGCAGTACAGTTATATATCCAACCCAAAAAGAACAACTTTTTTTGGTTTGGTTTGGTTCATGTGGAAAGTACTCAATTTTATCTAAATTTCAATTCGTATTTACTGCATACACGATAACATACTTATTTGTTTTTTTTTTTTTTTGTTTAACGTTGACAACAATATAAATTAATTTTCATATGAGTTTAGTTTAAAATGAAAAAAACTTCATACAGAAACGATTTGCCATGCTCGAGGTTAAACTTTTTTCATCAGAGTAATGGCGTTAGTGGTGTTTGTTTTTTGGGGTTCATTTCCAATGAATTAGTATTAGTAATTTGTGTAGTTTGTAAAATCAATTTAGACAAATGCATAAAAAGTAACTTTTACTATTATGAATTTAGGCATATTACGCGCACGAACGCACGAACAAAGAGTGTAGTATTTAATTAAAAATAACTAATATCGAACGAATTATTTATGGGTCAGTTGCATCGAGTCAATAAACTTTTATTTGATTATTTCCTCTCAAGTGACTAAAATGTACAATTTTTGAAATTATGACTCTTTCACTACAATTAAGTTAACAGTTTGTAGATAGGACTTCAAATTCAAATGTTTTGTTATAGGATGTATATCTTTATATAGAGAAGTCTCGACGGTGGCTTAAGTTTAATATTTGTGTAAAAGTATCATTAGTGATTAGAGTGATCATGTTCAATAAGTAAAAAGAATTTTGTTGTTAATACACGTTTTTGCAAGGGTTGGCTCTGAAGTTTCAATTTTTATTTTATTTTACTTGCACCACTTGTAACTCTTAAACAGAAAATGCCACACCCACCTTTAATTATATCAATCAATTCATAATGAAGAGTCTATGTAAGTTTTGATATAATTACATTTTATTTGGTGGTGCATACAGATCCAGCCAAACTGATCGTAGCATAATTTAAGAAGCTAAGTAGTATGGGGTCGTGCTTTACCGCGTATAACATGTTAACCTGCTTTAATCAAATTCAATTGTTTGTTAAAACTTTGCTAAAAAGAAACTTAATGTTCTTTTATTTTGACTCAATATTGGTATTATTGTGCTTTTATTGTAATTAATATTGCATTTCGTTTACATGTCTAATGAGGCTGTTATTTAGATTTACTTGTTTAATGTAGCGAGCGCCAGCGCATGATTTACATAAAGGCAAAAAACTAATTAGACCAACATTATTAACACATACATTCATAGGAATAGATAGTATTTGTAAGTAAACAAATATCGCTGATACTGTTGTGTCGGTAAATTTCATTACGTGTAAATTTAAACCAACTTAATTTAATTATTTTAGTATTTTTCTATGGCGCACAATATATTTAACACAATATTAACCATACACACACATACACACACAGTTATGACATGACTCGGGATTCCACTAAAAATATTGCAATTTTGTTGTTGTTGTTGTTTTTGTAATAATTTAATTATATCAAATTATTCCAATAATCTGATGATAATTTTCAATTAATTCATGGATTTCTGTTTTAACTAATTCTAATTATAAATAATTTTTTCATTGTTTTTCCTTTGGCAGCCCCAAAAGAAGACTTTCAATGTCCTACAAATATAGGCAATGGCAACTATGCTGATCCTGTAACGTGCCGTCGCTTTTATCAGGTAATTCATATATAATTGTTGTACGAGAGTGGTCTCAAAATTCATTCATACAGAGATGTGTGTCATTTATGAAAAAACAAGTAAGAAAACTAAACTTGACTTCGGATAAATTCTGAGAACCCCTTATATCTAAATACAAACGGAGGACGACACATTTAAAAAATTACGCCTTCTAATAGTTTTACATATCACCTTACCTACATCTTACAAGTCCAATTGTACGCTGAGTCCGGGTTTTTTGTAAATTGTAGGCGTGTTTGTTATCCGAAAACCCCTATTTTTGGGCACAATGCATCGAAAAAGAGAACTCTGCATTAACTGCATTTTGTTATTCTAATCTTAATGTCTTCTCTAATACCTTAACAGTACAACAGTTATGCTAGCCAATAAGTTGGCTTAATAAAGAATACTAAAAATTCTTTATGCTAATTACCTCACACTTCAGACAGCCCATTTATACTCATGTCAAAACTGTCATTTGAAGGGTGGATTCGTTTATTCATTTATTTTGAGATAACAATAATACAACATTTTTAATAGTTCTGTATTATTTTTTTCTTTTAGTGTGTCGATGGTTTCCCTTATTTAAATCGATGTCCTTCTGGATTATACTTCGATGATGCGCAAAAGTTCTGCACATTTAAAGATGAGGCCAAATGTGGACCCTTATCAACTAGTAAGTGCGCCTCTTATCAAACGTAGAATATATTTATGAATACAGTCCTTGATCACAACATTTCAAAATTTAAGGAAGGAAACGCATACACTTAATACTTAAAAATTATTAATTTAGTTTGAGTAGTAACTGCAAACATAGCTTCCTCATTACAATCCAATAGACAAGGACACATAAGATAAAAAGAATTACTAAAAGAAATTATTTCATTTCAATTAAAACCAATTTCATAAAATTACAATTTCATGAGAGATTATGTATCCTGAAACATTCACAGGAACACCATATAAAGGAAATTCAGACGAAATATCTCCTCGAATCAATTATAAACATGCTGTTATATGCGTTTCTCAAAAAAAGGAAACAAAACTATACCTTGTACTGAACTTGTGATAAGACAGGCTCTCTGATTGTGGCATACTTTGTGAAAAATTAAATCTTTGTTAACTGTTCCAATGATAAAATATTTTCATTTTGAAAATTGAAAATAAACAAAATTCCATTCAGATTATTGTTATTAGACTAAAAGGTTTTTCCACAAAATTTAAACAAATAATTAACGAGTTTATTAAGCAAATGTAGGCAATTGTTTCTTTATATAAGTAATTTCTAATAGTATGCACAGCTAGGATTTTTTCTTTATAGATACAAACATATAGCCACTTAGTTTTACAATCTTCCTCAAGCAGGTTTTTATACCCCCTTGAGAGGGGATGGGGTTTATACTAAGTTTGTCATTCCGTTTACAACACCCACAGAGTAGCATCAGAAACCCTATAAAGTGTAAGGCTAATATACCTGATTAGCCTTAAAAACTGAATCGATCTAGACCGTCTGTCATTTCACAATCTTAAATTTTAAGATATTGAACTTAAATTTTGCACTACTCAGTGATTCTAATACAAAAACAAGGATAATTCGGTCAAGCGCGACCAGCTTCTGAACACCTTTTACATCCTAACCAAGGTTTACTAATACTTTAGTAAAAAATTATACATTTTTATATACAATAAAATTTATTATAAAATGAGTTCATAGAAATCCCCCAACTATTCCCTTTAATATGATTTTTCATAAGGTTCGTCTTTATACCAAGATAAACATTAATGAGTATGTGCACAATGATACCAAATATTCGCAGCTATCAAATATAAATAAAATGCGTATAAAAGTGTCTGTCACCATAAATATTTGTATTCTTGAAAGAAAATAATCGAAAAATCGAAAACTTCCTTAAATTTTTACACTTTTTGCAACGATTGTGACACATATGCTCTCACCAGTTACTTGCAATGTTTTTCAAACCTTTTTATAGTAGTCATTGTAAACACTTACCTCCACATAAAAGCACACTTAAATAACAATTGGAATGGAATTTAAATTATTCAGGTGTTACATACAACTACAAACGAAACGAAACGAAACGAAACGAAAGGACTTTTTGATACTAAAATAACAAAATAACAATAACAATGCAAAACAGAATGCGCGAGGGTGAGAGACGTAAGAATGAAACCACAGACACATACACCCAGACACACACACTCATATAAAGACGTAAAGACCTCATCCCTAATCTTTATTTTCTACATAAACATATACGCATGTGTGTGTTGTAACTATTCATTCTCCTACAAGAGAAATTGAAAACAAATGTTTCAGAAAGATAAACTTAAACGCATACCACGCATACACACACTCATATATACATATATACATAAATGCGAGAACAATGCAAAGAACTTGTAGAAGAATACGAACATGAAGAAGAAACAACTGTAAATACAATTTAGAAAGTATACGCAGCGTGCTACGTGTAGTTGCCTGCACACACAAACCCACCTGCACCCACACATGTGATAAATGTCATAAATAATTCAGGAGAACATTTGGTGTTTTGTTCACTTATCGAACAATTTCAATTGATTGAAATTACTCAAGCACAAAATGCATTTTGATTTTTGATGTGGCTAAAATGTCAATACAACCACACGAAACATGCATACATACGACGTAGCTGCTTACTATTGCACACCGTACCCACCCGCACCACAATATTAAATTATTGTAGTTTTTGTTGTTAGTTAGTTAGTTTAATTTGTGTTGGTGCCTTAAAGTGTGAGCTGCTGCACTTCCCTCAAATATGAGGAATAAACTTAAATTCAATTACGCAAATAAACTTGTGTTCTTATGGACACGAGTGAATATGTTTGCAATTCTTTGAAGGGCAATGATGCTCTTATTTTTATATCTTTTTTTTTCTATTCTCCTCGCAACACCCAAGAAGACACACCTCACAAAGTGTTCGTCATCAGCTTCATCAAAACCTAAATCAATTGATTGGAAATCACTCTTTGCCTAAAATTGGAATTGTTCTGGGGCCCTTTTTCCATAAAATGCCTTTTTTTCCAACTAAACAAATTATGGAACTAAGTGGAGCTAAATAGTAAAACAGAACCAATAGAAAAAATTCTTTTTGTTTTTAGATTTTCTCGTGACTTTCTTTGTTTTTTTTTTTTGTAAATATTTGCAAAATTTCTTAACTCCCTGGTGCGTTTATTGTATATATTGCATTGGAAGAACCATCTTGGCATATTTACTTTATCAAAACGTTTGTAATACCGGTAAAGGTATTTACATCTGTCTGTCCTTTACGAGTCCACTGCTGTTAAACATTCTCATGAACGCAAAAACAGATACTGTCTGATACAGTATTCTCTACACTTTGTCGGATCTTCAACGCTTCCTTCTGAGCGCTGCATACATATGATGGGGGGAATAACAATGGATACAGCATACGCTTAAAATTATTATAACATTTTATTGAAGAGGAGTGGATTATAATAATTTGAAAAACATTTGTTATGTTACAAGTCACACTTATTTTATGCAATAAACTATAAATATAAATTATTTGTGCGTAAGAGTAATTTTAACTAATAAAATCCCCACATATGTGAAGGGAAATAAATCCCATTACTATATATGAACATCTCTTGTCAATATATAAACGAATACATATTACTGTACATACACGCAAATACTGTAAAGAAAGGGGGAAAGATAATCTTGTTTACTAACAATATTCAAAATTCAATGGCTTTATAAAGTCAGCAGTTCTATGCACACACATAGCCATGCACCAAATATGTATCAATGTATGTACAACTACTACTAAATGTTTCGTTATTGCCTTCCAACCTTTTTTATAAATATATATATATATCCGGTTGTATGTATGTATGTATGTGTGTATGGAAAGGAAAATATTCTTTAATTTGTTTCAGTTGTGTGTAGCTGTTGGTAGTCTTGCTTTTATTACTGCTACAACATATATGTATATTTTTTAACACCAACAACGATAACATTTTTATATTATTATCTGTGCTCTGCATTCAACATATGCACGGATGTTCCCGTTACACATATATGATCTGGGTTGTACTTATTGTTTCGTTTTTCTTCCTTTTCGCATGCACAGCTCCTGCAACGGTAACAGATGCTCCTGCTGATAAAGCACAAAAGTGCAACACGGAAGAATGTCAACTGCCATACTGTTTCTGTTCTAAGGATGGTACACAAATTCCCGGTGGTTTAGAAGCTGATAAGGTAACTGAGTAAATGTATAATTTAACTAGAGGTTAAGCCAAATCCCAGATCCCCTCGCAACCAACCTAAAAGCGAGAACAATAATTGGTTATAAATATAAAAATTTAATAATAACCTCTCTATAGATTATCTATCTAATAGAATTCTTCTGCGTAATTACGCAATAAAACTGATGTTAAATGTCGGATATATCCTTCTCATATATTGCATATGCTCAATGATGACTAAACTACCACAATTGCCAGCATTACCCGCATATAACCAAATTCGTTATTCTCTAAAGCATGTACAGAGAGCAAAGACAGAAAACGAAAGATGCACAGATTTGTAGCCATTTATTGCTTTATATCTCATATCCTGTTTAAAATTTACTATGCGTTTAGCTTCTTCTACCTCGTTTTGATACTTTTTGTTCTTTTTTCTGTTAACAAAAGAAGAATAAATAAAGTAACAGCAAAAGAAAAACAAACACAAAAATCTATAAATAACTTTAGACTGACAGCGTTTTATTTACAATTCTCGCTGTATGCTAGAGCTCAAATAGTATCGAATAGCACTGAGATTGTTGCAAAAATGTTCATCATCAATAGCATTGTAAAGTCTTTAGCTCTCACTCCATCCCTGTGTTTCTACATATAAATATATTTTTATTTCATACAATGCTGGTTAAAAAAATGAATTCATCAAATCCACTTTTTATGTTCTAAATTGCAAGACGAACTAACCCTTAATCCTAGTATCATTTCCAATCATCACCATACAAGATCTCATCTCAACTATTTGTTAGACTCGTTATGTAGTCATTTGATAATAAGCGAACAATTTACGATTACAATAGCACTTAACCGAAGCTTACTATTCTTGAAGTAAAGTTGCCATTTCGGAAATTGATTTGAATATATCTAAAATTACATTTACTCTCTATGAAGTACAATTGACGACTGATCAAATCGAATAGGGCTTCTACTTCAATTTTGGTTAGAAGTTATATGAAAGTTCAAATGACCATTGAGGACATAAACTTTACAACTTTGGTTATACTTTTGGAAATGGTGTAGACTTGTTGGACTTTTATGGGTATTAAAATATTTAAAACAAAAATCTATATGAATAATGCAGCTGCGGAAGCTTTGTTTTATTTTTGCTTAATACTGTCAACTGAAAGATTCTTTATTGCATATAAGTGGTGTAAGCACATCTGGAACGGATAACAGCATACGTACAATATCGCAAAATCTGTTAAAATATTTGCGATTTTTGCAATGATATTTTGAGTCTGCTTTTCTCATTTGACTTTGTATTGCCTTTTTATTTTTTATACCTGGAACATTCACTTGAAACAGAGCTGGGCAGCCCGAGGCTCCCATTTCTAATTTCTTACTCTGTGTTGCTGTACTAATTACTTAGGGGCCTTGGTGTATTGTATTAAAATAAACTTGGCAATAATGTATTTCCCTCTTGAGCTATTTTAAGCTATGTAGAAGTTACAATCATCCCTAATAAACTTAATGAACTCAAGTTCTATAAGATCTAATTTATAACACAGAATAATTAATCTAGATGAATTTAACAATTTTACCAAATTACCTCAATAAATATATATATATCCTTTAAAGACAATATATATTGATATTTTTAACGTACTTGTACTTTACATACACACATTTAAAGTTATTTATGTACAAATCACATATTTCCAATAATTTTATCTAATAGTTAAGCTGCAACATTTCAATCATTATCTAAATTCATTCAATAACCTAACATCGGTAGATATTGATTTGCTAAAAGTATTCCAAAGATTTTGTAATTAAAGCCATTCAAAATTAAAAATATTTAATTTTTTCAATTTCTACACCCACCATCATAATAATATGGAGGTAAATTTAAAAAAAACTAAATTATTAAATTTAGTTGATCGCGCCCATTTGCGCATGGATGGAATTTGTCATTTTACTACATTTTACAATTGTGGACGCGACTGGTCTTGTCTTGCCTTGTCTTTGGAAAAGTAATGCAGTAATATCCTATTTTGCTAGAGAGTTATTGTATTGTATTGAGATTAAAGTAGAGATAACTTTTCAAACTTCCTTTGTAAATCTTTTAAAAAATAACTGTTTGTGTAGGTAATTTAAGGAATGACTTTTTTATAGGTCATTTTGAAAAAAACAGTTTTTTATTTTATTTTTAAGTTAATGCTTTTTGTAGGTCATTTAAAAGTCAAGTGTAAAGCGATTAGTTCTTTATGTATAACACCTGAAATTTTAAACAAAATATTTATATATTTTATTAGCATATTTTACCCATATTTCAATTTGTGCATTTATAATAGAAATAAGTTTTATAAAAGCACTTGTTCATGCAGCTTAACTTGTTAATATATTATAATGGTCTCAAATGATCATTAAAGCACAATATCTCAACATAGTACACACTCCTATTTCATTTCACAATTTTTATTGTGTCCATTTTGTATGGAATTTTCATTGAATAAATTTTGTTGATTAGTATACTCTGTCGCATTAGGCCATTTCATGGTTTCAGTTTCTTTGACCTCATCATTGCTTTTTTTGGATATAATTTTCGATTGCAATCAATATCCAATGAATATGAAGTATGTAGTATGACAGATTGTGTCATAAAAAATCAAATAGAAAAATTCACTGAAACGTTTAAACTTAAGAGTCCATTAGTGTAAAATATTTCCATCGTTTGCTCTCCTTCCCATCGCATTCATTTTCATCTTAATGATGGCAAAGACAAAAACGTCAAAAATAAATTATGGCAGACAATGTTGCATTGAAGTGTTGTCACTCAATTTAATATATGCAAAAAGCAAAAAAACTCTAGGCTAGAAAGGATATTTGTTTGCTTACTTCATGGTAGTTAAAGCCTTGCACACGATATATCACGATACTGCATTTAAAATGAAATACAGAACCACGCGGTAACATATTAATCAAATTATGGTAAAATTAATGAAACAATTTTAGTCAAGCACCGTTTATTGATGACATATGATGTGAAAATCAATTTTAGCTTACACTACATTATCGTACTTATACTCAAAACATATTAAATTTATTTGACTAATGAGGAGAAAACATGTATTAATCAATGGGAATTAATAATACGGAGAATAGAGATCACTCAGAACAATATTGCAACAAACCAAGATTGGTTGCAAACCCTAAAATATTGATTTTTTAATACATTTTCATAAACCTAAGCACCACTCCAAACATAATAATTTAATGCAATTTTCTGACACTTTTCTGCGGTTATTATCGGCACGTTTGTCGTTGGCATTAGTTTTACCCTAAAATGTGTTTACTTTGCCATTCTCGTCATCAATTCCAATAAGTGCATCGGTTTATGTACAATATTAATAATTTTTCACCCCCTCCCTACACCGTCTTTCATCTATTCGTTTACCAACCAACCAACTATCCATCGTCTCTTCTACTCTAAATCACTTTTATTTTTATGCATTCAAAGACGGTGGAGTAGCAAAAAACCTTTCACTTAACTATAGTTCGTATAAAAACAATATGCAGATATTATTATAATCGACCATGTTGGACTCTAAATGTACTCTATATATAGAGTCTAACATGGTAATTGGCAGCAGCTCTTTCAAGTAAAAGCAATATAATCAGTATCAGTGTCAGATTGACTTTAGCGTTTGTGTGCGTGTATTTCAACCGATTTTACTAAATTTAAAGAAAAATTAGCTAAATGTCTTAAATACCCTCCATATTTATATTTAAAGTGTGGGCTTGGCAGATACTAGGCTCAACTTCCACGTGTGTGCCGTGACAGACTATATATAAATATTTAGATCGAATTTCAACGAATTTGAACGTCAATGTAAGGCTGATGTAGATTTTTATTAATTGTGGGCGCGGTACTTGACAATTTGTTGTCCAATTAAAAAGCGATCTGATCATGATCATAATTTGTAAATTTTTATAAAAACTTTAATACCTCAAAATTTGCGTCTGTGGGACTAACAACAACACATGAAGGAACATATCTAGATAGATCCTAATAAAGTTTTTTAATAGACGATTGATTCGGATTTTGATGGCTATCGATAATAAATTATACTTTATGGTATGCGTAGAGCCCCATTCTGTTGGTTTCAAAGCGAATAATAAACACAGGATACCCCCTTAGTATGTAAAGGATAAAAAAGCAATAAAGAGTATATATATATATATATACAGACGTATATAAAAAGCGTCATTTCACTTTAGTGGAATTAAATTGTTTGTTATTGAAACGAAGATTATGTATGAATATTATAAAAAAATCCAATGTAATAATGAAAATTGCATTTGTGGTACCTACCACATCACCAACACCATACACAATTTTTATTATTATTATTACAATTATTCTATGCAAAAAAAAACATTTCAAAAAAGTGTCTTTTTTCCCTTTTATTGTAGATACCACAAATGATTATGTTAACGTTTGATGGTGCTGTCAATTTGAATAATTACGAACATTATTTAAAAATTTTCAATGGAAAACGTAAAAATCCGAACGGGTGTAATATACGAGGTACATTCTTCTTATCACATGAATACAGGTGAGTAATATGTGGTATGCGCGTCACAAATGACGTAGCGTAGCGTAATGAATAATCAGTATTTGCCGTTTTCATTTTTTGCACTCATATACAAAGTTTGCTTAAAGCACACATAATAGGGGTCCACCTGAATCATTACCCTTTATTATGTGCTTATAATATATCATCCGTTTACATTTACGATATAGAACAAACTGATTTACATCGATTTATGAGTTTTGTTATTAAACGCTCCAGTAGTCATTCATAAATAAAATCCTTTTTGTGTGCAATACAATATTTTATTCTGCAAACAAATACAACACATATACAGGATGTGGTGATTATCGGTAAAATTAAAGTAATGAAACAATAATGGATTGTTGTTGCTTTAATAAAGTATTCACAAGTCCATAAATAAATTATTGGTCAAATGAGTACTTTGGTTTATATGTATATACGAGTATGTGTGTATGGATAATGTAATAATAATAATATATGTAAATTAATCATTAAACAATTCAATGTCCTTGTATCCTGTCCTTTATACTGTATATATTAACTACTGCTGTAAGGGGCATAAGAAGATTGAGCAACAATTCATTACATGTGTAAGTAGACATTATAACAGAAGGGTTTGTCTGTATACTTGAAACTTTTCTTGAGGGGTACTAAAATTTATTCGGATTTTTATTTACTGTACTTGTTGCGAGAGATTGGATTGCGACACTGCGGATATGCACAAGGCGTAGAATGGATGCTTTAAATCAAACTCCAGCTATTGGGGAGTACGAGGTGGTACATACCCTTATAGGAGTTTTCTCTTAAAAAGTGCATTGAACGCAAATTTATACGAACAGTCAAACGAGACAGCAAGCACATATAACACAGCATACTTTGTCCGTACGTCCATCAATTGTGAAATGGGACTAACAAGCAAACACAGAAACGGCAATTAATAAACGATTATATTTATTCGAGCAAAGAAACTGGCCCATAATTGTACAATATAGGGGAATGTTAAATTCCACACAATCAAACAACCACTCAGTCTATCGCATAAATGCGTGGACCAGCATATGTCCGGAAGTCCGCTAAATTTATTGGCATTTTAGGCTTTGAATTTCTAAAATTCTTAAATATTAATTAAATGCTATTATGTCAGAACAAATTTTTTTGAATGGACCAACTTTTTAAGTACTAGCAGGGGCATAATGTACAAGAACCAGAAATATATCACACTCAACAAAAAAGTAAAAAAAAACATATTCAAAGAAAGATGTGGAAACAAATGAAAAATGTAAAAAAAATCATAATAAAGTCCAAGTGCTTAGTAAAAAAAAACTACGGCTACAGTTTCTCTAAAGACTTTTTCAAGTTTTCTATGTTTTCCTATTTTTTACTCTTTAACTCTGTTATGAAATATGTTCTTTTTGGAATTGGAGTAAATAATACACCCACACATACACACACTCGTATATAAATATTTTGAAATGTTGTTGTTGCATTAAAATACTATGCGTTGTGCTTTATATGGTCAGAAATGTTTAAACGCATACTACGCTATCATATTAATGAAAGATGAAAACAGAAAAGTACGATGAGGAGGTGAACAGAGAGAGGAAGAGAAGTTCAGTTATTTAGTTGAAAGCAGTTTATAAGAATGCATTGGTGTATAAGAACTTAAAAACAAGCTAGAATTGCAAACACAAAAAAACATTGGCAAATATGATTAAGTATCAAGAAGCAGTGAAAATGACAAAATATAAAATACCAAAAAAAATGTATATATTGCACTAAAAGTATTATTTTGCACATAGACATTAATAAATAGTAAAAAGCGCAGTAATATTCGTTTGATAAATTTATTATTTAGCCATTTCTTGTTTTCCTTCGTTTCCTGTTATTTTTATTTACTTTTGCTTTTTTATTTTGCCCGTCATATTCGCTTTATGGTAAAATTATGAACACTTGCTGTCCACAAATTAAAAATAACAATAACAATGATGGGAAACGAATTGCTTCACACACACACACACGCACATGCGAAACAAAACACAATTATGCTTTATGTATCATTTTTCTTTTTTACAAACAAAAATAGCCACAAAAAGATATGAAATGCTAGGCAGAGAAAAATATAGAAATTATGTTGTTGTTGTTGTTGTTGTTGTTTTGCCATAATAAATTTGTGCTTTTAAGTGTAATAAATTGTTAGACATTAGTTTTGTATTTTCCAAGGAGAATGAAAGACAACGAGAGAGCATAATATAATTATTTACTTTCAAGCAATACAAGAAGCGCCGCACAACCAAATTCTTTCGATTTCGGTTGTGAACACAAATTCCCACAAAATGAATTCAGTTTTAATTAATCATACATATTACCAAGAGAAGATTTTCACAAAAACCAAAAAAAAAATACATTTAGTTTAGTCTATGTACAAACCTATTCTCTGTTTTACTCCACACAAGATGAAGATACACTATTTTTTCATTTCATTTATTTATTTACTTATGATCCAACAACCAAGCTTAAAGCTTTAATTTAGTTGGGATTGAAAATTACAATAACGTTGAAATCATCTAACAAAATAATACTAATAATATTAATATAATAAAAAAAAAAAAAAAGAAGAGAGAGAAAAAAAAGAAAGAAAGCGAAAAAAATTACATATAGTACTTAAATAATTCCTTCCTAAACCTATTAGCATCAGTCATGTGTTGAAGGGCGGTAGGTAAGGAGTTCCGTAGGCGCACAGCATTTCTAAAGAATTGTCTTTCAGACATTAGAGTGTCGTGTTGGAATGGTGTAATCTGTCTGTGTCTAAGAGATCTTGAAAAAACTCCTTTATGGTAATAATTTTATGGAGCAGGATTAAAGTTCTAAATTTAAGCAAATTATCAAAAGAAAGGCCGGTTTTTGTGAGCAGCTAAACTGTCACGTCTTTTTAAATAAAAAACATACCTAATTATTTAGTTGTATATCTTATTCAGTCTGCACGAGCACCATATGTCAATACAGGCATCAAATGTTTAATGGAATATAGAACTGAGTGGGCCGTAAGGCTCGCAGCATACCATACACTTTACCCACACATGAATTTATATGGTTGGTCCACGTCAGCTTGGTTTTAAAAATTAGTCCAAGACTTTTCACCGTATCCACTACTTCAATCCTTCATTATTCATAATAATATTAAAATCAAAATCAAAAAAAAATAAGCCGTTCTGGTTCGTTTATATATCACAATGCATTTGCTTTTAGACGGGTTTAGACAGAGTCCATTCTCTTTTGCCCTATTTGACACATTAATCAAGTCATTATTAAGATTATTAATGCAATTAGACATTAAGTCAAGCGGACAGCTAAGATGAAGTTGCACATCATCAGCGTGCATGTGGGACCTGCGCCATCTTAATACATCAGGAAAATCGTTGATAAACATGGAGAATAAAAGAGGACCTTGAGGCACTCCGCGAATAACAGGTAAATCATCGGAATAAGAATTATTAACAAACAGACGCTGGGATCTACGTGAAAGATATGATCGAATTAAGTTATTTGCAAAAGAGGAGAAATTAAATAATAACTTAAGTTTGAGAGATAGGACCTCATGGTCTACAGAATCCAAGGCTTTGGTATGGTCAAGAAGAACTAGAAGAGACACCCGGCTTTTGTCAAGGTTCGATCTAATTTGCACGATCACATCGATTAATGCACTAGTGCACGATATATTCGGACGATAACCGGACTGACGGACGGACAGGAGCTTATTGATGTTTGAGAAAGAGAACATCTGTCGTTGTATTAAACGTTCAAAGGCTTTAGATAAAAAAGGTAAAATGGCAATAGGTCGGTATTCGTCATTGCGCTTACTCAGTGGAATAATTTTAACCATTTTCCAACATGAAGGGAAATCAAAATGTCATTAAATATGTGCGTGATTGGCTTAATGATATTAGGCAAAAGGATTTTCAAAAATTTTGGTTTAATACCGTCGTAACCAGAAGCATTAGATTTTATAGACAAAATACTAACTAAAACATCACACTCATCAACGTAAGAAAAATTAAAGACAGAAAAATTGTGTTGATACTGTCTTTCTGAATAATAAAGCGGAATTGCAGTAGATGCTAAGAAATTCACAAATTTTTGATTAATGTGGTTAGCACATTTTTTCCGATGCCGATATTTCGGATAGTATCCCATTTGTGTTTAGTACTGACGGTAGAACGAAATTTATAATCATAATACCAAAATCTGAGATATATTCGTATTTGAGTAGGTGTGCCCTCCTATAAATGGTTCTAAATTTTGAGATATGTACGTATATTGAAACTTTGTACAGGAATTTATATTTTTCATAAGCAGTTGAGAAAATCGGCTTAGTCATGAAAATTGATTTTAAAATTTATTGCACTATGAATATGTCCCTCCAAGGATGTGATTGTGTTAACATAAAAAAAGTATTGTAGACTAAAGCCTGGACCCCGCCCTGATACGGAGTACCGGTATAGGTGCTTCGTCCAAGGATCACGGGGCCAAAACAAAAATGCAAAAAGCATATTACATATATCCTTGGGATCAATAACTACCTTTTAGCAAACATAACACCAATGGGATACCAACCCATGCGCAATAGGCTGTCCGAAGTTGGGAGATCAACTGATCGACAGTCCTACCAAAGACTAAGTTTGGTACCGCGGGGTACTGGGGTACCAAGAACTTAGGTTCTTGCCAGTACGTACTCTTGGGCAGGCCCCCTTGTGGGAGCTTCGCGGGGGGGGCTGCAAAATCGCTGGTAGTGCATGACAAAAAACCCTGTCACCAAGGGGTGAACTTACATGGCCTATAATGTGAGTTCTAAAGTTGGGACCTCCTTCGGGGGGGGGGCGCAGGGACGCTCAAATCCCTATAAAACATCTAATAGAGTCTCCACGACGGGTATAGACGTAAAACACACACTTCATGTAGACTAAAGCCGCCACTTATACATCAGATCGACTAATTGTAACTCAACCATCGTATATGACTTATAATAATATCAATTTAAAAACAAACCAAATATAATTCTGTATTCCTGTCCTTCATTCCTATATTATAAACGTATTATTTTCCAACAGAAATCCAAACAATAAAATCGCATAAATTTCCTACTTGTTTGACCGCAAATAAAACAGAAAATAAATTTTTGATAAAGTTTGCACCATTATTGAGTTGTCTTGTTTTATTTTGTTGTCAAGTCTATATGTGTGGCTAGTGTAAAACGAAGCATAGAGAAACAAGAAATCAAAATTAAATTACGTGTGTATGGTAGGTTTCCTTTAACTTGCGACGAACAGGCGGACAAAAAGTACGCATTGTGTATTTATTTATTTGCATTCTGCAACTCTGGATGTTTAATTAAAAAATAAAATTCAATTAAATAGAACAATATTGAAATTTCCGGTCATACTAAAAGCAATAACAAATAAGGCAATGTAAAGTAGAAAGGCACAGATGTGGCTGTAGTCGATTTGGAGACGTCGCTGTGTCACGCAAAATGTATGTAATGAAACAGTCGTTTTTTTTGCGGTGGGTGTGGCCTGTTAAAATTTCGATTGTAAAATAATTTTGCTTTTTCTTTCTGCTTTTCTGAAAAATATTCATTCATTCAAATGTTTTCTATATTTAAAGAGAAGAAAAAATACTCGCCTTTATTGAAACTTTAAGGTCATCTCTCGTAGAAATCTCACTTTTTAAATTGCCCACAAGTTCCAATAAAAAGTGCATTAAATTCCACAGAAATGTAGATACTGATCGCATATTACACTTGCTCTCTCTCAAACCTTGTAACGAAGCGATAATACGTACCCGCAACCTTAAGATGTTAAGTGTCAAAACAAACAGACAAGCAAACAAGTTTAATTGAAAATAAGTTTTAGTCTTCAGCGCAAAAATAACTTTATATATATACACGCGCGCACACACAATTACATACAAGTAGCTGCTTTATAAACAATAGACAGCTGCGGCCGTACACAAAGGGTCCGCTCTAAAGAAAAACTTGGATTAAATCCTAAAATTTGGCTAACTCATGCTGCCTCAACTTTCCATCTTGGTTTCGAAGTGTTAAAAAATATATTGTGAAATACAATCTTGCTTGAATAGTTAATGATTTTCTATAGAGAACTTTTTTTATATTCATTACAATAAATTGTCTTAACAAAAGCTAGTTCGGATATATGTGCCAACACGTTCAACTTTGTGTACAAACTTGCACCTGTAGTTACTGCCATCTATGCAGTGGTGGCAAGAAAAGTGCATTCATACATAAAGAACAGCAGAAATTGAAAGGTGTGTGTTGTCGAAAGATTCAAAAAATGTTCATTTTCTGAAAATTAAGTAAAGAGTTTTTAGAGAGAGCGAAAAGTCATTACAGCTGCTCACCGAAAAGTTTTGTGATTAAAAGTTTTATGCGTTTTTATTGGAATTTCGAATACGATATCGTTGTTGCTGCTGTTGTTGCTGCTGTTGTTGCTGCTGCTGCTGTAGTGTTGTCACTGGCTGCCAGAAGAACACAACAACCTTTTGACAGTAAAAAATATAATGAGATGCTGAACTATTTTTCTTTTTCATATTTAAGGGCTTGAAAAATTTACCTTCGACGTGAAATATAAAATAAAACAAGTAAAAAATCTATATTTGGCCTAATATACTACATATCTACATGCGAACAGCTACTTGACTGCACCTTCCAATAGTGCGTGTTTTACATATCCAAGCGCTAGTCCACTTTTACGCTAACTATATCGATTGGCGGGCTAATATAAATTTTGTGTGTACAATAAATGCCTACTTCTGTGTTCAATTTTTGGGATTTTCATTTTTTTTTGTCGATTGTATGCACGGCTTTTCACCAATTATTCCCAATTAAAATATCAGTTCAATATCTAAATATTCACAACTGTGAGAGTGCCAAGAACAGAGAGACATAGGAACACTCGGATACACGGATCGACTCATCATCATAAACTTATGCTGATCAAAAATAAATTTACTTTGCAGCGTGCAGGGTGTTGCAAACTGAATGACTGAATGAAGTTTATCATTATCCTCCACCATGTGTGAAAGGTATAAAAAAAGAAGAAGAAATAAAATTAAATTTGACTCAAGCTTGGTCTTGGATACCCTCCACATATATACGTAAATTATAGACTCCTTCATCCACTCCTTCCTCCGCTCATTTTAGGCAATTTCGTATCTCAATTTTTTTGTAGATGATTAGCAGGTTTGTAGCTTTGTAGAGCCTCCGAGCCTTGCTTTTGGCTGTTGCAAATGGATCAACGCACTTAGTATACCCCGTTAACTAACGTGCCCTTTCAATGGTCTCACAGATAAGTGCTGATTACAAAAATTTAATCACATTATGTACGAAAACATTTAACTCCATGGTAATGAAAAGCCGACTCAGGCACTTCTTTGTTGATATGAAAGTTTTGTGTTTTTCTCGTTTAAACACACATATGTTGTTACAATTTTACAAGGACTTATTATTTTCTATTTCCAACAGTTCCCAAAGAAACCACTCTACACTGTATTCTGTATGGTTGTATAGGTATAAGTACAGGGCACATGCTTCATGAAAATCATGTGAAATTCTAAAGAAATTCATGTTAAAAAGGCGCATACACATACATCATGTACGCACCGATAGCTTTAACCCGACAAGAACTTACATGCGTATACATTAGGTACCAACGCAAGTGCGGCCCACAATTT
The DNA here is from genome assembly GCA_949710015.1 of Crataerina pallida. Taxonomy (NCBI): domain Eukaryota; kingdom Metazoa; phylum Arthropoda; class Insecta; order Diptera; family Hippoboscidae; genus Crataerina; species Crataerina pallida. The sequence goes on from OX453291.1 coordinate 18,315,081, forward strand.
ACATAACAAATAATCAATTCGTATGTGTGGGTGAAGTCGAAAGTTGTATACCGCCAACTTTTATTTATTAATCGTTAATTGATTGGAGGAAAGCGTTCAACTCCATCCCCCACAATGTTAACAAATTCGGTAATAATTGTCGCCCTAAGCGATTATTGTTGCCCATGGCATGTAGGAAAACGGGCCCTTCATACAACAATGGATAATTAATTGTGTACGGTATTTTATATTTCATTTAATTCTATTATCATCTGCTTGTAATTGTTGTTTTCCTTTTCTGAATATTGTACCATCTATGTAGATGTGTAACAGCACCCATTAACATGCATACACGTGCTTGTATATAATATTCAAATAAATACGTAACCATAACACTCGTATGTATAATGAAACAATCAGTAAGTATGTCTAACCTATTTTATATTTGCATGCATGAACATGTCCACCTACATATACTTTATATTGCCACAAGTTTGTATATATGTGTGTGCGTGTGTGTGTAGGAATATGAAAATATATGTCGACAATGTTATTGTCCTCTTGCATCTGGCTCTGTTGTTAAACTAGTTAACTCCTACATTTATCACCACAAACGCACGCACACCCACACACAAAATATTGTATAAATGCACGCACTTTAATCCAATACATGGAATATAAGATGGCTTTAGAAAGTCATTGCTTTTGAAAACATGCCGGTTGGCTGACTAGTATGCAGTTGTAGAATAATTGTCATCATCATCATCATCATCATCATCATCATGATTATTTCTTCAACACTGTATCTTTTGTATCATTTGTTCATCGTCTTGGGCATGTGCCTTCTCATTCCATTCATGTACCATAAACATATATCACAATGATAATTGCCGGTCGTCATGTTGCTAACATAATATATTATTCTTGTTGTTGTTTTTGGTTAGTGATGATGACGACCATGTCATTAATAATTATCACTACATCCTCCTTACCACTTTATTTCTGTGCAAATTTGACTTTGCATATTACCTTTGGGTTGTTATCGTTGTTTGTTGTATGAAGTTGTTAAAGTTGTTGGAGTTGTTGTCCCAAATGTGTATCCTATTGTCTTATTGCCGACTTGTCATTATCACTCGTCACATCAGCAAATTTGCCAAAAATTTTAACGTTGAGTTGATAAATTTTGTAATTTTTTTTTTGTTTTTCGCTTAACAAATACACTGACGCTTAGGAAAGTTGGGTGCACTGTTTTGAAATCAAATTAAGCGACACTGGAATGTAAATTTTTTCAAAAATTATAGTTGAACTTAGTTAAGTATAAAACAAACAGAAGGTTTTCTGTTATGTTGTACTCTACTTAAGAAATTGTTTCCATTAATTGTGAGTGAGTTACACTCTCACTTATTGTTATTTTTTAATGGTTTTGGACTCATCGTCCCATTTGTAGGTTCTATCGCCTTAGCCCCAAAAACTTTTCAATATACAATATTTTTACAAAGCACGTTCACGTTTGAACAGAAATTTGCAAAGAATAATTAATTAGTTCAATCATCAGCTGCATCAAATTTGGACACGATCGGCCCGATGGCTCAGGTTAAACTATTTGTAGCACCTTTCTTCCCATTAAGTGTTTTTTTAACAATGATTTCTTTATCCTGATATTTCCCAACGAATGAAAGAATAAATCGTGTCACTTAGATAGCTAAAGTGCCACAATTTATTTAATCAATATCTATAATAAACAAGGGAAAATGTTATAGTCGGTCAAGCCCGACCATTTAATACCACACAATACTTCGTTCCAAAAATTATGCTTTAATTAGTGGAGTTCAATCCATATATATGACTTCGTAAAATATCGATATAAATATTATATAGGTGTTTAAAGAATAGTCCAATCGGGACCAAATAGTCCCGATCGTATAGCTAATTAACTATTTTTTACCACAAATTGTTAAAAAATATTAAGAATTGTAATATTTTCCCATATTAAGACGTCCATCGTAATCGGATCTTATATGAAGAGTGGTTCTAAGTAAAATGCGATTCGATCCATTTTCAATATGGCTCGTCTTTGGGCCAATACATAACCTTGTAACTGCAGCTTGCGCTCAAGTTCACATGATCGATTAAATCTTAAATAAATAAAGTGTTTATGAATCAATCGCTATAAGAAAAGGTAGGTGTGGCATTTGCCTTTGCTGTAAAAAATCTGTTTAACACATATTCCGTACTTTTTACGTTTTATTAACAAGAGTGTGTAAAAACTAAATACGACATTTGTGTGTGGGTGCAATTAATTTTATTTCGTTTTTTGTACACATTACCCATTCCCTCAAACTCGTTTGTTTGTGAATTGTTGTTGTTTGTTTGTTTATCTATAAATATTTGAATAGTTTTCCCTTCTACGGCCTGTTTTTGCTATTTATTTAACAATTTATGTATGTTTGTGTAGAAAGCACAAGTTTCTATTTAGTATTTTAGTTTATCCTCGGAGACTGGTGATTTTCGTTTTTACACACCACTGTTTTTATATCAATGCCTCAGTTTGGAGATTTGCAACAAAAGTTCAACATACTTTGTGCATGTGTTGAAAAAGATTCATTTTGCCAACGCTCTAAAAATTTCATTCTCTTAGGTTATGTATGTATACTCACTTAAATGAATAAGACAATGAATGTGTGTGTTTTGAAAAGTATTTATTATAAAATAAAATAAAAATATTTTGTGATGGCAGAAAATTGTTAAATTTACAAATCATTTATCACTTGCGCTCTCCTCCTTTTCAGCAACTATCAACAAATACAACATTTGGCTTATGCGGGCCACGAAATTGCCACGGAAAGCATTTCACAACAACAGGGCTTACAGGATAAGGGTTATGAGGAATGGGTGGGTGAAATGATTGGTATGCGAGAAATTTTACATCACTTTTCCAATGTTTCGGTGAATGATGTGGTTGGCATGCGTGCTCCATTCCTCAAACCCGGCCGCAACACACAATATAAGGTTGGTTGGGTGCATGCCCTTCAAATTGTCACTTCTTTCATCACTTCAATTATTTCTTTCTTTCTTTTTCAATGCCTTTCTTGTTTAAGTAGTCAAATCAAATTTGATTTTACAGGTAAATTTTGTGAGTTTGGAGATATATGCTACGAAGATTTCTAGGTTCTGCACAAAATTTGAATGAAATGGTTGAATATTAGGACACAATATTGGGAAAGGGGGGTACAAAAGAAAATCAATTATAACTAAGCACCCTACACAAAAATCCATTTTTATGGAGAACCCACCGTAGAAATGGATTTATTTTTACATTCTATAGTATTAAATATCGCAATCAAATCCCTGTCGCACCCATGGCCTACATGTAAGATTTTGCTAAACCCATTTGAGCTTCTTTACTTTGGTTTAAATTTGGTATTTATTGTATGCATCGATGTGTATTAAATGAGTTTGACGGACATGCCGCAATTTACAAGAAATAACTTTCTTAGCTATTAGCTTTTAATTGCTTATTAAAAAGACACATTGGTACACATGCAAAGCCACATATTAGAAACGTATCTAAAAAGAATCCAAAATTTATCTCAAACCATTTGCCTTTTCTATCGTTACGATTAAACAATTATATTATAGACACGCCAACAAAAACCGTTCGTGGTGTAGTGTGGGAAGTGCAATGTAAGTATGTAACTCACACTTTCACATAATCATAGACATTCTCGCGGTCTTTATTGGTTGTTTTTAAGATGAACTTTGTCACAAGAACATAGATCGAATAGAATCACTGGAACCATCTCTCAATTAATGAAAATTTTAACAAAAATTCGATACTTTCCTAGAACATACTACTAAACATAATATTTCAGTTAATTTCAAATCATTTATTTTAATTTACAACAGGTGATAGAGGACTTTGGTTACATATACGACAGTTCCATAACAGTGCCACCGATACCTGTACCCGTCTGGCCATATACGTTAGATTATAAAATATCGCATGAATGCAAGAGTGGCACCTGTCCCTCGAAAACATTTCCCGGCGTATGGGAAGTACCGCTCAATACACATTATGTGGAGGGTTTTGAAGGTGGTCACTGCCCCTATATGGATCAATGTGTTTTACACAACCTGGATGCTAACGAAGTCTTTGAATGGTTACAGGAGGATTTTTCACGTTATTATGAACAAAACAAAGCCCCATATATGATGGCCTTCCATACCAATTGGTTCCAGACGAAAGCTTTAGAAAATGGTTTACATAAATTTTTAGATTGGGTCGTAGAACTGTAAGTATAAAACGAAACTGTTTTTAATTTATCGAGAAGTGTATGTCAATATATCTTCAATACTTTATAAGTGGTAGCTCCCTTTTCAGTTTCTGCTGAATTGTGGGCGTGTCGCTTGGCCAATTTTGCCCTATTTAAACCAACCTGTGTTTCATACACAACAACAACTAACACTTCTACCAAGTTTGGAGTCTTTTTCTAAATTTTTGCGATCGGGAAATATCGCAGAAAACATACGCGGAAAAATAGACAGACAGGTATGGCTAGATCGATAAACAACTTTGTAGGGTTTCCGACGCCTGTGGTCATTGCAAACGTTTTGGCAAAGTGACGCATACCCACATATATACATATGTGATGGTGGATATAAAAACAAAATCAACGCATTAACTCTATATAGAGTGTTGTGAAAATAAACCCACTATCTATAGATAGAGATAAGGAAGTGTGAGGAGCACATACCATACTTGGCACGTTTTAATGAGAAAAGTTTAATTTCATTAAAGTTTTTTTTTTCTGTTTATTTCCTTAAATATACATATGTATACACATATAGTGTATAATAACGTAATGTTTATATGTAAAAACATGTAAATATGTGAACGACCTTCGTGTTAAAACAATGTTGACCAAGCAAACTTCCCTAATGAAGTTTTTACTTAACCACATATACAGACTTGACACCGCCATTATTCACTTGGCGCGTGGTGTAAACAACGTTCAAAGTGGATGTGATAAAGAAGACAGTTGTGTACATGGTTTTTTGTTTATGCATGCACGAGTATCATATTTTTATCACATTTTTTTAAAGATTTTTCAAACGCTCCATGGGTATGTGTTTTTAAATAAGTTTATCAAGTATATTTATTATTTTATATGCAGCCACTAGAGAGGGCCCCCAACGTATATATTTACACACGGTCTCTTGTTAAAATAAACCCCCACGGTTGCAATAATTGACAAATTGAGTTCTCATTTGGAAAAATTAAAAAAGAAGGAGAAAACGTTCACGTCCACAATTAAAAATATCTAGCGATCGTTAAAATAGAGCTATAAACCCTAAATTTGGTGTACATGTTTAAAATTATTATATACATAGACTTATCGACAATGGACGGAATCAATCGAGGGTCGCCTTTAATTTAACAAAAAAATATTTTTAGTTCGGAGTTCGTTAAATAATAAAGTTTAACTCAACAGTTCTTAAAAGAAGGAAAACAACGATTTTATCCAAGCTACATAAGTATTTATATGCACTCCACATAAAGGGAAAGTTTGCTAAGTTTGTCATTCCGTTTGCAACATTTGTAAATAGGCGACAAAAACACCACGAAATCTGAGTAGATCTAGTCTGTGTATCCGTCTGTTGTTAGGAATAGCTAAGTCATAAATTTTGTGATATTGAGCTGAAACAGACGTTTCTACATAAGTTTTGTTTTTGTTTGTAGCAATTTAAACTAGGCCAAATCGATCACGTGCCACTCCCACAATCAAATAAAATCTATCTATCAGCCACAGCATATGAAAATGAAATTTCATCCATTGGGTATACATCGATGTGCCAAAAAAATTCACAGAACACTTAAATTAGCATAAAATTTGATTCTTAAACTCATAGTTCAACTCATAGTTCCACTACTACTACTACCAGGGGGCGTAATGAAATATTTACTAGATGTGTGTGGAGAGTGCTTAAGTTTTTGCCTAAACCGAATTTGATTTTTTCCTTGTTTTCTCATTAAAACAATAAATTTATCGTTTGCATTGCATGCGCACAAAATGTATAACACTCAGAAATAATAATTATGTGCATAACATGTTATTCTGTTTTTATATAACAGAGAATCGAGGAATTACAGAAAATTACAAATCTGAAACTCTTTGTCACACCAACTACATACTTCTACTTATGTTCATAAAATGTCACCAAGCCTTTAACCTTGTTACCCACGTATCACGCGTCCACAATAGTATTAAAACGGTTTATCCCTACAAATGTTTTATAATGCACAAATACATATATTTATGAAACGCGGGCAAAAGATTTGTAATTATATTTAACAATCCAACCACACTTTATGCGCTGTACAATATAAATGGAAAATTAACGGTACTGTAACGCTTCATATTCAGTTAAAATGTACACTTTCCTTTGTTACTCTTTATCTATTTCACCATTTCGAGCATACTCTGGTGGTCTCAACCCGTGACTGTTTGTTTATATTTTTGAATAGACTATCTATGTAACTCTTAATGAAATGAAAACAACAAGAGCAGGTAACCAACACCAACACCAACGCAAAACAACTATACTATTTCCCAACAGACTCCCACTTGTGTCAAAGGATGTCTTAAGTTTGTAAGGATGTTTGGAACTTCTAATGAAAATGAACCGAATCGGACTACTTTTAGAACCCCTCCATATATAATATATATGGTAAAAAAACGCAATTCTTAATATTTTTTGACAAAATTTAGTAAAGAATAATATTTGGCTGTGACAAATTTGAACCCAATCGGACCATTTTTAAAACCCCTTTCCTCATAATGACTTTTCACGAAGAGACTTGTGTGGCAATACCTCGTGCCGGCTACAACATTTTATTATTTTATACATATTTACTTAACGTTCAGTTTATGTAGAGACGGTCCGTGTTTGCAGGTAAAATGAGCATGTCCCACCTGAGTGATAGGAATTAAATAAAAATGCAACAAGAAATAAATTAACATTGTTTTAATTACAGTATCAGAGTAAAAAAAATAATGAAACGGAGAGAATTTGCGAGTAAAAGAGGATTCCATTTCAAAATAGTCCGTCATGCAGTTCTTGACCATAGCAAACAGAAAGCTTAGTTTACATATACATAGAAATGTAACTGATTACGCAATTATTAAAGTCTGGTAAAAATCCGTTAATACCCTATCTGCCCTTCCAATATAATGCAAATAAATCAATCGTAGTCAATTATTAAATTAATTGACAAAATTTTGCTAAGTCTTATCAAGACACGTCTTTCATCGAAATTTCATCGAAATATCTTAAAAATCTTTCGCACCAATTTACATAAACAGCGCCGCACGGACAAACGGGTTGATGTAGCATTTGCCGGTTAAAATTCATATAACCCCACATACTTAATATACCCTCTTACCACATGTGGTGTTATATCAACAATTGTTGTAGGTCATTTCAAAAGTAACTGTTTTTGTTGGTTTTTCTCTAATTTTTTTGACATAAATGGCATTTAAACTTAAATAATGATCAATAGAATAAATAATTTGAAGCAAAGAGCAAGAAGAGAACTTCAGCATTCACTGTAGTGTAATGCATATAGTGTAATGTGTACAGCAAGCTACTAATGATAAATAGGAGAGGCACTGCTCCAACCAATTCCATCCAATATCTACTTTCCATTTATTGTTTCTGTGCTTGTATGTGTATTTTATATTTTCATTTGCATTTGTTATTGTTTTTCTTACTCGTTTGACTTTTGTGACAAGTATTTAATTTATTTGTGCCAACTGTTGTAAGAGCAAATGTTATTGACATTCTGTTTAGTAACTTTTGTCAGGGCACACCAATACAAATGCGAAGTCTAGGTGACGAACTTTTTGAAAAACTTACTGTTGTTGTTGCTTTAACTATTTTAAAAAATTTAAAAAGTTAATCTTTTGTCACACATACAAACTTGCATGCATACAAAATTTGATGGAAAGGTTAATACCACATAAACAGTTGCTTAGAGTTTGAAAAAGTAAATAAGTAATAATAAGAGTTTGACGTTCTGTATGCAACGTCGGAGGCGTCAGAGACTCTATAAAGTGTATACATTCTTGATGAGCATAAAAAAATTAGCCGATCTAGCCCTTGCGCCTGTTTATTATTGGCTTTCGCATGGTCATACATTGAGATATTGAGCTGAAATTTTGTACACGTGCTTCTAGTTTCTGCACCCAGATCACCACTCGATCGAGAGCCACACCCACAATAGCCAAAAGTATATTTATCTGTCACAAAAATTAAGCTTTAAAGTTGAATCGATGTGTCTAAAAGTGGGAACAGATAACAGACACGCCCATCATTTACAAAAAACTGCACTCGGAGAAAAAGTTTACTTGTAAGCTGACACGTAATATCACGCTCACCGTTGCATATGGTTGTAGGGGCTATTTATTTATTTTTTTACGACGAAAATTTTTAAAATATTCTAAAATGAACATTTCAAAAAAAAAAAATTCCAATTCCAATTCCCATTAAAATGGATATATGTACCAATAAGGTACACGATTGATTCAAATTTGGGTCCATCTTAATTTCTATTTCGCCGCAACAGGGGCCCGAATAAGCACCGCCTGATTTACAACTAAAAATGTCGTCTACATCTATATGCAAGTGGCGGATGTGCCAGAGCGTTATTGACTTTACAAGACGGATGTGTGACGGGACTGACTAGCACTCACGTGTATTTTATGACAAATACTTCTACAGCACATTATTATACCCCTGGCGGCGATTCCATTTTATGATATCGCAATAAAAACCCTTTCATCACACAAATAATGTATGCGACAAAATATTAATAATTAATTGGTTTAACCGTTAATTACATTAAAGTTAAAATTACTATATCCCGCCATTTAGCCCGCCTTCTCTTGCACCATTCGCATCATGTTAACACATTGGCCTTCTGCCGTATATAAACCGTTCATCGCCTCACTTGCCTTGGATCCGACTATCACAAATCTACATATGGTTTATGGTATAACCTCAATTAGCTTTAAAACAAGCATTTATTAGGAAAATTGAATTCGTTCGTACTTCACCAATTTCTCACTTTGTAAACGGAATGTGTGTAGATGTGGACGTAGGGACATAGCTGCAGTCATATTCATTTGCTTTTCTAAATGCAATCTATATATAATAATTTGCCCGCTAAACTTTTCATAACAAATGTGGGAAAGTTAACGAGAACGAACGATAGGGGGCGGAGGAAGAGAGAGAGAGGGAGAGAAATATATCTTTATTGTATTATTGAAAGCCAAAATAATTGAATGCTTGAATAATTGTATTCTATGGCAGCTTTTTGTTTGAATTTCTTGAATTTCCCTTCTCCCGCCCTTTGTGCCGTCGCCTGCTCGCTGCACATTATTTTCTTCTCAAACGATTTTTTCAACTGATGTTTGTATGTATGCAAATAATTTTTGTTTTTGTTTAAAATCGAGCAAGCATGGCAAGGTGTGCATGTGGCTGGCTGTGTGTGCGTGTTATTGTCTCCATGCTATTATATTTGTGCATTTCATTTAGAATTTTTAGTAGGTGGTTGACAAAATTCCTGGGGAAGGGTTCAAGAAGGGAAAACTTTATTTGTGGAATTTTTAATTAGTGCAGCAAAAACTTTCCCTTCACCTCGGACACAAAACAAAGCAAACAGAGCAAAGAATCGAACAATGAAAGCATCAATATTTTTATACGTACTTGTATACGTGTATAGGTGTATATATTTGCCTGTAATTATGTGACAGTAAATGCATTAATAAATGGGTTAACAAAGCAAAGATTTGCGAGTGATGGAGAGAGTCGGAGGAGAAGTAAAAAGTAAAGTAAAATAGCAAATATCAAAAGCGTAAAATGAGACGAATTGTTCTGCATACAAGACACGCAAGGGAAATTTCCCTAAATTTCAAGTTTTTATACCCTTCATATAAGATGGAGGTATACTAAGTTTGTTATTGAGGTTGCAACACCTGGAAGGAGGCGTCGGAGATTCTATAATGCACGTTATGCGTACACCATAAAAGGGTGGAATCATGTGCTTGGAAGGGCACCGTTTGTATGCACATGTGGAGTGTATTTAAGATTTCGCTTAAGCTAAATTTAATTTTTTACTTCGTTTAATAGTCTCTCAGTGATGCGTCGAAGGTCGAATATGACATTTTTCTATTTGGCAAAAACAAATCATTAAATAAACATTTCTCTCTGTTAAAATCAAACAAAGTATTCTTTGTGTGCTCTGCACCACTTGTGAAAATGGTTTAATTTGGACCATTGCTTAACCAACGCCACCCCATATAAATATTTTCACATCCACATTTGTTTATTTACTTGCAGGCCCGATGTTTACGTATTAACTGTCACACAAATGTTACAATACATGACGGATCCCAAGGAATTACGTGACGTCAACACCATTGATGCATGGAAATGTGATAAGAATGTTGCGGTCGCCTCTAAACCGTGCAACATTTGGAATACATGCGCTTTGCCATTTAAAATTCCTGAACAGAATATCACCGACACCCGTTACATGGAGACGTGCCGCGAATGCCCGAATGTGTATCCATGGTTGGGTGATGCTGGCGGTACGGGCATATCTGGTCGTGATAATTACATATTCTCAGGTCCCGTACAAGAAGCTGATGGTGAAACTGTTGATGAAAATTAATATTTATATATACTACACATACTTATAAAGGAGCATAGTAAGAAGAAGAAGAATGAATGTATCGTGTTTTATGAGAATATGTATGTTGTTGCTCTTCACCCTTTGTCTCCTTCTTAATAAAAATAGTCTGTTTTGTGTGAATTTAGAGAAAAGAACGAAAACGCAACAAATGTACTCAATAGGAAAGCATTTTGTTAATAGTAAGCGAATGAAATAAAAACCAAAATTTTAAACTTGTCTTTTTTGTTTTTTCTTTTGTGTTATACCCTCCACACTTATGTGTGGAAATAAAAATATAGACTAAGTTTGTTCTTCCATTTGCAAAACCGAAAAGGATGAGACCCTACAGAGTAAATGTATTATTAATCAGCATCAAAAACTGAATCTATCTAGACATGTATGTCCGTGTATCAGTGTGTCCTTCTGTTGTTGACTCTATTAGCCCAATACATATATATATTTGCCACGCCCACCGTTATGGATGTGGAGGATTTGGCTGAGGCCAAATGTAGTTTTCTTACTTGTTTCTTCATAAACTTTTTTTTATATCCTGCCCTTCTTGTATTAAGGGTGTATTAAGTGAATGCGGATTTTTGTAACTCTCAAGCGGCAAATGCCACACCCTTCAATCATATTGATCCATTCAAAATTAAAATCTGAATCGATTTAGCTATATACATCTGTCCATCTGTGTGTCAATGTAAATTTGTGCACAAGCTGCGGGTAGCATGTTTTGAGATAAATCGAAGAAATTTGATACAAGGATATATATTGGTCCAAAGAGGAACTCTATTGAAAGTAAACCGGATTTTTAGAACCGCTCCCCATATAAGCTCCTTTTATAATAGAAGCCTTTATGTGGAAAAAATCGCACTTCTTTATATTTTTGGACAAAAGTTAATGAAAAATAGTTCCGTAGCTTTGTACTTAGCTGTGCCAAATTTTTACTCAATCGGACCATTTCTAGAACTTCTTTCCATATAATTATTTTTTACGAAGTAACTCATGTAAAACAACAAAACTAATTGTAGCATAATTTAAGGAGTTTGGTGGTGTGGGGTATTATATATTCGAGCTTGATCGAGTGTAACATTTTTAGCAAACTAAGGAAAGAATACTTTTGGTTGTTCGGTATATGGAACTTTCAAGATGGTTATAATTCCCGCTCTTTACTTTATATATAAATCGATTCAAAACCATTTCCATTATGTCCTCCTCCTATCTGTCCGATATCATATAGAGGTAAAAACTTTGAACGTAAGGACTGTATCTACAGTAATTATGATGACATTTTATTTTATTTTATAAAAAATTGAAATTTAGAAATAATATTTTTTAAAAATTTTTCATATTCGAGTCAATTTGTTAGATTACTTTATGCGCTGGTAAAAAATTCGAACCTGAATATTTTATATATTTTTTCTAAATGTTTGACAAAAATGGAAAAAAAATTAGTACATGTTAATCACTTCACTTGAATATTACACACCCATATTTGTATAGCACTCTTTCTATAACACAATAAATAAAAATTTCAAACTAATAAAAAAATTTAATTCAAAAGTTTTTACACTAAAAAAAGTTTGTTTGTTCGCAAAAAGTTCAGTTACTGATCATCTTATAAAAAAACAACACATACAAATGTTCTCTGCACCTACAGTTATATCGATGTATGAACATTAATTCTGCACAGGACGAGAGTATAGGAGGTCACGTACTTATGATAAAATTTAATAAGTTGTTGGTGTATATAGATATGCTATGAATTTTATTTTCATTTTGACTATATTTGGAAGCTGTAATGAAATGAAATGTTAAAAATCGTGAAAAATTAATACTTGGCGACTGGAGGGGTAGAACCTGCTCAGCTGGTAAAGATCTGCTGATGAGAACTCGACCCTTCCAGTCGCCAAGTAACATTTCATTTCATTACAGCTTTCAAATATAGTCAAAATGAAGATAAAACCTAATGTTTAACATATAAAATATAATTCTTTCCGCTTTCCCAAACTACTTAAGTGCATCTGTACGCATGCATAATATATGTGTGTGCCAAAAAAAAAAGATAAATGAAAGTTAATTGTTATATAAATACAGAACCTGATCCTGTTTAAGGCTTTGCAAGACTAAGAACTTATTATTATTTTTTAATATTTAAGTTAGAGGCTCTCGCTTTATAAAATCCATTCGTAAAGGATATCCTGTGAGTGAGGGCGAAATAGAAATAAAACAAAACAAAAAAATATGTTTGAGTTCATATACTCCTTCCCTGAGTGTGTAGCTGTATGGGTGCATGCACATATATTTAGAGAATTTTCTATAGAAGTCTTTCACAAATCTTTTAAGTGTTCTGATACTACACTTACACACCCTCCCACACTATATTATAGCAATTGTTGTTAACATTGTACACCAACATTGATTCCAAGTGTATACAAAAGTTTTTTTTGTACTTTTTGGGCTTCAAATCTCTTTTTTGGGCAGGGATACTAAACACGTCAACTAACTTTTATTAAAGTAAGTACATATCCCCCAGACAAGGTGTTAATGTAGTTTGGTGTAATTTTTAAGTGCACACATGTCGTTATAATGTATGTACACCACACAAAGGTGAATATTTGAATTGCTTCAGGTAGGGTGAAAATATTACCAACCAAATTATTGATAAATTATTGAAACTATATAAATTAATTAGCAGTCATTAAATCTTACTGTTATTATAGATTTGTTTCACCATTGTGGCAGCAAGTAGTTGTCCGCTTCCCAAAAGCCTTAAAGAGTAGGAGTGGTAAGAAGCACTTACATACTTAATAATCAATGCGGCGAATACACTTATATACACATTAGTAATGCAAATTTGAACATTAAGCACGTCTTTCCAACTGATGTCAATTAGTGTGTTTTGTAGCGATTGCACCACATGAGCATACTCACACCTACGCATATGCATAATGACAATGTATATGGAATAGCCTTTGTAGTGGATGCACTGGCAGGTATGCTCATATATATAAATGTTTGCATATATATATAAAAGCGTAGATGGGACGTAATACTGAGCTGACATATCATAGAAACATTTTCAGTATCCGCAGACAAGTTTCTATTTAACTTGTAAATTGATCAGTAATACATACATCATTAGGGGGCGTAAAGAGATAACAGACATGGCATCGTTTTGGCCCAAGCAAAATTCAGGTTTCTTCCTTAGAGAATTAAATTGAAGCAAATAAAATATTTTGATGTATAAAATGTATATACTTTTATTATTCGCTTTGGAAGAATAGGCTACGTAATCATAAAACTGCAAAAAAAATTAGTAGTTGGCCCCCAACTCAATAGCTTACGGCCTAAAGAAAGGACTCGTCAATAGAATAATTAACATTTGATCACACGTGGAAGCAGCAGGTGCATGGTTAATTGTTGAGGATAGCTGATAATCTTGCATATTCCTAAAGATTTTTAATAACTATTAAACTTTCAATAATTTAAGTGTTGCTTTGCTTATAAATGACCCCAGTTATGTCGCCATCCTTTTGTATAATGCACCGTCTGCAAATTACGCACAATAAATTTCTTAGCGGTTTGCATTATTTATAATTTATAAATACGTACTTATTGCCACTGTGTAAAATAATCTTGGGTGGATTTTGATTTGGTTCTAATTTGCACGCCTTCTCTGAAATAGCCACAGCAATGCCGGACATATTAGGATTTATTTTACCCTTATCTGGAATAGATAACAGAAACAAAAACAATGCATTAAGAACTTTCTGTGCATACTTTAAAACTTCATTTACATCCTAGACAGAGTCCTTGGCGATTAGATATTAAACATCCTATTGTATTTGGCTGTGACACTCTGAGAAAGAGAAACACTATGTACTTGACAAATTATTTAATAAACGCGCAGAATATTACATTTCGTAGAGCGCCTTATCCAAATGCTGTTCCATTTTCCTATATTTGTTTTAAAATTCTGCCTGCAGGCGTAGCCATAAAGTTACTACAATGTAATAAAAACAATATCAGCTGTATTTTTTTGGAGATGTGACCCTACTAAATGAACTAGTTAGGTGGTCTAGTTTAACAGAAAGTTAATTAATAATTAAGGAAATGTTTTCATCAAAATTCTGAAAAAACTTTGCACGTTGTACAATATTACTTGTCCAATAGATAGTTTTGAATAATTTGGAGAAAACCCAGCAGTTTTACAATCGTCCTAATATTGTTTTGACCATTATTTGAACCATATATATAACCAAAGGATCTTCGACACGAAAGCTGAGTTCTATTTAGTCAATTATTTCTGTACTTCTGATATTTACAATTTTCAATTTTCTCATCCTACCACTTTCTGAAATGTAGACATCTGGCATATTCAAGCGTTTATGTTTAATCCAAAGTCAAATAAAATAACGAATAATTAAGAAAAATTCAAAATCATATTTTATTATATGTATATGTGTAATGCGTACGTTTTTAACAATACATTTGCATGAGTGTATACATAAATCTGATATAATGATAAATACATAATGGAATCAAGTTTGGAGTGAATCGTTTAAACAATTTCATATTTATCAACAAGGAGTAGGGTTTCTGCTGAAAATTTAACCGAAGTCTCATCATCCACTAAGTTTACATCTTTAGCACTTAAAGCTACATATGGTGTCTTCGACACAAAATTAGCCTGCAACGGATTCCACATTCAATCTTGTATAAATTAAAAATTTACAGCGATATCGAATCTTACTTGAACTGGAAAGAAATCGCCGGGTATGGAGGAATTGCAACTGAACTCCATGGAACCCATCTTGTTAATAGCGTCTATTATTGGGATATTCCATTGTAATATATGCTTACGTGCTTCATAATTATAGGTGCCATCATATTCAATCACATTTGGTTGGACATTCATACTAAAACGCATCGCGAAAATATTTATGATAACATAAAATTCTATTCTTTTTATCATTTAACTCACGGTAATGGTATGTCAATGGTTACATCTTGTAATTCCAAGTGCTGTGCTTCCAGTTCATACTCAATACTAACATCGCAACCGCCTTCGCCATTCTCTGAAGGCCAGCAATTGACTAATAAATGAATCAAATTATTTTTAGGGGCCCTGAGGATTAGCATGTAAATAAATGTTTTTTACTTGTCAGTGGTATTGCGGAATCATCTTGGGTTACAAATCGCCACTTCAAGACGCCAACATCCGTATTTAAGGGGAACGGTTTGGTGGGGTTTTTCAAACCAATTATTGACCGGCTCTTAAATAATTCTTTATCAACATTGGGATGGGTTTGCAATTGTATGCCATGCGTATCGTTATTTTGCAAATGAACCTTAATGCGTCCTAGGTGTTCATCCGTTATGCGAAGCGTCAAAAGACCTGTTAACTCAAATTGCTGTAGGCCTCCGTCCCGTCCAACGCGAACCATCAACTTATCCTCTAATTTTAGGTGCACACTTTATATGTAAATACACGTGAAATTGAGTTAACAATAACCCAAAATGCGTAACACGTGCAGCTAAAAACCACTCACCTCTCGGTATGTATGTCGGAAATAATTTTAGCTTTTGCATTGACCGCCGCAAGACTACTGCCCATTGGCACCGGAGTTAATGACGAAATATTTTCACCTTCACTCTTTAATTGATCTACAAAGCTGTCTACATCTTTAGATTTACCGCCCAGTTTCAAAGCGTTTCGCGAAACAGGCTTTCTGTGAAAATTGCAAACATTTTATAAAATAACGTAAGAGAGGAAATTGTTATTCAACTCACTGTGGTTTTGGTACTAAGGGTTTGTTATCCATTTCTATGGAAGGTGTACTATTGATAGTAGACATAACCATACCACTGCCACTGGAACCGAAACCTTCCGAACTAAAACCACCACTTGATCGGGCCACGCCGCTGGATGTTCCGCCACGTTTGGCACTTTCCATGCGTTGCCTCTGCAACTCTTTTGCTTTTTCTCGCATTTTCTGTCTCGCTTCACGCTCTTGCGTTTGCCGCACCGCTTGATAAACCTTCTCTTCATGAGAATCCATCTCGACAAAAGTTTTTATTTGCGCCAAGTTAACACTCTCTCTATAACCCAAAGCGACAATTTCATCAAAGGCGAAAATTAAATTGAAAGCATTATCTAAGATATCTTTTTCCTCCAAAGTGTGGCAATATTCGGGTATCTAAAGAATATTTTTTTCGTACAATTTTTGTGTAAACATAATACGTCGTACTGACCACTTTCGAAAACAGACGTAAAGTTTCCAAATCTTCTAATATATTGCTGGCCTTGGTGGTTATTAACAGCATGTATAACTTTTCCATGGGTTGGTACACATAACGTACAGAATCTGTTTCAACGTACGTGTGCTGCTTACCAGACGTCATTAACTTGGGAAAAGCTGCCAGCAAGCCCTCTATACGTGCTTTGGTCATTTCCACAAATTGTCTCGATATAACCACTAAGATATAAAAATTTGATTGGATTGGTTTCGCAAATACTAAATCACGAGTCAAACATGCAATTGTTACCTTTGCCATTTTTCGTGCATATCGCCGCTGCGACCAAAACCTATACCAGTAAAATTTGAGCATTATAAACAAGGCAATCTATCTAGGGAACGATATTCTTATTTACCATTATTATCACTTTACCAACAATTACTTTTACTTTTTCTGAGTGATGGAAATATTAATTCAGAGTTCTTTGCTAATTTTTTTGGATAAAATCCTTTATTTTCTAGGTGACGTGTTCGACGTTTATTTTTACAATAAAAATACTTATGCCATAGGAAGAAACTTGGCAACCCTAGAAAAAAATGGGGCTAATATAACAACGAAAATACGTATAGCGCGTTCACACTAATATAAATCGAATAATCGGTGTTTTGATCGAAGAAATTTATATCGATTACAGCTGTCATTTTTCGCACTTTGTTTTAAATTTGACATACCCATATTTTATATAGAGTGGAGATTAGCTCTTTTTTAATGCTCTAACATTTTTTCTATGCAACCAAAATCAAACTTTAACAAAGGAGCCCCTTTAACCAAAGAAAATAGTACGTGCTAGAGTACATTTTAACGCACAAAGAAAATATCATTTTTGTTTTTGTATTATGTAATGTATTGCAAAAATTAATCGTAATCGTAAGTAGTATTTATCGAAGGTAAGAAGTACATATGAGGGCATACAGACACTGATTTACAAAAATGAGAAAAAATTAATCTATAAAGATTTTTTAATGAAAATCTAAAAACTAAAGAAAGATCGCTTATTATTTAATGATTATTGAAAAATGTCGTATAGTGATGAATATGCTTTGATGCAAACAAAAGTTAACACTTAGCTAGTAGAAGTTTTCTTAGGACACTGAACTAATGGCATTGTGTGGCGTCCCCATTTGCGTAAGCACTTTATCCAACCATTGTAATGGACCGTGCAAATGGATTTCAATCCAACAAGGTGTAGAAGTAACATCTTGACGATGATATTCAGCACCCCAGCCCTTTACAAAGCTCATGCGTATCGTGCACATTTTAGTTAGAGCGTATACAGCTTCAAATCCATTGTTAACCGATTGGGATAAGAGTTGAGCAAACTCTTGATTATTGAAGATTTTCAATGAACATCCAGGCGGTATTTTGCATACAGTGCTGAGATGAAAGTTATGGTGATAATTGCAGTTGCGTGATTGCACGAAAATTGCCGCATCCGACAGACATTCGGCATAAACTTCCCCAGCCACATAATATAGATGAACACCTTTGCCTAAAAATTTTTATCGGTGAAATTGAAAAATACTCATATTTCATAAGAGTCAGCTCTGAATGTGACGAAAATTAAACAGTACAGCTTTTTTTTTATTCGATATACTTACCTATGTTGCGACGTGTGTTTTCTATTGTATTATTCCGATTAACGTTACTTAATTGGCCTAGGCAGAAGCGGTCCGAATTATTAGATGGGTTGGTGAAGCCATCTACGATTACCGAATTGGTCTTGCACTGAAATAATTCACCCACACGACAATTCAACTCGTAGTAACCAATGGAAGCCCAATAAGATGGCTCTTGATAACTGACGGGAGCTGCATTATCCGTAGGTGCACACAAGACTTGGACACTTTCATTTGGATTATTTGAACTACCATCGTCTGTTGGACTGTAAGCTGGCGGTGGTGTTTCAGCCATGCTGCCGTATGGTGAATTCGGATTGGAATTCAACGAATTCGGACTACCGATCGATCGTTGACTGTTATGAGTAAGATGAGAATTAAATCCAGCCGTAGTGTAACTAATATTGTGTGGCATAGAGCTTGAATCTGGCATTTGATTAAATGACAACATTGAATGGCCGGGAGCGTATTCAGAATGGCGCGGCACCAAAACTGGCGGCAACACTGGGCTTTCTACCCGTTTATAATGATACGGATTAATGCAGACTTCCTTTTGTTTAGCGCCAAAGGGGTATTGGCATATTTCCAGCGGCTTTAGCTCATGATGTGATTGTAGATCTGGCCAACGCCATACCCTACAATAGATTACATGCGGAAGACCTTTACGATGGGAAACCTGAAATATATAAATTGGTAGACTGGGATTAATAATTGTTTGGACATATAAAAATATTGAATTTAAACTGAATAGTGTCCATACTAATAAAATTCTTTTATAATCGCACCTGTAGGCGGCCATCTAAGGAGCGTTGAATGGTAACACACTTAGATGGTTGGCCGGGACATGATAAAGCGCGTTCTAATTCTTCTATAGCTCCTGGGCGTTTCTTTAATTTCTTCACCAAACTATCAACTGCCTTTTCTGCCCATTTTTCCTCCTCATCACCTTGTTTCCAGCCCAACAGTTTCTTTACAGCTGGAGATGTAAAAGTGAAAAGTGCTCCAATTTTTGACATTGCACTGCCGGACGTAGTTTCTACATCATCAGGTTCCATTTGTGTTATTCAATTTATATTTAAACGAAATTTACACAATTTATACAAAGAGGACGAAGTACGAATAATCTATTAGAGTAAAGGACATGAATTTTTTAGAAATTATCCTAAACTTATATTAAAAAAAGATGTGCGTACAATAGTTGCTTTTTTTATTAAAACCCACCCTTATTGTTGTTACGACTGATTGATACATTTTGGCTTATTTTTATTTTTTAACATTTTCTATTGCGTCATAAACGATACTTATTTTATTTAATCGAATCTCAATATATGGGGCACGGATCAAACTAGTACCACATCGTTAACACCTCTCTAAACACTACCATTATTAGACAAATTTAAATAATAATTCATGGTGCATTCTGAGTGACACATAACAACCAATGTAAAAAAATGCAACAAAGAACGACATTATACATTTGCTTATTGGTATTATTGAAGCTATATGAAATTTTTAAAATTATAGTCATTGTTTTTTTAGGGAATTCGCTACACATTCTATTATCCATCATTGTTTTTGTTTTCAGCCTAATATATAAAAATTATAAAAATATTTACCTTTTGCACACACAACATATATCCATGTAATCAAGAAAACAAGAGAAAGAATTGTTTACTTTCAATATTTACCCCAATTAACTAAGAACGCTTTCTGCAATGTGTTCTAGATCAAATAATTGTTGCCTCTTTTAATTCCCTCTTCCTAAGAAGCCAATTTATGCAAACATTTCTTTTATTTACAATAATTTTTATTTTATTACAATAATATTTCAATATAAGCGAAAGCAATCGGGTGAGACAAAAAGTATACAATAATATAATGTTTGGCACAAAAGTTGAACACAACAAGACCTCAAGTGGTATTATTATTTGAACTAGTTTATATGAAGAAGCGTGAAATTAGCAAATGCACTTACAAGTCAGCGCATTGTGGTTTTAGTATTAAAGGCAATTTATTTATTTTTCATTGTTCTAATTTTTTTGTAAAATATTATTTTATTGTACTAATAATATAAAATTTATTTAATTAAATAATTATCTGTACATTTATTTCAACTCTCTCATTTGGAATACTTCCCAATAAACTTTCTATATGTTGAATAGTTGTAGTTTATCTGTAGCATGTAGAAATACAACAATTTGACTTTATATTATGACTTAATATTCTATCATATTAAATCAAAAATTGGTAGATGCAACTTATGTAGCCTAAAAATTATATGTTTTAACATAATGTCACTTATTTGAATAATGAACGATAAATAATATCGTTAGTTATCATTTTATTAGCACCTCCTGTAGTTTTTGGCGCATTATTCATACATAGTATATTTGAAAAAGAAGATAAATTTTTAATTTTCATTAATAAGCAAACATCTTATTTATCCAAATGAGTTTAGATAATACAATAAATGCATATTTTGTTACTACGTCATTCATCGCTGATATTGGCGGCGATCAAGCACACAAAGCTTCTAAGGATATGCAAAATGCTATAAATTGTTTGAAAGAACATATAGCGGAAGAAAATATCAGACAAATTAAGGCCAGTGAGGGCTTTCCGCTAATAGCATCCGGAAAACTTTCAAAGAAAGATGTATTTGTATTCGATCGCTTTGAGGGCGATTTTTTTCAGCAATTACAACAGACGAAAAGCTTAATTGTGGGTCCATCTTGTCTTATAACTTGTTTACAAAATGCCGAACCTATACCATTGGGCACCAGTCCGGTTTATACGAATGCCATGCAAAATGTAAATGTTTCCGCCTCAGGTATAACTCCAGCAGAAAAGGAACGCGTAAAGCTGTTAATAGAATGGATGGGCGGTCACTACTTCCAGAATTTGGGTAGATCCATAACACATTTGATATCCAATACAATCAAATCGTCAAAGTATGAATATGCCACGTTGAATGGCATTCCCGTTATGCATGCCAATTGGGTGCAGTGTGTATGGGAGAGGAGTTCGACAGAATATAACATCAAAGCAACAGATGGGCAATTTGACAAGTATATATTGCCAGTGTTCTTTGGCATCAACATTACATGCACCGGCCTCAAGGCGGACAAAAAAAATGAAATTATGCATTTGGTAAATCAAAATGGCGGCACCTACCATGGTGCTTTCCGTTCTCAATTGGTGGATATTGTCATTACGGAAAAGGACAAATGTAATTCCGATAAATATCAAGCAGCTGTTCGCTTCAAAAAGGACATCTTGACACCGGAATGGATTGTTGATAGTGTTCAGAGAGGCTTTGCTTTGCCAACCAAACAGTATCAAGTGAAATGTCTGAAGGTGTCTACTCCAACCAAGGCCGACCAAGTTGTGCCCGACTTTACAATGACTGAGAATACTCAACTTTCAGATATTTCACGTATCAGTGTTTTGGGTTCAAATCGTGCTTCGTGCGTGATGGCTACAACTGTGAATGACACTGCCTGCTCCTCCATGAACGATACGCAAAAGCCCGTTCCAAACTTGGCAGCTCCTTCTTCCTTAAGTAGAGATTTAAAGAAAAACACAACCGGATTGCATTATCGCAAAATATACGAGAAAATATGTCACAAGGAAGCGAAAAAAGCGGGAAATTTTTTAGATGGCCTTTGCATCTACCTCAGTGGATTCCATGTAGAAGAGAAAGAGAAATTAAATCGCATTTTAAATGTTGGAGGAGCAACTCGCTACGATCTAATAAATGAAAAGATTACGCACGTCATTGTGGGTCAACTGCTCGATAATGAATTCAATGCTTGGAAAAAATACAAATTCTTGACCACACTTCATATTGTACGCTTGGATTGGCTATTGGAAAGCATAAAACTAAACCATCCCGCTAGTGAAGCGATGTATCGAGTTTCACTGCCTGCTGCTAGAGAACCAGATGCTCCGTCTCCATCTTCGAAGCAAACATTGCGTTCAATGAATCATAGTTTCAAACAGCCGGGAAAGCCGATCAAAAAGAAATTGTTTAGTCCAGAAACTGCGTTGGAAAGAGAAAAAGAACACTCACACGCGCACGCACTCACACCACTGGCTTCCTCCACTGAGTTGCCACATGATGTGGAAGAAGAAAATCTCATTGCCCAGTATTCTCAAGAAAATCAACCTGTTGCTTCCGTGCCAATGCTTAGCGTTACAAAAATCAATAATGAACCAATACAGGCGCCAGTGCAATCGGTAGTCCCTAACCCTTCGGATATGGCGAGTATCTCCCAGCTAAGTGTGGATTACGAGAATTTAGATTTTTTTCAAGGCATGTCATTGTATGTTTATAAAAATCACTTCCCCGACGATTTCTATATGAATTTGGTAACGGAATGCGAGGCTGTGCGCGGCAATGTTGTGACGGCCAGTTTTACGGATCCTGTAGATTATGCTGTCGTTTCATTTGAGCGCACTTTGAATATCAAACGTTTACCCGTTAAATCTAAACACATAGTGACTGAATTGTATGTGGTAAGTTTATTGACTATCTAAGGTTGAACTATTTCATGAACTATTTCAATTTCGTTTTAGGAGAGTTGTATGAAAGAGAACAAGCTCGTGTCTATAGAATACTATCACAAGCACATTCCACACACGGCAGAATCACAACCATTAACGGGCATGACTGTGGTCGTTTCCATGTATTCTGACCTGGAGAGAGACTTCATAGATTCCATTGCTCAGTTGTTGGGGGCCACAGTGAATAAGACATTTGTGAAGAAGGAGAAGCCGTTGTTGGTGTGTCCCAGCGCAAAGGGCACCAAATACGAGGGAGCCATTAAATGGAATTATCCAGTAGTCACCTCGGCATGGCTACTGCGGTGCGCTGAGGAGGGTAGAAAACTTCCATTTCACGATTATTTGGTTGAAGGAAGTCCTGATGACTTCCCCACCTCCCCCCCCTTACCAACCCCAAAATCTTGTGGCCATGAAGTAGAAAGGGACATGAATGACTTGGATTGCCAAATGGCAACAGCTACTGTTGCTGACACATGTACGCCCCTGCGAAATAAACGCGTTGCAGAGTTGGCCGGTCAAACGCATGCGCCAAGACCTTCCGCGGGATCTCCTCATACACCCATAAATAGACCTTCGTATAATTTTCCCTACTTGGAGAAAATTGTAGCGGAACTGGATGACGATGCTAAGCGTGAGTGTTTGAAAGAGGTACTGGAAGAGTTGAGAAATAATCAGACGCCAGAGTTGGAACGCATAAGGAGACAAGCTTGTACCCCGATTCAAAAGCCTACACCAAAGGGCATTCCAGATTTTTGTACAACACCAGAATTCGAAAAACGCATGGCTGCGGAGTTTGAGAAGCGTTGGCGTTTGCCTCAAAAAAAAATTAAACTCGATACTCCGATTGAAGTGGTGCGTAGACGGGTTTTGAAAGCTACTTTCGAAGCTATGGGTATACCGTTCAATTATGATGATGATGACAGGCGCAAGGAAACTCCAGATGTGACGCCCATCGCTACCAATAGCAATACGCCACTTCATCACAAATCAAGTACCGAGCATACCATGCAGCCACGCTCCATATTTGGCCAAAATATTGACACGAATGGAGCAAGCAGTTGTGCACCTCGGCCATCTGCCATTATTATCCCCAACACACAAAGTCCAAGTGGTGTGGGTCAACGAGCCTCTCTAAATGGCAAATCCACCATAAATTTCGATAAATTAACTTTCGACGAATCTATGTTAAGTGATGATGGCAACGCCTCTACGTCCAAAAGTGAACAAAGGTCAGCGAAGGATACACCCGAAATTAAACAAATCACTGATTATTTGCGAAATTGTGCATCACGCCGTCAAAGTTTGAAGCGTGCACGAGCCAATAACCAGAGGACTACGCTTGAAAGCGAAACAGAAGCCCACTATGTGCAGCCTTTCGAGTCGGAACAACTGCACTCTGACGAAATGGTGGGGTGGCGCGATCCGGCTGAATTTGCGAATCAACGACGTTCGAAGCAAACGGAGCCCACCATGCAATATCGCGGTACTCCTTGTTTTAGTATCTCTTGTTCCGAGGAGCAAACTAGGGATGATATTATGGGAAAAATCCTTCAACTGGGCGGTGAGGTGAGTTATTATTCATAAAAAAATTGGCAAACTCGTATAATTTTTATTTATCCGAACGGTTTTTAGATTTGCGAGAATCTAGTTAATTACGATCCGGAATGTACACATTTTTTAATTGAACGGCCCAATCGCGCTGAGAAAATGCTAGGTTGTATCTCCTCCGGTAAATGGATACTCAGCCTTAAGTACATTGAGGAGTGTTTCGCCAAAAACGTTTTCATAGACGAAGAACTGTACGAGTGGGGTAACTGTAAAGCGCTGAATTTACCGCATCTAACAGCCGAAGAACAGCTTATTGCTATGGCCGCACACAGATGGCGCAAAGACTTATCCTCCAATTCGTTGAATGGTGAAGTGGGTGCCTTTACTGGTTTTCGGGCCATTTTACATCTAAAGGGTCGTAATGTTGATGCTTTAAAAAATGTCATAAGGGCTGGCAAGGGTGATGTGATTGAAGCCATACCACCCTACAGATATAGTTCGTGTACGAAAACCGTTACGCATTGTTTTGTGGATGTGAAAAAGTCACCATTGGGTCCAGATGACTTGGAGTATTTCAAGCGTCACCATGTTTTGGTATTAACGCAAATGTACATAAATGCATACCTGATGAATGGTTCAGACGTGGAATTATCTAAATATGAAATTAAGAGTCAATAGGAAAAAAGGCTAAAGACTGAGTGTCGCTTGACCGACTTTGCCCACCAACACCTGTCAAGCTTAGAATGGACATGTCAATTTTTGTGACCGGACAGACGGACACACAGACCTAATCGACTCCGGTATTCGATACTGATTCAAAATATATAAATTTTATGCGGTGTCTGAGGTATCTATTTGGGCGTTGCAAACTTTTTCACAAAGCGCTATATGTATCTTTTGTGGTGATGAGTATAATAAATTTCGTTTACATATATTTTTACACTAATGAATGCATATTAAATTATATATCAAAGCAGGCATGATCAACACGAGGCCCGCGGGTCCTAGGCAACGTTTAAAATTATAGCCTTTCTATGAAAATCATTTTTAAGAAGAAATCACATTACATTTAATTATGGGATCCGATCTCATTCGTATGACCACCGCGAGCGTATTTGCAGAAAAATCAATTTGAAACCAAAATTCGATCACTCTTTCACACATAACATGCACTTAGTGAAATAAAAAGAGTTAACAAGGTGACCATTCGATGAGATTTTTTCCCTCAAAGTTGCGCCCACCGCCCCAGGATTGCGGTGGTAATTCTTCATAATTTCCAAACATTACTCATTTGTGAAAAAACCGTTAACCTTGACTGATGTTTTGACGTTGACAGATCAAGAGAAACCTTCGAGGGTGCTGCGTTCATATCAAAATACAAAATTGTTTAAATATATTAAGTATGTCTCTATTGAAAGTCCCGTTACATATGAGACGCTTTTCAATATAAGTTTTGTCAAAGCATACAATTGCAAGAAAATTATTCATTTATGCGGCCCGCGCCTGAATTTCATACCTGTAGGAGTTTGTGGTTTGTTTAATACCCTAATTACTTACATAGTAAAACTAACATATTTCTTTTATTCGTGTTAAGTAAATGCGTTTATATCTATACTTGTAGTACCAGACGTGTAATCGAAATAAAAATATTAGACCTTTTTTAAACATATCAACCTTTGTACACATCTTGTTCAATGTTGGCAACACTGCTTCCGCGTAAATAATGCAGCGCCTATGTATTGCACAGTTTGCATACCAAGTCTTGTGAGTTATTTTTCAGTGTATTATACGCTGCGACGGTTAAAACAACCGATCGGTGAAATGTGTTATCTCTCGAACTTCGAAAGAGGGCAAATCGTTGGTGCTCGGTTAGCGGGAGCGTCTGTAATGAAAACAGATGATTTGTTTAGCGTTTCACGAGTGACATTATCCACGGTAATGACAGCGTACATAAAATATGGTAAAACATTATCGGTGAAGAGGAATAGTGGGTGAATTTTAAAGTTAGCTGACAGAGAGACCGACGAACATTAAAAGGAATTGTTGCCAGACAACATAAAACCATCGCGGCAAAAGTAACAGCAGAACTAATCAGACAGACTACGAATCTATTCCGCGAAGAATGGCAGCTGATCTTAATTTTAAAAAAAATATTGTGTGTATGTCAGGTTTTTATTTTATTTTGTCCATCCCTTCTATGTATTATTACGTGTGTCTTTTTACCACTAAGGGACCATTCTTTAAGCAAAGTTAAGAACTGTTACTCAATTAACGATACAATGGTGGGAGTCCAAGATAGTTATACCCTGCACCACTTGTGGCAAAAGGTTTATTAGGTGTGTGCGGATGTTTGTCACTCTTAAACGATAAATGTCACACCTACCTTCAATTATATCGATCGATTCAGAATCAAAATCTGAATCGATTTAACCATGTACGTCTGTCTGTCCAAGTAAGTTTGTGCACAAGTTACGGGTTGCATTTTCTGAGATATTTCGATGACATTTAAAACAAGGCCATGTATTGTATAGTAGGGGGCCCCTTTTTGATGCCCTTGACATTACAGTCCTATACCGTAGAGTTCTTTGTGCGATTGTGGGCGTGCCTGTTTAACAATTTCAAATTAAAAATTACCTACAGACTGTCTTATAATCTTGAAAAATGGTAAACAAGTTTGTAAATGTGAAGGTTTGGCGGAGACTATCCCCCCATCGTCCAATTATTCGTTTTTCCACATTTGTTTTTGTTTTGATGAGAATAATAAAAAACATTTCGTGTTTCTGCATTTTCCTTCAAGGTAAGATGAATATATATTTTAATCTTACATATCGTGTAAATATTGCTATATGCAGAGTATAAAATTGTTGAAACAATATGATAACAAATCCATAAAATATCTTATCGATGATTTTAGAAACAATATACAACACAAACAAACAAACATGGGAATATATGTTTTACAGCGCAATGTGTTTATATAAATACATAAAAAATAAATAAATTGATAAAAAATAGTTTGGCCATGTGATGTCTTTAGCACTTGATGGGGCTTCCCACGACAGGCAACATTTTAGTTCATTCATGTTGCAGTCCACTTAGTCCATGGTTTTTATAAAATCCACCACAGAACCAAATAAAGTCCAATGGAACTGCTCTTCCCCACTCATTTTCTTGCTCATAAAACACGTAATATAGCCCACGGTAGATAATAAATAAGGAGGATTAACCTGACAAGAGTAAAATTTTTTTCAAAACTTTAAATCGAATCAAATGTAAATACTTAAGTACACCTTCTTACCATTATAACAACATAAATTAGAACGGGCAAAATATCATCAGCGGCTGGTGTCCGACCAGTGGACATATGCAGTAAACTCATTATACCGGAAATGCACCTAAAAGTAGTAGCTGGCAGTGAAGTAATTGAAAGTTTATTTTATTTAAATGAATTATTTACCGCATAACGCAAAGCAGTTTTTCTCGCGGTGTTTTATAAGCAGATATATACGAAAGTTGTTCTTGGGCGTAAATCCAAGGGGCCTCAAACAAATATTCCGGCGGAATACACAAGGCTGAATGTGAGGGCGTTATAACTTTTTGTAATTTTCGTATGTGCTCGAAAAATACTCTAAATTAAACAATTCAATCGATACACACACATACAAAAATTAAAACTTCTAAAATGTTTCAAAGATCATACTTATCCCTGGACAAATCGGCATCATCATTTGGAAACATCACCTGCTGGTATACGCGCTGCAACAGTATGCGTTCTAAGCATGTGCGAGCCTCTATGGTTTGCCACTGCGGCATGCCGTTTAGTATGCCACCGGGACTAATCAACTCATTCATTAGGTTACTAATGAATTCTTCAATGAAATCGATTTTGTCATCTGTAGCTGTCAATTGAGCAAAGTTTTCCTGGAACATTTCAATTTTTTCTTCTCTTTTCTCGACAAACAAATGTATACACACGGCCATTAAATGGCGACTGCATGTGTTGCTTTCGCTCCTTAAACGCGATTCGTATTGTTCCATATTCTCCATCATTAACAAGAGCTGCTGGCGATAGCGCATCAAATATTGTAGATAGCTTTGACGTTTTTGTAAATCGTTCTGCAGCTCTTCAAGTAACTGGGCATGTTGTCCGCTCTGCAGGGACGCTATGCAACGTATGGCCTCTGAAACGTACGACATTTGTTGGAAATTTTGCAGATTGACAGCCTGAGCCAACTGTATCTGTAGATACGTTAGTAAAGGTGACGAATTTTTATGCTGTTCAAACCAATAAACAACCAAACACACTATAAATACAAAGCCTTTCATTCGAACACAAGTTTATGCAAAGTAGTTACCGTTGTATGTCGAAAATCAGCCGAATGTAAATCCGTCTTCGACAGCACGGTCCGAATCTTCCTCTTTACCACATTGAATGCCAAAGCTTTGTCGTGGGCAGAAACACTGCAGTTTTGTTTATTGGCACTAAAAGAAAAAAATTTTTTTTAGTACGGGGAATATATTCTGAATGAGCATCAAGGTAGCGATCTAATGAAGTTGGTTTGCTTCTTAAGTCTTAAGAGTTTTAAGAATCGATAAGTGCAGAACTATTAATAGTTCTTGCAAGTGGGTTGGTATGAAAATGGGATAAAATCGGTCGAAAGGCACGCCCACAGTGAAACGAATTTTTTTCTCAGTTAATAATTTTTAATTTTTTACGCATTAGAGTTCCTACGATTCATTCGCATCATTGCCACCTACATCTGCTTATAATTTGAGTTGCGCGAAATTTTGACCGCCTATCTTGATTTACCTTTGTTGGTTACGATTATGATTAGTGGCCGTATCGGTAACTGCTGTTGCTCCAGCTCCCATACCATTACCAATCGATGAGTTAGTCGCCTCACTTGATGTACTAACTTTTCGACGATATTTGGCCAATATATCCTCATTGACATCGTAATAGTCGATGCTGCGCTCTTCTGTTGGTGGTCCATTAGTATCCACTAAATCTAGTGAAACCTCTGACGTATTGTTACTGAAGGACACACTGCGCGAACATTGCGCAACATCTTCGTTAATACCATTGGCCTGGTGGCGTGAGGTCTTATGGCCGCGGCGATGCTTGAAAATACCTTGTTTCAATTTATTGAATATGCCCGAATTGGCAGTCGCACCTAACGGCGCAGCATTGCATTGATGGCGAGAACCTCGCGTTCGCGGGCACATGTTGTTGTCAGCTGTCAGTGATGTTTTGTCCGCTGATGCATCAAAACTTATACTCTTCGGTATGGCTCCGGTTGATTTACTCGGCTTTTGGGATAAGGAT
This sequence comes from Crataerina pallida, assembly GCA_949710015.1. Classification (NCBI taxonomy): domain Eukaryota; kingdom Metazoa; phylum Arthropoda; class Insecta; order Diptera; family Hippoboscidae; genus Crataerina; species Crataerina pallida. The sequence continues at coordinate 18,345,154 of OX453291.1, forward strand.
GTGGACATAATGCTTGGACAGATAGTATTCCCAATATTATTTTTATACGTTCCGATGTCATTGCCATCGCTGCGATCACTGTTGACGATTACGTGGTTGATGTGTAATTCAGCAGTTTTGACACAAAGTATGTCTTGTTCTTGCATTTCGTGTTTAATCCGTTGCTCGTCCTTTTCCATGGAGTTGAGCGACAGATTTGGAATGGCCGACGCACGTTTGGGAATAGTGGCATTTATCATAATTTCATGATTTTCATAATTGAGACTTTGATGCTTCCTTAGGGGTGGTGTTAAGCTGCTGGCACCACCTATAGATTCATCGTAACACACACCGCTTTTCAAAGCCATTATGCCATTGCGACGGCCATCAATGCCAGTGGATCGTTGTTCATTCGACAGGCGACGATGTTCTACGGCATCTTCACTGGTACAGGGTAACTCCAAGGGTACAGGCGGAGTTGGAGTCGGGGGTTGAGGAGGAGCGGGAGCTTGTACCGATGGCGGTGTCAAATCTTTGACATCACAGAAATCGCTAAAGTCAATCAGATCTTTAGATGATACACTGCCCTCACTGGGATTGGATTTTTCAATCTTCTCAGCACTATGGATTAAAGTGCTTTGTGAGGAGGCCAAGTACGAATCCCTATCGTCACTGTTTCCTATCGATTTGTAATTCTGCTGAAATGTGTTTTCTCCGCCCAGTTGATTAGTGGTGCGCATACAACTACGTGCCAACGATGACACACCTGTATAGGGAAGAGGATTATTTCCAACTCTCATGGTATTGTCTTCATACGAATTAATTGCATCATAGAAGGCACTGTCCTCCTGTGATCGATCACTTGCATTCCCACCGCTGCTACCACTGCCCAGTACATCGTCAGAGTTGCGATTGCTTAGAATAGGTGGTTTGTGCCCACTGGACGCGGTGTTGCCCATTCGAAGAGCACGATTATTGCGGGCCATAGAATAATGGGGTGTGTTCGATGATCGTTGACGGCCGCAAGGTGCCGATATTGCAGCTGCTAACTGATCTCGTTCGTTAACAAAACGTATTCCGCCTCCATCGGTGGTGTCGGATCTTGCTGCAATGCTTACATTGTCATCGGTATCAACTTCATTTAATTTCTCTGAATCGCTGGCTAGGACATCTGTGCTCCAATTAGACTCAGATCTCTGGTCTGAGATATCCAGATAACCCGTTGGAACTCCACCACCACCACCACCACCACTACCACTGCCGCCTGTCAGTACATCAAAATTATTATTACCCGGTAGTACAGCAGGAGCGGGTACCAGCGGTGTGACAAAATTGCGCTCGAGCCTATCTCGATCCTCAGGCACAGTTTCCGTATCACTGGCCAACACATCCGTGGACCATGTATCCGATATAATGGATACTGTTTCATCGCCTACGAATTTTTTGATCTCAAATTTACAAAACTTATCCTCTATGTCTGAGCGCGCCTTGGAAATTAACTTTTGCATCTGCGGTGTGGGCAGGGCATTATTCAGGGAGCCTGCGTCTGTTACCTGCGATGATGGTGTATCGCGACCGCTTATATTGGGCGTGCCACGCCCCGACACGTTCGCTGACACCATATCCGATAGGTTGTCATTTTGATCGTTTTCTTCCAATTCCAAGGAACTGGTAACTGAGTGATTGGACGGTACCTCACTAACCACCTCCAAATTATCAGAATTACCAATAGAAGCATCATCGTGCGACAGCGAAAATCTCAAATTTTTATCGTGTTGAGTCCTCAACACATCTGACATGCCATCTATACCGTCGAAACCATTCACTACGGATGACTTGTCAACAGTGGATTCGATCTGATAGTTGCCACCGTCCACCAATTCTTCATTATTCATCTCTTGCCCAATACTGTTCATTTTCAAGACTTCTTCTTCCGACAAAGGTTGCAATTTATTTTCACTGCCTGTATACAGGTTGAACACTAAAACTGGCTCATTGTCATTAGAATGCGCTACTTCTACATGGTGGTGGTGGTGGTGTTGGTGAATGGGAGAATTATTAAAGCTGTTGTAATTGTGGGACAAATGATCCGCATCGTTACGGTTGCTATCGCTTACATTTTCAACCGTTGCATTCACATTCACGTTCTGGTGATTATTGAAACTTATGGTTTTCGCTAGTTTGTTTTTGGTGGCCTTACTCAGGTGGATTAAGCCCGTTTTCGATTTATCCTTTGGACTATTCTCGCGAGAACTGCCACTGCGAGCATTTTCGTCATGACCATTTACCAGAACATTGTCAGGTAGGCTGGCCATTATTTTTTTCAATTTATTTCGTTCCTCTTCAGACACGTCGAACTCGTCACTGGCTAGTAGGATTTTGAAGAATTCTATAAAATTCAACAATTCACTCTGGGTGGCTAGCCAGTGAGTGCGCTCAAACTCACTTTGTTGAGCCGAAATGGCGACAACATCTTCACCAAATTGACTCTCCAACAGCAGTTCCAAAAGTTTTGCAACCATGTTGGATTCAAATTTGGCCTGCACCTCAGCATACTTGGTGTCCGCTTCAGGGAATTTGTTCAAAGCCATTGTTTGTATAATTTGAGCGATTTGCATTAAATTAAACCGGACCGCTTCTGACACGGCAGCATCAACGATACCAAAAACATCTGGGCTAATTATGGCCGGACAGATGAAATGCGTGAAAACCAGATCCGTGATGACTTCGGTGATTATTTTATCAGAAAAGCGATGAGCTTGCTTCAGTTGATGGCACATGGTCTGAATAAGCCAGCGCAGCGTTGACGGAAACAGGGACCAGTTGCGATATAAATTTTCAATAAACATTTCAGCGATTTGATGTAATTTTTCAATTGTTTCTAAATGAAATTTTTCGATATTCTCCCGGTAATCGCCGGAACTTTCATCGCCAAATCTACAATAATTAATTTGTTTATCGATTTATTTGTTAGAGAATTATGCGTATTGCACACGATACCTCTTGATTTTTTCTTTCGTGCTGAAACTTTGTACAACTTTGTCGTAGTCCATATCCAGCATAGTATCAGTTTCACTTAGGACGGACATTATAGGTTGATACAGGGCTGCTGTTAAGAAGATTTTAGCCGAAAACAACGATTCATTTAATCGATGATACAGCCGGCCAAATGAGCAGGCATTTGCTCGTAAAAGTTTAACGGGGTTATCTTCACTGACAATTATTTGTACATCAATGAGTTCGCGCAACAGCTTTAAAATCATTTCTACGTCCTTGGTATTAATAACATTGCCGTATAACCCCACCGTAATTGTATGAATAACAGAATTTATATGATGCAGAGAAATGGCGGGCAAACGATCGCCAGTAGCCAATGAGGCGGCCAATAAATAGGGCGAACGATATAAAAAATTGAACAGATCTTCATAGACAAGAACATGCTGGAAAATGAAGAGATTGTACATCTAGGCAATATTTAAGTAGGTACTTTCGGACCTCACCTCATAATCCAAAACTCTTTTAGCCTCAACAAATTCGGCGGTATTATAGCGATGAGCTCGTTGGCAGCAAATGGCTGGCCCTGATTGTGGACGTGATACAATCAAATCATTTAGATTTTTTCTCTGCTGTGCACATATAAAGGATAACTAAGGATTATTAAAAAAAAAAAAATTATTTATAACTATTACCCAATCACAGCTAAACATATATAAAACAATTTAAAATAATTAAAAAATTATTCAGGTACAAAAAGTTAACAATCACTACCTTTGTTATGGATGTTGAGTTATCAGATAAAGCTTCCGTTAGTTGAGCAAATGCTGCTTGTTCATGCTGTATGTATAATTGCTCTTGGCGCAAAGTGCGCGCCAAATCCATAATCTCCAAGAGATTTCCTTCGGTATTCGTTTCCATACTTTTTACTTAATACAGTGAATACTGTTTTTTATCAGTTTTTAGAGATTTCTTCTCATAATATGCACTAGAAAAGTAACAGAGAATATTAAAATATTTCTTCATGACGCGCGATAGTGCACAAAAGTTCTAAAATACAATATTTTGTGACGAACACGGAAAAAACTAACTTCCTCAGTGGCGGTCGAATTTAACATTTCTACTTTTTACATGCAAGCTTGATATTAAGATTGGAGATATTTATGCAAAGAGCTGTAGGCGCCTATTAATGCGGTTAACTAAAACGCCTCCAAAATATAGCACATTACTTATCGATGAATATTTACAATTGATTTTCTTTTATATGCGAGAGTGTGCGATTGACGCTTTCAAGCGCACTAAAAAAGAACCGATGTAAACAAACGCAGCCATATGCTTATAGATGCATTTGGGAAGTGTTATTACAAACGAACTTGCTTATACCGTCTTTTTCCGAAAATAAGATACTGTCTTATAATTTTTTTAAGTCCCAAATACGCGCTAGGGCTTACTTTCGGGGGTAGACCACAATATACGTATTTTTATATTCTTTAACTTAATATAAATTTTACACAGCACACAGAATTTAAAATTTATTCAATTACAATCATTTCATCTTCTTCATAAACATCGTCATAAAGTAAATTCTGAATTATATTTTGATTTTTTAACAAATTTATTTATTGAAGCATTGATCCAAATACGGCTTATTTTCGGAGGATGTCTTATTTTCGGAAAAACACGGCAACACATGGATTGGAATCAAATGCGATCGCTGCTGTGGTCAAAAGTAGTTGTTTCTAATTACTATACATAAATTTTAAAACAGTTAAATAATTCGCCACTTTAAATTAATATTTGAATGAATTTTGTTCCCTTCCCTGGAGAAAAAAATCCCAATGATATGAAAATATCACTTCTCTCGCCCTTAATTACCGCATATTTTAGAAAAGAAAGAAAACAATACATACACGCAATTGATTTGTAATCAAATAAACAAATCAAATCAAATCAAGATAAATGTGTTGAAACGATTTGCGTAGTGGTTGATTGTTTGCAATAGAGAGAAAGAAATAATAAAAACAAAAAGTATTAATATGCACATTGACAAGCCAACTACATTTTTCTCTATGCAGATTTAATTTTTTTCCTCGAAGTTTTATTTTTTCAATACTTTTGCATTTATCGTGGATAAAGAGGTAATTTTAATCTTTCAGATGAAAATGTTATTTTGTTTCCTAATTTTTTTTTTTTGAAATGCAATGACTGGAAAACTCATATTTTTATCTTAAACAATAATCAAATTTTACTTATTCTGTATTTATTTCACGTGCTTATGTATTGTTTTTATAAATATTTTGTAATAGGATATTAATTATTATTTAAAAATACACCTTATTCCGCAAAATTAATATTTTCTAAAATTTGTCGTCTTATTATTTTTCGAGGGATACTTATAAAATATTATGCTAGCGATAGTACAATTAGATAAATGCTACCAAATTTTTGTTATAATTATCGATTTTAAGTATGAGATGCATACTTGTAATTTCGATTTGTTACATGGAAGTGTTTATATATATATGTATTGAAAATTTTACATGGAATTTTTTCCATATTTGGACAATTTATGAAATTTTAACTAATTTTTTTTAGAACTCAATGTAAAATTTTTCTTTATGTAAATCTTTATCAAAAGATTTCGTTAACTTTAATATATTTAAAATTTTGGTACGTATACCTAAGGGGTTATAACATCTCTGGCTCGCCACTTGTTTCAAAGCATAAACAAAATATTTAAAATTTGATGTTTTCGTATTTTTTAAAATGTTAAATTCACGGACCCTTATATGTATTGCGATGTTAAGTATTGAACAGCTGTTTCTCATAGTGCGATTGTTATTGGTATTCAATTTTATAGAAATCTAAAATTATAAAAAATAATCGTATATATTGTTAGGGAATACGTAAATTAAAATGCCTAAAGTTCGAAGGAGTCGTAAACCCCCACCTGATGGTTGGGAATTAATTGAACCAACTTTAGAAGAGTTGGAGCAAAAAATGCGTGAAGGTAACTTTATACACATTTGTAGTATATATTTCCGTAAACTTCTCTATTGCTTTTCAGCTGAAACTGAACCACATGAGGGTAAACGCATCACAGAATCTCTATGGCCAATATTTAAAATTCATCATCAAAAATCACGTTATATATATGATTTGTTTTATCGTCGTAAGGCAATTAGCCGCGAATTATATGACTATTGTCTTAAAGAGAAAATAGCTGACGCTAATTTGATTGCCAAATGGAAGAAATCCGGTTATGAAAACTTGTGCTGTCTTCGTTGCATACAAACGCGTGATACCAATTTTGGGACGAATTGCATATGTCGTGTCCCTAAATCAAAATTAGAAGAAGGTCGCGTGGTGGAATGTGTTCATTGCGGCTGTCGAGGGTGTTCTGGTTAAAATTGTGTAATAACGTAAGGTTTTAATACTTAACTCTACATAATTTAGGTCTACGTCTATAATATAGTGATTGCATGTAGCATTTAAAAATTAGCTATACATTTTCTACAATAAATGAAATACTTCTCTTATATTGGAGATGTTTTATATTGTGCATTAATATAGTGCTTCTGTAAAAGCGCCTTTAATTGTATTTTAAGCACGTAAGTGTTTTCACTACAATTCAAATGAAATATTGATCGAATTTGGCTGTGACGAAATTGATGTGCATACAATAATTTAGAAATTAAGCACAATTTTTAAAATATTTATTACTTAAACTTACTTCCAACTTATGTTACATTCATCTAAAATTTTTTTTTATTTACAAATATTAAATGTGATCATTTTGTTTCAATAATTCGCGTACATGTCATGCTAAATTTGTTTGTAAATATAAAAAAAGTACTCTATTTATTAAATTACGTATCAACTTGAAACTAAAGGCGCGCTTGTATTAATTAATTTTTACTTGGACATCACGAACCTTAAAATTAGTTCTAAGATTGTGCAGGTAATTCGCGGTGACAAGTCCCTGATGGAGTAATTGCATTTCCATGTTATCAATTATTGATTGTATATATTCTAAATATTGTGCTGTAAGATTAAATTTATTTTCCATAAAACTATGCCGATATATACTTTTGATCATTTTGACTTTTCTATTAACCCGAGAACGACGACACGCCTCGGCGCGTTTTTGAAGCTCAATTTTTTTATTGTGATTAAAGGCAACAGCTACTTCAGTATTGTTATTCAAAGTTGATGGACGTTGTGGAACGTCAATGGGATTATTTCTCAACTTCTGTGTAATGTAATGTTCTTCCTCAGACATGCATACATGCTTGAAACATTGCATCTCCATTGCGACAAGTTGATCAATGTCTCTGGAGCTAAGGTGCTGATGGCAATGAAATGTTTGAATATGCAAACTGTTTGACATTTTCTTGATGAGTGTCGTCTACAGATTAGATGTATAGTGCTGGTAGGTTTTGTTTGTAAATTAACTGTATTAACGAAATTTATATCTTGGTGATAATGTTATATATAAAAATATAAATGTTTTCGGAGAAGAAATTGTTCTTAATTGTTGGAATTAACGAAAAACACTGCAGCTTTCATAAGCGACTTATTTGCATTTTATAGTGATAGACCCAATAGTTGTTTTCTTTATGATTACTTGCAATTCCTTATGTGTATGTGTATACATACACATTTAGTTAGTAATCAATTTGCATATTTTTGATCAGCAGGGAGCATATTCTATTTACCTAAATGCACACATTTTCTTATAAATGTGTTTGTATTCCCTTACATCAATAACTTCATTGGGAATTATAAAGTGATGACGAAACACATAATGAAAGGAAATAGTTTGTATGATAACACCATGAAGACCATTCTCCGCTGCTAGAGTTTTGTTTTGGGAATTTCCCAACGCTGCAATTATTAAGAGATATTTATCAAACTGTTGTTATGTAATGACATTACTGATAATACCTGACATTGATAAATTGATAGGGTTGGGGGAAATGTTAAGAAATCCAGTTATTTCCAGGTAATATAAAAATTTCTGGAGTTATTACATAAAAAAGCATATTTTTAAAAATGTTAATAGATAAGATATAGAGTATAGAGTATAGAGAGATATAGAGGAGATAAGCGTTCGTCTCTTGTGTTCCTTTTTTGTACCCTCTACCTTATTGATATTAAGATTGTTCTTCGAACACCCAGACCCATGTCCGTATGTTAACAGTAAAGTTATAGTTAAAGAGTAGCTTTCAAGTTAATTGTTATCGTACTTTTTTTTTGTGTCAGATAAAAACTTTGCTTCCAATCAATGCTTAATTGGTACAATTTTTTTAATATATATTTTTAAATACATTCATATGAACATGTTTCCATATGGACTTTAGGGGTTATTTGTTGTTGTTGTTGTTGTTTATTACATACATCTTTATGTTGTAGCAAGGATGTGGCCATAGCAAAACACAACAACATTTAGGGAAATAATCGAGTTGTTATAAAAAAAAAAACAATAATTATAAATCATTGCTACGTATCATTAACTTTTGATGCCGTGTTTGTTATAGGAATGGACGGTTTAATTAAACCATTATTAGTTGTGCAAGTACTGTGCAATAAATTACAAAACAAGTTAAACGGATAGTGAGTTTAAAAAGTAAGTACATACATTGTGGGCGTGTTGCTTTCATTGTTGAAATACAAGTGTCGCTGAATCATTTCTAAATGTAAAGACGCACAGATTCGCCAATGTTTCATAAACAATTTTTCTTTTTAGTTAATAAGGACATAAAAGTGTGAATAAAAAGTTCAATAAGTGCGTAAATAAAAAATTAATCTTTTCAACTGACTAATAACTTCAATAAAACTTCAGATCTAACTAAGATCTAACTAACTAACTATTGTTTCCCATCTACAGTTCACGCGACTACACTTCGGCGAACTTTTTTTTTGCACTGCAGCTGTAATATTAAAATTTGAAAAGTGACAGTTAGTGCACAAATTACAATAATTGTGGTCGCAATTATTCTTTAATTGCATTTTATTTAATTTTTTTTATTTTATCGTTTGCACCATAAAAACGAGATTTACTTACATGTATTTTTCTGGTATTCTATGCGGGATATATGTAACTCTTAAATTATGCAAGCGCAGACGTGCTATATACAGGACAAAAAGTAGAAGTTGACCGCATAATATAAAATTATGTAAAGTGTGGGTAGGAGGGCATTAACAAACATTTAAATGTGTGTGAAATATGATGAGAAGTGCGATAAATAGTAAATAGTAAATTTGGCTTACGGTCAATTCTTAAATCCCTTCCACATCTACATACAAACATTGGGCGTGGCAGGAATGTGGTTACGACCTCTCTTAATGTCCATATTAATTTGCATGTCGAGTTTTACGCTGAGTAAGGCTATTCGTTATTATGTGTTTTTCGTTATTTTCGCGTGACTTTTTTAAAACCACCGTTAACTTATTCCTCAGCACCGGTACTTCTTTCCAAATAATAGCTCAAGAAAAAGGTAATTTTGACTTACTTGAAACTTTTTTACACTTTTTTACAGGGTCTTTAATGTACATTTTTGGCCTTAGATCCATATCAATTAAATCTTGTACACTTTTTAGTTATGTGTTTAAAACTTTCTTTTGAGAGTATCCTCCACGTTATACTACCATATACCAAGTTCATCATTTCGTTTGCAACGTATATATATTATTGATCATCATTAATATATAGGGCGATCTACATAGACATGTGTGTGCGTATGTCTGTCTGTTTTCGGCACACTCAATTTTGAGAAATTTAAGCGCACGTTTTTTGCAAACACTTCTAGTTGCTGAACACAAACCACTGCTTAAATTGTGTCACGCCCACAATCAACAAAAATATATTTATCTGCCATAAAAAATTAACCATAAAGTTTAAATTAATTTTTGGTTGTCCCGTCTTGCCGTATAACAGACACGCCCATAATGTACAAAAAGCTTATAAAGTGAAAAACTTAACCCGCAAATTGATACGTTATACATACACTATTAGTGGGCCTGCCACGCCCCCTGTGTGTATGTAAATGCAGAGGGAATTAAAACTCTGGCCAAAGTCAAACTTTATTGTCTACTTGTTTTTTATTATGTATCTAAGTAGTAAGTAGGAACTGGCCCGCCTATTGGCTCTTCAATCTCTCGCTTGTATTATTGCGCTTTTTAAAAAAAAATCGAATTTTTTGCCTACTCTCTCTCTCTCCCTGTGGTAGATCCAAATATTTATAGTGTTGTGTGTATGTAAGTGGTTTTGTGTATCAAGTAAATCTATGGTAGACCACCGGAAAAATGTGATAGTATTTGAAACATTCAGGTCACGTGCGCACGTACAGTAAAAATTCATTATAAATGAATCCCAATTGTTGTTAGTCATACAACATGCATACACAGGCTGGATTACATTATCTAAAAGTACAGTCGGTTGTTTTTTCATTTTATTAAAATGATTTGTTATCCTTTTTGTTTTATACAAAACTTGTATGAAAATCTGCAATAGGAAAAAATGTGTGTCAAATGACTGAAAAAAGAAAGAATGCCTATCAACTATTTATAATATGAGTTCGTTTTTTACGTGAATCATGTCAATACATACCGCAAATGTCTCTTATCACTATATACTGACATCGATTCTACATTTAATACATTTTCTTATTCAATAATGTACTCTCTAAAGAAATTGAAGTTCACTCTGGTGTGTCGCAGGGTAGCCATCTTGGTCCCCTTCTATTTTTACTGTTTATAAACGATCTGCCTAGTGTTATTCTACATTGTCGTGTACTAATGTATGCTGACGATGTTAAACTTATCTATAGTTGCAAGTCTGTGCGGAGTCAAGTTTTTATGCAGGATGACATTAACCGGTTCGTTGAGTGGTGTTCCAACAACTTAATGTCCTTGAATGTCAAAAAGTGTAAGCATATGACCTTCTGTCGTAGGGAGGTGGTAAATACAAACTACATAATTAATAATGTCCCAATTGAAAGGGTATCATCCATTAATGATCTCGGCGTGCTACTGGACAGTAAACTAACTTTTAATGCGCATATTAATATTACATGTAATAAGGCCAACAGAACTTTAGGCTTTATTAAGAGATGGTCGAAGGAGTTTCAGGACCCCTATACAACCAAACTTCTTTTTACCTCTTTAGTAAGGCCTATTTTAGAATACTGCTCTGTAATTTGGGATTCGCAATATGAAGTGTAAACCAACCAGATTGAATCTATACAAAAAAAGGTTTTACTTTTTTGTCTTCGTGGTCTGCCACGGAGTCCTAACCTGAGGCTGCCATCATACACAAGTCGTCTTGCTTTGATAAAACTTCCTACCTTCAAAAGCAGAAGGACAATGTTGAACGTGTGTTTTATGCACAATTTGCTTAATAACTGTATTGATTCGGCGTTTTTATTGCCTAGCATTAGACAATAGATATTCTAGATATTTTCGGTTTCTTTGCATAAATTATTACAAAAATAACTATAGCAATAATAACCCGTTACGACGGTTATGCAAGACCTATAATGACAACTATCATTTAATCGATCTGTGTGAAAATGCTGATATAATTAAAATTAAATTAATAAAATATTTAAACTCTGTCTAACTTGTACTTTCTTCAGCTGAACCATGATTGTGTAGCTGATTAATCATTTCGGTTGCGGTGTCGGTGTCGCGATCTGCAATCTATCGCAGATCTATCCAATCCCGTTTATAGGATTGGATAGTCGTTCGTTCGATTCGGAATGGCGATGATGATACTGACACAAAAAATATTAACACACAATTTACTTAACCGATCTGAGCCATTCATAATGCTTAAACAAAACCATTTCTAAACCCTTCTCATATGTAGAAGCAGGCTACAGGGGCCCTACAAAATGTATATCTTTTGAAAAAGTATCAAAATTTGAGGTGATCTAGACATGTTTGGGCGTGTGTCTGCGTTAAAATGCTCAGAATTAAAATTTTTTAGACATTCTTCGTTTATATCGATAGGATGTAGTTGTCTTTAAAATCGGTTAAGGGCCGAGTCAAAAATTATATATCTGGCTGGTATCTGTTTACGCCTATGTCACAGCGCAATTTTTGTAGCTTGGACATAGATTTTTTTCACTATTCGTTGATCTTATAAAGAATAAATAAATAAATAAAAACCCAATATTTTTCCTAAGTCATCCTGGCTTTGACAAATTATTAAATTCATTTATATTTATAACATAATGAGAAAAATTTTAAATTTAATCAATTTGTCTGAAGGCTTTTATGTACAATAATATATTTTATAATGAATTAAGGATTACAAATAGCATGGAATTTAGAAAATATGTACATCAAGCACCAGCACGTGGACATATTTGATCTAAAACTGAAATGGAATAATTAATAATAATAAAATAACAAACACACACATAAATTTTACTTAAACAATAAATATAATGTGTATGTGCAGTTTAGTTATTAAAAAAATTGCAAAATGCATTTTTTAGGAGTGTACGTATTAAGGTAACAACAACACTATAAAATCCAATTATTTGCTTCATAACCGCAAACTGTTAAGTTGCTGCAACTAATCCGTGATAGAGTGCAAACCCATTGTATAACAAGAGAAAAAGAAGAATAAAAACAACAACATTACAATATGTTTAGCCATCAATTTTACCTAAATATACAAATAAAAGAACAATGCGGCATTAGTGCTGTAGTGGCACTTGAGAGAGATTAAAAGAAGAAGAAGAAGAAGAAGAAGAAGAAGAAGAAGAAGAGGTGATCTTAGGTTTTTCCAGTTTCATGATGATGCAGCTAGAAAACCGCAAAGTAACAAGAAACAAGAAAGAGCGCCAAATTTGATCAAATCTTGAGTGCCCTGCACTTCCATATAGAAACGGGAGACGTGGTATGCAGTCAACTTACAAAACGGATGTTGGCTAAAATAAGAGTTTTTGCCAATTGTGGGTGTGTCCGTTGTCCGTCACTTTTGGTCGTGGTTGCCCTAATTATAAAAACGTGCACCAAATTTCAACTTAATAGTCACATTTTTGTGTCTATAAAAGATTTTTGTCGATTAGATTAGATATATTTGTACAAAATTTCAATGCCTCGATATTTTAAAATGTACGACTGTGAGAGTTCCAACAATAGACGTATACGGGTGGACATGTCCAGATCGACTCAGGTTTTGATACTAATCAAGAATATATGTGTTTTGTAGGGTCTCTGAAGCCTTCTCTTAGGCATTAAAAACGGAATACTAAACTTAGTATACCCTCATCACTACGGTGGAGAGTATAATTAGAAAACACCATTATATATTCTGATTTGTAACTACTCTTCCTTGAATGTACTGAAAAAATTTTAAAAGTTCATAGTGATGAAGTGTTGAATGATTTGAAAAGTTAATTAAAAATCGCATTTATTTATAAGGATATTAATTAAAAATGTTTCTCTAAAAAAGCTTCTTTTCACGGGTACAAACTACACAAGTCTAGCAATACACGCCATGGAGAGTATAAAATAAATGCTTATCATGGCTTTTAAAGTACTGTAGTGAATAAGATGCTATAACAACAACTACATAAAGAACTGTTGGTATAGGCAAAGAAGAAAGAATTTCAATGCATTATAAGAAGACATCTAAGTTGATTACAAGTGGTATATTTGATTTAAGTATAACTTCAAAATAAACGACTTATTCTAGTCCATGTTCAGTTTACTACAAAATCTATACGTAAGCGTGTGTGTATTAAATTCAGTGCTGATCTTTGGAAACTCAGTATCTCTGAAAGTAATTTTTCTCTAATGAAAAGCAATCAGTGAAGGCACCTATAATTTGCATCAATTTTAGTATTGGTTAGCGTAAATAAAAGCAAATTTTAGGTAAAATTTATAGAAAAAGCCTTTTTGAACTATAGCAAAAAAGCAATTAAGAAATAAATTCATAATTTTTAAAACTTAGTCCACATATAGTATTTTCTAAAATTGAATTTTACTTTACATAAAGAGTATTTATTTCTCATCTTATGTGAAAACATTGGAGTTGGTACACCACTGTGGTAGAGGTAAGATTTCCGATGGTACACACATTTTTCAAACTTTCCAAGGTATTCAACAGCGCCAACTAAATAGTAACGAAACTTTTATATTAAATAAATGCTTTGGGCCACATCTAGCAGCCATATGTTATGCAAGTTTTTTAGTAAAATTTTCTTTTTATAGAAAGGACATGATTTTTGGGAGGGTCTTGAAAATGACGTTATGCAGAAATCTAATAATAGTCTCTATGTGGTCGATTTTCAATTATGATTTTAATTGATTTGAAGAATTTCATCAATATTGTAAATATCAAAAAAGTTTACCTTCACGGCCAGACGGACCTGGTTAAATTATTCCGAATTTTAATTTTGAACATATCGGTATAATTAGAGGTAGGTGTGGCTCTTAGCCATTGGAACTTACAAACATCCTTAAAAAACACGATATCCCATATTGTCCCACTTGGAAGGACCAAATCTTGGATATTGTCAATATTTATAAGTAGCCTGTGGGCGTGAAATGTGTGCGTCTAAGAACTACTTTAAAGATTGCCTAAAAGTAAGAAAAAATTGTAAGCGTCTCTCTTAGTTGATTCAATATATCTTCATTATAAGAATGGAATAAATATGAGTACTAAAATTTAATTTTGTTGTTCCATTTTTTTTATGGTCATTTATGGGATTGACACGTGGAAGTACATGTCTACCATGCATCGCCTTATATTTGGATAATAATCAATAATATTTTTTTGTGGTCGCTGAGGCCTCTTTCAGAGATATGCGACGGACTACGACATTGTTGGCGTGAAGCTCATACAGCTCAAGGTTGATTCGGTTTCGGAACTCATCGCCAACGCTTACGGGGTCAAAACCTTCTCGGAGAATTTTTCAAACACTCCGAAGAGAGCTTCATCATTGATGACGATGAGGATCTTATAAAGTGTAGGTTTTGTTGTACGAGAGAGAGCTTTGCTGTTGAACTGCTTACTTAGCCTACAGTAGCACCTGTTAGAAGTCATAATTCTCCTTTTCATCTCCATGCTGACGGAAATATATTAGATATTAGAGATATTAACGGCTGTACCTAGGTAAACAAATTCCTTAACGCAATAGTTGAGATATTGAGGTGAAATTTGGTTTTTGGTACTTTTATACGAGTGGTATTTTAGGTATTCTGAACAGACAAAATTAACCCAAAGACACACCCACAATGCTAATAAAATGCTCAATAATTCCTTTTCTATCTCATCATTTATAATTTTTATATATGTAGGAAAAATAGTATTAAAAATGGGTATAAGGATCGTAGGTGGATAGTTTTGAAAGTTTTCATTGTTCATACCAAACGTAGCAGATACGTCTTTGGAAAATTCATTTGTACCACGTCCGCTTATTTTGAACATATTAGAGTTATTAATTTGTTTCATGGGTTTATTTAGAATATATAAGTATAGATCTGAAATTTGGACGGAATCGAAAACGTTATGTATGAAACTAGTTTGTGAAAATAGGTGCGATTGTTTAGGTGCATACAGCACCTGGTTAAATCGTGTCGCATACCTTACGCTGAAGTTTGGAAAAGGGTAATGATGGTGGCGTATGCCTAATATATACCTTTCTTACTGGTTAACTTCGTTTTTATAGATAAATAGATAAGAAAACACTGATTTAACCGTTCATATACCTTCCGGAAGCCAATGCGGTTAAATTAAATTAAATTCTCTATATATATTGTAGTATTTAAATATTTAAGTTAAAAAATTTTTGGCATATTTCCGGTATGTTTTGAAATTGAACATTATACACACTAGATAACAATTGAAAAATGTTTTTCCTTTGTTTGCTTTTGGTTAAAAAATGTATAAACTTTTTTGTATGGTGCGGTTTTACAAATATTTTTTGCTTTATGCATGTTATACTTACCACTTTATATATTGCATAAAAGTTGGGAAAAGTATTGAAGAAACATACGAAAATTTTTATCAAAATTGAAATCTGAACTGTCTCCGTATGCAAGACATTCCCTGCACCACTTGTGGCAAAGGGTATATTAGGTTTTTGCAGATGTTTGTAACCCACAAAGGCTAGGTATTAAACTTGTCTTCAAGTATATGTAAGTTGTGTTGTAGCCATGTCCGTCAGTTTGCTCATGTCTATATGTGCGCAAACAACATAACTTTTTACTTTTTTTGACATATTTCAATAAAATTTGTAACAACGACATGTATTGGCTCAAAGGGGTCAGATCAACTCATATTATAATGGAAGTCTTTATATGAAAAAAACGCAAATCTTAATATTTTTTGACAACATGTGGTAAAGCTTCATATTTGGCTGTGCGAAATTTGGAATGCATTGGAATTCCTATCTATTATAAATGACTTATATAGCAATGCCTGGCGTTTACTGACATAACTAAACTAATTGTGGCATAATTTGTGGAAATAGGGTATTAAACGGCTAGGCTTAGCCGATTATAACATTTTCACTTGATTTTGAATAAAAAATTTTAACTTTACCAACATTTTTATATAAAAACCTTATCTATGCCGTATTCTTACCTTTCTAAATTCTAATCCTTTATTTACTTGACGGTATTTGCAGTTGCTTTTATCTGTATGTGTCTTTCGTCTTTTTCTTTGCCAGCATTTCCATTTAATTAAAAGAATGTTAGCACGTAGTCTCTATGCTACAAAACCTCCTCTACGGATGGCAGTGTAGATTGTAAAAAGAAATTAACAAATACACGTATTTTTAACTTTATTTTGAAGGCCTCTGAGTGTCGAAATGCAACAGACAGAAAAAGTTGAGGCAAAAAGGCATTGGTCACCATTTTTAAATTAAATAAAAACAAGATAGAGAAGTTCGGTTAAGACCGAAGCTTAAATACCCTCCACCTTTTATAATCCTCTAAAAAATAAGTTCCTATTGCCATATTTATGTATATGACTATTTCTAGTACTTACGCAAACAGTGTTTTTTTTTAATTATGGGCGTTTGTGTTGTTCAATCACGCCCATTTTTGGCACAGTATTGGACAAAGGTATCACTTATATGTATACCAAAAATCAACTTGATAGGCACAGTATTGTGCGATATATAATTTTTTAAAGATAAAATTTTTTAGAGGTATGATGAGATTTTCGTTTATTGTGGGCGTGTCTCTTTACCGATTTTGCCCTATTTAAAACAGCGAAATTGAACTAAGAATACGTATGCAAAGTTTCAATTTGATATCTCAAAAATTACGATAGTGAGAGTGCCAACAACAGACGGACACACGGACGGACATGTCTCAAACGATTTCTCTTTTCATGCTGATTAAGAATATATATGGTTTGTAGGGTCTCCGAGGCTTCCTTCGATGTGTTGTAAACGGATGATCAAAATGAATATATCCTCTTCCCTAAGGCGGAGGGTATAACAAATGAAAAATCCAAGTTTTCTCATTATGTAAATAAGTTGAAAATGCCCAAAAAGGGTACCTATCATTAACGAAGGATTTAGCAGCAGCTGCTGTTTTTGAATTATGTACATTACATATGTGAGAAGTAAATTCGTTATTTGTCAATGATTTGAACCTATTTTGCTGCATGCACCTCTTTACATATTATATATTTCCCCTTCTTCCTTCTGTTTTTCTTTGCTAACTTTTAATTTTGTCATAACTGTCTGTTGTTGCTATTCTCATGGACGTAAATTTTGAGATATTGAGCTGAAATTTTGTACAGTCACTTTTAGTTTAAGCACGCAGATCGCTATTTAAAATGGGCAAATTCGGTAAAGAGTCACGCCTACAATCAACAAAAATCTATCTATCTGCCACAAAAATTAAGCTATAAACTTGAAATTTAGTATGTACATCTATAAATATTAGTTTCATCGATGCGCCGAAAATGGGCGCATACACGCCCACAATCAATATAAATCTTTATATTTGCCACAAAAGTTGATCTACGAAGTTGAAATTTGGTATACATATAAGTGATACCTTTGTCCAACACTGTGCCAAAAATGGGCGTGATTGAATAACTCAAACGCCTATAATTTAAAAAAAACACTATTTGCGCAAGTACATGAAATAGTCATATGTATACATAAATATGGCAATAGGAACTTGTTTTTAGAGGATTATAAAAGGTGGAGGGTATTTAAGATTCGGTCTTAACCGAACTTCTCTATCTTGTTTTTTCGTAGTTTCGGACTTAAAATACTTTTAAAATAGTACATTCATATAAAATTTATCAAGTAGTTTAAATACATACGGATATATTTGCTGCAACACATTTTCAATTTCAATTTCAATTTTAAGCGCCTAGAGATGAACACCTAGCACAATAGAGTGTATAATAAACAAGTGGGAAGAGCAAATTTGGCTTAGGCCAAATCTTAAATACCCTCCACATCCGTAACGGTGGGCGTGGAAAATATATATATATTGCGCCCTCTCATGGTGTATATCTTACGTATCAGCTTGTTAGTCTAGTTTTATGGTGAATATGTTTTTTTGTAAATTGTGGGCGTGTCTGTTATCCGGCCACGATCATTTTTGGCATATCGATGAAGATAATATTTATATATATATGTACCAAATTTCAAATTTTTAGCTTATATTTTGTGCCAGTTGCACAGAATTTTATCGATTGTGGGCGTGGCTCTTTGCCGATTTTAATAGCGATCTGAGTGCAAAAACTAAAAATGCCTGTACAAAATTTCAGTTTAATATCTTAAAATTTGCGCCCGTGAGAATGCCAACAACAGACAGAGGTACGCATACACCGACATACATGCCTAAATCGACTCAGTTTTTGACGCTGATCTAGAATATTTTGTAGGGTATCTGACGCCTCCTTCTGGGTGTTGCAAGCGGAAGAACAAACTTAGTATACCCCCATCATTAAGGTGGAGGATATAAAAATTTACAAAAATTAGAACACATTAAGCTCTACGTGTACTTATGCATTGACGCGATGGCAAATGGCTTCATATTACAATTACTATACGCTTGAGGGATATGTGAAACTCCGTTATGGGTTTTAATAAAAACATTATTCGAGTGTTAGAGGAAATGTTCGCGATTCTATGAAAAAGCGTATGTATAAAATATAATTTCAATTTGTAATATGTAGAGTTTACAGTTTCCTCTGACAGATTTTTAAATATATATGTTTTTATAAATGCACAAAGAAACTAATAGTGTGCCCTTGTTTTTCTAAAAACTACAAAGACATCAAAATCCCACATATAGCATTACATGATGTAAGTAACAAAGTGTGTGAGTGTGAAATGAATTATTTTGCTAGATTTATTTTATTGTTCAGTTACATACGATAAATTTATATTAAATGTTGACATCTTTTCACTTTTTGTTTGATTTTGAAATGAAAATGGTTTTGTACATATATTGTAACAGGTATACACAATATTTTCAAAAAAAGAACCTTATCATATTAATTTATTGTGACAGCATGACAATGTTTATAGATGAAATAAAAAATTCAACCTAAATAAGTGAAAAAGCCAAATTTTGTTTTAGGCAAATTATAATAATACATGATGCTTTCTTTTACACACTATTAACGTATGTCTTATATTCCAAGGGAAGAATTCTTCACCAAATTCCAATTTTTTTAATAAATTGTGGGCGTAGTTGTTGTTCTAACTAAAGTAGTTTCAGCATATAAATGAATAGAAAAAAAAAATCTTTTATTTACTTTATTTTTATGGGTATAAAAAATATGTTTTAATAGTGGGCGTGGAACAGATGCACATGCTTAAATCTGCTGAAGCTTTGATGCTCATGTTGTGGGATTTTTGAAGGTTTTTCTGGTTATATTGCAAAAGAAATGAAAGCTCTATACAACTCGTTTTGCACCACACGAAGCTTGCAAAAACCTACCGATTATATATATATATATGAAATCTGTTTCTTTTTTCTTTCTATATATTCATATTAATACACATGTAAAATCTATATAGAAAGTAAACAAACTTAATAGGAATTGTTAGGCAAGCGAATGGAAAAGCTTAAAGCTTTATTCTATAGAATTTTAAGCTTATTGTTGAAAAATGAAAACTCTGCCACACAATAAAAGCGCGGGCAAAACGTAGAAATTTATTTAGTGTGATCGGAGTGTCCGTCTAGGTATAAGCGGTTAAAAAAAAAAATATTTTTTCTTTTGGGAACAGCGCTGTATTCTACTGTGTGTGCTGAAGGATGCAACCCCCATCGTTGCCGCTCTCCCGTTGTACACCGTTAGCAAGCGTTTATTATGGAAGAGGAACATTCATTAGATTTTTAAATACATACATATGAAAATGTAAATATTTTGTAATCAAATATAAAATGAGTCAATAAAAAGCAAATATAAAGAAGAAAATAACAATAGAAATAAGTACCACGATGTGTTTTCAATAAAAAGCATAGGAAAAAATAAATTTGGTTTAAGTCTAATCTGAAATGCCCCCCACATCTATTTACAAACTGTGTATCCATAATATGTAATATCAACTTCTAAATCAGATTCAGTGTCTTGCATTCAGTTATTCGATTATGCACTTCATACCTATATATAGATACACTAGTTATAAATATGTATATAATATCAAATTTATAGATACATTTATGTGGTTTATAGATAGTTTTTGGTTGATTGTGGGCGCGGCACTTGACCGATATCGCACATCAAAAAAAAAATTAACTGGATAACTTAACATGCTCATGCAATTGATGGAATAATTTTGAAATGAATAATTTAACAAAATAACTGGAAGTGTTTGATGACATTTTAATAATATTTACTTCCATCATAATTGTTAAACTATTCACTCAAAAAGAAGCAGAGAGTGTTTTTATATATGACTGATTGACACATTTGAAATTTTCTTCATATTTATAATAACATGTGGGTGTGACATACAATTATTGCTTTTTATGGTTATGTTCATGTTCTCAAATATCGCGTTTTGCATCAAATAGGGTTTTTTTTGGCAATCATAGATGTGGATGTTAACTTATGTTGCACATTTTTGTCACATTAAAGAATACATCGATAATGAAGGGTATACACTCAATACAATTATTGAATTTTAATTTAGCATTCTACCTAAGAAAATGGTAGGCCATTAAAAGCCTTATCATAGAGGTACGGGTTAGTTTATCAGTATAAATCATTTTAAGATCTATATTAATAATTAAATAATAGCTGAAAAGTAAGAGAAATATTGCATAAAAATCTAATTAACATATAATTAATACCTTGGGGGTACAAGAATTAATAGCCGCTTATGAAAATGAATTGTGAAGACCCAACCTCTGCGACGAAGACCATTTCGTATGCGTTTTTAACATAGCGGTATTTTGATACAGAGTAACATTCACTTCAAGATCTGATTTGAAATGCAATTCTTTAGAGTACTTTTATTTTATATTTTAAATAATGCGTTTTAATGCAAGCAATTTTTTTCATTCCTATAAAAATATTTGTACATAATTTTATTTTTGCATATTAATTTGACAAAACATATGGATGAAGTGATGCGATTTGTGTGGTAATGGATAACAATTTATCCACAAATTGTTGTGTTTCCTACCGGAACTCATACATATTGTATTTTTACATTTATATAATACTAGTGCAATAAAATATTTATGTTCAGTGGCTGATTAAAGAATTAAGCGGCGCCTAAATTTATATAAATGGGTCATTTACATATATTCTACTTAACCGAAAAGAATGATTATTAGATGAAATAAATTTGTTCAAATCAATCCAGATATCCAAAAATGCTCCTGACCTGCACCAGGTTGACATTTATTTTTTATTTATTTATTTATTCAAATTATTTGCAAGCACCTAAACAACAAGGCTTATGCCTTATTATTATAGTATAGGTGTACGAGTATATAATGCACAATTAAAAGGTTGGTTACATGACTATATAACACACGAATATACAACAATTATATACAACACTTAATTTAATTTTGGCATATGAGTACATAACAATTTGTTTCAATTAAATTTTAGGCAACAAAAAAAAAAAAAAAAGAAGATACAAATACGTACAGCCAGGAAAGAATGAGATGAATTTAAGTAACTTTTAGGAAAGTGATGTTATTGATTATGAAACATATATAGTTCCTTTTTAAATAATGTCTCATTACCTCTTGTCTGTATTTGATTGGGTAAAGCATTCAGAATTTTAATGCAGCTTATAAAATATTGTTTTTCTTATCACGAGGTGTAGTATCACATCTGAATAAATTTTCCACCTCTATTACTGCTTGCCAATTTCAATATAGTGTACAAATATGATGGTTGCTTTGAATATATAATTCTATGTAAAAAACCTAGTTCTTTTTGCTGCAAAAAGTGATCAATACTAAAGGCTAGAAAACGGTGGACATACACTGAGACATGTTCCCATCGTCTCATTCCATATAATAGTGTTGGCACAAGATACGCTTTTGCCATCAAGGCTGTAATGTGTTTAAGAACTATACCTTGAGTTAGCCATAGACCTCGTAATTTGTGGATTCTCTCTTGAGTAGTCAAGCTGTGCAGTCATATTCGCGGAAAAATCTATAAATAAATTTGTTTCCAAAAAAAAAGCTAACGGTACTCAAATTCCTTTGTGTACTGTGAATATAATAATAATGTGATAAAGATAACGGAATAACAGTTTACTGATTAAATTATCACTGATTTAAGCACCAAACTCGATTGAGTTTAGTGGCTAGTGGTGGGTATTGATCGCTCACCACCCCAAGGCACAGTAAAGGTAAGTGGAGTGGTCGCAGAACAAGAGGATTCTTCTGGAAAAGAGGCAGATATTGATCCATTCAAATGGAGCAATCGGATGGCTAGATCACCCGAAAAACTGGGAGCGACATCGGTACATGCCAGGTCAAACTCGTCACCGCCAAAACTGAGCGAATCTAATCATGGTAACAGATATGGGAAAAGTGCCCTTATGCAGCTAGGCGAAAAAATCAAAGAGTTGATAGAAATGATAGGTGGAGGAAGGCGTTCGATCCACACTCCAATGCGTGAATTAATTGATTCCCTAACAGTTTTGCACAAGGAATCAGTTGAGGAGGCGGCAGTAAAAATTCAGCCACGCAAACGTCGCCCCCTCAAAAGTAGGGAACAACTGGAAAATATTTGAGCGAAGGACAGAATCGGAAAGCATTGGGGAATGAATCTAGGGTAAGAGCCAGGCAAACAAACAAAAAAAGCCTAAAGCCCACAGAAAACGAAGGGATAATTAATAGCGGAACGAAACGAACCCAGGGCAAAGCGGAAATCATTTCTGATAACAAGGCCCGTAAGGTTGCTGACTCCAAGCCCGATGCCATCATAATTGAAATCACAGGTAAATCGACATATGCGGAGATTTTACGGAAAGTAATTAGTCGAAACGTCACCAAGATTAGAAAGACCCAAAAAGGCGATCTGTTGCTACAGTTGAATAACAAAAACAAAAAACCACGGAGGTGAGAAACATGATAAGCGATTCTCTAGGGGACCATGTACCCGTGAAATCACTAACGGATCGACATATAATAAAAATCAAAGATATCGATGAAATTACCACTAAGGAGCTGATATAGCTATAACATCTCACTTTGGTGGCAGCGAAAATATTACCTGGGAAGGACTTTCACCGAGGCGAGCATACGGCAATACACAGATTGCTACTATGAGGGCACCGAGAGATACAGCAAAAGCCTTACTAGAGAAGGCATAAAGCAGAATTGGCTAGGTACTATGCCGCATAAGAGAACAGAGAAGCCCAATAAAATGCTTTAAATGCCTGGAATTTGGACACTTCTCAAAGAACTCTAAAAACAGAATCGATCGTTCTAATATGTGTCGTAGGTGTGGTGAAGAGGGTCATTTTTCTAAAGTGTGCCTCAAAGATCCATTGTGTATGCTTTGTAAAGATAAGCCTAAAGTGGACGCCAAACACATTGCTGGAAGTGGGCGGTGTCTTCTCTTCAAAAAGGCTGTGACAGAAAACCGCAAACGTTTAACAAATTAACTACATAGTTTTATTTCACATATAAACTCATCCCTAATGCAGCTAAACTATGAGATCCAGCTAAATCCCAATCACTGCGAAGCAGCGCAAGACTTGCTCCTACAAATGGTACAGGAGCTAAATGCCGACGCAGTCCTGATAAGTGAGCCATTCAGAAGGTTGCAGACCGTGGTGGTTCTCCGATACAGGAAACTATGCGGCAATATGGTTGTCAGGTTTGCCCGCACTGGATATGGAATGTATTTGCGAAGGTATTGTGGGCTTAACAATATAAATCTATATAGTTGCTACCTACCTAGACTAATATTGGTACAGTTTAAGTCTGCTATTTCTACACTAGTAGTGCTCAATGAGAAGAACCGTGCAACTTTTGAGAGGAATGGTCGCAGCTCTATCATTCACATTTGTGAGTAGTGTACTAGCCACAAGCTTTCATTGGCAACGGATTCACATACAGTGATCACAAGGCAGTTATCATTGATCTGCAGACAGCATCTACAGTTAACGACCAAATATAGAGAGTAAGTAAGTAAGTAAGTAAGCCGGTAAGGAAAATAACTACCTTCGATGAAACAGCCTTTACAGTATTTTTTAGGGATGTGCGTGTCCAAGGAGATGTCGAAGAGATGGCGAAGCAACTGTCGTACCATCTAGCGAGTGCGTGTGATGTTGCAATGTGTAGGAAAAGGCAATGTAATAAGCGCAAACCGGTTTACTGGTGGAATGAGAAGATAGCTCAGCTCCGCGCCGATTGTAACCATGCCAGGACACGCGGACAAGGGGCCAAAGTATAAATGATATGCACCGGACAACCCTTAAAAGAAAAAAGGAAAAAAAATCGCTATACGTAGGAGTAAACGCAGTTGCTTCAACAATCTCCTGGAAGAGCTAGACCAAAACCCATGGGGCACAGGTTACAAGTTAGTATTAAAAAAACTAAAGTGTTTTTCTGAGATGCCACCAACAGATGCGGAAATATTGGGAAGTATAGTCCTAAACCTATTTTCACGGCAGGACGTTACTCGTGCCGAGTCTGTTGACTCAGCAAATACTGTTGATCCGCAGGACATCACAGTGAGCGAAATACTGGCTGCTGTTAAGCTTTTCAGTAATACAAAAGCGTCGAGGCCTGATGGTATACCAAACAGTGTCCTAAAAGTGGCAAAGACAAAACCTGATTTGTTTATTAGGGTTTTTAACAGCTGTCTCCAAGAAGGAATATTTCCAACTATTTGGAAAATACAAAAACTGCTGTTGATCCCCAAAAGGGTCAACCCGGGAAATGACCAGGCGGGCGGTAGCCAGCCTCAGTAGGCAAATTGCTCGAAAAGCTGTTCAAAAACAGGTTAGGAGGCATCTCCGATAACCAGTTTGGTTTTAGAACGGGAAAATCTACTACCGATGCAATAGGCACGGTGAATAAATTAGCTGACAACGCCATTGAAGGTGGAAACACGGGCAAAAGAAATACTGTCTGGTAGTTACATTAGATATCAAGTATGCATTTAACACGGTGCGATGGGATATGATAGTAGAGGCCCTCCGGAGAATAAATGTACCTCTCTATTTGTTAAAAATAATTGCTAGCTACAAGGTAAACGAACCTACCAAGCCACAGAAGAAGTCCCACAAGGCTCTGTTCTAGGGCCATTGCTATGGGATGTCATGTATGATGGTATTCTCCGACTCAACGTCCCAGAAACTGGTAGAATAATAGACTAGCAATAGCCATTGTAGCCAAACACATTACTGAAATCGAAGCAGTGGCGAATACAGCTTCAATAATGGTGCAGAGGTGGCTTGAAACGATGGGTCTTAGCCTGGCAAATCATAAGATTGAGGCCATTCTGATATCCAGCCGCAAGAGTGTTGAGCAGGCCACAACAATGATGGGTGATCAAGTTATAAAGTCGAAAAGACATCTACAATATCTAAGTGTGACGCTCGACGACAAGGTGTCGTTTAGATACCACCTGGACTATATAAAGAGTAAGGCAGGAAAGGTATGTGCTTCGCTAGCTCGTATCCTACCAAACATCAAAGGGTCCAAGCAACCTCAAAGGCGAGTCCTTACAGAGGTGGTCAAAAGTTCAATTTTATACGCTGCTAGTGTTTGGGCTGCTTCTGGACAGTATCGGATGATGCAGTATGTGTCATTGCTGGGATGGTTCCAATCGATCTACTAATAAAGGAAGAGAAGCTAGTTGACTCCGCTCCCTCAAACCGAAAAGGGACCCGAACCATGGCCAGACAGGTAAACCTGTTGGAATGGCAACTACGATCGACATTGTCAACAAAAGGTCGATGGACGCATACAATCATTCCACGGCTTGAACCCTGGCCAAACAGGAGGTACGGCGAGGTAAATTTCTACCGCACACAAATGCTTAGTTGCTTCAAAGCGTATCTCCACCGCTTTGGGCATGAGGATGACTCGTATTGTCCGACATGTGATGGACATTTAGAAAATGCCGAACACGTATTCTTCACATGCTCACGGTTTATAAGGGAGCGTAGAACAACAGAGGTACTAACTAACAGTTCCATAACGGTAGCCAATATAAGTGAAGTAATGCTTGCATCCCCGGAAAACTGGGACATCGTAAGCCGTTGGATAACCTTTGTCATGGGTAGGCTTAGAATGCTAGAAAGAGACTCCAAACATGGTGTAGAACTCAGTGAGCCATTCATGCCATGCGAAGTAATACTGACTGGTGGTACCGCAGGGCAATGGATTTGTGGAGGTGTTTTAGTGGGTATGTCGCCATATGACTCCCATAACAATGTTCAGCATTGGTACCCATAAAGGGTTTCCCCTTCCGTCTTTGTAGGATAAAAAAAGAAAGACCTCGAAATTTAGCGTATAATTTTGACGTAGCATAGGAGACATGTTTTTCCCAATTTAACGTTTCATTTATCAATACACTTAAGCTTTTTGAAACATTAACCCGTTGGATAGCCTCGTTATTTAACATAATATTCAAGTTTTGTATTTTAAATGAACTTCTTTGTATATTTGCAAAAATTTACATTTATTTCTATTTAATGTCAAGGAGTTATTTGAAGCCCAAGTGTTTATAGCTGTCAAATCTTCGGTAATTTTAATAATATTATAATATTCGTTAATATTCCCAGAGTTTCCGGCACAATACATCTGAACATCATCATGTTACATATGAATTTCACAATGTACTGTACAGCATGGCATATCATTTAAATACAGCAAGAACAAAAGAGGCCCCAGTACCGATCCTTGAGGAACTTCCCTAAAGGTATTTAGACTTTAGAATGTGTTTTCTTCATGTATAACCACTTGCGATCTTCCTACCAAGTATGAATGTGTTAGTTTTACCAATAATAATAATTTAAATCAATACAAACTTAATAAACCCTTTGCTACAAGTGGTGCGGGGTTTTCAAGTAGAATTTTTTATACTTAAAAAAAAGAGGTTGGGCAGCCTGATTTTATCTACATTTAACAGATACAGACGGCTTAATCTTGCATATATGTATGTACGTTTATTGTACAGCAAATTTCAATGAAAATCATTAAGAATTACCATTTTGACTTAAAGACTTGCTATATTTCGAAAAGCGGTGTTTTATGTAAAGACTTAACCAAAACAACTGTTCCCTTGTTCATCAGTACTTCGTTATGCTAAATTTCATTATAATATTTCAAAAATTTAAGTGTACTTAAAAAAGCGGCATTTTTAATTTATATGATCCTATAGAATTTCAGAAATCAGATTTTGCCTTTGGGACAAATAAAAAACCAAATTTATCATCGAAGGTCTACTTCGAACAAATAGTATTATTAGCACTGATTATTAGCAATGATGTTAAATCGATTAGAATCTGAAACTATCTATGTAACAACACAATATGTCTGTCTGTCTCTCTCTGTCCCTCTCTGTGTAGCCAATTACGTCAAGTGATGTAGAGTACAGTTATACAAATCAATTGTTCAATATATATCAGTTCCCACGGTATTTGAGGACAATGATATTTCATATGTGAAGAACAATTTTGTTTGTTTTTATTCTTCTCAGATCATCAATGGAGAAGTATAAAATAACGCAAGGAATGAAAAGAGATGCAAATATTGTGGCTATATGCGCAAAAGACTCCGATTTAGAAATCTTTCTCAACTGAGCCCGACTATTCGTACATAGGGTTCGTCGTGAAATGGAAGCATCAAGTGGGGATGTGGAAAGTGTTGCAAAATGCAAAGAACATGAAAAAAACGTTCGGACACTCCTAGGAATACATAGTTTGTCCAACAAGTGCAAGAGATCGTTTACGAAAGCTCTTCAAAGTCCATGAGGGCCATTGCGAGATACCTAAATGTCTCTCCGAACTCAATCCGTCGAGTTGTCCACGAAGACCTTCGCTATACGTCCTACGTTATGCGCAAAGGACAGTCTATACAAAGTCGGAAACAGCGACTTATATGAGGAAACGTCTTTTGAACAAGCTAAAGCACCCTAGAGTTTCTAACATGTTATGCTTTTTTCTGAGAAAAAAAATTTCGACCAAAACCAACAAATAAATTGGAAAAATTAAAGCTGGTTATACTCACATCCTGTGTTGAGCACACGATATAGGTTTTAGATACATTTATGAAACCCTGGATTGATAGTGTACATGGAAGCAGACTACACATATTCCTGCTCCTTCACACAATGCCATGATGACAAAAGATTGAATGACCGAATATTTCTGTAACCGCATTACCCCGAACTAATGACCAGCTAGCTCAATTATTAAACTTTAATCCTCTGACTTATTTCCTATAGGGCGTAGTTGAGCGGAAGACCAATAAACATCCTTATAAAACTATTTCATCACTGAAGGATGAATAACAACAATGCATTTGATTCAGGCATGCTATCGTTCCCGACCCCGGATTGAGTCCGTTATTGCCGTTATTGGGGATTTTATTGAATAATTGTATAGCTTAGGAGTTAATTAACGTCGTGTAAAAATTTCATGGAGTTATAATAAATTTTGCAAAATGTATGAACAAATTAGTTTTAATGTCAATTTATCCTCAACCGTACGCATCCTGTATTTATGTGTGTTGATGAACAAATAGTTATTTAATAGTTATTTTTAAAGTTAAAAACTAACAAAATGTTAGCAATATAATAATAAATACAACACAAGCACCCACCTATTCGTATATGTGTGTATGGTACAATAGAAAAAGTTCAAGGCCAACTATTGAGGAGAACAAAATCATTTAAAAAGTTTTATGTAAAAGTACACAAGTTATGATATGATATCGTATGGTATTCGTATCATGGGATTTTTCAAATAAAACCATTGACTATTCAAGTTTTCACTAAACATTTTACATTGTTGTGATATGAAGTGGCTATTTATTTGTCATGTGTATGTATGAATATGTAAATGTTTAATGTTCAGTTGTAACGCGGATTACATTACATCAACCATGATTAAACGTTTTAGCCTTCACGTCACCTTTAATATGAAATTGGGTGATGATAACAATAGCATCCTTTTACTACACATTGCAAGTAATTGAAGTGAAAAAAAATTAAAATCAAAAGGAATTTGAATTGAATTTAAATTTTGTTTATAATTTTCTTGTGACAAATGATATTTTTTGTATTAAAAAAAATATAAACATATTCAGCTATTACTGGAACTACTTTTCCAATTGCATATGTGTATGTGTTACGTTTACACAAAAGTTTTCTTAATTTACTTTTGTATGTATGTAGGTTACATTGGTTGATTTATACCCACTGTGCGTAACACATTTAACTATTATGTGATGTTTTTATAAAACTTTGTAACACCACTTTATGTGTATGGATATATATGTTATTGTCGGAGCTGTAAAAATAAGTTTTGTAAATTGTTGAAAATATGAAATATTTTTGAGTATAAAACAAGTGAAAGGAATAAATTTGGCTTAAATCAAATCTGAAATGCACTCAAATTTACAAAGTGATAGCTAATGACCACTTAATAATTTAATACCTACCATACAATTCCATGTCTGAATCTGTTTGGTGCATCCCTCCTATTTTTAAACATATATTTATCGATATGGGGCTTGTACTTTACCCTGGGTGCAGAAAATGAAAATTTACTATCGTGCTCGACTCACATTTGATTGTTGATAAAGAATAGATAAAATTTGTAAGGTCTCAGACGCCTCTTTTTTAGTGGCTATAGTTTTATAAAGCCATGCATGTATCGTCAAACGTCATGTAAAGCAAAAGCAGTGAATTAAATTCATAAGGAATGTTGCCTACCACTGCAGATGCTTTAAACAATTATGACTTAAAGTGACTATTTACTGATTGTGCGTGTGTATTGTATATGTCAATCACCTCTGTCAATTTACTATATTGAAAATAACATGTAAATTTTATACGTATTGTAAAATGACAGTGGCATCCGATGCATTGTAGTAAAACTCATTCAAAATTGGTTTATGCACTCACTCAACTTTAGCTAAGTAGTATACACTTATTTGATCAAAGTTGAAATGTACAAACGTCCGGAAAAGAAGGTCTATAGAATTTGTATAAACAAATGCAATGTGAGAACAAGGGCCACAGAAATTTTGGTGTTGGCTTACATGCGGAAAAAGAGTGTTGTAAGATCACACACAATTATAAACTCTTGTAGATGTAGGTATTTCGTAGATTTGAACGACCTTATACACATATAACTGCATAATTTTTGTTGTTTTAACTGCTTTACAATTCAATGCACAACTGCCAGTTTTCGCCACAGAGGATAATATTTCATATGTGTCTGCTAGTGAGTGAATCGAATGAATAAGTAGAGATTTCGGGTTTATTTTAAAGCAAAACTAGATTTAAAGTCGTATGCTAAAGTAGAGTACACGCAGAATTGTGTGCAATGTTGGTCAGTGCAATTCAAGGACATTACATAAAGAGATGTTAAATCACGCAGCATTATGAAATGTAATAAATAGAATTCTTTAGAAATATAAAATTAGAAACAGAAGGAAGAAAGCAATAGGCGTTTTATGGGAAGGGAAATTGGTTCCATCGAAACAGACAACTAATTCCTACCAACTTTTGTTAAAAATTTTTTCAAAATGGGGCCTTGTTTAGGGAAGAATCTTAAACAATGTTTGCTTCGTCTCGTTTATACCTAAGGCCAAATATACATGACAGAGAGACGGACATAGTAAAATGTGTACAAAATTCTTCTGTACACCTGTCTTCCAGGTGCGAAACATATTTTAATGTTTGGTGAAACATATGTGCAGAGTTTTAAAACATAACTGAGATTAGTAAATAATTATATCACTTTTTGCCTATAATGAAGTTTTTGAATCGACTACATTGTTGAAATACTTTCTTAGAAATAGAAATAGTTTCTTTCAAGAGAAGTAAAACAAAAAGCAGTTAAGGTGAAAATTAAGTACACTTCAATTGGGCATGAATCATTGGATATTTAATATTATATATTCGTGCTGATATTACAAGATTTTTAATAGTCCATATGTGGCTTTAATATAAAAGTATCAGAGACATTATATGCAAATACACTTGGTACTTCATTGAGTAATGGAAGTGTTGGCGCAAACGTCATGAGTAAATTATACCCATTCATCCATTAAGGGTAAAGCAGAACATATTAAAGAATCAGATAACAAAAGAAAAATTACAGTTTTGAAAAAACTTGACAATAACATTCTTTGGTGAAATTTATTTTGTCTCTCTTGTTGGAATTATTTTATAGCAAATATTACTCCAGGGTGACAATAAGTCTTGTCCTTAGTAGTAATGAAGAAAGTTTCAAAAGTCAAATGGAAAGTATTTAAAAATACTTTATAAATCTTATTTAAACTATTTGTTATTAAAACAAATGCTTATTATTGATTTAGGAATCAAAACTCAAATCTATCATTAATTCAATTAATTAAGTCAATTTTTTCCAACAAGGATGTTACGTCGTAAACGCCTACGTAGAGGGACCTCAATTAGATTAATTCAAAATTTCATGCTTATAAAGAGCAGAGGCGTTGAAGACATGTCCAAAAAGTTAGTGTGTTCCGTAAAAATAAAATAACAAGTAATAAAATCAAATTTGCCAAATCTTAAATGACCTCCTCATCTACATATAAACAGTGGGCGTGGCAGTTGCAACTCAAGTTGCATGTCGAGTTTTAAGCTTTGTAAGGTTTTTTGCACATTGTGTTCACAATGTGCATTTTTGGCACACTTTCTGTTTTGGTTGCACTGTTGTAGTCTCAATAGTTATTGAAACTTAAGTTTTAGTGGCACTTCCTTTAGGAGTCGTGCATACAACACCATGTACTTAATAAAATATAATATTATATAAATTATTATTTTAAATTCAATGCAGGTGCGTTAAGAGGAGAATGGCACGTACTTGTTTAGAGGAAATATTTCCATAAAAATATAATATTAGAAAAAAAAAGGAGAAACGTACAAAAAAGCAATTTACTAGCATTACGTTGATTGTTATTGGCAAGTGGTCTCTGATTGATTACTCCACTTGAAGGTTATATGTATTGTATAGTAGAACATATTTAGTATAAAATTGTATGAGAATTATACGTTTTTTATGAAAGAGGTTTTTATACCACAATAACGATATGATACAGCATTAAAAATTAAAGTCAAGTCTTCAAAATTTAAATATTTAACAAGTATTAAGCATACACGAAATCGGGAAGACCCCTATCATTGCTCATTAATATACGTTATGGTATGTTAGATAACGCTACGTTTCTTTCGTTGTGTTACTTTCGTTGGACGTTAACGTTCCACGTTATGCATAATAATACGTAAGGGAACATCTAATAACATATATATATGTAACGCTCCCGCGAAATGTATCTGTAAACTTAACGTTCCCAAGCGTACTTTAACCCCAACGTAATATAACGAATGTAAGATAACATAAAACAATGCAACGTAACTTAATCATACTTAACGCAACTTATCGAAATATATCATATCGTAATGTTTCGAAATGTAACACAAATCCCCGGTCTTAAGGTTTGGAATATCATTGAGAGTGCTAACTAGGGCGGATATCGCACCTGTTTTTCACAATTAACTTAGATTGCAGGTGTGTGAAGTTACACAAAACCAACTTAATTACAGAAAATAATACCACACCCATGGACAATTGTATTTAGCTTACCTTTGCACTTGTTTCCAATTTCTCAACTATTCGTGTTAACAATAAATGGCGCATAACAAAAGTACAACCTGTCTATTCATTGTTGAACTGCATTCCAATGGGAAATGTACACACAATTGAAAAAAGAGAAAAAATATTTCACCCAGTAACAATTGTATGATATGCCTTTATGTACTAACAAGTAAAAAAACTAAATTTGTCCAAAACTTAAATACGCTACACCATTTCTTTCATAATAGTGCAAGTAGTATAATAGAACAAGTACTTTGTAGGATCTCACGCGCCTCCCTCCAGCAGTTGCCAACGGAATAGCAAACTAAGTTTACTCCCATCACTAAGGTGGAGAATACAAAAAGGAAGTATATATTAAGTCATGGTATTCACTTTTTTCCAACTTTTTTGTGCAACTTTCCATTTCAATTGTTCAGCGAAAGCAATGGCATTTAACAATATTTCCGTGATTATTATCATAACATACTTTTATTTTTCATACAAAAATATTTTTTCAAGCAATACTATTGTTTATTGTAAGTGAGCGTGTATATATATGTGACTAATGTAAAACATTAGCCATAAAAAACTATTTGATAAATAATGCGTATTAGTATCCGACTTTTTAATACCCTACAGCACTTGGTTTACAATTGAATAAGAACTTAAAAACTTTATTATACCTAGATGAGGGACTGCTTCGTTTGCCACATTTAAATTTTACGCCTTTATTTATAAAAAATTTGTAAATAAAACGTTTATAAAAAGCTCCCAATTTTATAAAAAACTTTTTTGATGCTCAAGTTGATGTGTGTTACTAACTAATCAGCTTCTTGCCACGCGTATAATTTATTTTTAGATGTGGAGGGTATTAAAGATTTGTGCTAAGCTCAAGGTAGCTTTTTTAATTTGGTTTTAATTCAATTTTAATTCAATTCCAACCTCAAACAAGAAAATTTTCCAATAATACAATATTTTGCTTATTTCAATAATTGTTTGCTTAAAATTGATTTGGTTTTAAATTTGCACAAAAATAAAATAAAATATATTTTATAAATTTTTATTGAAAATGCATAAATAACTGATGTCACAAATAATATTTGCGGTAGATAACATCATAAAGAAGGGTGAATATACCACCGACACAGGGGAAAAATTTACATTGTCAACCGCATAGTCACATAGTCACATACTCGGACACAGATATTACAATTAATGCCTAAATGTATGCATAACATTTTGCAATGGTATGCTGATGATCCTATATATGTACGTACGTCAACGTGTGTAAAGAAATTATTTTGTATGGGTTGAGCTGAATGGTTGGTGGTAGGGCAATAACCATGGCGAACATGAATCAATAACAATTACTCTGGCATGTAGAAAACGTGTGAAAGGGCAAATGAACTAACACGGACGTTGTAAAATGGGTACTTGACAATATACGATTTGTGTAAATATAAGGGTTTAATCTGGGTGCACAAGTAAGTGATATGTTTGAAGGAACAAGGGAGAAAGGAAAAAGAGAAAGCAATAAGCAGCTTAGAAACAATTTAAAAAGTGATATTTAGTGCAAAGCCATGGGCGTGTCTTTTAAAATTTAATCAAATTAATGTTCTACCCAAAAGCGCAATACTTTAAATAATTTCGAGCGCTTCTATGAAGAGGGCAGTGCATTCGTTTTCGATGTAAATCCAGAGATTCTTAAAGCTTGTTTCGAAGAATTTAATTCTCGGAGTACTATCCTGTGACAATCTAATCAACCACTCTTCTTCTGGAACAAAAATTCACAATCCGATAGATCAATCGCGGCAAAGAATTTCATATGCGATCATAATTTTCTTTATATAATATAGAAAAATTCTCTTTCAATAGAGATAAAATTTCTACTATAGGTGAAGTAATTGACTGTGAACTATGTGGTTTTACCAAGCGGAGAAAAGAAATCAAAACAGAAAGTTTTTTTCTTCCATAGAGAGTTACAAGCTTCCCAGCTATCACAGGGTAACTCTTTTTAGTAAAGCTGTTAATTTTTCGATTAATATCAGAAAGTTTCTCTCGTTTCATTAGATGCTGGCTTTCACCCGTATAAAGTAATCATATATGTCAGCTAATTATGCTAAAGTATAATTTTGTACTCCAACTATTATCTAGAACATACTGAACATGTATTAACAATTCATTTTTAAATTCCAAAAATCGGTGGAAACTTTTGCCCTGGACAACCATCTCACTTTAGTTTAAAAAGTAAACCACCATATTTCTATTCCATGGGAAAAATTACTTAAAAATGTGCGTCTTGAAGGGTCGCACTTTTATGGGTCACTAATGGCTCTCTGTGCATAAAACAGTGAGTCCATATAATATTATATTTCCGTTTTTTTTGGCAATGGTCGCAAACATTTTGAATGATTTTACCATTGATGGGGCACCATTCGTACAAATTCTTAAGGACAACTCAAGGGCTATCTGCACTGCGACCATAAGGTCTATTGTGCAAGCCCGTGCTCTCAGTCAAGGAGTAGGCTTTTAAAGTAGCTCAAGACTTTCCTGGGCTCAGAGCTCCTCTGGAGGTATCACATGTTTTCCAAATAGCTGATGCCTGCTTCTGCTTGAAGCAAGACAGTTGCAGAGTATGTGTTCAGGCGTCTCAGGGGCCGCCTCATATAGTCGGCATATGTCGCTATCAGATACCTCCATTTTGCGAAGGTGGTATCTAAGGGTACAGTGACCCGTGTAAAGGCCAGTTAGTACCCTGATCTCGCCTCTTTGGAGTTCCAGGAGCTTTTCAGCATTCCTGGACGATTTTATGAATGTTTTGGCTTGCCTTTTGCCTTTGCAGGTCTCCCAATGGGAGGCAGCCTTTTTCATAGTTAGTTGTCCCACCATTTCCATGATGTGGGTTTTAGCCACACCGCAGAATGGTTCTGGACCGATCATTCGCCGATGGGCTCCCCTGTTAGCTAAACAGTCAGCTCGTTCGTTCCCTACGTGGCTAGGCACCGATACATTATGTTCATTATGCTTGCCTAGCTCGTTCAGTAGATCCATACATTCTGATGTCAGTTTAGATTTCACTACGTTTAGATTTCACTACGTTTAGATTTCACTACCCACCATGCCAAAGCTGCATAGGTTAGCATCGGGAGAATAATTGTGTTATAAGACCAGTAAGTCATCTTTGGATTCATACCCCAAGTTTTTCGAAAAAGTCGTTGACAAGCATAAAAGGTGCGAGTCGACTTCTCAATTATATATTTCAGGTGAGGATTCCTTGTTAAGGTTTTATCTAATTTTAAGACTAAATATGTCACCTCACTTGAGTACATCAATTGGGTACCGTTTAGATAAATGTTATCTAATTCAAGTTTTCTCCTATTGGAGAAACGGACCAGGACCGTTTTTTGCGGGTTAATATTAAGATCCTTATCCTGGCCATTTTTGTGTTAATATTAGGGCTGTCTGCATTCGTTCGGTAAGAACTTGTTCATGCCAGCCCACAACACAAATGGCTATGTCATCCACATAGCCTAGTGTCTTAAACCCCATACTGTTGAGCTTTATTAGTAGGTCATCTATGAGGAGAGAGTACACCCCCTTGTGGGCAACCTCTGGTGGCCCCAGTTGTCATAGTCGTCCCTGCAAGCTCAGTGGTGATGGTTCTGGAGTTTAACATTGAAATAACCCATCTGGTTATCATCATTGATATACCTTTGTCTACCATGGCTGTTTCTATTGAAGACGACGTGTTATCAAAGGCTCCTTGAATGTCGATGAAAGCTGTGAGAGCTATATATTTAGACTCTAACGCCCCCTCTATTACATTCGTCAGCTCATGGATAGCCGTCGTAGTGGATTTGCCTTTTTGATAGGCATGGGATTATAGTGGAAGGGTTTTATTCTAATATAAGTGTCCCTTATAAAATTGTCTAGAGTTTTCTCCATAGTTTTAAGGAGAAAGGAGCTGAGGCTTATTGGTCTATACGATTAGGGTAGGCGTTCATCCTTGTTTCCTTCTTGTATAAATACCACTTTAACCTCATTCCAGTTTTGCGGAACAAGTCTCATGAGAAGGCTTGCTCTAAATATTGTGCAAAAAGTAGGAACAATGGTGGACGATCCCTGTTGTAGCATACATTGTCTGATACCGTCCGGCCCTGGAGATTTGTATGGACCAAAATATGAAAGGGCGCATAGCATCCTGTTATGTTGGAAGATTTTGTTCGCGAGACTGCGTTCCCTAGGAACTCCCAATGAGGTTACCATTGGGTTCTCCTCGGAGCACCGTTTCACGTTCACTAGGCAACTAGGAAAGTGAGTTTCCATAAGGAGGCGACTCGTTTCCTCTGGTGTCGTGTAGCTTCCATCAGATTTTTTCAGAGTACTAATACCGTTGCTGTGTCCCTTTGCAAAGGCTTTTTGGAGTCGAGCAGCCTCAGGAAGATTTTCAATCTCCTCGCAGTAGTCCCTTAATGCAACTCTTTTGGATCGCTGCAACTCGCGATTATAGTCAGTTAGAGCAGATTTGTATTCAGTTCAGCCGCCTGTCCTTTTTGCTCTATTGAATAGTTTCCCAGCCTTATCCCTAAGCTTTTTTAGTCCTAGGTTCCGCCAAGGTACGTCCCTCTTTATCTTTTTCATTTTTTGAGGGCAGCTTTCGTGGTAGGCTAGTTGAATATTGGAACATAGGACAATGGATTCCTGTTCCAGTTCTGCTGAGTTTGATATTGTTTGCAGAGATTGGTTTGCGTTATAACTAAGGTGATAACGGAAAAGATCCCAGTTGGTATTTTTTGGATTGCGGTAGGCAAGGCAAGTTTCGATGTTAGCTGTTAAATCAAATCTTATGTGACGATGGTCAGACATGGAGACCTCGTCAGAAACATGCCAGCCTGAGGTAGCGGAGTAAAGAAAGGGACTTGAAAGTGTTAAATCTATCACTTCCCCCCTGATTATATTACGAAATGTCGGTTCGCTACCCCGGTTAACAATGATAATATTGTTATTAACTATATATTCAAGAAGGTACTCACCCCTAAAATTGTTGTTTGAGCTACCCTAGGCTGTATGGTGTGCGTTCGCGTTGCAGCATATGAACCATTTTAGTTTTCTGCTGCGACAATACTCTACCAGGGCTTCTACTTCATTTGTTGGTGCTCTG
Source organism: Crataerina pallida (assembly GCA_949710015.1). NCBI lineage: Eukaryota > Metazoa > Arthropoda > Insecta > Diptera > Hippoboscidae > Crataerina > Crataerina pallida. The sequence continues at coordinate 18,383,566 of OX453291.1, forward strand.
GCTTCGCCCCTTGGAAAGTAGGCGGTTGCAAGGACGACAGGGGTTCCCCGCCGATAAAGGGCACCTTTACCCAAACCGCCACTAGATCGCCTTGGATAAACTCTGAAATGGGGATGTAAGTTAATTTGTCGTTAATTATCATGGCCGTTCTTGGTCAGCCATGTCGATTGTCGTAAATTAGCTTACCTTTTGTGTTGAGGCCTTTTACAACCCCAGAATGTATCCAGGGTTCCTGGATGAAGGCTATATCGAGACTTTCGGTTGTGAATCTCCAACTAAGCACGTCAGAAGCAGCCTTAGCGTGATGGAGATTCACCTGAATCATCTTCACTGCATTAGTGACGGTCATTGGCGGATCTGGCGGCACGTTTATTTACCTTCCTTCTCCGCTGGTTACCGCGAATTACAGCATGTTCCGCGGTAGTTCTGGTTTTGCCGTAGTAGAACATCGGTGCTATGAGTTGACGTGCTGGCACCCTCCGAAGGTTTAGTACCAGATGCGGGTTTTTCAACCTTTTCGGACCTTTGAGCTCCACCTCTAGGCCTCAGTTGCGCCAATCCATAGCCGTAGTCAATCGCATAATTGGTTTTCCTCAGATTTTCAGACGAGGCATTGTCAATAGCGAGTCCTCTCCTTTGCCGATGATCCAGAAGTCCGCCTTGAGGCCTTCATTTTGGCCCTCAATGAGGCGAAGGATGTCTCCAGTATATTTTTCCTCCTTTTCGGGGAAATAACCTACAAATATATGAGGTCGTGGAATGTCGGCCTCATCTACCGCTTTAAGAATAGCCCCGTTCCAGGGGTGCAATGTTGGCACCACCGACTTGAGCCAATCTGCAGTTTGTTTCCTTTTACAGGTAAAGGGCCGGGTCTAAACGTGTAGCCAGTGAACTTTGGCTTAACGGTGCCCTTGCATTGGTCGCAAATTTTTTTCAGCACGCATGTCTGAATCGCCTTCAATTTAGAATCGTCCCACTCACTACTCGGAAAATCGGGTGGAATGACTCCTACACGGACGAGCTCTGCCACCTCTTTATATGAAGGGGTAATCGTCGACGCTGTGGGTGCTACCGAGGTATTGGGGGGCGAAGTTATCTTCTGGGTAGCCGTCCGTTTTGGTGGGGGATCCTGGGTGCCGGGAGAGATCGTGTCATTCAGCCGTCCGCGCTTTTGCGCGAATTTGGACATAGGGGCAACGTCATTCAGGGGTCGCTTACTTCGTTCGCAGGCCTCCTCATACGACATTCCACTCGCCATTAATTTCTTCAGGCGTTTCCGAGCGGCACCACTTCTGCGCCACTGTCTAACGCCTGAGCCTTCTTCCTCAGTTTGAGCCTCAGAAGTTTGAGGCTGTGAACTAAGCAGGGCATCTTCTTCATCCGTTGGGATTTTGTCCTTTTTATTAGATTCTAAAATCTCCATTGTTATTCCATAGCGAATGATGTTTTCACCTTCAGACGCCAGTGGAAGGTCAGCTTCTTTGACCTGGTTGCTGTTATCAACATTAGCTGGTTCAATCATCTGCAAGATAAAAGAAAAAGGGATTAGAGGACCTCCGAGATAGAGCCCTTATATCTCGGATGGGCATTTATACTCTAGAGGGCGCCCAGTATCTGGAGGCCACCTTTAGCGGCACACTCACTTCATCCCTTTAGCATGGTGAACACTGTGGGATTACGGGTTTTATCGAGTTGTCCTCTCTAGATCCACCACTTTTTGTGAGAACAGGGACACCTCGAGAAGGAGGTAGCATAGCTACCAGTGGCGGTCTTAGTGGTAGTTAGGCTAGGCATTCCGGAGAAGTGCTATATTCGCATTCTACCACTCGGATGATAGGTTTCACTTGGTTCTATCGGTCGGTTCATGACTCCGGATTCATAAATTTGTAAATTAAAAAAATATAACAATTTGAAAGCTTGTTGGTGAGTGCCTTCTCGGTGTCTTCTGACATATATTTATACCCTCCACCTTAGTAATGAGAGTATATCAAGTTTGTTCTTCCATTTGCAACACCAAGAAGGAGGCGCCAGAGACCTTACAAAGTATGTATATATATGTATCCTTGATCAGCATTTAAAACATGTAGGTAAAAACATTCGAGTCCGTATGTCCGTCTGTCTGTTTATTGTTGGCATTCTCACGATCGTAAACTTTGAGGTATTGAGCTGATATTTTGTACAGACATTTCTAGTTTCTGAACGCAGTTCACTATATAAATCATACAAAATAGGTCAATAGCCACGCCCATAATTGACAAAAAATCTATTTATCTGCCCAAACCATTGAGCTGGGAAGTTGGAATTTGGTACGCATTTCTATAATTATTCCATTCATTAATAAGCCAGAAAGTGGTCGTGATGGGATAACAGACACGCCCACAATTGACAAAAATCTTTACATTTACAACAAAAATTAATACATATACTTGAAATTTAGTGCACCTAATTATGGTTATTATATCCATCGATGTTACAAAAAACCCATTCACAGCGTAAGACTTCACTTGCAAGCTGATACGTAATACATACACTGTTAGAGAAATGTATATATATATATGTATATATATTTGTATATATATATATTTTATATATATATATATTTGTATATATATATTTGCCACGCCCACTGTTTGGCCTAAGCCAAATTTAATTGTCTTATTCGTTAATTTTATTTCTTATTGTGTCATATGAACGAGAAATATTTAGTACTTTTTTTGCCTAACTGTAAACTATTTCACAACACGCGGATGTAATAAGAGACCGCTATAATGTTCGCTTTTATTTGAACAACAACCAATTGCGCAACTTCATATGGCGCCTGTTGAGCCTTTTCAAAAATAGTTACTTTTTTTTAGTGTTTTACTTATTTAGTTTGTATATCCAACAACCGTTTAAAATAGTTTTGTGGTAAGCTTGCCAGCATTGCAGTAAACTGACTTCGCTGGAACCAGCGCGCTATTGCTTAGTTTTTATCCACACACAATATAATTTCTCACTTTACTTTTTATAATGAAAGCATTACAACAACTCCTTACACTTGAATCCGTATCATCAATATTCTTTCTCTCTTTTAAATTTCTATGGGTTGTCAATTATAAGATGGACGAAACGACAAGTTTATATCTTAAAAATGATACTTATTTCAAAATAATAGCAAATGTAAACAAAGAGCACATAGAACAAGAGTGTGTGTTCGAGGTTCTGTACGTAGTTTTAACGGCAATTTAATTTTTAAGAAACTTTACATAAATACTCATAATACTCAATAATCATGATGTTATACAATACAGTAATTAGGTTGGCATGTAGTACAATTCAGTCGAAGCCAATATCCTTGATTAAAGTTTTTAAAGTTCCAATAATAGCTTCCCAACAATCAAATTAATTGAAAAGCATTCTTTTTTGTAAAATGGCAAACTTCGAAAAAATTAAAATGAAACAAGTAAAAAACCAAATCTCGTTTTGGGCAAATCTTAAATACCTTTCACAAGGCATGCAAACAGTATGCGTGATAGTGTATGTATTACGTATCCATTTGAAAGCCGAGGATTTTTCGTAAATTGTGGGCATTTTTGACTATGTGCATTTTTGGCATATCGATGCCCGGGGTAATTAAAAATATAATTTCAAACTATAGATAAATATATGTGCAGATGAGTTTATCGACTGGCGACAGTTGGGCGGGACTCTTGACCGATTTTGTATGATTTAAATAGTGAACTGCGTTCAGAAACTAGAAGTGTCTGTACAAAATATCAGCTCATTATCTTAAAGTTTGCGACCGTGAGAGTGCCAACAACACACAGACTACACACACATGGGTAGATCAAGTCATATTTCAATATTTTGTTTGAATATTTCTATTTTGTAAAGTGTTGTCTAAGGAAGGAAAAACTTAGTATACCCTCCATCTTATGTAAAAACAATGCCAAAGGCATAATGTGTCTGCAAGCCAGCAGATAGTCATGCAGTTAAAATGGGCATTAGTGAGGATTAAGAGGCAATTGCGAGCGGTCATTTATGTATATATGTATGCTCGTGTTACAACCTTTTCGTAACACTATAGGTTAAAACTATAATAAATTAATGCAAGGTTGATTACAAAGAGATTTTAACATAATAAAAAAAAAAAAATTATGAAAGTCATGTGATGAGGTAGTTACAATATTACAACTACTTCAGCCGAGAACGCAGCATTCACTTAGAGACTTAAGTGTTCTGTTTCTATCATTCTACGTATTACGAGTTAATCGCAAAATGCCTTTGAGTTTAAAATTAAGATTTTAATTCAATTAATCGGATAAATTTTTACACAAAACAGAGACCACAACTAAAGATTAAAAATTGAAAATAAAATTCCAAAATAACGATTTAAAAATAAAAAAACTGAAAATCCATAAAGTTATATCTATCAAATTGAAATTTAGTTTATTTCTCATGCACACTTGGCACATCCATTTGTCAGTGGCCGTAATGTGTTATTATACCCTCCACATTAGTGATGAGGGTATACTAAGTTTGTTCTTCCGTTTGCAAACATTTAGAAGGAGGCGTCAAAGAATCTACAAAGTATATATACTCTTGATCAGCGTCAAAAACTGAGTCGATTTATTCATGTACGTCCGTGTGTCTCTTTAGTTTTTACACGCATATCGCTAACAAAAGTGGGCAAAAATCTTTAAAGAGCCTCGCCCACAATCGACAAAATTTTATTTATCTATTTGATACGTATATCTATAAATATTGTCTTCAACGATGGCCAAAAGTGGTCGTAGTCGGATAACAGACACGCCCACAATAAATAAAAATCTTTATATCTGCCATAAAAGTTGACCTAGGAACTTAAGATTTAATATGGGATACATAGTTACTTCATCCACTGATGTGCCAAAAGTGGGCATGGTCCGATAACAGACACATCAACAATTTGCAAGAAACCGTAAAACGTAAAACTAGACCCGCAAGCTGAAACGTAAGACATACACTCTGAGAGGGAGAAATATATATATGTATTTGCCACGCCCACTGTTATGGATGTGGGGAATATTTAAGATTTGGTCTAAACCAAATTTAGTTTTCTTACTTGTTTTACTATAATTTGTATTTGGCAGCTAAAATTCAGCTTAAAATTTTGTACACATAATCTTAAGCTTAAAGGATATTTTATGGCTCAGATCGGTTAAGTAAATTGTGTAATTTATAATTTTTTTTTTTTTTTTGTCAGTATCATCATCGCCATTCCGGATCGAACGAACGACTATCCAATCCTATAAACGGGATTGGATAGATCTGCGATAGTTTGCAGATCGCGACACCGACACCGCAACCGAAATGATTAATCAGCTACACAATCATGGTTCAGCTGATGGAAGTACAAGTTAGACAGAGTTTAAATATTTTATTAATTTAATTTTAATTATATCAGCATTTTCACACAGATCGATTAAATGATAGTTGTCATTATAGGTCTTGCATAACCGTCGTAACGGGTTATTATTGCTATAGTTATTTTTGTAATAATTTACGCAAAGAAACCGAAAATATCTAGAAGGGCGTCGAGGTACATTGATATTAATGCTAGACAATAAAGACGCCGAATCAATACAGTTATTAAGCAAATTGTGCATAAAACACACGTTCAACATTGTCCTTCTGCTTGTGAGGGTAGGAAGTTTTATCCAAGCAAGACGATTTGTATATGAGGGCAGCCTCAGGTTAGGACTCCGTGGCAGACCACGAAGAGAAAAAAGTAAAAACTGTTTTTGTATAGATTCAATTTGGTTGGTATACACTTCATATTGCGGATCCCAAATTACAGAGCAGTATTCTAAAATAGGCCTTACTAAAGAGGTAAAAAGAAGTTTGGTTGTATAGGGGTCCTGAAACTCCTTCGACCATCTCTTAATAAAGCCTAAAGTTCTGTTGGCCTTATTACATGTAATATTAATATGCGCATTAAAAGTTAGTTTACTGTCCAGTAGCACGCCGAGATCATTAATGGATGATACCCTTTCAATTGGGACATTATTAATTATGTAGTTTGTATTTACCACCTCCCTACGACAGAAGGTCATATGCTTACACTTTTTGACATTCAAGGACATTAAGTTGTTGGAACACCACTCAACGAACCGGTTAATGTCATCCTGCATAAAAACTTGACCCCGCACAGACTTGTAACTATAGATAAGTTTAACATCGTCAGCATACATTAGTACACGACAATGTAGAACAACACTAGGCAGATCGTTTATAAACAGTAAAAATAGAAGGGGACCAAGATGGCTACCCTGCGGCACACCAGAGTGAACTTCAATTTCTTTGGAGAGTACATTATTGAATAAGACACGTTGGATACGTCCAGTAAGATACGAGTAAATCCATTTAAGATTGCCTTCGTAAAAGCCAATATGTTTTAGTTTATTAAACAGAATTAAGTGGTTCACAGTATCGAACGCCTTGCTAAAGTCTGTGTAAATTACATCGGTTTGTTCACCGTTAATGAACGAATGTAGCAAGTTCCAACAGGTTGGTTGTGGTAGATCTTTTTTTCAGGAACCCATGCTGATAATCAGAAACAATAGGTGATAATTGAGATGATAGAGTATCAGACAGCAGTTTTTCAAAAAGCTTTGGAATTGCACTTAATTTCGCAATGTCACGATAGTTAGATATATCGGATTTATAGCCGGCTTTGAATAATCGAGTAATAAAGGATTTTTTCCACAAGCTTGGCAAGTAGGATTGTTTGATGGAGGCATTGAATAGTTTAGCTAATGGATGATATAAACGTGATGCACAATTTTTTAATATACAATTCGGCACACCATCAGGGCCAGGATTGTGTTTATCGTCTAATGCTAGCATACTTTTAAGAACATTGTCACGGTTAAGGAGATTAAAATAGATATTATTAGAATTCACTGAGTTATAATAATTAATGTTTTGCACATTTTTTGACACATACACAGACTGAAAAAAGTCGGCAAACATATTTGAGATTGTATTATCGTTACTGGACTCATTATTATTATACTTCATTGACGGTGGGTAAGAGCTAGATTTCTTTTTTAAATTAACAAAATCATAAAAGGATTTAGGATTAATTATTATATCATTTTTCACTTTTTGCATATAGTTCGTATAACTAAGTTTGTTAAAAGAGTTATACTTTGTGCGGGCCTTCATAAAATTCATATAGTCAGCAGACGAATTGGACTTTACATAGCGTTTGTAGAGTCTGTTTTTATTATTTTTTAAATATTTAAGTCTTTTGTTTGACCAGGGTGGTCCACACATATTTGAGATAGCGGTATAAGGCACGGTTTGAGAAAAAAGATCGAACAATTTATCATAGAACATAACAACCATCGATTCAATATCTGTATTCGAAACTGCTGATGATCCATCAGGTATAAATGACCAATTTACGTTAGAAAGTAACTTATTTAGTTTAGTATAATTTGTTAATTTGAAATTATAGCGACAACATTTCGTTGAGTTTTTTATTAGAGCAGGTATGTAAATCCAATGACAATGATACTGTTGGATGAAATTTATCCTCTGGGTACACAATTGGGGGACACTGCTTAACAGAATAATTAGAAGTAACGTTAGAAAAAACCAAATCAAGTGTTCTGTTCAAAACGTTCTTAATATTATTTAGTTGAAACAAATTTAATTCAAATAATTCATTTAGTAATTCATTAGTCCATGTAACATTAGTTAGAGGAAGCATATATATATCATCTTCAGCTCTAATCCATGAGATTGAAGGTAAATTGAAATCGCCGAAGATAAAGACGACATCATCACGTTTTAATAATAATAATAATACTTTTATGGCGCATACATGATTAGAATAATGAAGGACGGATACATTAGGTGGAATGTAGGAGCAAGAAACATATACAGTGATATTGAATAATTTAACAGCAACACATATAAATTCGATATCATTGGTTACACTTGTGTCAACCAAACTGGAACAGAGTGATGAAGACACAGCAATCAGAACACCTCCACCACGCCTATTCATCCGGTCACATCTGAAAACATTGTAATTCGGACAAAAAATTTCTGAATTCAATACAGACGATGATAGCCAAGTTTCAGTAAAGATTATAATGTCATCATTAAATGAGTAGCTATTTAAGAATAATGTCGATAGTTTGGAATTTAATCCCCGAACGTTTTGATATGATATAGACAGAGACACCCAACTTAGTTTTTTGAATTTTGTTGGTTAGCAGAAGGCAAACGTACAACATCAGATAGTTTACGCTTTTCTTTATATGTATATTCCCGTACAAATGTTTTGGCAGGCCAAAAGTTATTTATTTATTTATTTATTTATTTATTTACGATTTGCTTTCACCTATACAACAAGGCTTATGCCTTATTATTATAGTATAGGTGTGTATAATATACAATTCAACAGTTGTGCATGTATGTATAACTTACTATATATTATTATAAACATTTATATATGAATACAATTCAAATTAATGGACTCATGAAACAAATGCATGTTGTTGTATATATAAGTTTGTATGTAAGCATATATTTAAGGTGTATATGTATGTACTGATAAAATACAAGTATATAACTGTGATGAGCTAGTGTTTCTGTCATGATATTAATAGTTATAGTTTGTAATTAGTTGTAAAACAGGGTTAGTTGTTTTTTGAATAGCTTCCGATTACATGTTGTCTGTATATGACCAGGTAAGGCATTCCATAATTTAATGCAATTTATAAAATATTGCCTTTGGGACCAGGAGGAGTAGTGTCTTATTTGGATGATTTTTTTCCCTCTATTACTGCTTGCAAAACTCAACACATCATACAGATACGTAGGTTTTTTTGTGTAGATTATCGCGTGAAGAAATATTAAGGCCTTCTGTTGCAAAAAATGATCTATGCTTAGACCAAGGAAATGTTGAACATGGCCTGATATACGTTCCCATCTCTTTAATCCATAAACGTATCGAACAATATTATTTATGGCCACTTTTAGCCGATGCATAGCCACTGAACCGCAAAAACAGAAAGTCTCACATCCGTATAATAAAGTTGGCAGCAGATATGTTTTCGCTAACAACGCTCTAATACGTATGGGAACTACACGCTGCGTTAGCCATAGACCTCTCATTTTTGCATACAATTTAGCTGTGGCATAAGAAACGTGCTTTTCCCAATTTAGCGAATCATCAATCAATATACCTAAAGTTGTGGACACCTTAACCTGTTGAATAGCTTCATTATTTAGTACAATATTCAGGTTTTGATTGGGAGATAAGCTTCTTTTATTAATGTGCAGAAATTTACACTTGCTGCAATTTAGTGCCAACGTGTTGTTTGATGCCCATGTACTTACAGCTGCCAAATCTTCATTTATTTTAATAATACATTCAGGAATATTTTCATACTTTCCAGCAAAGTACAACTGGACATCGTCAGCATACATATGAACTTTGCAGTGTGTTATACAGCTTGGCAGATCATTTATATAGAGTGAAAACAGAAGAGGCCCCAGTACCGATCCTTGAGGTACTCCCCTGAACGTGTTTAGACTTTCGGATGTATTTTCTTCATGCACTACAACTTGCGATCTTCCAGTTAAATACGAATGTATTAGTTTTACTGCAGTATTAGAAAATTTAAAGTCACGCCGAAGCTTCATACAGAGTACATTATGGTTTACACTATCAAATGCCTTCGTGAGATCAAGAAGAACCAGGAAAGCTGTATTACCTTCATCCACCTTTACACGTATATCTTCTGTAATTTTAATTAATGCAGATGTACAACTATGTTTAGGGCGAAAGCCCGACTGATGTGTATCAATCAAATTATGTTGCATAAGATAACGATGGATTTGGTGATATAACAATTTTTCAAATACTTTAGATAAGTATGGTAGAATGGCAATAGGCCGATAATCATCAACCTTCTTCGGCACAGGAATTATTTTTGCCTGTTTCCATTTTATTGGAAATGAACTCGTTGTAATAATAGTGTTTATAATATGCGTGATGTATGATAATATATTAGGTAATAACATCTTAATAAATTTAGGATGTATATCATCAAGACCAAAAGCATTAGATTTAACGCTAAGACAAGCTTCAAGTACATCTTCTTGGCTAACATTACTTGTACAAAAAACAATTGTGCTATTGTTTTGATCTATTTCATTATTATTATTATGATTATCACAGCGTACATTGCCAATAACGTTGGGTTGAACTGGTAGATTTGTGAATTTATAGTTGAGTTCATTAACATCCAGTTCGATTGAACTACCAACTTTTTTACCATTTACCCCTAGGTTTTTTATCATGGTCCATAACTCCTTACCCGACTTGGTATTTGTGAATTTATCCGAATAATGTTTTGCTTTTGCTGCTTTAATTTTCGCATTGACATTTCTTCTGATTTGTTTGTATTGAGTATATAATGCATTCATTCTGTATCTCTTCCAACGCTTATAGACTTCATTCCGTTGTAATATTAATGCTTTTATTTCATCGTTAAACCAATGTGTATTGCGCTTTACAGGGACTATATACTTTAGTGGGACATATTGATTAAAAAGATAATTTATTTTGTCATCAAAAAATTGCAATTTTTCATCAACATGAGGCAAATAATGTATGATATCCCACGATATTACTTCCACTGCAGTACAAAGTCTAGTGTTATTAATACTTGCATAATCTCTATAACAAATGCTAGTGTGCTGATGAACATGTTCAAAATTATACGTAATCATTATTATTACTGTTGAGTATTGTGTCAAAATGATCATCAGGTACAACTATCTTGAATGATGATTTCGAACGATTATATGAAAAGTTAAATTTATAGGAATTGATATCGATGTCAGCATTGAATTTCGATTTGATATAAAAATTAATGTCCTCGACCGTCGTGTCCGGAGCAAACCGTGAAACGAATATTGATTTTTTAGGGGGAACAATGACAAGATCCTTCGGTTTGATTGTGACAGAAGGAACGATAGTAGTTGACGTTTACAGCATTTATGATAGATTCATCAATTAAGTTGACAGGAACATTGTCTCTAGATTGTTTACCAGTCTTTTGCGCAGAGTTGTCGCTGCCCGTGATTGGCGTGGATGGCTTTGCGGACGATTGCTTTTTAGTGTTAAGTATTTTAGCATTTCTCTTGCGAAGAGCTCTGGGTGATTTTTTCGGAGACGGTATCTTATTAGCAGGCAAGGATTTTTTCGGTGACGGCGACTTATCGGATGGAAATGAACTATTATTATACATGACTGATTCAAAACGAATTAGGCTCTCTGCAAGATTATTAAAATCGGCCTTAAATAAGCTAAATTCACTTCTTAACGATGACACGGTATTATAAAACTCTAAATTATAGCCAACACAGCCATCACAGCACCATCGGAGGTTCCGAATGTCGTTAACAAAGTCAGCGGCGCGTGCGGGAATACCTACACAAGAAGCATGAAATACTTCATTGCATATCCAGCAAATAATAGACCGAACATCATAATCATCGGTAACCTTACAATTGACAAAAGCACAAACCATGATGAGTAACTAACTAAACCACCAAATAAATGTAAATATAGTATATATATAAGTAGACAAAAAATAATACAGTTCAAGTACCGTTTATTTCTTTGTTACAAAGTTAAGAGTAAATATTTAAAAGAGAAGAGATGTGAGTTTATATTTTGAACAGAAAAAAGAGAGATACACAATAAGTAAACGGAAAGTAACTGATTTATTAAACAACAAACACACAGACCACACAATGGTGTTGTTGTATAAAAAGTAAATCAAATTATAAAAAGAAAAAAATTGTCTATTTTTGCCAAAGCATTTAAAATTGTTAAATTATTTTTTGAAAATAAACAAAGAATACTTAGCTTCGATAACACTCGATTATTTTTCAGAACACAAAAATCAAGTTAGATAATTATTAAGAATCACTTTTAAAAGTTTACAACTTTACACAACTTAACGACTCGACAGCTCAGCGAATATATTTATCTTCATTGAATCGAATACACTGCCATAATTTTAAAATATGTATATTTCAATGGAAAATTTCGTGCAGAGACGTGAATCGACACTTACTTTGTATTGAGGATTATGGGTGTTGTTCTTGATTTTGTAATTCATAAACTTCATAAATCAAAGAAGGTTTTTTCTAATTTGTTAACATTTACAAACAAATACAGTCGTTACCCATGATTTACATTTTTAAAGCAGTCTTTGAGAAAAAGTTATGCTAGTGACAATAAATTAAAAAATATATAAGCTAATGTAAAATCCTTTACTAACGAACGTTAATTGAATCTTTGTTTTGCATAATATTAAAAATAAATGTTAAAATAATTTTCTCATATTTACTCGACTAAATTTTTTTTTATTTTTATAAAAAAAGGAAACTTTTACATTTTAAAACGTATCTCAACGTTGTTGAAATATTAGACTCTGGTTTGAGCAAATGTTGCTTTTGTTGTTGGTATAGAACTTAAGCTTTTCACAATTTGCACTTCCCTCTAAATGTATAATAAATCTCCCCCAATTCCAAATATTAATAATATGTTTATATAAATGTTTGTTAAATAAAATCTGAATTATATAGGGTGTCCACCGGGAAGGTATACTGCTTTGTTTTGCCGCCATTTCGATAAACATTAGTCTTGACAGTTCATATTTGGCAGTCGTGAACTAGACACGTGGCAAATTTATTATGGAAAAATATTCGATAAACCAACGTGTTTTAATTGTTAACATTTTATCAAAATCAATCATCGATTACTGTGACAATGAGAAGGTTACGTAAAATTTTTGGGAGAAACGTGCCAACAAAACGTACTATTTATCGTGTAGTGAATGATTTCGAAGAAAGAGGATCTGTAGGTGATAGGCCCAAGCATGGACCACAACGTACTGCAAGATCGACTGAAAACATTACTGCTGCTCAATAAAGTGTTCAAAACAATCCATCAACCTCAATCCGACGCCGTGCTCAGGAGGTCTTCAAAGAACAACTTTGACCACAATTTTGCACAAGGATTTGCATTTCTTTCCGTATAACATTCAGTTGGCACAAGAGCTTCTTCCACAAGACCATTTACGCCGCCGTACATATGCCAATAGGATGTTACAGCTCGCCCATGGCAACTCCGATTTTCATGAAAAAATCGTAATGAGTGACGAGGCACATTCATTAAAAGTAACAGTCTGGTGTCTTTTTAATGCCACAACTGCATGCTTTGGGTTTGATTAACATGTGGTATCAATAAGACGGTGCCACATCACATACAGCCAGGATTACAATGGAGTTACTGCGAGTAGTATACCTTCCCGGCGGACACCCTGTATAAAGAGTTCGTGTAGGTACGTATGTAGAGTGTGCTGTCTCTAAGGCTCTTTACGTTGGTTATGCATTGAAAGCATACATGTGGTAATGTGGTACAGCGTTATCTCCGGCGTCGTACATTTAACACGTATGCGTACTTTATTGCCATGGTGATCTCTATATGCATTGGGTTTTATACACAAGTGGATATTTAGGCATGCAGAGGGTTATGATAAACCAACATATTTTCGACCTTTAGCTTGATTACAAGAAATACATGAATAGATAGACGGACAGGGTCACATCAATTAAATCAGAGATTTTGATTCTGAACCGTTCGATTTTTAAGTTGATTGTGGCATTTGTCGTATTGAAGTGTACAAAAACAATGTACAATGTGCACAAAACAATGTGTACAAAACAAATGCATAAATACCATATATTTGTAGATTATAATATGGGCAGGATCTAGTAATAAATGTAAAATGTTATGAAATGTCATTTTGCTTTACTCCTACAAAGTAGTTTTCATGTCGTACAAAACACCTCCACTTTATTTTCTATTTACCAATGAGGAATTGAATACCTTGATTTCCAAATGAAACAACTTTTTGTATGTTTGTTTAAAATATTAATTACATATTTAAATTTCTTTCATATGATATTTCACTTATGTATGTTATATATAAATATATGTATAACCCATCTTGTTACACATATATTAAAGTTGCTGCACATGGTACAAATGCAAAATATTTGCTTTAAAGTTTTTTCCTTTTAGGTATCATTATAATCAATGTAATGTACTCACACACAATGACAGAAATCAGCATTTACAATACAATTTACAGTAAATACATACAATATAATATAACAAGTAGTGATTACATATGAAACAAGTAATGTCTGTGCAGTTTTCTTGTTTGATACTCTCCATAGGTTATAAGTAAATTCCATTAAATTCCGTAACGAGAGGAGTTGATTAAAATTTGAATTCTTTCCTTTTTTTTCTTTTAAATTATTAGTTTGTATCTCTTTTTGGTCTCTCTTCTTGCTCAATACTCGAAGGATTTCAATGAAAAACGAAAAATAAGAATTTGTAAAAAATTTACATGATTTGTATTCACCGAGACAAAACACATTGTGTGATTATGATTCAATTAATATGTTTTCTCTCGGCTCATTTCTCTCTTGCTTTATATGTGTATGCTTTGGTTTGGTTCTTTTTTTGGGGTTTCCTTGTGTGTTTCGATTTAAAATTTATTTGGTCTTTTTGGTATTTTCAGTTTTCCATTTTTACTTCAACTTACACACATACGTAACACATTTACTATTTTACACCGAAATTTAATAGTTGTTTAAGGTCATGTATCATGATTATGTACATATTTTTTATCTATAATTTTATTTATTGTTCATTAAACTAATAATTCACAAAAAGATATTTTTATGTTTCACAGTTGCTTGGAGAAGTTTTTGAATAAAAATTGGCTTTTTTGTTTCAAATTGATATACGACACACATACATTATATGCGCTTAATTTGTATCCATTTAATTTACTAATTCATAACAGCAAAAATATTAACGGTTGGTTGTCCTGTTCTGTCCTGTGGTTAATATTAGTTGCATATCTACACATGCGTACGTATTGATTTGTTTATTTGGTTGTTGTTTGTCGTTTGATCTTTTGGGCTTAAACGTTAAATCTCTCTAATACACATATTTGTACACGTACAGTAGTTGTAGGAAATTGTAGTTATAGTACTATAAAGATTTGTTGTTGTTAATTTTATATGATAAATTGTTATTTTGTGTAACGTGTGAAATGATAAAAGTTTCCTTAATGAATACTTACAGGCTTGATCGCCCAGCTTATTCACAAGTAGATAATTTTATTTGATAATATAGTTTTATGAAAACCGTTTGACGATTTCCAATTATATTGGCCTTAGGGACATTTATATAAGTATACTATATATTGTAGTAGTTGTTTTATTCAGTTTGGTCTAAAAATTTTTTATTGTTCTATTTTTGTTTTTTTTACACAAATAAAAATAATATTTTGATTTATTAAAGGCTTAAAATCCTCTAAAACGAGATATTCTTTATTTTTACACGAATTATTATTATTTGTATCCTAAATGGATTATTTTTCATTTACATAAAAAGAGATATCATTATACTAATACTTTAATTTATAAATACATTTGATCTTTCTTGAATTTTCTTATATTCGAATGTGCCCGCCAGTCAGAGTCTTGTTGGTGGCCACGAAGACGCCACTACGCAGAAGTACAATATATCCTGAATCAGTATCCGACTTAATTGAGAGAACCACAAATAATAAGTGAAGGTTGGTATTGAAAATGAACAGAATCGATTAAAAGACACAACGCAAACAACAACATAAATTATTACCTATAAAGTAGGGTAGACGGAAGCTTCTTCCGAGGGTTTTTATTTCTATTTTCATTTTTCTAATAATTATTTTTATACCCATCATCATAATGATATGTGGGTATATTGTTTTTGTCCATATTGTTTGTAAGTACCATAAGGGGGCGAATCGCACCCCCAAAAATTTATATAATCTTGATCAGCATCAATAGAAACGTTGATTTAGCCAATCTGTCCGTTTGCGTGTCCATGTGAATAATATACTTTATTGTTGGAACTCTCACAGATGTAAATTGCAATTCGGTTCCCTATTGCAATTCGGCACAATCGGACAAAGGATACGCCAACAATGACATTCTAAATCTAGCACCCGGAGCTTTTAGAACTCTCACAGAAACCAGTTTTGAGGTATCAAGTATTTTAATCAAGGTATTAAAAGTATCCTGTTGAAAATGGTTAAATCGGTGCATTGACTTAATAAAAATAAACTTGGCAGAACCCCAAGAAACTGCGATAGGAATCAAAGCTACAATATACCATTTTTAAATCCCTCACTCTACAACTGCACCACACACCTTTTTCAAATCAATTACTTAGTACTTATTTATATAATATAAAATTTATATATCAAGAAATTGAGATATTATTTCCTAACTATTTGGAAGATTTAGCGCACGCCTAATATAGCCCAGTTTCTTTTCTTTCAATTTTCTTCAACTTTTGTTCGCTAAGTTCAAATTTTTTCAAATAAATCAACATTCGAGTATACATATATTTGAAGTTAATTAACCCCACTTGGTGAATTTCGGAAAATTGCTCGGAGTCGAAAGAGAGTAAATTAATTTTATCTATTAATTCAGAGTAAGTTAGAAACAATGACGGCGTCTGCAGACCAGATTCGAAGTGAATTTGTCAATTATAGTTAAGTTCAATTTCGAAGTAGATTCGCAATAATTGATGTCAGAGACCATTTTCACCCACTTCGAAAAATATTCGGATCAAAAGAAATTCTTTTAAGAAGATCCATAATTAATGCTGTCAATATGCCATCTTGACTAAATTTTAAGTAAATTTAGAGTCAATGTAGAATTAATTGGGGTTTAAATCTCCGATTATTGCAGTGCTACTTAACAAAATTTCTTAAAATATAAATATTAGCATGAAGTCAATTGGAACCCTTCCGTAGGTTTTGTGACAAGAAATAATATTTGTTAAGGATTTAATTACTCAATCTAAAGTTTAAGTGCCCTAGTAGCAGATTTTCTTGAAGTATAACATTTTCAATTCAAATATTATATATACATATATGAAATTTATATTTAGAATTTTTTTGAATCCCAAACAATTTGAAAGAAAAAATAGTGCGTCTGTCGTAACAATAATTAAAGAATAGTTCTTTGGCGTAATAATGACCATTTATAGAAGTCCTACTTCCTATATAAATTTCTTTTAAAAGAAGAAACGTCGGGAAATAATTATTAACAATAAAAAAAGAAGAGAAAGGCACATACCCAGAATATATTTAGAAAGTCTCCTTAAGTAAAAAAGAAAATTAATTGGTCGACCTTGACGAATGTGTCAATTTTTTTAATTTATTTAAATTTGTCTTTTTGTCATACACACCCTGACCATGAACCTATTATGAAGCTCAGTTATTATAAGAATGAGTAAGAGAGAGTGAGCAGCAGAGAGAAATGAATTTTAATGAATTGAAGTTCCTTCTTAGGAAATTCAATGATTGTGATTAATTTGTGGCAACCTGAAAACAGTTACTTTTAATTTATACAACATATGGTACATACGTAAACAAAGTGTTTGTAGAGGATTTCATTGGAGAAATTGTTTAACAACTTCTTTAACATAACGACCCATTCACGTCAAGTCTTTATTTAATGTTACACATTATTTTATTGTTTCTATATTGGACTTAATGTGGACGACTTATTATGATTTGTGTTTATTTAGTATACTCTCCACATAAGATGGGGTTTGTTTTCCATTTGTAACAGCTAGAAGAAGGCGTCGGAGATCCCACAAAGAATATATATTTTTGATGGGCATCACAAAGTGAGTGGATTTTCACAAGTATGTCCGTGTGTCCATCTGTTGTTGGCATTCTCGTAAACTTTGAACTGAATCGTAAACTTTGAACTGAACTTTTGCATCGATACTTTTGGTTTTTGCACGCAGATCACTATTTAAAATGGGCAAAATGGGTCATGCTTACAATGACAGTGTCTATTTATCTATTTCTGTTATGAGGTTGTTATGTATAAATATAGATATCTCATCCATCGGTCAAAAACTATAACATTTACAAAAAACAGTACTCGGCGTGAAACTTGACTTGTAAGCTGATTCTTACATACACTATTACACCATTTATATATACGAGATGTGGAGGGTATTTAAAATGTGGCTTAAGCCAAATTTATTTTATTGTTTGCTTTCTATTTTTTAAAATTTCTTTTTTAGATATTTACAACAATGTAACAATTGAAAAGCTATCGGGGATTTCGTAGTCTAAGGTACTATAGTTTACTACACAGTTAATTAGTTCTATCTACAACATTAATACATACACACATATTATATAATTAATCAATGAAATACAAATGTATAATAATTGAATTGAAATTTTAAATTTTTATGTCGTGGGAATTTTCATACAGGAATTCAATTAATCAATTAAATCGGAAGACGGTATTTGTTTATGTGTGATGTACATCAATTAATTTGTGATAATTTAATCACTCTGTTACATATGAGTGCCTGAACGTCGATTTTATTATAGATTGGAAAAAATTAATGAATAAAAAAAGTATAAAATTCAATATAAACGTTGGTTAAAAAAGAAATAACTAAATGTTAAATATGTTCGGATTTGTTGTTTTTGTTTCATATTTTTTTGCAAATACTTTATATTAGAATGGTCCGTTATATAATAGTTATATTGGTTTTGTATTTAATTAAATTAAAATGTCCATCTATTCCATTGTTTTTACTCCTTTATCATTTACCACAAAGTACCAAAATTTAAGTCAATTATACCACAAACGTTCTTCCGTATTGAACTTTGGAGAGTTTCTGTATATAAGTTCTTATTGATCAAGTCAGGCCCATATATATACCCTTCAGCTACAAAAATCGAGCTATGACGTTAAAAATTACTATTAGCACAATCATTTAAAATGAAAAAATGGCTGAGATCGGATCCAACCAAATATAGTTCTTTCAGTCCTTTAGTTTGTGTCATTTGTTTAAATGCTTTGGGTTACTCTTCCAAAGTTATGCGACTGTAAGTTATTGGGTCCAATATATTTTTACGTATTTTCGTTGTTGCTAACATGCTTTTTGATATCGATATAACATTAAGGAAATTAAACTTTTATTTTTTTTTGCTTTCAGTAGGTAAAGTTCTAATTATACCCTGGACCACTTGTGGAAAAGAGTACATTAAGTTTGTGCGAATGTTAATAGCGCCTTAACGGCAAATGTCACACCCACCTTTAGTTATAGCGATCGATTGAGAATCAAAATCTGAATCGATTTCAGCATGTTCCTCTGTCCGTCTGTCTGTCAATGTAATTTGTTTGTAAGCTATAGATCGCATTTTTTGAGACATTCCGAAATGAAGTGATGAAAAGAAATGTATTGGCTCAAAAAAATAGTCGAACGTATTGTACCTATTTTAGAACCCCTCCCCAAGGCCCTCTTATAATGGAAGTATTTATATGGTAAAAAATTGTAACTTATAATATTTTTTCACAAAATTTTGTTAATTAGTTTAATAATTGGCTGTACTAGACCTGATCGGTCCAATTTTAGAACCTCCTCCCATATAA
The DNA here is from genome assembly GCA_949710015.1 of Crataerina pallida. Taxonomy (NCBI): domain Eukaryota; kingdom Metazoa; phylum Arthropoda; class Insecta; order Diptera; family Hippoboscidae; genus Crataerina; species Crataerina pallida. The sequence continues at coordinate 18,403,174 of OX453291.1, forward strand.
TAATATTAATAATAATATAATAATCTATAACTAAACTAATTGTAGCATAATTTATGGAACTAAGTGGTGGAGGGTATTAAATGGTCGGGCAATGACCGACTATAACAATTTCACTTATTTTTCACTTGTAATTATAATAAAGATCCATGTAATTGATAGCGTTTAATTTTTATATTCATTCTAATTCATGATTTTGTTAATTAATTAATAGTGATTATAGCGTATTTAAAAAAAAATTCCTTTCTAAATATATATTGTACATTAAAACTTTTTAGGTTTGATCTAATTAAGAGGTTGTTCGTGTCGAGTAAGGTATTCAATTATAGTGAAGAAGACGTAATTGCTCTTGAAAGTGAATTAGCTAAGTCGATTTCATTGTCTTCTTAAAATCAAGAGTTTCCACATTTTGCACGCGCTAAATGAAAACAATTCATTTTGAATATAGAATTTTAGAAATTACGTTAAGCGCTAGTGAACTTACTTTTAGAATTATTCAAAAGATATCGTATGAACTGAGATGGAATACGTACCACAAAATGCTATTTAAAGTTTTATTAAAGAGCACCAAATTATAAAATTACACGTTAACATAATTATTATGTGCAGATGGTTTTTGTAAAGAGGAACCTTAGAGTGACTGATTTAATTGAATGATTTACTTAAACTAATTAAATATCTTCAGGTAATTTGTATTTTCAATACAAATTATTAACTTCAAGTTGAATAACAATTTGAAAATTTGCATTTGCATAATAATGCAAATAAGAATTGTTAACCACACAATATCTGATGAAATATTGTTGAAAGTGTTTTAAGTAAACATTGTATTTCTCGGATTTCGGTGTAATGAATTTAACTTGTATATATTTTAATTTAGTTAAAAAACTTAACGACGCATGCACTAATAGAATTGGAGAGAGGAAAAGGGTTAAGGTAAGAGTCATGTTCACGTTTTATTAGTTTAAACGAGTTGGGACAATTATTGGGGAAATATTAGCAAGGAACTTCTTGTTTGGCTACGGTATACCAAGTACGAACTGTCACCAATGAGGCGGAATGGGGTATTGTAGCAGTTCCATCTTCTTCATCTTCTTCTTGGTCTTCTTTCTCATTTTGTAAGGGCTCAGACGCAGTTAACGTTGGTGGAAGAACGAAACTTGATGGGATTTCTGACTGTGTTAATGATAGTTGTGGTAACATGTGCTGATGTTGATGGTGGTAGTGGGTTGGATACTGCTGATAAATCGTATTACACGTATGGTTCATATGGTTGCTTGTGTTGTTAATGTCAGTACATTTTTGCATTGTTGTTGCTAATTTTGTTACACAAAGATGACAGTGATTCAATAGTTGTTGTTGGTGTTGGCATTGTTGATAACATGTCGACGTTTGTTGTTGTTGTAGTTCACTTTCAAAAGTTAGGATAGTTTGCGTTTGTGTTTTAGGGATTTGTGCTTGTTTGGGACTTAGTGACTTGTAAGATGGTTGCTGTTGGATAAGTGAGAGCGATGATGTACGGTTATCACAAGGATGTGCATAGGTTTGTATGTATTGTAGTTGATATGCACTAGGTTGTTTCTGTAAATGCTGCGGGTGATGAAAGTGCGGCCATATCATTACTTGCCTGTCGCGACCCACTTGTGGTCCCACCTGAGGGCAACGGAAACGGATGGCTTGCTCATTGGCGGCGTTCAAATTTCGTATTACTTGTGGTGTTGGCAGTTTTAGTAGTTGTTGTTGCTGTTGTTGGTCTTTTTTATTGTTATGTTTACCTCCGTGTTTACTCTGACTTTTAGAACGTTTTTCGAATGTCCTCTGATTAGTGCTTTCGTGTAACTGGTACTGCTGTTTGTTTCTTTCATGACGTGCCAACTGTTGACGTATTTTATTGCGCTGGTGGGGACGTAAATAGTGTAATTGCAATTCCATTTGTGGTCTTAAACAATGACGACATATGAAACTATCAACAGCTTCCACGTCCTCATGGTACGTTGCAGTGGTTGAAATTGAGGTGTTACTGTTACTGCTTAGTATGGACACAGCTTCTTCCGTTTGTAGTGCTCTTCTCGTTGCGTTTTCTAATCTTGCGGATGATTTCCTATAGCTACTACTACTACCATTTAGTGCTAAGTTTTTTTTAGACTTACATTTCTCTTGTCCTTTATATGTTTTACTACTAATACTATGGTCTCGTTGTTGCTGTTTCGTTTGTTTGGAATATTTATCTAGTTGCTTTGGATGTATATTCTCTTTACCCTCCTTTTCAAATGGCTTTAAGTTATATTCGCACGTTTGGTATCCATGTTCGCCCGGGCTTGGTCAGAATGCACTATCGAATACTGACATTGATCTAGAAATTGCCTCGTCAGTGCGACAAGCTTCTAGAAATTCATCCAATGTTACAACGCCATCACGATTTATATCCATTTTCTGAAAATATAAATGAACGAGTAAAAGAAATTAAATTTGGTTGGGGCCAAATCTTTAATATACACCAAAGCTTTCCGAGGAATATATCTGTCCATTTGTCGACTAAAGTTTTAAATAATTGTGAACTAATGAACACTTCCAACACTTCTGTAAAATTTAAAATTAATATTTCAATTTTTACGATAAGGAGGGTGATTACCTCAGAACACATACTGTGGACAGGCGGAGCAACGGACGAACCAAATGCGAACAACCGAAGGACACTCGGGCGTATATGTATAAATCGACTCAGTTTTTAATGTTGGAAATGGAATAACATATTTAGTATATCCCCATCTTATGTGGAGGGTATAAAAATAAAATTTTTCCAAAATATTAATAAAAAAAATAAAACACGTCATTCTTACTTACTATGGATGTTAGAATGTTTTAGAAGTTTATTTAGAATATTTTGCGTAGGTGACCTTATGAAGATTTGAATTTGAAGTGACCCTTACTTCTTCAAAACAAACTGCTAAAAATGGGCGTGATGAGTTAACGTACGTTCACACAGTGATGACGTTTCTTGTTTTTTTTTGTTACACCAGATGTTTAGAAATGATGTAAAGAAAACATTAAAGGCTTACCTGAAATAGTTGTTCAACTTTGACTTTAATTTTCTCCTCTTCTGGTAGTTCATCTGGTAAACGACCCATCAATTCATAAATGGCAGTAACAATATCAGTCATTTCCTCCCTAGTTATAAAACCATCACCGTTGATATCATATAATGAAAATGTCCAACGTAATTTTTCTTCTACTGAGCCGCGCGATAAAATCGAAAACCCTTGAACAAAATCCTATAATAATAATAGATAAAAAAAAATTAACAATATTTTTTGTATGTGATATAAGTACCGTAAAATGTGTCAGTATATTTATTCGACGAAACATTTTGTGAAAAATAGGATAAAAATTTTCTTCTTAATCATTGCTTGGATAAAAAATTTGTGTGTAAAAAGAAGAGGGGAAATGTATATATTCAGTGAGAGAAGGGACTATTTTTTTGTGTGAACTTTTTAACAATAAATTCTTTCGTGTTTTTGCTCTACAAGCGCATAAGTTGAATATTTGGAAGACATATTTTATGGTTACGTCGCTAAAGTTAAACACGGAAGAAGAAGACAAAGTGGAAATAAAAAATTGGAGTGTTTTTGATAAACTCGTTTTTACAATACTTTGCAATTTGTATTAATTTTTATTAAAAAATACATTATTGGTTAAGAATAAAAATTACGCAGGGACTTATTTTAAATAGTTTTTCTATTAGACAAACTTTTTATATTAACATATATATGAAGTATGGAAACCCTCTTTCCCTATTTATTTTATTTGTGTATACATTTTATATGCTTCTCTTCCTTAGGAAAGTGTTTTCGACACAGCAGGAAGGAAAGCTGTTCATTCATTTGTACTTTTTAAGTCCTGTAAGAGCCTGGTGTCGGTTCAGCATGTGACAAATAAATTTTACACAATTTATTTTTACGATAATAACAAAAACCACGTGGAATTCGTTTTATTTTTTATATTAAAGTTTTATTTAAAGTACGTTGAAGACGTTGGTGCCTCTGCACCACTGTGATTACGAAAACTTAAAGGCTTTTCCCATACGTTAATATGTATATATTTTTGTTCTACCCACTACCATATTCAAAACTTTTGAAACTGCTGCAAGGAGTATATATATTCTGAATCAGCATAGGATACTGAATCAATCTATTCGTACACAGGTTGCTATTGAATTTGGGCTAAATCGGACAAGCGACACACCCAAAGTATAAAAAATGTGGGAGAGAAAATTAAATGGTGTGTATTCCAGATGTGGCCTCACCTATATACAGCTTTTCTATCTGTAGTAAATTACGGATGTGCTGTTTGTTAGTATATATATGTCATTTGTTAAACTAGCGTTTAACATTTGTTCATCTCTATGCCACAATTTGGAAAGATTTTTTGAATATATGTCAATTATTCTACTTTGATGTAAAATTTCAGAGGAGCAGCAGGTACATGATTTTGACCCATGATTGTATTACATACACGGCAAGTTGAATTTTACTGCGAGTACTTTTTTTGTACATTGTGTGCATCTCTGTAATCCGACTACGCCTATTTTTGGGGTAATTATGCATTCAAAATTGTTGAAATTCTCAATTCAAGTCAGGTGTGTTCGTTATCCTATCGTCCTCTTTTTTGGTAAATCGATGAAAGGAATAATTATAAATTTTATGTGTATCATATTCCATTTTAAGAAGTCAATTTTTGACGATAAATCTATTTTTATTGATTATGGATCATAATTGGTTTTGCCCAATTAGCAATAGGGATTTGCGTGCAGAAACTGGAAGTGTCTGTACAAAATTTCAGCCCAATATCTAAAAATTACACGGGCGTACATGTCTAAATCGATTCAGTTCTAATATGCAAGAATATATACTTTTTATATACTGCCGTCTCCTTTTGCAATGACAAACTTAGCACACCACCCATCATATGTGGAAGTTATAATAAAAAATCGTACAGTATACATATAAACGTTAAATGAAAAAATGTCGCCATTGTAATGGTTGAGTATACACGATTATATTTTTGTTTTTTCAGTTGTTTATTGCACGTATACAGAAGTGAAATGCATACAATTTGGTTTGGTCTGTTTGCACTTTTATTTGAAGCGGATGTCGAGGTGAAAAGAAAATATAAATAAACAACTCATGATGACTGTTATTTTAAAGTTATTTTCTTAATGGTCGTTAGCTATCAACGCTGTTTTTTGCGTGACTGTGTAACAAAATGTACAAAAAAAAAAAGTGGATGCTCAGTTTTATTCCTCAAATAATTTGGTGTGACATTAAATTAATATCATAGTTGTGCATAAAAACACAAAGACGCGGTACTTATAATGAGGAAGTACTTGAAAGAAATATGTAAACATTTCTCCCCTACTTTTCCTATTATTTATGAATTTCTAAATGACAAATACCGCACCCAGAAAAACCCCAAAATCAATTCAACCATGTCCGTCTGTCCCTCTATATATTTCTTCTATATGCCGACTTTTTTGATATTTATTAATGAAATTAGAAGATGAATTTTGGCCCAGTTATGGTCACGGTTAAAAATAGACCTGATTGGTTTATTTTTAACGACTTTTCCCATAATCCCTTTATTAATAAGACTTTACATAACAAAAGCACCCATTTTTTTTAATTTATTGAAAAAATTTGCTGATGAATATTAATTAGCTTAACAAAGCGTGGTGCAAATGTGGACTCAATCGGTCCTCTTTTAGAACATTTTTTCACATATACTCTTTCACCAAGCGTCTTCTATTGTAATAACTCTTCTGTATTGATTCAACTCAAGTAATTATAACATAATTGTGGAAATAACTGGTGTATGGCATTTAATAGTCGAGTGGAATATTTGATAATATAAGTACTTACCTCAAAACTTACAATCCCACTACGATCTTGATCCAAAGTGTTAAATATGTAGTGGGCATATAAAGTGGGGTTCGCTGTATTGTTTATAAAAAACAGAAAAATTAGTAATTCTTATTAATTTGTTTGAGAGTCTTTTTTTCAATATTTCTCAAGCACACAAATTACTTTATAATTAGTCAAGAAAATTTATATGTATATCGTCAATTTAAAGAGCCACAAAACAACGTTAAGCAACCATTCCCATAAAACTAATGCGTACAAAACAAACTCAAGCACATTGACGTAATGGCATGATATTGATAATAATGATAATAAAGCATCATCATGCTTTTTCAAGAAACATTGAATATTGAAATCTTTAAGGTAGTTGAGGTTTGAAAGCAAAGGTAGCTCACATAATGTAAAAGTCATAGGATGAGACTAAAAGCAGCAAAGATTATGGATTAAAGTCAATCAATAATGTAAGTGAAGAGATGAGGTGTGCAGTTCATAGCAACTAGCAGAAAAGGACCCACAAAGTATTAGCCAACATTATCTTTCAAATTAAAAAAAAATAGACTTATTTTCAGAGTGAAGAGCTCGGTCAAATGTTAATTTGTGTTAACATATACATATAAACTGTATAAGAATATAATTCCAAGCAAAATATTAAATATCAAGAAGATTATATTATGTTGGTATGGTTACAACCACTTGAGAGGGTGATAAGGTTAAGAACATAGGCAGCTGTCAATTTCTGTTTTCGTTGCTCGCTTGATGACAAGTACTTGAAAATGCTTTTATTCTGTATTGTCTTATGTAATTCAACAATGTATAGGACTTTTATAAACGAAAATTAACTGCCACAATAACGAGTATAACGAAAAGTTTATGATAAATAGCATCGTAAAAAATTTCTTAATATGAACTCTATGAATATACGGATATACAATGTGTGCTATAAATAATCTCACTGTCTGACAAGCAGCAATGTGTAGAAGGGCGTAAAGTAGTTGTTGTGAGATAAGTTTATATTTGAGTGTGTGTCAATGTTTGAGTGACGGGTTGTCATATTTTAAAACTACAAATGCATTTGACGCAGGCAATAATATGAAAACTTTTTGTGGTAAGGATTGTAAAAAAGTTTTGATGGCTGGTTTGTGAACGTGGTTTTCTACTGTGTACAGTGGACACATAACGTTAAATTATCATATTGGGGGGATTAGCCGAAGGCGTGACATTCGAGACTTTAATCAGTAGATCATTGTAGGTTCGATTACCGCAGAACGTAACGCTGCGGGATTGAAGCATGAAAAGCGGTGTTTTTCAATAGATTCTATAGATTTTCCTTTTTGAAATTTAACTGAATTGCCAAATCCAGTTAGTTAAGGATGATAATGATAATAATTTTGATTTTATGGAATTTTAAAAATATTCAGGATTTAATTTATCTTTATTTTATGGAATACATTTATTTTTTCGTATTCCTTACGTGAACACTGCGATTTTTCATCGTTTAACATTTGCTAAAATTTATTTTCAATGCTAACTACATCTTATGTATTATCTTCGCCTTTGTTTGATCGGGTAATAAACAATTAAAAAAACTTTTGTTAAAGAATTTACCTCCGGATGAGATAAAATGCTCGAACTTATTGCTATATTCAACAGATCAACGTGCGTACAAATCAAATTTAATTTTTTTCACGTGTTCCTTCCTGATAACTCCGTCAGAAATTTTATTATATTTAAAACAATTTCATTTGGCTAAACCTAAATTTTTTAAATTTAGAGAATTCATAAGTTAAGTTAAAGCTTTTCCTTCCGCTATGCGATATGAAAATTCGGCGTTTTCGAAATCAGCCGAGATATTCACTTTTTTCGAGGCTTGTCATAAAATTTTACTTTAGGACTGTTATTCAATGAAATTTTTGTATTCTTATCCATCGTATCGTTTTCTACTATTCTTAAGCCATATCGTGTTTTTTTATTTTAAGTTTAATTGTTAGATATCAAAAATCCTTTTCCGCTTTTCTTGCTTAAGTTCTTTTGATCACCCAATTATTTAATTTATATCAAGTATTTTGGGGTGTTGATTCTAATGAGTGATACAGTTATTCTTTCCTAGAACAATATGGTGATAATGATGCGAAAGTTGTATCTTCAGTGTAACCATTTTTTTCTTTACTTTCTTTCATTTCATATAATCAGACATGTAGTTGGGGGATATAGAAGAAGGCAATTTTCCCTAAACATTTAGCAAAATGTCATATTCGTCGTTTTTTTGCCCCTCAAAATCTTTATAGCCAACCACAAGCCTGCGTATAATAAATGATAATAGTGTGATAACAGTTCGTTATCCTTCTTCTTTTACTTATATTTTTATGATTGATTATAGAGAGCACCAGAAATGTTCTGTTGATGAATATTTATTATGATGCATTAAAGATGGTTACAATATTGAACATATATGTATATTTACACAACCACACACACTCACACAAAAAAAAGAGATTAGATAAAAAAGCAAGCATTAGTAATTCAAATGTCAAGTCAAAATGTTAATAAAAATGCAATGTATACTGTACCGCACGAACCTCCCTGTGGAAAAAATTGTGAATATATTACTTTGAAGGTTTCCTCCTTAATAACACCCGTGGGGCATTCAGCCTTAAAGCCCCGATATATGCGCTTGATTTCATCTTCAGTGAAGCGGGTGGCGCGGCTTAATGCACCTAAAGAATCGGGCCGATAACGGGCTGGCGTGTCAAATTCTTCCAGTTCAGAGTCTGAAAGGAATAAAATCAATTTTTAGATAATAATTTTTATATAAATTAATTATTTATAACATAAAATGTTGCAAAAGAAGCAATTTTTTATTATTCAAAGGCTTAAAAAAATTATATATGTTTTACTACTTCATTTAAATTGTTTCTTCTTCATCATATTTTTTTATTTTCCACAAATTGAATTGTGATTTTCATTGCACATCATTTGCTTTTTGATTGAGTTTAACTGAGTACCGTCGAGTTTAATATGTACGTATTACCAAGTGTTGAAGGTAAAAAATGTTTAATTTATTTTCTTCCCTCCCATTCTCACTTGAATTGCATTCTTTATGAAATTTGTTCGTAATTGATATCAACTTTTACATAATTTTTTATTAAACTCAATCGATTCATTCCAAAGAAACGTTCTTTGCTATAACGTCTTCAATGTAAAGCATAATTTAACATCTGTTTATGACTTAAACTTACATATTGACTTTATGCCAAAAATCCCATGCACCGAAAAATGGAGCAAGAATAAAAAAAACGCATTTGGCTTAGGATAATTCTTAACATCACTAATATTTCAACAGTGGGCGTGACACATATTTTTTGGAGTGTTTATAATACATTAAAAAAATTATAAAAATTCCAGTGAAGAATTCCATTCAAAAGGTTTTTAGTAATCTGTGGGCAAGTCTTTTATCCTATACCGTCCATTTTTGACAAATCGATAGAATTTCTAATTAAAAATATGTATTCGAATACAAATGGTGACCAGCGGGCAGGCACATGAATTTAATTATGATTATAAATATTAACATTTCAATGGGTCTCTGAGGCCTTCTTCCCACTTATAAACAAATTATGATGATTGTACACTATGTTTATAGAGAATAAATAATCAGTCATGATCGATTGGGGAATTTCCATTTAATTTATGATAAGGAACTATGTCTTCGATGTCTTTTACTTTGAGTACCCTAACGATATCTACGACAGTAGAAGGGAATCTTATACATTCGTGTTTAACTAACTTTGCCATTTTCTCATGTTTAATCTTCAAGTTCAGTAAAATTTTAAATTTCTACAGGCAAGAATATAAAATCGTGTCGTAAAACTTGTAAGGACAAAGCATGCGGAATTTCTCTCAACTACATTTTATTTCATTCTTTCCTCATAACATTTTTATTATGAAATGTAACACTTTGTTAAATTAAATATGGCAGAATGGCAGTCAACCATGGCATACCATTTGGCTACTCTTAAAACCCTTGAAACTTTTCTACTTGACAATAGCAGTAACGCTTATAAGTCTACAACCACAACTCTATCTTCCCAGCACATTACAACCCATTTTAAATGGTAGATGGGCCAGGTTACATAACACAAAATAGAGAGATTTTAGAGAGAGAGAGAGAGAGAGAGAGAGAAAGTTTGTTAAATGAATCGAAGAAAAAAATAATTAAAAAATGAAAATGAAAAGCAAATAGAAGACTATATTAAACGTACTCCAAGTCTAGGATACCAACCATCATTACCAACTTGCAAAGTAGAGCACCACTATATTACATCTCCAAACAACGAAAAAAAAATAAATGTTCACATGCAAGAAGGATGTTCTAATAACTCAAGTAACCCCTAAGTAAAGTTTTCAACTAATAGGCTAATAGGTCCATTGTCACAAATACGTTCCGGACATAAAGGAGGAGTAATCTTTCCAACTTTCAGATCGATTCAAGGCCGCCCATATAAAGTATTTAAAAAAAAAATAAAGCCGTAAAACATATATAACACGTTTATTAAAAGTGAGTGGAGTTAAAATAATTTTTCCAAATACGTACAAAGTCCTCCTTCGTTTTTAACTTCAGCCTCTCCTATGGGTGGTCTGTAATTTTTTCTTTTTTTCAAAAACTATTGTATTTTTTTAGCATTGTAGGTGGATTGAACTCATTTTCAATATCAAACTGCCCGCATATATAAAAATTATTTGTACTAAATTTCGGGACAATATCCCAATCTATGAGTCCGTGAGTGTGCTGACGAGAAAATAGACCAGAAAAGTGAATTACTATGTGTTTTATTATTATTGTGAGCGTGTCCTTAGATCGATTTTGTGCATTTAAAATTCAAGTTTTCGCTCCTATAGAAGTTTCAGTTCAATATTTCAAAAGAATTTACTGCACACTGTTTAGGAGTACATATTATATATGGGGTGTGGCACGTCTCCTTCTGGGTGTTATAAACTTTTGCACAAAAGCAATATACCCTCACATCAATATGTTGATGGGTATGAAAAACATATTACACTATTTGTATGTTAAGGGTATGTGCAGAGTCGTGAAAGTGTTTCTACTACTACTATCGTACACACTTATATTGCCAGTTGAAAAATACTTCAAATACAAATATTGAAAGAACTTGGACGCACGAACTGACATACACAAATATTTATTGTTAACAAAGTTTACGGAAATTATTCAACAATATTGTTGTTTACTGCTTGTGACATTGAAGTAGAAGGAATAAATAAAAATTAGTGAAAATTGAATTTGCAATGTGGAACTTTTCTTAAGTGAACAAACTTTTTAATGGTTTCTAGTTATGCTCGTCATCTTACAGAAATGGGGGTACTTTGCGTTTGTTCAAAGCTAGGCTATACATATTACGTGCATATTAGCTTTTTTTCAAATTTGCATACTTTTTTGAAATTTCAAAGTAAACCTGAACTTCTAAGCCGAATATTCTGAATGTTTGTATATCTGTTCAAATTAGTACCCTTTTAATTTAATTTTTTTAGGATGCACTGCGCCTCCTCTGAGGTCCTTAAATTTTACTTCTGTTAAATGAGAATCGTCCACTTATAATAGACTTTATAGATATTTTAGATATTTATTAAGAAATTCTGAATTTTTGATTATCTCAAATTTAAAGTTAGCATTCTCATTTTATGTCCAGAACAAACTTAATTATTCATGAACTTATGAAGAACTGCTTTTAAGAGGGGCGAGATAACATCAATGGTGTGTTTATTTAAAAAAGTTTGAGATATTATTTTCTTACTATTTGGAAGAGGTTAACGATGATGGGTGCCCTGGATTTGGAATATGCTTCATATAGCCTTTCTTATAGTAAAACGCTAAAACGTTGTATGGAGAAATGCATCCAATTCAATTTTCAATAGGCTCTTTTATGTCCTACGTTACATATGTATTTCGAAAATTTAAACTAACCCTGCCCACCTATAATGGAATTATTATTGATGTTACTGCGTTTTAGAAGAGTAACCTCAGAAAGGTTTGAAATTTTGAAGAAGCATTCCTCCTTAATGTCTGGAGTAGACTTATAGAAATATACCCATTGTTCGCATGTACGCATGTACGTTGTACACAGTAATTAAGAACTTAAATGACGTTTTACTTGCGTTGTTTCGATATGATTAACCTTTGGAAAGCCGTTTTGCTCTTTTGAATGTGAGTTTGGATATTTGGGGATATATTATAATGGCGCTCTATTTTGCTATGGGTAATGATGGTGGGTATCCTAGATTTAGCATACTCCTAATATAGTCCTTTTTACTCGTTTTTCTTTAGAAGTCAAGTAATATATTTAATGTGTAATGGGATGCATAACTGGAGCTGCATTTTATTACGTTTTTTTTTTGTGCTGGATATAAAAAAGTCAACTTTTTAAAAAGACTTTTCTTACAATACTTGTTTTACCTCGTAACAAAGAGAACGCACTCATGTGTTAAACGTGAGTGGTGGATGAAAACCAAGCGTAAAACACGTATATAATAGAACAAAAACAACAAAGGTACAAAACGAAACACCTAAAGACACACCTATCAGAAACATATGTTTTTTTTTAAACCTATGAATAAGATTTTTTATAACTTGCTGAAGAATAAGTAAAAAAGAACAAGTGAAAATGCTACAGTCGGTCAAGCCTGACTCTTTATTGCGCTACACCACTTAGCTCCATAAAGTATGCAACAATTAGTATATGGGAGATATATGTAAGATTTTTCGTTCTAGAAAGGGTCCGATCGAATCCGTATTTGACACAGAAAAATATTAAGCCAGTTAACTATTCTTCACCCATTTTGGTCCCAAATGGTAAAAATTGGGATTTTTTGCCATTTAGAGATTTCAATTGTAATAGGACCTTGTATGAGGAGGGGGTCTGAAAGTAGTCTTTGAGGATGGCCATGTACCAAATTTCGTCGAAATATCTCTAAAATGCGATCTGTAGTTTGAGCACAAATTTACATAAGCGCTCGGCATAAATAAAGGCAGGTGTGGAATTTGAAGTATACAGATTTCAAACATCCGCATAAACTTTATATATCCTTTGTCACACGTGCTGCAAGGTATAAAAATGATGATGAAGTAGCTCTGTGTTGGTGGAAGTTTTGTACAAAAACTTCCAATATTTGTCATCAAAATTTAATGATTGGCAGCCGGTCTTCCAGCCCATTCATCCCAATTTGAAATAAAAGATTGTTTTAGAAAACTTCTGGTAATTTTCTCGCCCATGCAAATGGGGCCATAGAAGGATATGACACGACAGGGTCATCAATATTTTTAGGATCTCCAGTCTCTCTCGAAAAAATAAATACATTCCTCTCCTAAATGGGATTGGTGAAAATGGACGTGTGGTAGATTATTTTACACATTTTCGGTTCTCTGCCAAAACAAGATGAATACAGTTTTTTCCTTTATACAAAAAATGACTGCCATACGAAAAAGATGTAATATTTATTCGAAGAGAGTAGGGTGACAATCATATATCTAACAGATAGTTTACCTTATGCTTAGTACAGAATCTCAAATAAATGAAGTTCACACAGCAGAAATAATAATTTTAGCACACTAAGAATTATAAAAATAGACTTCCTTTACTTCATCCGCAGCATTTTCCGCTAAAGCATTTCATTTCAAGTGTGCTGAGTTTTATTCGAAAAATTTTAAACTTAATGGTTTATTTAACTCCGATAAGAAAAAAAGTGTACTTTTCTTGATTGGACAGGAAGCAGACGAAGTAATTTTTTCAAACTATCACAAAGGTAGAATTCAACTTTAATATTTTTTATTATTTTATATTTTCATTTTTTTTTCATTTTGTATAATATAAAATACTTCAAGTAAGGCGTTCGAGATAAATCTTTTAGGATGAATTAAAAATATGTTTTTAATTGCTTAAATCAAAAACCTGGAGAGGATATTTTTGAAAATCCTTTAGATAAATTCGTTCCACTTTCCGTTAAATTTGTTTGCAAACTTTTTGAGTCAAACTTGGCAGATTTTTTGGATGTAAAAGTTTTCATATATAAAGCTTATGTTTTATGGTGACTATAAAGAACAAATTAAAAACAAGCATAAAACTAAATTTGGCTTAAGCTAAATCTTAAATACCCTCCATTATTAAACATTGGGCGTGCCATATACACGATGAATGATGTATGAACTATGAATAAACTTGCAAGTCAGATGCCACGCCAGAAGAGTTTTTTTTACAAATTGTGGGCGTGTATGTTTCCGATAACACCGATTTTTAGCAAATGATACCAAATTTTAGTGGCTGGGAGAGGTTTTGCATTTTGTGGGCGTTGCACTAGAACCTTCACACCGAAATTTAAAATACATAAATAAAGTATACGATCGTAGTAGTACTACCAACAGACATAAACACATAAACACACAGCTAGATTAACTTAGAATTGATGCTGATCTAGAATATATACTCGTATACTCCATGGAATGCCTTCTTCTAAAATAACAATTTTATTATACTCCTCTTACTCTTACGTGGATATTATAAAAGAGAAAACACTAAACCCCGCTGTGTGTCTGCAGGCGTCACTAAAAAGTGTACTTATTACGCACACAAAAACTTTTCTTGGTTTACCTTCTTTGCCAAGATATGCAAAATATGTATATATGGGCGAAACATGTCCTACAAACCTAACAACTGTTCTCTAGTCAAGTTTGTTCTTGTTTTTTTTTTTGGTTCCCCACATAGTTTCAAAGCTGTGAGGCTTTTACAAAAAGCAACGAATGTATTCGTTTGATGATGATGGTGATTTTACTAGTTCTCTTCTTGACGAAGCTGTTGCTATCATATAGCAACAAATTAAGAAGTAGGGACACGAGCTAGCAACTTAAAAAATGTAAGGCGCAGGGGAACTCTTTTTACCTTACTTATGCAGATATGTAAGCATATGTATTTAATAATCAGAGTAAGTATTTTAATCAAAACTTTATCAATCAAGTTCTCAGCATATTTCATAACGTTGCTCGGGTGAATGGGCTGTTTTTAATACGTTATTATATGAATCAAAGTCAAGTTAAATAGCAGAAGAAATTAATGTAATTTCAGTTAAGAGTAATTAACTTTCTCTTCCAATTTTTACAATTCTCTTTACAGCAACATCAATGTCGCATTTTCATGCACACTCTTGTTAATTTGTTGCTCTATGCTATAGTGTTACTGTTGATGATGGTTTTGATGATCATTTGGTTTCATGTACAATTTAGTGAGCGAGTGTTATGTGTTATTGTGGCATTACTATACGCCCGGCAATTGACAAAGTTCTCTTATTTGCTATCTCTTTCCCTTTACTTGTTTTCTACCAGAACAATCATCGTATATAGGCAAGCGCACATTTACGTGTTGTTTTTGTAGTAATTTGTAAATTACTGTAACGTTATGTGCATATGTAGTAGTATTTACTATTGTACTTACGTTGTATACGGAACAAAAAGTGAATTGCAAGTCAAACGCACTATATGCAGCAAGTACTACTTTTTAAAAAGCAGACTTGGTTTTTTTTTAATTGTGTGGACTAAAAATAAATGTTGGATGTTTAAAACGAGTGCAACTTGCTGAAATAAAAAAATCGGTGGTCGCCTTTGTTAAAGATCTGCATGTGGATGAATAATATCTGTAGGTGTGGTCGTGAGAGATTTTTGTCAATTTTGGGCGTGGTCCTAAATCTATTTTGCTTAGTTTATTCTGGGCAAATATTCATACAGTGAATCCCTATTCACGGACGGACATTAACGTAGATTTTCATGCTGATCAAGAATTATAAACTTGTATCTTTAACGTTTTCTTCTGGGTATCGCAAACGGAAAAACAAACTTTGAATTGAGCTGACTTGCTGATTTTTTACTTTTAAAAAAATACCTATTATCACTTAACCAAGTAAGGGGAACAATTTTCTTAATCTGGCTTTTACTCCTATAACCAAACCTCTCGCCCTTTATCACTTGCCACTAAGTTCTAAGGCACCCTGCATATATTTGAATTAAGGAGTAAAACCTCGCAGCGTTCTTCATAATACGTCGTATTACTTACTACTCTTAAAACACAAATAAAAATACATGTTTACGTGGTTTCATATGTGCCCACGTTCTGTTGAGTATAAATGGTGTTGAATAGTATTCATACGTTTACCAAGTATTGAAAGTGAAGATAAGCACTTTTCTGCATAATTATTATGCAAACGCAAATTATACAAAATGCAAGTAATGTGTGCATAGCGTACATACATAACACACTCATACGAATCCAATAAAACTCATGTACATTTGATAGCAACTGTTGTGAGAGGGATAATTGGTACAGACTCTTGAAAAGGAAAACATGCCTTCCGCGTGTAAAATATACATTCGTACATGCTATGCTGCTCAATAGGTTGTATTGTTGCGTTAATTTGTTAAATAGCAACAAAAAAATTATGACTACTATGTGAACACATTAACAGTTAAGCAAGGACTTTGCACAATAATTTGAAGAGCAAAATACACGCACATATAATATTTTGTTATTGTTATTACATGCTTAGGCGTAGGGTTTAGGAAGAACATTTCTTGTTGTAACAAAAATTCAATAAATTCAATTTCTTTGATATTTTTGCAAAATCACGCGCCCCAGATGCAGAGGCACACGCAGATGCAAATGTAAGAGAACCGAATGAAATTGAAACTGCGATAATTATGAAGCATGTCACATACAAAAATAACAAAGCAAATAAGCACATACAAGTACATTACATATTTGCAGGCATGAAAAGCAAACAAAGAACAGAGTGGTAAATAATCGTAAATATGGATACATTTGTGAACACAAGTGTGACGTGCATTGCTTGCCTTAACCAAGTTTGCTTTTATGATAGCTGCTTATTCCAAGTACACCAAACGCAGGAAACATTTACGAAATACATGTAAAATCATAAGCTCATATTATATGCGCATTACGTCGCCTGCGTTACATGTTAAAGTTGTAGATTTTCGAACGGAAGTAAATACCTTGAATGCGTAGCTATTAAGCATACATTTGTGTACGCAACATAACAATAACACAACATTGGCATTCGTCTACGTTATGGAAATTTTGTATATTTGTTGACTCAGTTTAGCATGTAAACTGTTTTCACGTTTTATTTATAATGCAAATACGTACGCATGTACGTTGCCAAATATGTCGTTGATTTGTACATTTGTACATACAAGCATGTGTTTTAAAATTATTGCTTGCATTTTTTATCAGTCATGCTAAGCAGGAGTTCACGGAACGTGTAATCAAATACTTTCAATATCCAATTGTTGAGTTTAGCTTCCGTCTTTAGTGAATATGAGCTTCTATTGAATAGTATATTATTCTGTGCATCACATTATTTTTAAGTAGAGTAGAAGATATTTTTACACAATAAACACGAGAATGTATCAAAGGTCACAATTTCATCTACAAATATTTGTTTGAAATTGAAATCAACGCCTCAGTCGAATAAATGACTTAATGTACAAACATATACAATACACTACCCATAATGTAATACTTTCCATTAATAACTTTGTTAAAAAAAATGTACAAGTTTTATACAATACAGCACATAGTGGCAAAGGGTATTTTAAGTTTGTACGGATGCTTGTAACTTCTAAACGGCAATTATACCGATTGATTCAGAATTATTTTCAGAGTTGATTTACCCACGTCCGTCTGTGTGTCCATGAAAATATGTGTGAAAGCTACGGGTCGTACTTTTTGAGATATTTTCATGAAATTTGGAACAACAACATATGTTGCCCCAAAGAGAAACGAATTGGACACTTTGTAAAACACTGCCCCGCATAAGATCTTTTTATCTCTATGTGGCGAAAATTCGCAATTGTTGATATATTTGACAAAACTTGGTGAAGCATTGTCATTGACTGTGCTAAATTTGTACCTGACTGGAGTATTTTTAGAACCCCTTTTCAGATAACGATATTTCATGACGTGCCTTATATGGCAATATTTCGCGTTTATAGCTAAGCGGTGTAAGGTATTAAATGGTTGGGCTTTACCGGCTATAACATTCTCAATTGCCTCTAGTCCATAAATGGAGGTTAGGGAATTCCTATCATTGTTGAAAAATCCAACTAATAATACAACTATAAGTCAATATTCGATGCGCTACAAACACAAAGGGTCTACTTATTTATTTTATTTTATTTATTTATTTATTTCATATGTAGATATAAAAGAATATATAATTTACATGGGTGCCTCCTACCTCTCTAGCTCGAAGCTTATATGAGGTAGGAGTATGCACCAATTACCATTTTTAACTATGAACTACTTATCAACTAATTAGAGCTAAATAAAACTAAATGTCGTTTGCATTGCCTTGTGCGAAGTGCAGCAAAATGTCTCTCTTAAAACGAGAAGAATTCCATGTAGTCTGTAGACGGACGGGGATGGAAATCCACCATCGGATTGCAAAAATAAAAAAATGACGTTCAGACATCAGGGATACGTGACGCATAGGTCTAATATTCTGGTAGCGATTTGACATTGAAAATTCGAGTCTGTTAAATAGGTAACCTGGATCCTGCTTGGTGACAATTTTCGAAGCAACCCATAAACGTATCTAATGATCGAGTTGTTAGCCCTTTTCAGTTTCTGTTTAGAAATGGAATCGCAATTGGTAAACAGCTCACATCCACGTAGAAGTTTTGGATACAGGTACGCTTTGGCCAAAAGTTTTCTAATGTTTCACTGTAAATGCCATAGTGATCTTAATATTCACTTGTCCCACATTATTATTAATTTGATGATCCCAAGTGAGCGTTCTATTGAATGTCAACTTTCTCAACGTCCGTCCCCAGTTAACGGATTCTAATGTTCCTAATATCCGCCTTCCTGTAAAAAGCTATACACTTAATTTTAACAGGATTCAAGGCAAGACCGTTGGAACTGGCCCAGTTCGCCATATTAACCACATCATCATTGATTTTCATTGCAGTATCAATGATATTGTCAGGCGGTCCACTAGCCCAGATCTGTACATCATCAGCGTACATGTGCACTTTACACCACCTGGGGCAGGTGGGTAAGTCATTTATGTATAAGGAGAATAGCAGTGGACCGAGGAGAGACCCTTGCGGAACCCCTCGCTTAATTGAAAGTAGATCAGAAAAACTATTATTGGCGAACACACGTTAATACCTTCTCGAGAGGTACGTTGCAACAAGCCTAATGGCTGTGGTATGAAAGTTGAAGAATTTTCGGAGTTTGACCCTCATCAGGGAATGGTCGACAGAATCAAATGCTTTAGTGTGATCTAATAGCACAAGGAGTGACATATTGTTATTGTCCAAATTACTCCTAACTCTATCTGCGACATCAATCAGGGTGGTGGTACAAGATCTATTTTTCCGAAAACCGGACTGAGAGTCAACAAATAATGTGTTTAGACTTATGTCTACTTAGGTCTACTTAGCATAAACACAAATACAAGTCTGAAAACGTACATGGATGTACTCGTATGTGTACTTAAAAATTGAACAAGGACAGCATTGACGCGATAGCGTTGTGAGTTCCCATAATCAATGTGTGCGTAATATGTACGCAACGCAAAGGCAATAAAAATTGAATTCATAAACTCAGTCGCATACATGAAGTGAAAGAAACTAACCACAGATAATGATACTTTATCACCTCTTATTGAGCTATCCTGGCCGTGTATTCACACACAACTGAGGCGATTGTTTAAGATTTAAGACCAAAGATGGCCGATTATTATGAGACATAATTACTATAATAACCAATTTATTTTATATAGAAAGAAAATAAAAGATAAAGAAGAAACAAAAAAAAAGGAAAATAATCTGCCGTTGGCAACCAAGTAAACTATGGATGTTGAACTTAAGCTTACCAGTTTGGGTGACGGTGCGCTGAAAAAAATTCTTTACATAGTTAAAAAAACGTCGATGTAATGGTCGATGACGGTGCCGTGACGAACGTCGCGCTTTACCCTGTTCAACATCATCGCTGTCCTGTGCCCGTGGGTCATTTGTACACTGACTAGCATCATCAACAAGCTCGATGCTATGTTCTTTGTCCCTGGTAGATGATTTAAGCAGTTGTGTAGATTTTGCAATTTTTGTGCTATTGGTAGTAGTGGTGACATTGGCTTTGGTTCTGGAATGCGTTGGCTGTAAATTAACTGTAGGAATAATTAAAGCATCGCTCGAAGGGTGCCCGGTATCAGCAATGTTACACATTCGAGCAGCTGATTGTGTGGTTGATGGTGGTGCTGGCTGTGTGGATTGTGTGGATTGTTGTATCGGCGTCTGACTGGTGCCCGGTGTTGGCATATCCGTGATAATAGTATGACTGGCATTACCACGATATATGAGCTCACTATCATAAGATATAGTACGTATGGCATGCAGACCTGTATGTGAGCTGAAGCTAGTTACAAGACCACTGCCACCACCATTAGCACCACCCCCAACTCTATCGGTTCCATTTTGGCCGCTATAATAGGCGCTAGTTGGTCTTTGTATTTGGGGACCCGCCATTCTCTCTATCAATATCCAAACTTTAATACGCGCGCTTACGTGGCCGGCTCACCTCTTTATTTATACTTATTGATTTTTTAAACAATTTTTACGTTGTCGCAATTGTGGCTGTCTTTCTATTCATGTTGCCATTGTTGTTGTTGTTATTGTTACTGTTCCAATCATGTGTTTATCTGCATTTGTTGCCTTTGTATTAATTAAACTGAATTGTTGTGTGTGTGGTTCCGTTTTTACGTCTTTCAGGTACAGGTTTCATAACGTTGTAATTTTGGCACTAAGGTTATAATAATTGTGGCAAAGAAATTCCATTTCGATATGAAGCGTACTCTTCTTCTAATTTCTTTGGTTGAACGCCTGCAACGTTCTAAAGCATTGCAATCGGTTCTGGGTCACAATAACAATAATAATAATAACAGCTGCTGTTTCGATTATAATGATTGCTTGGCAGCTGCATAATTGCTGTTGCTGCAGTTGTGCTTGGGTTAGTTGGTTATGTGAGTTGGAGGTTAAAGTGTACACACATCACTTGCTTTGACATTTATTTAGTACAGTATATACACACACATACACATATGCAACAAGCACGCATTTTGTTATAAATCTCATATCATTATTATTTCTACTAAATGATTGTTTAATGAGAGTTGTTAGGTAGTTGGAAAGTTATCTGCAAGAGAAAAAACGAATAGACGAAAAAGCAAGTGATTTAATTTTTATTGTTAATGACACAAATAATACACAACTACTGTAATTATATTAATTAAAATAAAAAACTCTAATTATACGTTCTTTTGTTTGGTATTTCATACCCTTCACATTATAATGGGACTTAGTTTGTCATTCCATACATAATACAAAGGAGGGGACGCTAAAGTATATATAGAGCATAAAAATGTAAATCGACGTTTTCTCGGTCCGTAATCCGTATGTTGAGCGGACTTTTTACGTGTTAAGCAGCGATATTGGTTGAGAGCCATGCCCACAAAAAACGCAAATCTATTAATTAGTCACATTTATTTATAATGTGCTCTTCAGCCCAAATATTAACATTGGTGGTCTTGGAAATACGCCCATTTAAACTCATTCCCATAAATCCCACTTTTAAGCTGTTGCATAATACATTTAGTACCAAACTAGTACCACACCCACATTTTGAATATAGATGAGGAGGGGATTTACCTTTTTTGACGTCTTTTCTTGCATGGTGTTATATATTTTTAGACGCTTAAATAAGTTTCTAGTTTAAACTGACATACTGTATGTACCGTATGCAAGAGAACGTATGAATACAAAACATACGCATACACTCATTCTTGGTCTAAAATTAATTATACGCAACATATTTTATTATATGTTTATCATTGTCTGCCGCCCAGCAGGGAAATTAGTCTACTTGTTACTAAATTTAATTCTTCCGTATAAAACTAAAAAAATATCTTAGAATGTTTCACATATATCGTGGTATATATTAACATAAAAAACAGATATTTGGATAAAAATTTAATCAAAGTTCTTTACATGAAATCAAATAAAATTTACTACTACTGTATTTAAAGTTGAAATATAGCTGTAAATTCCATGTTAATTAGTGATTAGTGATTAGTAGTGGTATTTCAATACATTGGCACAATGGTAAATTAGTCGATATATGCAAATTATTTACTCTTATCATTTGAAATTTCATAATTAGACAGAGGTTAAGCACAGACTTAAATAGGCAACGATTGAGTGCATAACAACTTCCGAACCGATGAGCATGTATTTCTTTACGATGTTAGTATATTCACTTTACTAAGTTCTTAGCAGCATCCTTTTTACAAGTAGTAGTAGACATTAGTGTTTTCAATGCGCAGAACTTAAAAATTAATACGCTCATAATGGAACAGGATTATTACTACTTATAACCTTTATTTTGGTATACAACGTTAGTAGTTGTCTGAAACTTGGCTAAGGAAATCCTTTTTAATTATTTCATTTATCTGTTGATTTTTGGCATTAATGCGATTGTCGGTATCCGTACTTTCTATTTTTAGGATTCTAATATTTTAGAATTATTTTTTAGGACTTTTCACATAAATCCTTTAAGTATTGAAAATAATTTTATCTTTTCTTTACTTAGACATAAAATGTAAAAAAGCAAAATAACTCAATTTGGCTTCAGCCAAATATTTTTCATATACATATTTTTTTCGATTGCTCCCAACGGATTTTGCCAAACTTAAAAGCGATATTCGTACCAAAACTTGAAGCATCTGTGATGCTGATAAAGAATATATGTTTATACTTTGTCGGGTCTTTGACTCCTACTTCTAGGTGTTGCAAATGGAATAACAAACGTGTAATACCGCCCATCTTATGTAAAGGAATATCAAACACACACAAATCATAATAAGTCGCACATATTAAGTCCAATAAAATAATGTGTAACATAAAATGAAAACTTGACGTGAATGGGTTACGTTATAGAAGTTGTTGAACGATTTCTTTTTTGAAATCCTTTAAAAACACTTTGTCTACTTTCTTTTGCATTACACACGTACCATATGTTATATGTAATAAATTAAAAGTAAATGTTTCCAGGTTGTCACAAATTAATCACAATCGTTGAATTTCCTAAGAAGGAACTTCAATTCATTAAAATTCATTTCTCTCTGCTGCTCACTCTCTCTTACTCATTCTTATAATAACTGAGCTTCATAATAGGTTCATGGTCAGGGTGTGTACGACAAGAAGACAAATTTAAATAAATAAAGTAAATTGACACATTCGTCAAGGTCGACCAATTAATTTTCCCTTTTACTTAAGGAGACTTTCTAAATATATTCTGGGTATGTGCCCTTCTCTTCTTCTCTTTATTGTTAGAATAATTATTTTCCGACGTTTCTTCTTTTGAAAAAATATATACAGGATTTCTCTATATAATCTATCTTACACTAAGTTTGTCATTCCATAAATAATTAATATTAATATTAATTATCACCTCCTTTTGGATGTTACAGATGGAATGACAAACTTAGTATTAAGGTTTTTAATATTTTATTTTCTTTTATTTTAAGAAGCTTACTCAGTTTAATATTAAATAAAAATTGAATTAAAGAGATTAAATTTTGAAGTATTTCAAAAAGTTTATCACTCAAAACTTGCGGGCCTATGGTCTGATCTATTGGAATTAGTCGTACTTGAATCATGCACTCAAAAATTGAATTCTTTGTAAAAAATTGAATTAAAAACTACCTATTATTGGTTGCATAAAATTAGCAATTTTTTAAATATAAATCATTTTTCCGTTCCCTCGATTAATATGTTTTATTAAAAAAAAAAGTTTTGGCTGTATTGTATGCTTAACTTGAAACGTTTTTCATATATAGAAAGACATAATTAGACCAATGGCATAAATGTGAAGAGCATCGAATAATTGTTCTTTTATACTCTTCATTACATATATTTTTTATATATTTTTCATAAGTATTTAAATCTAGGGTATATATGAAATCTACATAGGTCCGCCCGCGGGTCATTTGAGATATGGAGCTGAAATTTTATACAAATATTTAAAGTATAATTTAATCGGCTACTTAAATCTTAATTAGTGTTTCTTATTTTAGCACTAATTAAGATTTAATTAATCGTTCTGTGTGTACAACTTAAAGTTAAATATTTAAAACTTCTTTCGGGAACTTCTTCAGCCAATACGTAATGGTATGTTTTATTTTAGCGTACTCCTATTTCTTAAGAGTGCGAGTCAATTAATTCTTCTCCAGGCTTTACACGATGTCCTGGCAGACTAAGATTTGATAAAGCATGGTGTCTTTAATATATCCTATCGAATGCCATGATTTCTTTTGACTCTTCCAATAATTTTTAGGGCGCGACACTCTATTATAACATTTTCTTTTCATAACTGCTTAATATTTGTACGAATACATTTAAAAACCTTCTTTGAAAGACGATGTCACGTAATTTTTTTTAAAATCTACTACACAATATTTTCTGAATATCAGTTTAGTTTAAAAATATTATTTAATTAATGAATTATTTCTAATAAGTGTTAAAAACATACATAGGAGCTGACAAGTACTTTAATTTGGCACTGGTTATCTGTTTAAATTTTTAGCCGCGACTAAAAGATTTCTTTTTCATTTCATTTTTCTTTAAAGAGTGAAATCCCAATTATTCACGCAAAAGTGGCAAAATTGAAAACTTTCATTGGAGTCAAGTCGAAAAAGTGTTAAGGCGAGTGTACAGTAAAATGTTGAATTACATATCAGAAACCTCTGGGTTGGAGCAAGCAGTCATAAACTTTTTAATTGTGATTACACATTTTTCTAAGCCATTAATGTGTAATTATTAATGTATTTTAGAATTTGCCTTTAATCCACTTGTAGCATTCATTAATTTTTCAATAACAACCTTCTGTTCCGTAACTAATGTTATAAAAATGAAAGTAATGTATTCAATATTCTATGCTAGCTGACGCTTCATTCATTCTTCATTCTCGTTGATTCAATTGCTAATTAAAAAAGTTTTTGTACTCCTCTTCAAAGGGTGGTATGTATCAGAAGTAGAGGAAAGGAAAGTATATATTCACACAATAAATTTGGCTTTTGTTCGAAACAAAAACGTAATAATTGTTTCAAGTTTAATGAATAGTAGTAATAAAGTAAGTAAATAGTAAGTAGTTTTTTGTGATATAATAACAGTGAGTTTCATAAGATTAAATTCTTCTAAGAGAGAAATATGTTAAGAAATGTGTTTTCTTTTTTTGGAACAAAATATTTAATGATTTATGATGATATTAAATATTTTTTATAAGTTCGAAAAACTTTTTATACAAAAGTTTGAATGTTCAACTTTTTTCTTCTCTTATTCTTCCGTTTCTTTTATTCTAAAATTTCTTTAATTTGTCTTGTAAAAAGCGTGGCCGTGTAATATTTCTTAAATGATTACTTCTTAGAATAAGAAAAAGGATTTCTTACAACACGTATGTCTACTTTTGTACTTTCCTTTGACGAATAATCACTCTAGGGCATACATGCATTTACATAAAAGTCACTCACAATAAATACAAGCTCTAAGTCAAGTGAATAAAAGAGAGAACATCAATAAACGAAATTTCTGTTGTGTCAACAATAACAATTGCTTTCCATTGAATGCTTTATTGCTTCTATATACTTAATCGATATTACAAATCTCGCCATTTCAGTTTGTACGCCACACGGATATGAATTGAAGTCATTGAAAATACAATACGCAAAAAAATCTTTGAAATAAAATGCATTCATTTGATTCATCAGCTGGATATTTGTGAGTGTGTGGTGTTTAATAGTATGTATACAACACCTTTTTGTACAGATTCCAATGTAGAAGTTATTAAGTATGTTTCAACTACCATTAAATTGCCTTAAATTCAATTTTTTTTTACCACATAAATCATTCACTCATTGCTATTCTGTAAGCAACATCCAGAATAAACCGTCAAAGTCCCTTCAAAGTATATTTATTCTTGATCCGCATATTACACTGCTTGTGTGTCCATATGTCCATGTGTCTGTCCGTGTTACGATTCCCATAGTTAAATTAACAATTGACAAAAATGTATTTAAGTGCCACTAAAATTGAGATATTAATTTGAAATTTCATAATTATTTCAAATTACCCCATCAATCGATGTGGCAAAAAATTAACGTGGTTGGATAACAGGAATGCACTCAATTTACAAAAAACCAATTAAATTTTTACTTGCAAGCACTATTAGAGGGCATAGTATATATCTGACACGCCCGCCCTTATATATGTGGAGGTTATTTAAAATGTTTTTACTGCTATAATTGTTTAAAGGAGTGGAAAGCTTTAAAATTGACTTTGGAAATAATTTTGTCAATAATTGGAATAATTTTTTCGTGTGATTTGACACCTGAAGACTTACCACGACCAATATAATTTTTTCCTAAGATAACTATTATTAATTATTGAAGCAAGGGAAAGCAAAAGTTTGAACCTTGTGCAAATACTTGCATTTCGGCGTGTATGTTGTAATGTGGAAAAATGAACACTAGTCGAAATAAGTTGTACACAAATAATTAATACAAAATGAATAGAAGTATAATTACCAATAAGAACAATGTTATTACAAGATATGAAATTGAAAATATAGTCAGAGTCATGAAATATTTACCTATGCAACGAGATGATAATTTGCTCTTGCTAGCTATAAAAGGGCAAGCAGCACAAGAACAAATATATACATAATCAGAGATTGAATAACGTAGCGCATAAATATATGGTGGCGACGTACCCATACTGTGTACTTGTGCAGTCGTAACAAGAGCAAAACCATTGAGTGCAATTTGTGTGTACATTAAGCAAATTATCATATGCAGTTATCGTTTGGCTGCGATGCCAAAGGGCAAGAGAAACGTGGTAGAGTCGATCCACCTAGTTAGGTTGAAAATATTTTTCTACTCACTGATTTGAAAATTCACATCTACGCACGCACATATATATGAGCAGTGTAATATTTCATTCATTCCATTTCACTATTTTATCATTTTGTATTTTTGCTTACATGTAATTAAATCGACCAGTGCGTGATGGTTTTCTATGTTTATTACGATTTCATGTTTTTGATATTTTTTGAGGATTCGAGGTGGAGTGCAACATGGAGAATGCAACCACAACTATTAACAAACATCCATATCGTGATAATCATCCACACCACCATTGAC
The DNA here is from genome assembly GCA_949710015.1 of Crataerina pallida. Lineage (NCBI taxonomy): Eukaryota > Metazoa > Arthropoda > Insecta > Diptera > Hippoboscidae > Crataerina > Crataerina pallida. Next base: position 18,430,413 of record OX453291.1, read on the forward strand.
ATTGTTGTTATAATCTTCAATAATTTAGTTATGCATACATATTCTGTACTCATTTCAATAAGCACTCATACATAAAATGTTTATACATTGGCAGGCTTAAAGGTTATATAAAAAGACTGCTTCAGTTATAAATTTAAATACCCCGTAGTCGTTCATTTATTTAATATATAAGACTAAAATTTGTATTTGTATTTGTATTTGTTATTAAATCCATTAGTTACAAAAACAATTTCAACTAATTCATGATGAAAGTAAGGCAAAATATAATATTAAACTAATAAAAAAAATATAAAAAGTAAAAAAAAAAAAGTATATAAAAAAATACAATAAAATAAAATAAGTCAGCCGCAGCCGCAGCCGCACAACAACAACAACAACAGCAGCCTCAGAAACAACTTAGAAATAAACTAAATTAAAATTAGTAAAACCAATACAACCATTGTTAAGACATATGAATAATATTAATGTAAATCAAAAGTTAAGATATAATAGATAAAATATAGATAAATCTTAGTTATAGTTATATGATAATAATAACAAAATATTTATATATATATATATATAAAAAAAAAAAAAAAAAAAAAAGATGAGATGTGCATGCACGACTAATTACAAACATATATGACACCCGTGCAAACAGATCCAATATAAGACATTTTGTTAGTACATTTACAATATAAACATGTACCAACAAAACCATCAGTCTGGCAATCGAAAGCGCGAACGTAATAGTATATTTCTAATAGTATTAATGTCATCAGTAGCTGGGTCAAAAAGATGATAGTTGTCATTAAACATTTGCAAAGAACCCGGAAGGGGTTATGTAATTGGTAATTTGTGCGACAATGAGACAATTTAATTAGATTATAGTGCCTAGTAAACCTATTGGGGATGTTAAAAGAGATCCTCTCAAGCAAAATAGGTGAACAAACAATACCTTTTATTATTTTTGTAACAAATATAACACCTAAAATTTCCCGCCTTTTTTCCAACGTTGGCAAATCAATGAGAAGAAGCCTATTCTCGTAGGGAGGAAGAATCCAACTTGGATCCCAGTCTAAGTTTCTTAAAGCAAAAAGGAGAAAGTTACGCTGAACAGATTCAATACGGTCAATGTAACATCTGTAGCTGGGTGCCCAGACTACGGAGCAATACTCTAACGTAGGTCTAACAAGAGCAGTGTATAAACGCTTAGTTATATAAGGATCTTTGAATTCCTTTGACCATCTCTTCAAAAATCCTTATAGGGACTTCGGCTTATTCACAGCAGACTCGATGTGTAGATTAAATTTCAATCTAGAACCAAGTATAACACCTAAATCAAGAAAATTATAAACATTTTCGAGCATATGATTTTCAATATAATAAGATGAAGGCAGTGTTGAGGACCATGTGAAAGATAACTTCTTACACTTTTTTAAATTCAGTTCCATACCATTTACCTTACACCCATTTAAGTCTAGCTGAAGCAAATTAGAATAAACTAAGGAATCGAAAGAATAATATATTTTTACATCATCAGCAAACATTAATGTTTTTGAATACTTAATACATGTAGGGAGGTCATTAACAAATAGAGTAAAAAGAAGGGGCTCTAAATGACTACCCTGTGGGACACCAGATGTCACAGTAATTTTAAAGAGAAAAGCACGAATTGAATAAGACTTTTTGAGTACGACCTGTAAGATAATGATAAAACCACGAACACATATTTTCAGGGAACCCAATACGACGCAGTTTAAAAATTAAAAGTTTTGAATCAACACGATTGAAAGCCTTAGAAAATTAGTATAGATTACATCAGTTTGCTTATGTTTAGAGAATGCATGAAATATGTCACCAGTTAATTCTAGTAAGTTCGTAGACCTGCCTCTAAAAAACCCATGTTGATTTGACGAAAGTATAGATTTTATCATAGGAGTAATTCGATTAGTTAATAAGGACTCGAAAAGCTTAGATAAAACACTTAATTTAGCAATACCTCTATAATTTTCAATATTGATTCTAGAGCCACTTTTATAAAGTGGAATAATAAAGCTGTGTTTCCAAATTCCTGGAAAAAAACCATATGATAAACATTTGTTAAAAATTCGAGTCAGTGGAGGAGTTAGGATATCAGCACAAGATCGAAGAATACAGGATGGTAACCCATCGGGGCCGGGTAACGTGGAAAATTTTATTTTGGACAGACTGCAATAAACTTCATCTTCAGTGAATTGAATGGATGGAAATATATCGAAATTGTTTATGGGATAAGAAAAATTGTCAATGTTAATACTGGTATGAGAATAAGACTGTTTGAAAAAGTCAGCAAATAAGTTTACAATATCGGAGGGATTCGAGGACTCTGAATTACCATACCGCATTAAAGAAGGACAGCATTTTACTTTAAGCTTAGAATCGATAAACTTGTAAAATACCCTAGGATCAACTAATAATTTTACTTTCATACTCTGAATATATTGATTATAGTATTTATTTTTAAGGGAGTTGAATTCACATTTAATGTTGGAATAATTAATGTAATCCACAGTAGAACCACTAAGGTTAAACTTTTTAAATAGTCTACTTTTTTTGTTACGGATAATCTTCAGATGTTTATTAAACCACATAGGCCTGTTTGATGAAGTAGAAATCGATTTCGTTGGTACAGAAGAAGAAATAGCAGTAATCATGACATTATATAAAAGTGATAAAGACCCATCGATGTTATTATAATTCAAATTCCAGTCGACAACAGATAAGAGACTTCTCAGCTTAGTATAATTGGTTTTGTCAAAGGAGAATGTAGTGTTGCTTCCACTGTTTGATCAATTAGATACCCGCAAATTATCCAATGTAAGAAGCAAGGTAGGACGATAAATGTCCTCAGGACAGACAAATAGTTACACGCGAGCAATTTAAAAATTAGTGTCATTAAATAGAATCCAATCAAGAAGTCTTCCATTAGTATTGAAAATAGAATTTACTTGATGCAGGCATAATTCATAAATTTCATCAAATATACAATTGTATATATGAGATAGGTATGTAATAGCCAAGTTCCTCATTTAGATTCCAGCAAATGTGAGGAAGATTAAAGTCCCCAAGCATCAGCATTTTATCATTATCTTTTAAACACAAGGACATTTCTTTAATAAGGTGAATGTGCTTCAAGTAAATTGATACATCTGACAATGGGGGTATATACGAACGAATGATATAAACAAGTTAAAATTAAAAAATTTTAGTTGTACGCCAACAAACTCAACATCAACATTAGTTAAGAAGTCAACCAAAGTAGAAAGTAATGAATTATGAACAGCAATTAAGACTCCTCCTCCAACTCTGGTCATTCCTAAAAACTTGATAGTCAGCACAAAAAACCTCAGAATTATTGATTTCAGGCTTAAGCCAAGTTTCTGGAAAAACAACAACGCTACATTCGGACGCAACGGAATTAACAAGAACTTGATTTAATTTAGTATTGAAAGCGCGGACATTTTGGTAAAGCAAAGACAATGAATTATGTAGTTTTTTGAAGGTGAGGACTGAATATCAAGATTAACAGGAGTCTTGCGCCGAGGGATAAATTCTTTAACAAGAGCACCCTGGGGCCAAAATTGACTATTTAAGAGTTTGTCAAATAAGATCTTCAAAGAGCAAATATCGCGTTGTTGGGAAGACTTGAATTTGAATATGCTTATTTTTGACAAATCTAAATCGGAGCGTTTGCGCTCAATATATCTTTTTACCTTATCTACAGATGTATCAGATGCCAATCTAGAAATAAAAATTGCTTTGCGAGCAGGGATAACTACAAGTTCATTATCATCATTATCAGAAATGACCGGAACGATTGAAGGGACATTTACAGAGCGATCATTATTTTTAGGAGGCACCTGAGTCCAGTTGTAACCCTCTCTCTTTGGACTATTGGAACACTATCAATAAAGCTAGAAGGGCCAGGACTATCAGCATTAAAAGAATAATCAATATTTATAGACAGAATCTGTAGAGGTTGATTAGAAGGAGAAGTTATGTGACCACTCTCAACAATATTTGGTACAGTAGACACCACAGGTACAATTGGGGAAACATCATTGGATGGGGATTGGACAGTTAGGGATGGTATATTGTGAGACGCACCCAAATCAACATAATTCAAAACATTTGAAGCTTCAATCTCAGACATACAAGGAGAATTACATGATAAAGGATGTGATACATCTGTAGAATTAAAATACAGGCAATTGGGAGAAATTTGTAATGAGAGAGTCGAACCATTATTATTAGACGGACGGACTTTAGAAACAAAATCCGAACCTTCTAAAAGTTTACAATTATTGAACATGTCTTCCAATTTAGTGAATTTGTCCGAGAGCGCTTTCAGCTCTCTACCCAAATCTATAAAGGATCGCTGGGTTTGTTTAAATAGTTTAAACAAGTCCAAATCCATCTTACGACAGTCAGCACATGACCAACCTAGTCCTTTAGAACGATTCACTATATGATGAACTGACGTCCACTAAACACAGCACACTTAGGATGAGCAGATCGATCACAAAGCGAACAAAGAAGGAAACGATCGTGAACAGTTTCCTTACAATTCAAGTATATGCAATTTATGTTATTCATTTCGAGAAAAAATTAAGTTAAAGGCTAAATATGATTTATACAAGGAGAAGCTAAAAACACTGTTAATTAAAATTTCAAGTTATGTTAAATAATCAAAGTGAACTGAACTGCCAAAAAGTATGCAAAAAAAGTGTGTAAATTCTGTAGAACAAAAACGAAAAGAAATAAATAAAAAAGTATATATTACAACTATAACAACGTTAGAAAGATGAAATAGTGCAAATGAAGGACAGCAAAATTTGCTTTTTGCTTTAAATTTGCTAAAATAAGAAAAAGAATAAAAGACAATGCCCCTGCAAACAACACACTTATTTAATATTATTATTATTAATAAGCACTAAAAGAGATAAGCAGACCAATAAGCAAAAAAAAAAAAGAAAAAAGTTTTATCGACAAAATTAATCGACAAGATGATTAGCCCGAAGCAAAAGTTATAATTGCAACAAAAACAACCCTATAAATAGGCCGTTTACACAAAATATAACAATTTAGGCAATCACAAATTGCAAAAAGGTTCTCAGTGTTTGCAAAATGATCACTACAAATTAAAACAATACCGTTAAGAAAAATATAAGATTTTTTAAAGAATTAATACACCGTATTATTGAGTTAATTTAATAATCAATGTAAGCGCACAGCGAAAAGTATGACCGAACACGATCGCGTTGCCAGACTGACTTGACTTTTATATAATAGAGAAACACGTAATGAGCGAAGCATAGTAGTAGGGTACGTGAAAATAGTTTTGGAGATAACTGGGTCATACTAGTGGTATGAGTGATCAATTCATCTAAAGGTACGAAAGTATCTTCCAATTCATAAATTTTTCATCTATTTATTTATATATAGATATTTGTCCTGCAAACTATCATTTTACATAAAGTTATTTTCAATTTAATGATACTTGTATATAGTTGCCTCTTGAGAACAAGAATTATCCAGCACATGAAATGTACAAAATATAAAAAACTTTAAAGTGCACTTGAAGAGCTTACGTACGAGTATAGTTAACAGTCATTGACAATTCCATTTAGATGTTAGATTGAGTTGATCACTACTCTATATATATATGATAAAGAAAAATACATAATTTTCCGTTCGACATAAGCACGTAAACAACCCAGAAAAGCAATTAAAATAATATAAAAAACTTCTTGTGCTTAGTCTGCAATAAATTCAGTAAAGTGGAATAAAACAAATTGAAACAAGTGGAACGGCGTACGTCAAACCTAAGATATCCGCCACTATATTACTGCTCCAAAAAATAAGGAAAAATAGCTTAAATTCTTTAGCTCAAATATACCATTATGAGTGTGGAAATACCAATGCCACGCCCAAGAGTCATGTCTTGTACAAAAGTATATCCGAAAATACGAAACGTCTCCTTAGAAACACTTCTTCTCTATGTGAGCGGGGTTAATTTGACTTTTCCAAATATATAAATATTTTTTCATTTTAAATTTGTTTTTAATACAAATAATGAAAAACCAAAATTCTTTTACCTTATTACCAAAAGCTTTTCTAAGCTGTCCCCGTTATCAGTAGCAATTGCTTCATGAAGTTAACAGAGGTAAACAAGAATTTCGTTTATTTGTTTGTCATTTCGCATCATTCATTACTCAACGATTGGTTACAGGTTTGAAATGTATATGAAAGGTGACATTGAACGTGGATTCGTTTCAACTACACAACTGTAGTACTGCAGAAATTTGATTATTCCCAGTGTCAAAATGTAGCATTGCCTTCCGTTTTATGCGCAATTGAATCCTTTACTTTGAAAGCTAATATAAAGCAGAAGTGAAACTGAAAACACCACCGTTGCTTGTGCCGCATGCATGTCAACTGGGAACAGGGTTTGTGCACATAATTATTACCTTTGGGAAGCTGTTCTTTAGAGTTATTTTTATATTTTTATAGAATATGAAAAAGAAGTTTTAAAAAACTACAACATGTACGCAACCTGTGTATACTTTTTACCACAGATTATAAAAATGCAGAATAATGTGATTTGGAATGAAACTGTGTGATCAGAGATGCGTTTGCCTCTGATTGTTATAAATGACGATACAAAATTACTCTATCCACGCGTACCGCACATGGTGCAAACTATAAAATTTATACGTTCTCCAATTGTACGCTTATTAAATATTTCAACTGGTTGTAAAATCATTTTCTGAGACTTTGTAATTTCGTGTAATGTCCTTAAATTTCATTAGAGAATTCTAAATGGTGTCTTACACTAAAGTGACGCGTCCTGCTTTCATTTTGCTATGCTTCAATGCTTCGAATTTAATTTACGTCACATTGTGTATTCATACAGTGGAAATATAAACGATTAAACTCTCATCATGAGATTATAAAGGAAAGAGACCCAAGCATGCAATATTAATAAAATGTGCATTCAAACTATTACAGCATTTAAGCATTATTATCAGGTGTGACCTTGTTTCGCAGTAATGGATGTTGTCACATTACAATTCTTTTTTGGCGGACACCATTATACCACAAATACACACAATGAAAATAAAAATGTTGTCTTTTAAGTCTCGCATGAATGGCCTTAAATAGGAAATAATAACTAACCAGTGGCGAAGTGATGAAATACTGGAAAGAAAATGTACAAAGAAAGCACAGTAGAATATTTGATAAAAGAAGAAAAATGTCGTTGTGCCTAGAAATGGCTATTTCTGCAGCTGTACATACTCAGTTTTTCTCTCTCATCGGTTTATTCCTCTCATTAATATTCATGGCATGGATATTGCCAACATTTGGAACAAAATAAAAACTGAAAGCGTTAAAACTAAAAAAGGAAATATTGATGTGTGTGTAAGTACATTTCAATTTAGTACATGTGTATGGAAAAAAAAACTAGAAAACAAACTAAATTTTGTTTTGGTCAAACCTTAAGTAACCTTTCCTATACGTATAAATATTGGGTGTGGCTAGCTCTTAAATAAACAAGGTTTTTGAAAATTGTGGGAGAAAGTTATCCGGCGCATACCATTAGGTACAACGAATTGCAGTCTTTGAAAATCCATTTTTGTAGACAGATTTTTACTACGGTGTAATAATAAGAACTCATGCGTAGATACTAATCAGAATGGGATCATATCGCATAACAGATGCATCCACAATTTATAAAAAATATTTTTTTTTTAAGAATCCGTTATGCATATTATGTACCCATTTTGTTTGTTCATCTGCTATAGTTTTGATAGGTTTTGGCCTAAGCCAAGTATAGTTTTTTAGGTATTTCGTGTATCCTTGCTTCGTTGATTTCTTATTTAGTACATTTGGTCACAGTTTAACAACACATTGTTAAGAGTGCTTAGTGTTTCTCGTTTTATTTTCTTAACTTTTCGTTGTAACATTAAATTTTAATACCTAATAAAATAGCGAACAAGCAACTAAGACTAAGAGAAGGAAGAATGATTAAGAAAACACGTATATACATATAATATGTTCTTATATGCGGTGGACCCTTTGAGAGTCCCTTCAAGTAGAAAAACAAACCACGAAATAGAAAACAGGAAACGAAACACAAAAGTTTAAAGTTCAAAGTTGCCATTGCAGTATATTACAATAAAAAAAATATTTCACTACATTTATACATAACATACATGGCTACGCATACTTCACTGTTTTAATCTCTATAAAATATATTCTTTATGTGATCCAGTCCATTAGATGACAAAGTATATTTTTTATGACATGATAGCGTGTGGATACATTATTGTACAAAAACATTATGCGTATGTCAGAAATTTTGAAAAATATTTGTCATCCAAATGGATTTTGTCTTTAACTGTCAAACGCTATAGCATACACTCCAAACAGAGATAGAGAGAGAAAGAGACATACTTTGAATTTTAATGGAACAATATGGTTGAACACTTAATTGGCGAAGTTTGTCGTCCACTGACCTTGTTAAAAGATTAAAATGTTACAAACTGTTTGATGGGTGCTTTCTCGTTTTATCTACTCGTAGATAAGATAAAGTTACTTTATTGATTGATTCATAATTAATGTTATTATCAAGAGGTTGAAAAGGTCATAGTGTGGATAGGTGTGAATAGTTAAATAAAATTGTTTTTATTAAACAAAACCAAATCTTAAATACTCTCCATATCTACGTATAAAGGATGGGCTTGTTGCGTACATTTTTACACCCTCTAACTCTATGTATATTAAGTTAAGCGTCGTTCCAAGTCGAGTTTCATTGTGAATACGCTTTTTTGTAAATTGTGGCTGTGTTAGTTATATTACCACGCCCATTTTTGACACATCAATAGATGAGATAATTATAGGTGCGAATAAGAAATTTAAAGTTCATAGGTCAATTTTTGTGGCATATGTATAGATTTTTGTCGATTGTGGGCGTGATTCTTGATTAATTTTGCCCATTTTAAGTGGCGATCTACTTAAAATTAAATTTTACCTCAAAACCTCAAAGATTACGACCGCGAGAATGGTAACAACAGACAGACACACGGATATATGTATATGTCTCGACTGATTTAATTAACAGTGCTAGCTTCGAACCCTCTTGGACGAATTTTAGAACCACTTTCCATATAATCAGATTTAACGAAGTGACTTCAGAGAAGTGCCTCGCGTTTATTGATGCAACTCAACCAATTTGTAGAACTAAGTAGTGTTGGGTAGGTAAGGTGATATTAAGTGGTTGGGCACCAAGCCTACTAAAACATTTTCGTTTGTTTTAAACTTTTAATGAGCCAATTATTAAAGAAATTCGAAATAAATTGCATTTCATAAACTAATTAAAAAATTGTCATGTTATTTCCTTGGTTAACATTAAACTTTACCATCATTAACCGCATATTTAACCGCAAGCAAACACTCCTGAATGTTGAGACGGTAGTTGTTAAATTGTTGTGGTCAACGTTGATGCCATGTCCAGGGAGAAATTCTCGTCAGTTGAATTAAAAAACTAAACATCTTCACAAAATCGTTTGCGTCAATCAAAGAGTAGTTTAGAGCTAAAATGCTGGACACTCTACATTCATTCGTGGGTCTGGACGTACGCAACTGCTACTTCTTTAGTTCCTTTGTAAGGTAGTTCTCGGTATAATTCTGAATTAAGAAAGAGTTTGTTGCGATTTGTGTCCTTATGTCCCTTATGTTTTTTGCTTATTTTAAGTAAAAACCCACTTGATCATAATTAAAAACTTATTTCCTCATAGGCTTCCTCAATGCAATCATTTTATTATTTCTCCACTCTAATGTAGAGCAAATAGAAAACATTAAACTTGTTAATGCAATATTTTTACCGCACTCTTCAAGGTGCCTTACGAAGGAGTTTTATTTAAAAGGGCATAAAATAATTAAAGGAGTGAGGTTTCTTCTTAACAAATATTAACACAATTTCCTTTGCATTATAATGTACTCTACATCAGACTAGTAGAGTAACATTTTTTAGATATAAAAAATTATATAAAGTGGTTCAAAAACTATTTGTTTTCAATATATTATGTACACATATATAAAGCACCTTTAAGAGTAAACATTTATACGGTTTTAAGTTTTTGTATGTTATATTTTTTTGGAAAAACATACAACAAAATCCACTTAGCCTAAATGATTGTTCAAGAAATTAATGATTCATTAAAATTTGTCCTTATTTCGTATTTAATGCTTTGAAATGTGTTGTATTGCAATTTTTTACTCTAGCACTTTTTTTTACAAAGATTCGTTTTTTATTTGTTTTTTTACACAATTGAATATCGGAGACAGCTAATCCATCATACGCTAGATTTCCGCTTTAAATAATTTATCATTGGAATTCCGCATAGCATTCAAACGTATAAATGCAATTGTATGTCATTGGGATAAAGATCTTGTGCAATTGTGGATATTAGTTGTGGTCGTCACTCACGGATTATAAATGTTTACAAATTACGAATGTGGCCAATGGCACACAATGGCAACAATTATTGTAATTTAACATGAAGTTGAATTGGTATAAACATACACATGAAGCTCATGACCTTTGGTATAATAAAAATTATTTTTAGTAACAGTTACGATAAATATCATTTCGTAAATTCAACGTAATAATGTCAAGTAATTTAATTTTACGGAATAGTGGACTAAGTTTTTAGTAACCGTTATATATATTTATAATAATATGCATATGTAGGATAATTTAGTTTTTCTCTCCATTTGCAAGACCCAGAAAAAAGCATCAGAGACCATATAAAATGGGCTAAGGGGCCTTTCTATAATTGTACAAAACATTATCAAGTTTCTTCCTTTACCTCTAATTAACACATTATACAAGTTAAACCTTTCATTGGTTTATTTAGAATATTTGGTAATCCTTCTTTTTTAAGTCCGGAACAAATTTGAGAAAGTGGGCCTGATCGGTTAACGCACGTACGTTTTACTTGCATACAAAGTGGGGGTATTTCAAATTTGGATTTAAATCTCCCTTTGTTTTAATTAAATTCCGACTTTCTACTTGTACTAGAACAGAGTGTTATTCATTATACAGAGACTTATATATTAACTTATAATATTATGAAAATCCTAAAAATAAAAAATAAGACTTTTAGAGTTTATACGTTTGTCCAACCAACCTTTACTTTCGTGGTAGTGTTGGATACCAATCCAACGTGATGCGCTGTTTAAAATTACACCTGAAAAAAAATTTTTTACTCTGTTCCTCAAGCGGATTTTTATATATATCATACAGCGTGCAGAGTTTACTAAGACAAAGTCTTGAGCAACTTGGCCACCAAAGGGAATTTCAACTATGTTGTAAAGTAAAATATTTGCTTTATTCAACTTTTCTGGGATCTTAAACTTAAACATATACAATAACTTTAACAAAATTATGAAATTCTAGATTTACTAAGAAGTTTTAAATTCTTTCAGTTGAATTGTAAAGATTACATTTTACAATGGCAACAATATCTGCTAATAAGTCAAGTCCATTCTTTTCTATGTTTAAACAAAATATAATCCATTCCCATACACACAAGCAAAATTACTATAAAATAATCATTGATAACTAAATATGTCAACAATTCAATTTCGTTAATATTTCACTTTATCAAAGTGAGTGATGAATTAAATTGCGATACGACATTGTGTTGTAAATTTTCAAAGTTGTCATTAAAATAAAACCAATTTTAATCATTGCATATGACATGTTACAATCATGTCTGTTACGTTTGTAGGTGGCTGCATAAGTAGCTCTCTCGTGTGCATTTCAAAGATTATCTATTAAGCCATATCCCATATGATTGAAAATAAAGTACGAAACAAAATTTCATGTACATAAATGGTGAATGATTTATGTAATAAATTGTCCTTATCAAGGCACAGACACGCACAGTTCATCATAAACCAGTCAAACAGAAAAGTGTTAATAGACGGAAGTTAAGTAATAAATAACAATTCAAACAGAAAGTTTCAACTTGTAAACTTTGTAAACTTGCGCCACTTTCCATGAGTTCATCATCTCTACATATATGAATGTGCGAAACTTCAGTGCAATGAATGTTCAATCCATATTTCTGAGTACACTCTTCCTAGTTTTTGAGTGAAATCATCTGAATCATTTAATAAAATTTCACTTAGAGAAGTTTTTCAAATATTTCACTTCACCGTTCATTTCTCGTCAGTGGCGTAGTTTAGAGGACTCTGTTTGTACCTATGCGTTGTGATAAATGTATACTTTTACACTGATACGTTGTACTGAGACTTACTTATGTAAATAAATTTGTGTTACTTACAATAGAGTTTTCCGTTGACATTTCTTTGTTAAAGCATTCATTCAAGCGTCATTTTAACAAGTCTATGTTTGTATTGATCATAATAAAGTATCAAGATTGTTCCTTTTCTTTAAAAATACATACACTGCACGTTTTAAGAACTGAATGTAAGAAAAAATGTATTAAAATGCAAGCCTTCATTACAAGAGCGCCATTGTGTAGGTTTATTGTCACGTCTTCATACTGTTTCCATATAGTTCACTTTGACATATTCATTCGGTACAATGTCTATTAATTTTTTGCATGGCATGCAAAACAACTAAAGCAATAATTTGGCCTTTTACTCATTTCTATGCACTGCAATAAAACAGGAGTTATCTTTAAAACAATCGAATGATTCGTATGAGGTTATAAATACATAAGCATATTATTCAAAAGAAGTGAAAATCGGTCGGTCAAACCCGACAATCAAATACACTACAGCACATGTTACATGAGGAGAGGTTCTAAAAATGGTCTGATCCTATTTGTTTTCAACATAGTTCTTCTTTGGGCCAATACATGCCCTTCTACGAAATTGCATTGATATATGTCAAAAAATGCAACCTGTAGCTTACGCAGAAATTAACATCGGCAGAAGACAGACAAACAGGTTAAATTGATTCAGATTTTGATTCTGAATCGATCGGTATAATTAAAGGTGGGTGTGGCATTTGCCGCTTAGGAATTACAAACATCTGCACATACTTAATATACCCTTTGCCACAAGTGGTGCAGGGTGTAATGAGCTTTTAAACAATAACGAGAAAAATTCATAAAGGTTAAAGGTTTAAATATAATTTAGTGGCAATACTTAGGGTACCATATAGGAAGTTATCATTAAACGAGAGATCATTTTGAAGTTTCAAGTAAAAACAAAATTTAATGAATTAAAATCGAAATTTAAAAAAATATATATATGATTGTAAAGATATTACATCTATTTCATCAAGCCAATTGCAGTATTAGTAGGTGTATGTTTTCCCATAACTAAAAGCTTCCTACCCATCTCTTATCTCAACATTCATTTGTTCACTGGCTCAAGTTCTGCAGTTTTACTTACAGCGGTATTTGATCCCTATTAGAAGCGCTACTAAAACGTAATGCAGGGCATCAATTACTTAGTCTCTCTACGGGAGTTTCAGTTCACTATTGTACAATGTCTGCCCGGTTTGAATACCAGCCTCTATCGAGCATTTTCATTTATACGACCGCCAAAACTTTTTGATGAAACAATTAATGTTGATGTAGAGCTTATAAAGCCCACGATTCATTTTCAGGGCTCAAAACCTTGCAAAGAACTTTATTATTATTATGTAAGTTTTTCGATCGAGAAGGGTCGTTGCTGTTACATTTAGTATTTGAAACTTTCCTTTTTATCTCCAACATGATATAATTCACGATATTTAGATATTTATGTATCATTTCCATTCCGTATCTACCTGTTTTTCCAACAATTAATAAATATATGTCCTCTAAGCTTCATACTTCTAAAGTGATTTTCCAATTTAATTAAATTTGATTTAACCAATATTCTAACAGCCTGTTAGTAATCTACGATAAATCCACGATAAATGAGAAGTTCCAATCACAACAGTTTAACTAAGAGCTAGCGAAGTATGCATTAGTGAAAACTAAACAATTCATGTTGTAGTTAAAAGGTACAACAAAAAAAGCTTGGTTAGCAAACGACTAATAGATTTTTATATAATAATAATTATTTAAATAAGTTGTGTAATTTTATAATTGTAATTGAATTAAAGGAAATGTCTCCAACTCTTGGATAATCTATATTATGTTTGTCATAAGTAATATTTATATTATTTATATTCATTATACGTACGTATTTGATATTATTGCTAATTTACTAAACGTACAGATAGGATGCATACATGTGTATAAAATTACACTTCATTTAGTTTCTCTGCTCAACGATAGTCAGTTCGTAGCAATTAAAAAAGTTACAACGTAGGTTTGCTGGTAAGGTAGACTACAGTATACAGCACCCATTGATTTGGTTTAGTAGGTAGGTTCACTCACACATTAAATGATATAATAACAATAATAAATTCCAAATAGAAGTCATTATTTATGTGCATTATTACAACAATTTCCAAGCAAAGGTAAACATGCGCTATTAAGTGTACAGGGCACAAATACGTGTATTGTGCTTATCATTAAATTTCAATCAATTTCAAAATACAACATTTACAATTGCAGCGTAACACGTTGTATGAAAAGGCTGCATTTCTCTTTGGATTGGTGATATCGGTGCAACCCGATCCTTTCAGAATCATCGTGTGAGGTAATCATACCCTTAAGTGTTCCTATGTGTGTTTGTGTGTTGACAAGTAAGCAAGAATTATTCAATGCAGTGGATAAGTGTGAAAAGGACAAAAAGCTTTGATGGTTTTACACAACGACCGCCACACCACCAAAGCCATTATTTCACAGCAAATAAAAAAATATGTAATTGCAGGCAACGCAACGAAACATGTTAATGCAAAAGGCAATAAAAAACTGGAAGGCTGACAATAAAGAAAAGACAGGGAAAATTCAATTTTTTATTTTGTGTTCGTGTAACGAGGACACAATTTAAGGGTCGACAAAAATGGGAGGTTTGCAGTTAAATTTTGTGGAATTTTGTGGAAGTTGCTCTTTAATGCGGTATAATAGGCCTCAGAGCTTTAACAATTAGTTACTTAATAAAATTTTAAGCGGTTTTAAATTATTTACTATAAGTTGAATACTCCATAAGAATAAAATACTTTTAATTCATATTTAATTACTTTGGATCAATTAATTCTTGTCTACAACATTGGGAACCATCTGGATCCTCCTAGATCTGCCTCTCCCTCTCTCTCTCCTTTTTGACTGTCCTTTTCTCTATACACAGCATGCGTACAAGATATATAAAATTTTTGTGAAAATGCGTACTTTTTCAACGTTTTTACAAACACTTCTTCATATAAAGCCAAATTTTAAAAATTTTTATATAAAAAAAAGTTTCTATTTTTGTACCAACTATCTTATGGGGGTATATATCACTTTGTTGTAACATTTGCAACGCCCAGAAGGAGGCGTCGGAGATCCCACAGAGTTTTATCTGTTTGCCCGTCTGTCCGATGTGTGTGTTCTGTGGTAATCACTCTCCTGGGCTAAAAAATAAGAAATCCAAACTTATGTATCAAAGCATACGCGCGTGTTGATTTTGAAAATGTGAAATAAAAACTGAGAAAGGAGAATTTCTTTTAGAAGTTCTTTCGACTTATGGATGGTGGATATCCAAGACGTGGCCTCAGCCAAACATAGCTTATTTTTTGTTTGAAATATTTTAATGAAAATGTTGCAGAATAGTTAATGAGCATAATAATTAATTGTGCCCAATATGGATCCGATCGGGCTATTTTAAAACCCAGACAATTCTAAGGAATTCGCTTTCCAAAGTAATATACCCTCTCTACCTTTTGGGGTTAGCAATATATCAAAAACTAATTTTAAAAACTCTTAAGTACTCAAACTTAAAATAGCTTACAATATAATTACCAAAAAAAAAAATAAAAAGCCGCCAAATTGTTTTTTTTCTCCATGGCAATCACAAAACATTTGGTTAAGCACTATCATTAAATATAAGATAAAAGGAAAAGTCATTTTCTGAATGCTA
Source organism: Crataerina pallida (assembly GCA_949710015.1). Lineage (NCBI taxonomy): Eukaryota > Metazoa > Arthropoda > Insecta > Diptera > Hippoboscidae > Crataerina > Crataerina pallida. The sequence continues at coordinate 18,446,472 of OX453291.1, forward strand.
CCACCACTATTAATGTATACGAAGAACTGAAAGATTCTCTAAAACTTTTAACTTCAATTATTGTTTTTTGTTAGTGTTTATATTATGCTATGATATCTGAAAACCTTTTGTTGAGTTGGAAATGCCACCACTACTACAATTTTATAAAAAAATGTAATAAAATTTTTTGTCAATGCTACTATAGTTTAACAAAGAAAAAAAAAACGAAATATTAAGCTAATGCCAAAAGCATTAGTACCATGCCATCAATATATCAAAGTAAACAGACATGCTTTTTATTAAAAAACAGCTTATCTTATGAATTTATGCAAGTTTTAATATGTACACATATATTTACTTTAGGGAAAATTTTCCCTGTTGTGTGTGTGCGTTATTGCAGTAGTAATGTTACTCATACGCTATCATGTACAATATTCGAAACAATTTCTATAGAATTTTCGGAACGAAAAAATATATAAAAAAATTGCAGTTAAGAATGATTTCTTGTACACTCTCTAAAGGGAAATCTTATTGGCAGCGTAAGAATTTATAAATTGCAAAATTGAATTAGGTTGTCATTGTTATACCCTGCAGCACTTCTGCCAAAGGGCATTTTACGTTTATGCGTTTGTTTGCATTATGTTACATCCATCTTCAATTATACTGGTCGCTTTAGAATCAAAATCAAAAATCTGTATCGATTAACCATGTCCGTCTGTATTTTGCGCAAGTTATACATCGCATTTTTTGAGATATTCTGATGAGATTTGGCACAAGGACTTGTATTGGCCCAAAGAAAACTTCTATACACAATAATAGAAATTTAAAACTATCATGCGAGATAAGTTAAATGAATTTTTTAGAAATGTTTTTAATAAAACTTTAAAGTAGTTTTTATTACATCCGCATAAGATGGGGTCTACTAAGTTTTTCATTTCATTTGCAATACGGTCGTAAATTTTCAGATATTGAGATGAAATTATTCAGAGGCGCACTCAGGTACCTACTACACCCAATGTTTGTATATAGATAGTGATTGTATTTTTAGGTTTTGTCTAAGCCAAATTTAATTTTTATACCCTACATGTAAGATGGGGGCAATAGGGAATATGAATCCATCTAGACATGAATGGCCACATGTCCGTACGTCCGTCTGTTTTTGGCACTATTACGATGTAAAATTTGAGATATTGAGCTGAAATTTTGTAGAATCACTTTTAATTTTTAAACACAGATCTTTAATTTAAAAAAATATAATTGGTTAAGAGCCACTCCCACAATAGACAAAAACCTATTTATCTGCTATGAACTTGAAATTTTTAGTAGAAATATTTGTAATTATTCCATTTATCGATGTACCAACAATGGATGTGGTTGCATAGCGGACACCCTCACAATTTACAAAACAAATATACTTAGCGTAAACCTCAACTTGCAATATGATACATGATAACGCTATTGAGGACCTAATCATATACCTGCCACACCTCCTGTTTGTTTGCAGATGTGGAGGGTATTCAAGGCTTGGCCTAAGTCAAATTCATTTTTCTTACTTGTTTTACTTATTTTCGAATAAAGTATTAAAATTTTTAATATAAATTGTAGTATTTAAAGAAGAATGTAATCTTTTTTCTCTTATTTTAACTCATACTGAGTTGAAGCAAAGGAGCTTGCTCCAAAAAGTTCCGTCAAGCATTTATAATAAATTACTTCAATATCATTTTTTTATTCTCTACGTTATTAATGTAAAACGCTTCTTACTTCATTACTGGAAAAAAGGACGTGTTGTTTAAAAAGATTTTTATACAAGTTTACTTGTAATATGTGGTGCAGTTATAGAGAATGGAAACTATAATGCATCATAGAAGAGATTTACGTTCATTAAAATAAATGAAAATAATGGAAATGAAAATATTTAGCCCCAGAACACTGAAAGATGAATCTTGAAATTCTTGATGGATTTTTTTCATATATATAAAATATAATTATAACAATAAAACGAACAAATTTTATTAAAGGTTTAAAGGTTAAAAAAGATATAAATCAAATTTTGATTTATAAATATTTTCAAAAGTGTTAAATCTTTGTTTTTGTCAACTGATTTTTGTTTTATAAAAAAAAATTAGAACTTTAGTTCATACTGTACTAAATCTTTTGAAAGTTGAAATTGTGAAAAATAAAATGACAACAAATAAGAAAGTTTGAAAATTTGGCTTAGACGAAATCTTAAATACCCTCCTAATCTACATATAAATAGTGGAAGTGGCAGGAACATAATTACGCCTTCTAATAGTGAGTAATCAACTTGCAAGTCGATTATACGCTGAGTTCAGGTTTTGTTAATAGTGGAAATATGTCCTTCACACATTAATGAATAGTGTAATTATAAGTAAGTCTACGAAGTTTCAACTTCATAGCCCAACTTTTGTGGCAGATAAATATACTTCTGTCGATTAAACGTTTTTACTTTTTTTAAATAGTGATCTGCGTGCAAAAACTAAAATAATCTATACAAAATTTTAGATCAATATCTCCAATTTTACAACCTTGGGAGTGCCAACAACAAATGGAAATACGGACATACATGTCTAGATCGTCTCAGTTTTTGATGCTAATCAGGAATATATACTTTAAGTAGGTAAAATTTGCAAAGTTCTCATTGAAATTCTTTGCCCAACATTTCCATAAAATACACTGCTTGAATAGCGCTTAAGTTCTGAAATGAAAATTTACTTACATAAGTGCAATAAAAATGGTGGGGGGTTTATGTTTTAAATTTTAGCAATTGTTGACATAAATTTAACACCAACGTGCAAAATTACGATTAATAGTTATGTGTCAAAAATATTAAAAAGAAAAGTGTCCCTGATTTAAGCACCACTGTGTTATTTATTTCATAAAATAAACTTTTCGAATTCATCCCATCTTGTTCGTTTAGGATTAATTTTGAAAATAAGAGAAAAGCGGACGTACGGACAAACATCAAAAAATTCCTGTATATTTCGAAGTTGAAAACACTAGACAATTATAATTATAACAAATTATATTTTTCTTTCAATCAGAGAGAGAAGATGAGTGGAATAATGCATAACTTTTATATTTAGCATTAAGTATGTTTAATAAAATTGTAGAGTCTATATAAGTTAGTCCACCAGAGACACTTCAATACACACTTGGTTGTAAATCGTGGTTTTAAGTGGAGACCTAAGACAAATTATTATTTTATATCATATATGCAATATTTCAGGATGTTTTTGAGGCTGTGCGTTATAATTATGATTAATAAACTTTTATTACGGTACCTTTAGCATTTTTTCAAGCTATTTATGTAAATTAAATGTCAGAACATTAAAGTTTCACATATTTTATGGGTCAACGAAGCAGAAACTGCATGATTTTAATCCCAAATATAAACACCGTACTTATACATATACAATATATACCGTACAATGAATTTCATACAAAATTTAATATTTTTGTACCATCTACATAAGATGGAGATATGCTAAGTTTGTTCATTCGCATATAACACATAAACGGAGGTATCAGACACTCTATAAAGTGAATATACTCTTGAGCAGAATCAAAATCTGAGTCGATCTAGTTACTTCCGTTTGGAATGTTCTCGGTCCCTCCTTTTGATAAATTAAGCTGAAATATTCTACAAATATTTTTACATTGGTTTCTTTTTAAATTTGGTGAAATAGTTCAAGTGCAATGCCCACAATTGACTAAAAAAATTGACTACGAGTTAAAAGAAGCAAAAAATTTCTGCATTTAGTTTTCTCAATTCCTTAAATACCATGTCCATTCACATATAAGCCGTGGGCGTGGCAAATACATTATTACGCCTTCTAATAGAGTATGTATTACGCTCATCAACTTGCATATTAAGATTTTCGCTGACTACGGTTTTTGTAAATTGTGCCTGTTATACGACCGTGCCCATTTTAACCATTGCACATCGATGAATGGGGTAATTATAAATATATGTATTGTCGATTGTGTGGGCGTCTTGACTGATTTGGACCAAATAGCGATCTGCATGAAGAAACTAAAAGTATTTGCATAAAATTCCAGCTTAATATCTCAAATTTTACTCTACATTGGTCATCGTATAATTTTTTATCACTCTGTTATTTGATAAAATAATTTACTTAAACAAAATAAATTTTTTTGTAAGATTATAAATTTTCTAAATTTAGTAAATGATTTTTGAGGTCAAATAATTATACTTACAAAACTTATCATACTGTCATTAAGGAGACAAATTATATTATTTTATAATTCCTATCTTACGTAGAGAGTATAAAAACAATCCCCATCAAGTTTGTCATTCCATTTCCAACACTCAGAAAGAAGCATCAGGGGCCGCACAAAGTACAATATATGTATATATTTTCGATCAGCACCATAAACTGAGTTGATCTAGACATGTTTGTCCGTGTGTCTGTAATACATGGTCGGATAACGGACACACCCACAATTTACATAACTCCGTTCTGAGTGTATACCTACTACTACTATTAGAGAGTCCAGTCACATACCCATCACACGCCCACCATTTGCCCCAAACCAAATTTAATTTTTTACTTGTTTTACTTGTTTAAATTAAATCGATTACACATTAAATTATGATATCAATTATATTTGCATGCCTTCATTTTAATAAAAAGAAAAATAATTAAAGAAGAAACAGGATAAAGTGTAGTAAAGTATATAGCAATCAAGAAATTTACACTTGTGCATGTAATGAAAAATTCACACAGCATACAAGAATAATTGTGAAATGACACACACATGCACCACATATAATTGAGGAAATCTTCACGCACAAATAAGGCAAAAATTGTTTAAAGTTTATTTCGATGCAAATTTTAATTTTAATTTAAGTGCACCTAAATCTTTGGACTCTCTTGAGTGGGCTGTGTTGTGTTGTACAGGAACTTTTATGGCAAGGAGGTTTGTCCACTATTTTCTGAAATACCCCTGAATGATGATATTCCCATATTCCCGGTCCGTTAATATTCCAGCTGAAAACAGTATTTTTACTGTACTTTTCAGCTATTTAGCTTTTTTTTCAAAATCTTGTTATAACTCTCGCCAGTCAAAAAGGCCTTTCCTTCTAAATTGTTTCTCAGTACTTAAACTTAGCAAATAACAATTTTGCAGAAATTGATATTACCAGGTATGGAGTTCTAATGCATGAATTAAAAATATTCCTTTATGCATAGAGCTCAGTTGTTTTTTTATACGAATGTCTTTCAATATTTCATTCTACACATTTTTCATGCCCTTTTTCACCTTTTATGTACGATATCTTCCTCTGGAGCAATAATGTTTTATTACTTTCACTGTGTGACTACTTTGTTTTAGTGTTTCTCTGTCGAAATTCTACTTACGAAATCCCCAAAAAAGAAGAGGAGTAAAAAATTGACTAAACATCTATTTCCGCAATAATTTTCAGATTCATTATACTACGTTGAAAAATTGGAAAGAAGATGAATGGGCTTTTTTGATTGCCATCCAAGCTCTCATTAAAATAGAGTAACGTCAAAGAAACGATAAAAATGTGAAGTTAAATTGAATTCAGCTTTTATTGGGGCTAATTAAAAAAAGTTATATTGCAAATGTTTTTGAAAATATCAACTTGAATTGCACATCTGTGGCCTTTTCCTCTTCCGCGCTATAACACAGAGGTCGTAACACATTAAGAGTTTACATGATATAGATTACTTTTTTTATTTTACTAAGTCCCACAGTTGATATGTACAGTTATAATTTTTCTAATGAATCGTACTTGTCCTAAGGTCTGCATTGAAATTAAAAAATTGAATGCAGTTGAATTTCATCAAACTTTTCACTGGTAAATTATTCATGAAAGTTGCTTGGATGAGTGTTCAGTATACAACTTCATCATACTTTTATGGATACTTACATACACCCTCATTTTTTATAGCTGCCTTTATGAATGTAATTATAGCACTTTATCATCGCAAGAGAGGTTTTAATCGATACGAAATTTATAAAGAATGCTTGAATAATTTATGAAAACAAGTATACACTGCCATTGTACAGACGCACTTAACAGGCCATAATAACGTAGAATCGATGAAATGGCAAAATAAAATGAGGAAAATAAAAGCACATACCTTTTTAAAAATATCTTAATATTCAACGCTGTTAACGCTTCAGTTTATTCTTCAGCTGGAATTAAAGATAGTGTTCGCCATTAAAAATTTCATAACTTATAAAAAGAGTGTGTATTAAAAACATGTGATGCACTTTTCCATTTCCTTTCTAAAAAGGATTTTAATTTGCTTAAAAAAAAACAAGTATGCTGCTCGGAAGATAAGGGAAATAAGTTACTTTTAAGTTGCCTGCATGGGTATGTAGAAAAAAGTTACAAACGATTGTCTAAGCAAGAGATAATAATTTTTTCTTAGAAGCGTAAGATGATACTCGCTAAAAACTCCAAGAAAGAAAGCCACAGTAAATCGCGAAATGAACTAAATTCAAAATTTTATGTTTAAGTTGAGTTTAGTCGACTTTTTTGAATACGGATTGCATGGTTTTTTGTAGTGTTACGAAAGTATCCATGTATCCAACACACATGTGAACACACAGACATAGTTTAAAAGATTCGGGGTTAAACGCAAATCAAGAGTATACACATATATTATTTGTGGGAACTGTGAAACCGTCTTCTGATTACCAACCTCTTGTTAAAGTGATTATATACGTTCACTGTACTTTACTGTAGGATTAGAGGTTCTAATATTTTATTTGGTTTATAAATAATTATACTTGGTGCCACATATACATATGTGTCATTTATATACATATGCATTAGTTTTTTCATGGGGAGTTGTAGTTTCTTATCAATGGCAAACTCTTGCTAGTTTTATATTTACATCAGACCTTTTCTTTATGAGACTTCTACCCTTTAGCCTTACTCGCGCTCTTTCTTTTCCTTTATGTAATTCATAACACACATCATGAAAAGCATTATTTTTCTTCTTTTATGTATCCTCTCTCTTTACTGAATATTAATATGCTTGGTTACATGGGCTGCTTGAACCCGTTCTCAAGTCTATGTTGTTACATTCAAGTAAGTATCCCCGACATGTACGTCGTTTGGATTGTAAGTGGCCTGTTTGCGGGAGCCGACATTGCTTTTAATCTTACATTTTTTCTTGCATTTGTTTTACATAGTTTTACTTTGGCTTATACATAATAATTAACTTTTACATTCACGTAAGGGTCTGAAACATTATTTATTCCATTTTGCAACTTATAGTAATAATATGACTTAATGTAAGGAAATATGCAAGTCCAGCTGAAAGTGTTTTTATTTTGAAGGTGATAACGGTTGTTTATATGAATATGGCAACGTTTTTGATGCCAATAAAATAAAACAACATTCGCCGCTGATTTGTGGGACTTTCTTCGTATATTTATTCCATGTGCGTTGTATATAAAATAACTTCTCGCTACGTATATATGTGTTCAAAAAACATGAACAAATTGTACAATAAATTTTTTTAAACATGATTGTATATAGAGCTTCGTTGCGATGTGTGTGCACATGAATTCAAAAATCAACTAAAATATAAATAAATGATGAAAAACACAGATACGTGAGCCTACTAGATCTGTTGATGTTTTCCAGTATTATGCGGGAAGCAGCTTTAAGATGTGCAATAGTAATCGTAAAAATATCCATAACAAGCAGCACAACGCACTTTCACTTATTTGTACAATGTACACACTTGTCTAGTATGCACTTGCACACTCCTCAGGAACTATATTACCCACGTATGCATGATGATAAATACATTTAGTTGTACCTAGTACATGGTGCTTTGGCGCTTTGATGCTGTGTGGTGGGGCTGTCCCAAGCAACCATGTCCTATTCTTTTTCGCATAGTTTGCTTGTTAGTTTGTTTGTTTGTTTATTCAGTATCTTACTCTTTTTAATAGCTTATTATACAATGTAAATGGAGAATAACATATCAGGACGGGAACACAGAACAGTACCTTAAAGTGCCTTACAGTATATCTCTCTTTATTCGTGGAGGCATCATTATTAATTACGTTACCAACACATAAACCCACACGACACACTTGTACAGGTATGAGAGATGTAGGCACGTGTGGGTAAGTTCGCTGGTACAATGTTACATTTACAAGAATGTTGACACTTTTAGCACCTCTGTGACATTTTCAACTTTTAAGTGTAGTTTAATTAGTAGGAAATTACTTCCTTGGCACATTAAATCACAACAATTATTTTTCCATTGTTTCAAGGAAAATATTTATGTTACATTGTTGTTTTGGTTAAATTTCACTTGACTTTGGTAAATTGTTTCCTTCAAAAATATTTAAAAAGGAAATACAAACAATTTCATAAAGGGTTAAACAATTCATATACAAAGAATGAAAGGAGGAAGAAAGGAATCTATGTTAACTAAGCAACCGAAAAATTCGACAAATATTTTAAGTTTCTTCATCTTCACTTATCTTAAATATCGTACAATAAACTTCAATTGTTATAAAAAAAATTAAAACAAGTAAACATGTGAAATTATTATAGTTGGTCAAGCCCGATCAATAAATACCCTACACCACGTATTATTCAATTTAATTTTTTTCTTTGAGAAAATGAAAATTTTTATTTTTTATTTACTTGTATTAAAGATTTGAAAATGATTAAGCTGTCATTATAAATTTTTTAATTTTTTATACCCTGCACTACTTGTGGCAAAGGGTATATTAAGTATGTGCAGATGTTTGTAATTCCTAAGAGGCAAATGCCACACCCACCTTTAATTATACCGATCGATTCAGAATCAAAATCTGAATCGTTTTAATCTCTCCAAATGAGCTACGCGCATTTTTAGAGATATTTCAATGAAATTTGGAACAAGGTCATGTACTGGCCATAAGAAGAACCCTATTGAAAATGTTAGAATCGCACCATTTTTTGAACCCTCTTCTGTTATAATGGGAGTCTTTATGCAACAAAAAATCATAATTCGTAATATTTTTTCACAATGCACAAGTTGTTTACAGTTGTTAAAGTTTTCAGTTATATTATTTGTAGACTTTATAAGTTTCTTGCCAGTGAATTGTGCAATTGCATGACAATATTTATTGAATGAAAACGGGGGCGTATTATTTATTATTTGTCTTTTTCGCAACCGTATAAAACTGTGAGTTCGTTTACTTTTTCAAAATAAAACATTTCTATAAAAATAGTTACAAGAAGTTTTTCAGACTCGATTTGTGTTATATTAAGAACTGCAATGCAAAACATCTCTATTATAGATCACTTAGTTTCCAACGCCATTAAGTATTCGTGTTCTTTATTAATCAAATAATCTAAGCCCGCATTTAGTATTAAGTTTCTGCTCCGAGCTATTTAAAGTCATAAATGTTTCATTGTGTGTGTAATTATTTAATATTAGGTATCATCAAATTTATTTAGGTACTGCGGTTTTTTTATTTTTTCTGGAATCTTTCAAATGTCAAATATTATCACATTTGGGTGAAATGCTTTTTATCTATTTTATATAATTTTCAAAGTGCAAAGTATGGCAAATATCCTCTTACCACTATAACCGAACTAGGTCTAAAGGTTGTTTGAAATGTTATTTAATTTTTTCATCGATTTATCTTCAAACAAATTGTAATCACTTTTGACATCCAACTTTAAAACATACGCAATTACCGTCTGTTCTGCAATATATATAAATGTGTACTAAAATATTTATAAATAATGTTTGCTGCTCAACAAAAATAAAACAATTTGCAGAAGTGGGTAGGAGGAGTTTTTGTGAATATATTTGGATAAAAACTTATTTTCTCAACTTTTTTAAAACTTTTTTAAAAGAAATTAATAATTTCATAACAAGTTGTATTTGTGTTGTTTTTCATAATTTGAAATGTACGTGCGTACCGTCCTTCTTTCTTTAAAAAGTTTTGTGCATAAAATAAAATAATTTAAATTATTTTTACTAAGTAGCACATTTACTTGTTCTTTACGTTTTGTAATTCCGAAGCATTAAAATCAGTGTCTTTTTTTTTAAAAAGTACTTGAAAAATCGCTAAGTGTTCTATATTAAAAGTGCGAACGGATAAACTTGGTTAGGTATACGTAACATTCCATTCTGAGGAAGGTGTTTCAATTTCCGCATCGTTTTTAGCCCCAATGTTGTTAAAGTTCAGTAGAAGACTATAAAACATGGGGCAGAACTATCTCTACGTATTTGGCCCTTTAAAAAAATGCTTGAGAAAGGACTTTTATTTACTGAAGTTCTTTTGTACTTTAGTTTATTTCCTAAGTTCTTCTGTATATATTGTAACTTAAATGCACTGCACTCCCTCATGATACAATATAAAGCAAATATTTACTGAAAAGGAAAATACTCTACTCTGTATAATCCTTTTTTGCAATTCCCCTTCACAGAGTATTATTTGTACGTTGAACCACATTTACTATTAGATTACGATGTAATATCTACCACACAATATATGTACGTAAAAAAACCCCTATTGTGTAAAATGGCTAAATATCGGCTTATATGCGTAACTCTTTAATAGCCTGTCGGAAAAATATACATTAATTAAAACAAAGTAAATTATATATCCTTTGGACTCCTCTTGGCCCTGACTTAACTTGTGAATAATATTTATTTATAGAGTATAACTTGAGCACTTCAGTGCTATATAATAAAAACACACGAGACCGTACAACATGTTGACGATATCACTACTTAATAAAAATGTTTATTTGTGTTTTTGTTCTTGTATAAAAGAAGGTTGTTTTTGTACCCCTCACACAAGATAGGTGGAATACTAAGTGTGACATTTCAACAAAGTATGTATTGTATAATCTAGATCAGTGTTAATATTTTAGCGTACCCTTCAATTATGGAAAAGTTTACGGCCGCAAAATTAAAGATACTGAGCTGACATTTTATTTGTACATCTGGAGTTTTCATTCGCAGGATTATATTATAATCCGACATGTGAGTTTACGCATCGTCATCAACTGCTACGCCTGCAATCCACGCATTCATGTGTAGGGCATCTAAGATTTTTCCCAAGCTGAATAAAGCTATTTTACTGGGTTTCTTTTAATGAATTTTTTATATTTTCTTCTTACAAAAAGTCAATTTGATCCTATCAAGGTAATAAATCACTCGATTTAAATAAAAGAAGAACAGAGTGAAAGAAAATCCAATTAATTTTTAAATGTTTCCCCCATTTTATATAAATATTGTTTTAAATTAAAAAATGTGGGAAGAGGATAATCGATATTCATTCATATGGAATAAAGTGTGTAAGTACCAAAAAAAATTTAGAACAAACACGATTTTGATTATCCGCCCACCCAATCCAATTGAATTAAATTCAAACCATTTGCTTTGTCAAGGAGTATATGTGAATGGAAAAGTCATTTCATTGATTTTTTCTACGTCAACTTTTGAAAGATTCATACAACGCTGTTGAATGCATCTCTCTCGTATGTGAATTCATATAATTTATATGCATATGTGTGCATGTTTACATACATGTCTGTTACAGTTTCTGTTGTCAGTTAAGCAGTAAATTCCATTAACTGGTATATACAATAAAAGAATATCTTTCCCAAAAGAAACAGACAGCAGAAACTGATTTGCATTTTATACAAAAAGTTCGCATATTGGTAAGGAGAAAAATTCCTTAAATACCCTTGGTATTCTCGTAGGACCTTTATAGATATATCAAGGGGTATATAAATGATTTTATGGAATATGTGTCATTGCTGCTTTTCGTTATAAAAAACAATAAATGGTGTATATTAAAACAAATGTATTACAAGTGGGCCATATGAATTAAACTTTAGATATTTTTCGCCAAATCGGGGAGTTTATATCTTTAAAAAGCGTTTGATAAGGCAGCAGATTTTGTCTAGTACAAAAGAAGTGTACAGTCAGTACATTACAGTAGGCATTTAAAAACAAGTAAAAATTTTCCAACAATGAAGGAACTTCTTTAAAAAAGAGCCCGTTCATCATTTACTTCCTTAAAATACGCTACAATCAATTTAGCAGCATCAGTAAACGCAAGGCATTGCCATATCTAAAATTGTCCGATCGGATCCAAATTTGGCACAGTCAATTATTAAGCTGATTAAGTAATCTTCACCACATTTTGTAAATAAATCAAAAATATTAAAAATTGCGATTTTTTACACATAAAACTTTTTATACTTTGTATATAAGATGCTAAACCCAGAAGGGAACATCAGTGGTTCCACAAAGTAAATAAAGTCTTGGTCAGCATGAAAAACTGAGTCGATCGAGACATGTATATCCGTGTGTCTATATATCTGCCTCTTGTTAGGACTCTCACGGTCGTAAATCAAGAGATATTGAGTCCGTTTCCAATAGAGTTCTTCTTTGGGCCAATATATGACCATGCAACAAATTTTATCGGAATAGATGAGTTTTTGGATGTGAATCGAATCCCCTAAATATATATACAAAATAATTTACAAATGTTTTGATTAACTTTAGTTACCAAATGAAATACAAATACTCGTATATCGGATTTTGCTATTTAACATTTTATCACTTTAATTAATAATAAAACCTTTTTTTTCATATTACCACATTTTACACATATTTCTGCATTCATTCTGTTCACCTGAAATGTGTATTATATAAAGTCCTTTATTCACCAAACATAAGCATAAAATGTTGATATGAAATTTATAAGTTTTAGCGCATCGCGATGAGTGCAATTTATTGAATATTCTGCTGGCAACTCAATTTTATGAGATAATAAAGTTAGCTATTGCTAATAACTTAATATTTTATGATACGGGTATCAAAATAATATATACGTGTCTGTAGCACACAAGCCATGTGTACATCATTGTTTCCTAGAATTGAAAAACTCACCTTTACAAAACACCATGACTAAATAGAGTTAAGGTAATTTTCCAATAGAAGTTTCCTCATTTCTTCTGTTAATTATTATTTATTTTTGTTTGATTATATATATATATACATGCAGTTGATCTAAGTATATAGTATTTTTCTATTTAAACACTAAGTAACAAGAATTAATTGCCATTCATTTCGGCTTTCACTTTTACGTATATGAAATTAACGATTTTCTGGAATTTGTTGGTTTTAAAATGTTTTTACAAGAATTTTACATATATTTCCTTCCACATAATCGTTATCAATAAATGTATATTGTTTTAGATTATAATCAAACTCCTACAAGTAATGGAATTTTTATCAAATTGTTTACTCACACACCATGTACAAAATTTTTCTGTTTTGTATTAATTTATAATAAAAATATTTATTGAAATGGAATTAATTGAGTTTTGTTTTTGGTTTTAATTTGACGTTGAGCTGTGCAAATTCTTTTCCCACCTCTCTATAGAAGGCGGCCTTAAAGAGTTTGAATTGTTCGCGAAAGTAATAATCATAAATTCGTTAATTGAGTGTTAACACATGGAAGACAGACTTTTTGTGTATTTTTCAACAACGTATTGCTATTTTTTGTATAAATAGCACAAAAATAAACATTACTGCAGTGCATAGTGTGGAAATAGCTTCTGGAAATAACATTGGTGATACTATTGATTACAATTTGGCCTCTCATTGTAAATGCACCAGACGATAAAGAAAGATAAAAGAAACCTAAACACGTAAAAAGCTACATTTAAGTCATACGCTAGGGAATATGTTGTATAGCTTGGAGGGTGGCACGTATGCAATAATATATGATTTGAAGTCAACAATTTCACTTTCGAAGACATAATAACAGTTTATCTAGCAGCGAAGGACTTTTATTAATTACGGACGTAAATATTATCTCGCGTCAGTAAAAAAGTCTCAATTCTAGTTGGTTCAATTATAGTTTGTTAAATTATTTGTAAGCATTGTATATCCTTCCGCTCCTAAGGATTCCTGTACCAAATCTCAGACGAACAAATATGTGAAGATCACCTAAATATATGTCCTTTAAAAGATTCTTTTCGTCCCCTCCTGCTAATTGCTAACATAATAGTAATAGTTAATTGTATCCTTCAGAATATAGTGGCTCATTAAATTTCCTATTCCAATTCCAATAGTATAGTATAGTATATATAGTAAAGGATGATTTAGTCAGTACTAAATATTTATTAAACGCCAACTTTTCTGATTCCCGCCAAAATTTTTATTCGTGTTTTGTATTATTTGCAAATTCTACTGTTACAGATCTTACTTTTCGTAATTTATATTAAACAAGTAAGAAAACTAACTTTGGCTTGGGCTAAATATTAAATACCCTCCACCACCCACAACAGTGGTGATAATATATATATGTATGAATTGTTAGCGTCCATTTTTGGCAATTGTAGGCATATCTGTTTTGTTTATTGTAGGCGTGTTTGTTATCCGACCACGCCTATTTTCGGCATACTGATGAAGGGAATATTTACAGATGTACAAACTAAATTTTAAGTTCATAGGACATTTTTCGTGACAGATAAATAAATTTTTGTTGATTGTGGGCGGATTTTAACCTGTACCAAATTTTAGCTCAATATCTCAAAATGTACAACCGTGAGAATGCCAAAAACAGACGGATGCACGGACACACGAATGTACGTGTCTAAATCGACTCAGTTTTTGATTCTGATCAAGAATATATATATTTTATAGGGTCTCTGAAATCTTTTTCCGGGTGTTGCAAACGAAAGAACAAACTTAATATACCCGCATCACTAATCGAGTCAAGGGGTAGTGTTTGTGATGCAACCCATCGAAATGCTAACGTATATACAAATATCGAAACCGTAGACTAAAGAATGCATGAAAATGGAGAACCATTAATTGGATGATGAATTTGGACCTTCTTATGGCTATACAGGGAACATTTTTTTAAAGATTTGAACTTGAAGACGTATAAAATTCAGTTGACTCAAAATTTTGCAGATTGTTCTTTAAAGCAACTGGAAACAGATTTATTATTTTACTAGGAATTAAGGGAAATACTTATTGAAGCGGTGAAGCTCAGGATGATTAGATGATTTATACACCTATGAAGGTGGAATTTACAATTACCCCGTGTATCATATTTGGCGAAGAATCCGACTTATAAGTGGATAAGTAGTGCACACATAATAAAGCGGCGTAATGATATATCTGATTGGTAATTGAGATTTGGTTTTTTACTCCATTTTATTTTAAATGAAAAATATATAGATCTTTCCTGACGTCCTTTACAATATTGAAATTTATTTATATTGAAATTTGGAAGACATAAATTTCAATCGAAAAATTGGAAACGTTGGAAAATATTAAAAACTATGACTTTGCGTTGATTAACGACTTTTCGTAGATTCCAAAAATGTCCCACAATTTTTATATTAACTTGAGTTACATAAAAGTTAAGTATGCACGTTATTTTGTTTTTTATACTGCATCCCATTTCATTTTTTTTACTATTATCTTCCTTTATATTTCTTGCTATTCACATGATTTATGTTTTTACTAATGTCTTATAGTTTTCAGTAAAAATTCAGATTTTCTCATAAATTTTAATGCTTTGCTATAAAATCAAAACTTTTGTGATTGGATGATGCATTACACGAGAACATATGAAATGTTTGAAAAGTGAAGAAAAAAATTTTAACAAATGTATGAGATTAAAAAGCAGTTGTTTTTACACATATATTAAGATGAATGTTTATTTAATTTCCTCGCGCGTAATAAATTTTTATAATGTTTGGAGAAAATCATATTGCGCTTACAAAAACATATGTATTTAATGAACATGTTAATGTCAATGTAAAAAACTAAAAATGAAGACATATTTGGTGAATTTTAGTCACGAGATCATTAATTATTTTAATAAAGAAAGCCTTTTTTACTTAATTATTACTGTTGCCACCTTCAGATTTTGTCCACTTTAGAGGCGATTGAATTCTGTATGGTTTGAACCATGACTGTGTAACCGTTGGCAAATATATCTATTTCGGTATTTTGAGATATCAACCTTGAAGTAGAATTAAATTTTTTCTCCCCCCTTGCTGGATGTTAGAGCATTTTTAACCGTCAGCTCTTTGTAAGATTCGTATTAAATTTTTTTTTTATATACAATTTTTACGCATATAAATTTCATCTTAGTCAATATAACTAAAGTTATTATTAAAATAAGAATTCTACGCATAATTCGTACTTCCTAATGCAGTTCAGCAAATGTACACAACTAATCTCTAAAGAAAGAGAAAAGCAATTAAGTTTAAAGCTTGAGTACGCACCTGAGTACAATACCCATTTTAGAGGGATCCTTATGCACAGGGCAATTAAATATTAGCTGAAACTAAGTATAGTTTTTATGTATACATACATATGTATTACACGGAGAACCAAACAAAAAGGGAGTAAGCAAATGACTCACATAGTAGTAGTAGTAGTTGGTTATAAACATTATGTGGTCGTGATGCATTTTTGTTAGAAATATATTAGAAAGCGAAAGAAAAAAGATTCACTTATTTTTATGGCGTCTCTAAGAGGTGGCGAAAAATATTTATATTAAAGGACACAATTATATCTCTTCTGAAACCAAGGCATGAAATTAAATAAAATTATAACAAACTATTTGTTTAGTACAAGATCTACAGATAGAAGTGTTGAATTATTTAAAGAGAATTTTTACTTTTTCTATATCGTTGTCAATATTTATTAAATTAAGTGTTAGTTCATACATATACAGTTCGTTAACATTTAGTTTAGTAAAAAGTTAATTTTTGTACAATTTTTTGCCATTCTTTAATTTTCTAAAGAATGTCTTTTCTATTAAAAACTTTCCTTTTTTAATTAAAACAGTTTTCATAACATTTTATTTAAGAAATTCCATGAAGTTGACTTAAAATTTAAAACTGTTTCTTTTTGATTAACAACAGCAGATGTATTTTATTTATTTATATATATTTTTTATTAATAAAAACAAAACATTCTTTAACCGTAACACATCACAATACTTAGAAAGCTACACGAAGACTGTTGAGAAATATTTGTATCGTTCGTTCAGTATGCTGTGTTGTCGTGGTGGTGGTTGTTTGTTCATCCCAAATGAAGCTTTTGTTAGAGATTTAAATTTATACGGCAAATGTGTCTCCGGTAAATTTCTGGGAAATTTTTTCGCTATTTTTCAATTTTTTTTTTTCGTCTTTGTATAAATTCAATAAGTAAACATTTGTATGTAACCACAATTATATACACATATATCATTATAGAGTACACAACTCTTTTGTAGCATGAGATATTTTTATAACAAAACTATGTTCTCGCAAACATATGGGCTTTATCGTAAACAAAAAACAGAAAAGATTGTTATTAATAATTTTTAGATTAATTTCAATTGTTGAAAAATCATTTTGAATTCTTCCTGGGTTTTATATATTCTAAGGAGAAATGGGCCAAAAAAAATTAATTACAATATTTTTGAAACAATGATATCGGGGACGATTTTCTTAACGAAATATGCTTTAAATTGCAACTTTACTACTTTTATACTTTTTATATCCACTCCATAAGATAGGTGGCACAAGATATGGGTCATTGCATTTGTAGCATCCCCAATAAGGCATCACAAACTTTATAATCTTGACTTGCAACCAGATATGAGTCAATCTAGACATGTCCATTTGTCTGACACGGAATATTCTTTAAGCAGTTTCCTATTCAAAATAAGCGAAATGGCTTAAGAGCCACACCGATAATCGACAAAAATCTATCCATTGGGTACACATTTGAGCTAGAAAGTTGCAGTTTGGTACAAATATTTATAATGATTAATTCCATAAATGTAAAGACATGCCAACAATTTATATAAAATGTTTTCGTGTAGGATCTGAGATGTAAGCTTATATGTATAACTAAGTTATTGTCATAGCTATTTAAGATATGGCTCCAGCATTAATAAGAAAGACGTTGAAACAATGTAGTGTTCCTTCTGGATAACTGACCTATTTATTGATATTTTATTAACTCATGTTTTCAATGTTTAAATTTCAATTTTCTAGTTTTTTTTTTATCTACATAAATAATATATTAATATCCATACCCACGGAGTACTGATGAGAGCTTTTCTTGTCTACTCTCTCGTATAATAAAATTTCCTAACATTTGCAAAAATCCCATATTAAGTAAGCTTTTTCATACCAATGACAACGGTGCACTTTGTAATAACTATAAACAACAGGAAAAGAGTCTAAATAGAAAAAACGACGAAAAAAACAATCTTGTGTGGCGTCCCTCTGATTTTATTCGAATGCCTACCTGTTGCTCCTTTACACTAACACTTGCCTCTTGTATGACAACGTTCAACAACATTTGTTTGGTAGTTAGGGTAAGCATTACATTTCCATAGTATTATCCTTATTAATATAACATTATTGAATATTTTCATTAAGGCAAATACACACACATAGGAAAACCCGTCATTATCCATTAACATCTGCCAAGCTATTGCTTATGGATCTAAAATGTTACATAAAGCGAGATTGAAAAGTTATTTTCATATTTTGTAATAATGCTGAATGAAACTGTTTTGAATAAACGTGATTATAAAGAAATTGTATAGCTTTAGCGGTTTAAAAAAGTTTCGAAATAATATTTCTTTTGTTATTTCTCCTGAACGTTTCTTTGTATCAAGTTAAGTTTGATGGGTGATTAGTAAAAAGGCTGGCTTTTAAAACATTTTTTCTTGTTATTCTACACTTCAATATCATACAAAATATTACGCTACCTACCTACTCTACAGCCTTCATGATATGTATACATCAAAAGTTAATATTATTTTATTGCTATACGCTGAAACTTGATTTCTTAGAAGAACATACCAACTAAGTACAAAATGAAAAAGAAATGTCTACTCTCATCCAAAAGAAGAAACTATAATTTGTTTCTTTACTTTTACTTAAGATGTAAACCAAACATTTATCTAAAGTGTACAAGCGTCGAAGTGAATTGAATAAACCTTCGGATATAATTATAATTAAAACTCAATTGAGGTTTAATACATATTGGCACGTCCTTAAAATATTAAATTCTATAAAGTTAGTTTTAAACAAATTTGTTCTATTATCGCATCGATTATTATTTAATCCTGCACCACTTGTGGCAAAGTTTGTGCGGATGTCTGTAACCCCTAAACGATAATTAAAGGTAGGTGCGTACCTTTAACTTATAACGATCGATTCAGAATCAAATTCTGAATCGGTTTAACCATGTCCGTCTGTCTGTCCATGTAAATTTGTGCGCAAGCCATAGGTCTCTTTTTGTAGATATTTCGATGTGGTACCACCACATTTATCGACCTATTGAAAATGAACCAATTCATATCATCCCTCCCCTTATAAGGTCTTTTTATAATGAAAAAATTGCAATTCTTAATTTCTAACAAAAATGGTTGTAGAATAGTTATTCAGCCTTAATTTGCCTAACTAATATTTAAGAAACTAAGTGGTGTAATGTATTAATAGTCAGGCTTTAGTTCTTAAAAAACTTTTCTTGAAGTAAAATAATATTATTATTATTAATATATTAATAACGAGATAAATATTATACACTTACATTCATAATAATCATAACGATCTGCCTCAGTCGGTGTATTGCTGCCCATAATTTTATTGCAAACTATAAAAGAAAGAAAATCCAAATTCAATTAAAGTTAAGGGGAGACTTTTTTCTTCTATTTCTGTTGAAATATAAAATGATAAAATATGCTTCACTTTTAACCGTTAACATTAGGGTTAAACTATTACTTAAAAATTATCCACTTAATTGGTGAAATCGCCATGTGAAATTCAGACAGTGGAATTTTGAAACCGTCAAATGAAATTCAGAAATTTTAAATTGAAATTTAGAAATCAGTGTGGATCGATTCTATGCAGTTTTTTAGGCGACGCCTAAAGTGGTCCGAATTGTAGTAACATCGAGCTGGTGCCGTAGAGTTGAGAAGCGATTATTTCGAGACTAAGTCCATTTAGCCCAATGCCAACTCCATTGAGACAATTATTATTATTCGTCAAAACCAAAATGATTTACTACATGCAGGACGGCCTGGGATAGTGGAGCAAAGACTACTCTATTTATTGACTAAGCTAACAGGGAAGGGTAGGAGTATGCGCTAGATGCATACATGCCTATGCGTTAACAATTTAAGGTTATGGACATAATTTAGGGTATCTTGCATATGCATGCAAGATATTCAAATATTTATATTTTTCAACTTTATTTGACAGTTTCTCAATATCAAGTAGATAGCTGTTTTCAAGCCTCTTTATGAATTATGATAAAGTTTAATAAAACCTGAGGATAAAGATAACATTTAGATACATATTGCGCGGAATGTGCCTATTGTAGTACATAATGAATGGTACAAAGTAATTTCAAAAAAACTTTCTTAACTGTTATAATGGATATTATTGATCACATTTCATACACTTATTGAATATTATTTAGCACATAAACCGTCGTAAACTCGCTGCACATAAAAGAATTACAATCTTTGCAAATAAATAAAGAAAACAATTAATACGTGTGCGTGCCACACCGTCGCAGTAATAACTTACACTTTATACAGCACTGACAAAAGTGTAAAAAACACGATGCAATCGTTGACGTTGGTGTTGAACATATGCTAGCAGTGTTCGCGTGATGATTGCCGTTATTACCGTTCTGTATGCAAATTACAGAAGAACGTTCAGGCAACGATATTCTTACAACACTGTTATTATTGTCGTTACGATCAGATGGCCGAGCACTTATGTTAATGGTGCTGACGCTCGTTATACTGTCATTAAGACTCCTACCAACATAGTCGCCGCTACTTGCACATGGATTACTGTGGTTATTACGAATCTGAGTTGTAATCGTTGTGGTAGGGATTTTATTGTTATAACAACAATTGCTTTTAGACTTTAGATTATCATGATTTAGTGTTTGAGGAAGTTCAGCCACCACATTCTCCAATGGGTGTTGTTCTGAAAAAAAGAAAAAAATAATAAAAAATTTTTAGTCGAGGCTGAAAATTATACTTTATGTCGTTACGTTAAGAAACAAATCAAGTTCTTTTATTTAATCCTAATTTTGGATACTGTACACATATATGTGTAAATTGTACGTGTGCCATTAATATAGGTTCAAAGGTCAAATTCCAAGTATAGTAATTTAACAATATTCAAATATTTTCATTATTAAAATCTGATTTCATTCAAAATAAAATTTGAGAATTTAGAATTTGAGATATGCAGATTTCCATATGAACTAATTAAATCGATCACACATTATTGACACATGTAACTCATAGTGGAAATTGGGTTTATAAATTTTTCTTGAAGCCTTTCATAGAATTCCTCAAGAGGGGCCTACAGTTTATAAAAGTTAGAATTAACAGAAGCTTCAGTTTAGTATATATATATGTACCAGAATATACGTGATGAATTGGGACGCCCACAATTTAGGAGACACATCGTGGGAGGCAAAGTCCGACTTGAGAGTTGAACATTGAAAACATATACTATTAGAAGACGTCATTGCCTCCTTGTTACCCCCACTGTTTATAAGTAGTGAAAAGTGGAGAATCTTCAAGATTTAACAATTTAAGATTTGATCTTGAAAAATGTAGTTTTTTTACTCTTTCGTTTCATTTACTTAATGCTTAGGTCTGTTCTTTTGTGAAAATAATCGCTTTCTGTCACGCATTTTACGTCATAGTTTTACTAATTGGTTGTAAACATATGCTGACTTTCATTTCTATATAAAGTTTAGTTATTTGTTATTCCCTTTTTAACTTTGCTATGTACTCCCTTCAGTTAAAAAAATTAAAACTTTTGCTATAAAACTAAATAGTTTAATAATATATGTATTTGCAGTCAAATGCAGATGCTAACGTGTAACAAAATCAATAAATTGTGATACTGGGCTATCAGCCCAGCATCGACGCGGTCATGCCTAAGAGCAGCATTTCTATTGTCATACTATTGACAATAAAAATGTCACTTGTGACTCACCAAATACTCTACCATTTCAATCATGATTCTAACCACTTAATAATATTCATTGAAGAAAATGTTTATTATAGTTTCGAAAAAAATTTTGTGAATATTCATGCAAAGTTTTTATAATTATTGGTGTAAACCAATTTTTCCATTTGTGTGTGCGGAGAAACATAAAAAAGGACGAACATTGTATGTAAATTAAGAGATTTTAAAGTATTCATAATAAGCTGCAAATATCTGCTGGGGCAATACAAAAATACGAGGAATTGAGCTGCAGGGCATAAAAAATGTCTAAATTTATTTTTGCCATCACGTGCTAAATGTTTAATTGCATGGTTTACAATGTATAAATACAAATTTTTACAATAAATGCAGAGCCCACAATTCCTAATAATGGGTACATACACACAATGAGAACAATAACTATAATGGTTTCAGTGCGTTAGCTATCGTTACCGACAAACGTACTGTACGTAACATTGCCATTTATTTGTTTATGCCGCTTCTGTTTGTTTTCTTTCATTACATGTAGCGTTTTCTTAATGAAACGAAACACAAAAGCATCAAAAAATATAACAGAGAGGAAAGTTTTTCTTGTTGCTGTTGATGTGTTTGCATTAGTGGACCGCGTAGCGTATGAGTAACGCCGTAGTAGGTGAACTGCTTATCAGAATAACTGAATGAGACATTCAAGCGGCATTCACTGAGTATGAATAGGTGTAGGTGGAGATACCAATAAACACATGAACACTTTTCATACTACAAATATATATTTTTTTATATTTTTTATCCCTGCACCAAGTGTTATATGAACGATTATATGCAGTACCCAGAAGTAGCCTACAAAGTATCGAAAACTGACTAGATATGTTCGTCCACCTTACGGTGATCCTTTTAGTCGTACATTTTGAAATATTAAACGAAAATTTTGTGAAGACATTTATAGTTTCTGCTGCCGTTCCCTATGTAAATTTGGCAAAATCGATCGACGGCAACGCTCATTATCGAGACAAATATAATCGCATAATATACATATACGAGTATACGATAAGACAACAGAATCATGCTCTTATGTAGTGTACATATAATTAATGCGTTAACATACAAGTCGGATTTTACGTACAATAAATATTTTTTTATAAATTGTGCGTTTATCTGTAATTCGACCGCGACCGTTTTTGATATTTCGTGAAATAGGGTAGATGTAAATGTGTATACTGAATTATAACTTGATAAATCTATTTTGCCTGATTTAAAATAGGATCTGCGTACAAAATTTCATCTCAATAATATCTTCAAATTTACTATCGTGAGAGTGTCAATAACATTAGGAACTTCGGGACACACGGACCACACGTCTACATTGATTTAGCGACCTTCTTGCATATGGAATGACAAACTTAGTATACCACCATCATCAAGGTGGAAAAGCAGCCTGATAAATTGAAATTCTTAATATAATTATAATCCACATTTTAATAAAGAGCGCATAATAAATTTGTCATTCACCTGACGGAAACTTCGGTATAGATGTTGGTAATGTATGCAGTTAGTTTTTTATAAAAATTTGGCAAAATTAGTTGACAGCCACCCCCAAAGTGCATCCATCGAATAATAAGTTAATAGACATGCACGCTTTTGTACGAAAAACTCTCTGTGGTGAAGGAAATCCAGCACCAACCAAAAACGATTGTTACAAGGAGGCGTAATTATGTACAAGCCACATCCATTGATTTCGTATAAAAGTGGAAGATATTCAAGATTTGCTCTCCAATGGGACTACCAAAGTAAATTGATTTAAAATTTACATTTTTTAATATTGCACCGAGCCAGACCATTTCTAGTTTTTCTCTTACAGTAATGATTATTCAAAGAAGCAAAGACTATAATGTACAGATATTTTATCGGATATTATAAAACAGTTTTTGTTTCCATTTGTAGGGTATTAAGAAGTCAGCAAATTTTCGATAATTTGAAATATGTCCATGATGACTATAATTTCCTTTTGATAACTCCCAATATTTACTTATTCTAGATTTATAAAAATTTTAAGTTATTTATCCAAAGTATATAAAATTGCATTATACTTGTTTCACTGCGGCTCGATGAAATATCCATTTCAGGTAAATTATTTTATTTATTAAAGAAACTTTAACTGAACAAATTAAATTATAATTATTGGTTTTATGGAAATTGTCATAAATAGTGCATAATTAAATCGTGAAATTTTCTTTACACGAATGTTGTAAATTGATCGTTTTCATTACTAATTTTTTTTTTGAAATCTCATAATAAACTCCTCTGTGATTTTTATCAAAACATTTTCATTACATTTTGTTTACTCAGCTTCGGCCAGTTATAATAAAAAGCCTGTGCCTAACATACTCGCCTTAATCAAAATATTTTTATTTATCATAACCAAACAACACAATAGGGAAAGAAACAAGAAACACAAACAAGCGGAAATAATAAGAAAGAGAAGTGTTTTTTATTTTGTTTTTTTTTATAAAATATATTTTTAGTCAAATTTGGTTAAAAATAAATCTATGTTGATTTTAACAGAAACACTATTTTGTTTGAACCAAGCGTAACAACTGATAAAATTATTCATAGACTTTCCATGATTCTCTTACGCATCGCAATCGCCTTAAAGTTTATTTTTAATACACAGTCACATGTAGTGCATGTGAAAACGTATAACAGAGAGAAAGAGAGATATATAGAAATATCTCATTATTCTTAACCTTACATGTTGGGTGGAGCGCATTGATATACCTCAGTAAGGAGGATTATAAAGTACTGCTATAATATATATAAAGTGAAATGTTTTAGTCGGTCAAGCTTAACGATTTAATACCCTATCCTAGCACTTAGCTCATTAAATTATGCTACAATTAATTGTGTTGTAACCAAGGTACTGTCACAAAAGACATTTTGTAATATTTTATTATAAGGAGATGTGCTTTAAAAATGGTCCGATTGAGTACAAATTTAACACAGCCAAGTATGGAGCTAATTAACTATTCGTTACCAAATTTTGTCTTACATACGAAATTCATTGAAATATCTCAAAAAATGTATACATGTCAGATAGACAGAAATATGGACAAGTGGATATATTTAAATCGATTTAGATTTTGATTTTGATTCTGAATCGATCGTTATAATTGACGGTAGGTATGCCACCATTCGTCATTTAGGAGTTACAGACATCCGCACAAAGTAACACAAGTGTAATGTAATGTTAAAATATAAATAACGTTTGCTGAACTGTAGTAATCCTCTTTCTTTCTGTACACAACTACTAAAAGAAGGCAGCCGGGAACCCACATTCTTGATCAGCATCAAGTTTTCAAAACAAATTTGAGACATTGTGCTGAAATTTTGTACAGACATCTTTAGATTTTTGCCACAGATTGGTATTTAAAAGGGGCAAAATCAGTTAAGAACCACGACAAAAATCACTTTATTTGTCACATATATTGAACTCTTAAGTTAAAATTACATATATGCATATTTGTCCCTTACATTGATGTGCCAAAAAGAGGCATGGTCGGATAACAGACACGCCTAAAATGACAAAAAAACGTACTTAGCGTAAAAACTCACTTGCAAGCTGTTCCGTTATACATAGAAAATTAGTGACCGTAATCATATATCTTCCACGCCCACGATCATAAATGTGGAGGGTATTTCAAGATTTGGCCTAAGCCAAATTTAATTTCCTTACTTGTTTTTGAATAGCATCCACAGATTCTTGTTTGGCTTTTACACACATTTTGAAATTATTTTTAACGATTTTTTTTAACACATATCACACAACATTGGCATTGTTGTCATATTTGTTTAAAAATTGTTTTATTACCGTATTCACTTTACGTGATCGCTTTAAATTTTTATAATGATTTATTTGTACGTGTCCATTGGCCAATTGCCAAATTCCGTACTATTTGAAGATCACATTAAATAACATTGAAATGTTGCGTTAAAAGACAAAAAAGTAGTAACCACTGAGTTTATTACTATATATTGTTATGTTTGGCTTGGGCCAAGTCTGACATACCCAGACATTAAATTATATACATTACATACATTATAGTGCGTGTGGTGTGCTTTTCACTTTGAAAAAGAAAATAATAATTTTTATAGATATCAAAATTTTTCTCCGAGTAGATGAAAAAGGGTCCGTATGTCTGTCTGTTATTGGAACGCTCACAGTCTTGAATTTTGCGCTATTAAGCAAAAAAAAAATATTATATAAATTGGGCAAAATCGGTTAAGAGCTGTGCCCACACAAATGACAAAAATGTACCCGCCACAAAAATTGAGGTACGATGTTAAATTTATTAAACTCTTTTCCAAAAACGTGCAGAAACGTATACAATACACGTCGACAATTTAATATTTTTTAAATCCGATGTGCGTTAAGGAGCTTGATCAGGTACGTACCACTTTCACATTTTCTGCATAGATGTGGAGGGTATTAAAAATTTCGTCTAAGCCAAATTTACTATTTTTACTTGTTTCATGATAAGTTTCCTTGTTTCAAATATCAATGAAAATATTTGCACATAAACATTGTACACGAGTTTAGTTGTGTGCTTTAAGGGAGATTGCGTGACACTTAAAAGTATTTTTGATGAATCGAACAAACGATAGATTGCATATGTGGGACAAATAGAATATATATGAAAAATACTTAAAATTGTTGAACATTATAAAAATGTTTTCTTACACATAATATTTTTGGTGTAATGTTCGTTGATGCAGAGAGCCAAACAAAAATAAGTTTGTTTGCTTAAAATTTTAACAAGACAGTTTCATATATCAGTGGTGAAGATAAATTAAGAATGTATCCGCACAGTGTCGTTTATAAGCACGTTTTCAATTATATGTCAATAACACTTCCTTTCCGAAAAAAAAACCATTTCACTTTACCGCTTCTCACAAAACTATTTAAACAAAACTGTGAACTTTAAGTAAGTGGATGGAAGATCAAGCGGAAAACTTATTTTAATACATTTTTTAATATTCTCCGGGTCTGGCTAAAAGGAGAATGATTTTACAATTGTATACTTTTCATTATACAACACTACACAACATGATTACATTCACAACACATCCACAACCAATTTATAAAGAGAAGTGAAAACGTCATCGTATAAATATCTGAAAAAGTATAAGTATAAGTGCGTTTCTGGTTTTTTCCTTTTTCTATTCTGCATTAATATTTTATCCAGAAAAACCAGCAAACGATGCAATCATGCACATAAGCTTGATGATGAGCTATAAAAGAAATTGCTTGCATAAAATTCGTAAACCTTATTTATACTTATGTACAACCACTTTTATCGCATATACGCATATAATACGTTGTCCAATAAAAATAGTAAGAATATAAGAAAATTCAGACACACTTACTTTTATAGAAAACGAAAATAGAAGACGCTTCACTCGTACAAGTAAAATTGCTTAATAGAGTGAAAAGCAAGAGAGATGAAGTTTTTCTTGTGTTTCGATGTTTTTGCTTCATTTTTGTTTTTCTCTTCTTATTCGTTTTTACTTTAGTGGCCAGAGTATGGTGGGTTTGTTCTTTCATTTGCAACTATCTCTGAAAAGCTTTTATATTTTTATCAAAACCTGTGTTTTTCTATGTGCCCACATATACATGCAAATTTTTAGTAAAAAGGCTAATATTCGCAGTTTATTTAAATCAGTACGGACGCCTAAATAAATACATTTTTGTGCTGGAGATTCGGAATAAACATCTAAATTAGTGGAGAATAAGAGGCGGTTTAGGATTACACACCAGCCTACCATTTACAAAAAACCTCACATCAAGTGAAATTAAACCTTTTAGTTGTAATACATATGTAAATACTCATAAACCGCCCACATGTTAATATATGCGGTAAATGGGGAGGGTGCTCCAGTTTCATCTTAAGTCAAAACTTGATTTTTGTTTTGCTAGAAATTTTTGTGCTTTTTGGTCATTGTGCAAATGTTTGTATTAGTTTAGTCTTAATAATGAAATCGTTGCCCTATAATAAAAACAAGTCCAATGATGCTGCATAAAAAGGTTTAGTCGACTTGTAAACACGTTACTGCACCACTACTGATTTGGTTATATATGTATGTATAAAACATACATATGTATCATATATTTAGTTGGACATGTAAGCATCGAGCTTGATTCATGTCTTAATCAATAATTGCAAAAAATATTATTATTTTATTATAACAAATTCTTTAATGATACAGTAAAGAAATACATACATTGGTGCATAAATGTACATGAAATTCAGTACATATAATTTTTCTATTTATTAGTTTAGTATTGAAAATAGGTTCATTCGGACTAAAGATCCAACTACAATACAACAAACAATAGAAAAGCTTTTTGGGGTTTTCCCATTATTAGAGACCGACCATAGGAGACAATAAAATCAAATTTTTGCAGAATATTAAGGAAAACTTCACATATTTCGAAAAATAATTTTACCACGCCCTCTTTTAATGTACGTATTATAGACGTTAGGTTATGAGTTGTACTTTGCGATCTATTTTTGTCTAATACACACCCACGTATAATTTGAAAATATAAATATGTATAAAACTATCTCAAAATGACTGATAGTTGAAAAAGGGAGCAAATCATTTCACAATGAATATTTGATTTGATCCCCAATCTTAATTAATTGGTGATGCTGATCAGGAGAAATATACTTTGTAGAGTCTCTGACGCCTTTTTCTGGGCGTTGCCAATCGAAGGACAAACTTATTAAATCTTCATCTTACGTGGAGGGTATCTATTCAATACCCAATTATGTAATAAATTTTGTCATCAAAAGCTTGAAATTGAATTAATTTGATTTTTCATTATCTTTGATATATTACATGCAACATAATAAACCAAATCAATAGTTGAAATATTTGAACAATAAATTTAATTGAATTACTTTTAATATCATTCATTAAAATGTGTGTATAAATAAATATGTATGGAATTTAGAAAACGAGAGAATTTATTATTTGAGACCTTTTGCCGTTTTAGTGTCAATCATCCACTAGTTAAGGTGGCATGTGTTTACTTTTTATAAATTATTCAAATTCCCCAAACACCAAACTTCTTTACTTACGTATATATGTTCGTATTGTGTACAGGATATTACTCTTTGGTGTGTGTAAATATGTGCATAAGTCTGTATAATTTACGCATATGTTAGCAGGTCCCCATATGTGCTCGCTTGTTACTTGCACTTGTACTCTAACCAAGTGTGCAAATAGCCATTAATTCTGAAAATATTTTAAACAATAAAATTCTCCAATTTATCTCTAAATATTTGGCATAGTTTGCAGTAGTTGCTGCACTTGAGTGCTGGTGCTATTTCTCTTTTCTTTCTAAACAACACCCACTGAATGAAATATGTCGCCTCATTTGCATAAATTCAAACTGGATCTGAAAAGAATTTCACAATTTCAACAGAAACTGAACATTTCCAACTGTCACTGTTTTAGCACGAATTTGAAATTGCACGATTGCAGAAATCTTCCTTTTTTAGCAGATATTCATTTCATTTAATATAATGTGCATAATCCGTGTGTACAAATATTATAATTGTTTTTCACGATTATTCTTTGTACGCAAATTGGTCTCAGTAACCAATTATTCATGTAAATCATGAGTTGCATGTATAGTAAATATTTATATAGAGCATGTACACTACATGGTTTTTAGAGAATATTTACACAGCAGTAGGCATGTTCAAGATTTTTGTTCCACTTTCGTTCTCTGCCATTTTAATACAGTGCACATAGTCAAAGGACTGTGTGGAACATATAAATAAGTGAAATGAAACACACGTATATATTTCAATTAAATTTAAATTGGATCACTTTCCATCAATAAAAATATATTATCAATAAAATAAATTTATAGTTATCGCACACAAATCGCTAAAGAATTAAGATGGATGTCGTGTGAGAAATGGTTTTATACCCTCCATACAATTTGGGAGATATATTAAATTTGTCATTTCATTTACAATACCCAACGGAGACGTTAAAGAGCCCATAAAGTTTATATATTCTTGACCAGGGCCAAAACTGAGTCGATCTAGACAGAGTCAATGTCCTTGTGTCTATCTGTTGCTGACACTTTTAGTTCCTGCACACAGAACACTATTTAAAATCGGCAAATCAGTTAAGAGCCACGCCCACAATTAACAATAGCTATTTATTTGCCACAAAATTGAACTGAAATATTAATTATTCCAACCATCGATGTGCTAAAATGGGATTGGTAGGATAATAAGCGCGATCACTATTTATAAAGAACCGTACTCAGCGTAAAACCCAATTTTATTATTGGAAACATTTAATATAAACACGTGTATCGAACTTTAACTATGTTGGCTCATGTTGTGGTCAATAGATAGATTTTTGACAATTGTGGTCGCGACTCTCAACCAATTTTGTCCAATTTAAAAAGTTATGTGCTTGCAGAAACTAGGAGCGTTTGTACAAAAATTTAGAACAATTTTATTTTGTGTCAACGGCAGACAGATTCTTGTCTAGATCAACTATAATGCTTTATAAGCATCCCTGTCGCCTTTTTCTGCGTTTTGCAAACGGAAAGTTAGTATACCGCTAATATTTTTTAATAAAGTCTTTATTAGAAAATTCCTTTTTTTTTTCAAATTGTTAAAAAATGGATAATTAGCTGAATAAATAGTCGTGCCAAATTAAGACATACTCAAACTGTTATTAGAACACTTTTCATTAAGCACTTTTTTACAAAGTAACTTATAAGTATGAAAACGACAAGCGCTTCCTAAAACAACTAAACCAATTATATGAGAAATGTTGAAACTTTGTGGTGCAGAGTGTTAAATTGTTGTGTTAAACCGACTGTTATTTGTACGTGTCATTCCAATATACAATAATACTCTGCACCTCCTGTGGCAAAGGGTACATTAAGTGTGTGCGGATGTTTGTAACCCCTAAACAATAATTGAAGGTAGGTGCATACCTTTATATTATTATTATATATTATACCGATCAAATTCTGAGTCGGTTTAACCATGTCCGTCTGTTCGTATGAGCGTCTGCCGACTGTCTGTCTATTACATTTGTGCGCAAGCTACAAGTCGCATTTTTTGAGATATTTTTAATTTGTGAACCTAAATGGTGCAAGCTTGACCGACTAGAACATTTTTACTTGTTAACCGTTATATATATGTACATATTGTATTCTATATTCCATTCTACTCTATTCTAACAGTCTACTAATCTTAGTTTTTGTTGTATGGTACCTTTCAAATTTTCAAATTATTCAAAATATAAAATTCATGTATTCTCTGTTATCTTTATATATAAACTTGTGTGTGTGTTTTCTTGTCCTTAACACTTTTTTGTCTGACACGATAAACAACGTTATTCTTTTTACGTCACTTTTAGCAGATCACGTTTTGCGTCAAACTATACAGACATCACAAATGCTTTTACTTTAATTGTGAAAAATTTTATTTTTTTAATTCAGAAATATGCATGTATGTGAAACATTGTTAATCCTTTTATTTTACGTATACATATACATATGAACAGTCTCACATATATACTACGTAGTTAGTTATGTACGGCATTTCAATAGACAAATGAACACAACAACTTTCATGTTATCTATCTAACACTAGCACTCTTTGACTGCATGACTCGTTATTGCTTCCATTTGTTGTTTTCACTATTGTTGAAAAAAATTTCACGTTAATTTTTTTCAAATTCGTTACTGTGAACTACAAAAATTCCGTATAAGGTAAATTGATATATTCTGCTAAATTTATTGAAATCGTTTCGTGCATTAAAGTATTATGTTGCGTTGTGTCACAATGATGCTTTAAAAATTGTACATATTTTATCAAAGAGTTTTGCAAATTTTTGCATTTTTATATACTACACCAAAAAGTGGTAAAAAGTTATATAGTGTGGTAAATACCGCATGCACCTTCAATTGTACGGATCGGATCGGAGAATCAAAATCTGAATCGACCTTGTCTTTTAATCATCCTACAGAATGAAAGTTTTGATATTTTCTACGAAATTTGGCACAAAAGAAATTTAAATCCAATCGGGCCATTTAACGAAGTGACCCGAAGTTGGGAATACAACGAAATTAATGATAGCATACATTGTGGAACTAAGTGCTATAGGGTATCAAGCGGTCGCATAAAACCGATTGTAATATTTTTGCTTGTTATTTATAATCTCGGTGCTGAAGACAACTTTCATAGTTTCATTAATGAGTAAATTCATGACAATTATAACCCAAGCTACGTCTTTAACAACATAACTCAAAAAATGAACCTTGTATCCGCTTAGTAAGCAAGAAACGTACATTTATAACTTTTTACACAAAATTTTATTTTGTAATAAAAATGAATAAATTTGAAAATAGCCCCAGCATGGTCATGCTTGATATAACTCTCCCGCATATTTTACATATATTTTAAAATAATATTTAAGGTCATTGCATATATTAAAGAATGTTATTGGGCTGAATATTATGTAGCGTAAATGTTTTTTTTTTTAACCAATGGGGTGAAAAAATCTTTGCAAAGTTTTTTTTTATAGAATATTATATAACATCAAATCGATTATTTATATATATATCTATACGAGTATGTGCGGTATATAAAAACTTCAGAATCGTAATATTTTTTTTGTTCGTTGTGGTTTCCAACACGAAGCACAGGTTTTATCTGTGGCTGTGCATGCAAGAATAGTTTTGCTAATTGTGTTGCGTTGTTACTTGCGGTGACATTAAACTGTGATATTAATATCACAATTTATTCAATACTCAAGTCCAATTGGCCATAAAATTAACGCAAAAGCTTAGGCTTACACAAAGAGTAAGCGTGGCAGGTACCTTATTACGTACTATAATAGCGTTGTGTTATGTGTCAACTTGCAAGTTCGATTGTGCAACAAGTAGTGTTTTGCAAATTGTTGCCAAGTTTTTATCCTAGACATCAAGATCGATTCAGATTTTGATGCTGGCAGGCTCTTCGGGTGTTTTTTTGAGATAAACTAAAAAAAAAAAATAACGTTTAAAGAATCGTTATGACTTTCAATATTAGCTAAGGTTTGGCCCCAAGCATTAACAAACAAGGAAGCATCATCTGTTTCACAAAGTAAGGCAAACAACAATACCAAATGATGTTATTGAATTCGGTTTAGCAAGTTTATATGAAATTATCTTATATTAGAAACCAATTCATACATATTCTTGTATGCATGTAATAGTGTGTATGCTTTCAAGCAATTATCTTTAAATAAAATCTTAAATTGAAAATTTTTACACACAAGTGTGCCTTAGTGACACAAAGAATATTTACTTACGTTTAACAAAATTTATTTTAATAATTGTTGCTATCGCTCACAAATTTACTGAATAAACATCAATAAATATAAAGAGAAATATTGGGGAAATATGCAAAATCATAAATTATGCAGCATGAAGTAAATATTTGTGTTTATAACCCAGTGAAAGAATGAGTTTATCTTATCTATATTAAACGTATTTCCCATGAACCACAATGTAATCAATTGTAAGTAAAATTAAAGTAATTCATTTAGAGATCACAAAATTTCTAGTAGTAAGGTGATATGTGAAAAATTTCTACTTGTAAGGTGAAAAAAATTCAAAACAAAATTTCAAGTATGGCAGCGAATGTTACTTTGAGCAACCGGTAATGTTTTTGTTATTCTATTTATGCAGAAACAATTTGCTACAATTCAATTTAGCTAATACGTGCTAAGGTACCATTTGTTTAAATTTACTTAAATAAAAAATGTAAAAAACCAAACAACAAGAAAACAAGTAAAGCGGGGTTACATTAGGCCTGCGCCAAACCTAGGGTGCGTATCATCATTGAACTCTTACAAAGAGTTAATTTTAAAAGTTATTTTTTAAATTTCTTGATGTGTAAATGTTATATTTTTATGTATATAAATAAATACCAAGCAATTGATTTGAAAAATATTGAGTGGTGCAGTTGTAAAGTGAGGGATTTGAAAACTCTCTCGTAGTTTTTTGATATTTTGTCAAGTTCATTTTTAACTCACTTAAAAATGAACCCATTTTACCCATTTCCAACAAGACACTTTTAACATTAATGAAACATATTTAAGCTCGATATCTCAAAACTTGCGACTGTGAGAGTGCTGAAAGCTCCAGATGCAAGGTTTAGAACGTCATTGTGCGTATCTTGTGCCCGATTTTTCCGAAAACCTTGAAGATTGCGTGCACCGATATCTCAATTTTTACGACTGTGAGAGTTTCAAAAAGTGTATTATTTACAGGGACATACGGACGGATAGATTGCCTAAGTCAACTTTTCTTTTGATGCTATAATAAATATACTTTTAAGGGTGTGGCTTGCCAACTTCTGGTACTTATAAATGTCTGAAAAAAAAAAAAACAACACATCCTCACATCATTGGGGGCTACAAAATTGTAAGAACAGAAAAGAATAAAAATTTAAATCAGGAGCAATCCAACATCAAGTAGCTTCAAATTGGTTATTTTATATTCAACAGGGATAAAGATGAGCCATCTTATAGATAATAACAAACGTTGAAATAATTATTTCGACATTGCGATAATTTAACCAAAATATAACTCCTGCTACGTCACGGGATACAATATCACTTGATTAAGTAACAAGGTCAAATTAACTTTACCGTGAAGAATTTTTATAAAACAAAATTATCCGTAACCAAAGATAGGGCAAATTTATACAGTTTTAAGTGATTTTCAAAAGGAAGTATGACACGTTGATTATGTCCCAACCCAATCCACGTAAATCGAATCCTAAAAAGGATTTCTGATTCAATAAGGTCAATATAAGCAACATTTTTAGGTGACCAAACAACCACAGTATAATCAAGAAGAGATCCAACTAAGGAAACACAATTATCTTAGTCACATATGTTAACGAATTCCTTGGACCAGCGCTTATAGGTGCATACAGAAGTTTATTTTTGTATCGAGAAGAATACTGAAGTTTTTAAAAATGCTACATTATCCAACTTAAGGTTACCGATATAACGGATCATGGCGAGAGATGGACTTTTAAAGTCTATTATTATCTTGAGGTAAAGGGTATGTTAAGTTTATGCGGATGGTTGTAATAGATATATAATATATAATAATTACAATCGATCCAGAGTCAAGATCTGAATCGATTTAACCATGTCCGTCTGTCACAAAGTAACATAAGTAGCAGTGCCTCGCGCATATAGATGCAACTAAACTAATACGAGCATAATTTGTAAAGCTAAGTGAAGTAGGGTACTAATTGGTCGGTCTTGACTGACTATAAAATTTTCACTTGCGTTAAGTATGAAAATATATTATACTCAATGAGGTTTCAATTATTTTTAAATCATTATCCGCTTTTAAATAAATAAATGCATCTGAACACTGCGCATATGTTGCTTTCCTAGGTTGCTAATGACAATTCATATTCCAACACAAGTTATTATATGGCAAGTTATCATTACTGTATTAGAGCTGTCACAATTTCAACAATAAAACAAATAAATATGTTATAAATATTGTATATCAAAGGAAATTGTAGCATTCGCCTGGCGCTGTAACAAATTGGAAAGTAATCAATAACATACGAGTTCGAGTACAATTATAAAATGTTACAAATGGTAAACGTTATAACTTGTATTAGTAATTAAACATACATAACATAACAATAGTCCGGTATTAATCAATGCGTAGTAATTGTAATTTAAGTGTAATTGAAGTTTTCTCAATTAAACACTTGACACATAGATTCAAGTTGAAATGATTATTGTATGTGAAAAAGGTTGGAGCCTTAAATATACTTATAGTCCAGAAGTTCTTATATATTGTTTTCATCTTTAAATAAGTACCCTCTTCACCTCTTTTACAATTCACCATGTGATAGTAACTAACTTTGAAAATGTCTGTTTAGCTTCTTGTTTAGCTTCTGGCACTTCTTGTGACTCTCGAAAAATCCCATTTTAGTTATAATAAAACTCTCCAGTTACATTTATTATTACAGTTATTATTATACTGGAAAAAGTGTAATTATTCATTCGTTTACGTCCGTTCGATGTGCTTTCTTAGTAGATGAAAGATATAAGTTTTAAAATTCATCACATTACAATATTAATAAAATAGTTTTAATGAACTTTTATAATTTTTTTTAAACTATGCCAAACTGAAAGTATTTTACAATAAATATTCATTTCTTTTTCAAAAAGAAAAGTGTAAACAATATAATAAAACTTCTCCTTAAAAAGTTACTAAAGTCTGCGTGCAAAATAAATAACCAGTTTTTAATGATATATCGAAACCTTAAACTTAGGGTAACTTTTTTGGATTACATATTATTCAATCAGTAGTGATTGATTTGGAAAGTATTCACCTTAAACTTAAATTGAACAATTTATATAATTTATTATAAAGTCTCTAAACCTTCACTCAACATGTAGTAACGTACGTGGCAAATTTTCCTTTTTGAGATGAGCATGCAGGAGGTGAGTGGAGAAGAGATGTTGTTCTTGATAAATCACCGGAACTAAATCAGGAGAGAGGAAATGATTTCCTGCAAACGTATTATTCTAACGAACATCTTTTTTGTCTGTTTTTTGTTTGTTTGTTATATTATTAAAACAAGCATGATACCTGTTTTGATTATATAAATTTGATATATAAAAGTTTGTTGAAATGTTATAATTGTTATGACATAAATATAAGGATGATTTGTTAATTTGAACGTGTGTTTTATGTTATACACATTATATAACTTATACGGAATGTGCATATAACATCATGTCACAATATTTGTGCATTGGACTCGATTTTGATATAAGCGCACAAATTAAATAAAAATTAACTGGTCAAATAGTTTGTTTTGAAATTATCAATAAAATGTATTTATTATAAGAAAATTTAATAATTAGAGAACCGTGCGTAAATGTACATATATGTGGAATCAGTAGAAACCAAAAATTACTTCATCACACTTAATTGGTATCATTGCATAATCAATGTTGCGTACAGGTCTCATTTTTGGAGATATATTGCTGAAATTTGGTAAAGATCATGAGCCGAGATGCAACCATATGAAAATGGACCATATTCAGAAGCCCTGCCAAAATATGTTCTTTTATAATAGAAGTCATTCTAAGGCAAAAAATCACAATTCTTAATAAATGTATGTTGAAAAAATTCAGTGAAGAACAGTTAATTAGCATCTTAATTGGCTGTGACAAAGTTAAACTTCACTTGACCACCTTTATAAGCCCCTTTTCACGAGACAACGCAAGGCATAACATTTGATAACATTTGACACTAAACTAATTGTAGCATAATATTCTATTAATAGCATTTAACATTTTCACTCAGAAAAGGTTAGAAAAAGGGTGAAATGTGTATCCGCGTGCGCGCCCTTAGCATAAATGCCGTAACATGCCGTTGTATAAAATTCCACCTTAATAGTTCAATTCTTGCATCCATGAGATTTCCGCTTACAAACACCCGAATAGATTAACGATTAAAACTATATTATGCTGATCTTTGGAAATTCGTATTGAAAGTTGGAAACGCACATTAAACTGACGTGTGTTATATAGTGAGAAGCCACATCAAGTGATAAAGTTGGAATGGAATTGCAATCGCAAGCAATTTCATTAAGAATCAAATAAAAATAAATTTTACTTCTCAACTTCAAGGTAAGGAATGTTTCTTCTGATTTGGCAGCATGGAAATGGCAAACGATGATAATTTGCTTAATGTTTTGTGGCAAGTAAAAAATAGTAACGATTCTCATTCGTTACACGCACCAATGTACGTAAGTTTTGTATATATGTGCGTCGTCAGTGCAATTAACACGTCCACGGTAAAAAAACAATAAAGATTGCAGAGTGATATGGCATGTGTAACGGAATTGTTTTCAAGTGTAATTACGAGTGTCTGCATATATGCACGTATGCATTACGCTTGTGATTAAATAATAATTTAATTTAAATCATTTCAATTTAACGGCACCTTAGAGATGTAAAATTGGAAATGAAATTGAATTCATTAAAACTGTTGACGCATAAACGTCTCTAATTAATTATTAACGATATTCTTCCTCTAAAGTTTGTGCATTAATTAATGTTTGTGTCAGTGAGTACGTACGGGAGGTGAAAAGTTAATGAAGAAAACGCAATGTGTGCAAACGCATGACAGATTATATGTATGTGCGTCATGCGTTCGTACGAACGTAATATAAAGGCTAAACATTGGGCAGTGCACCCTACACATGCAAAAAGCCTTAATTCAGTAATGGTGCTTTTAGATACATACATGCACATTGACTCACACAAGCATTTATACTTAACTTTGTTTATTAATCCTTACGATTGCTCTTGCCATCCTCTACTCCTTACTACTACAATACTCTTGGCTCTGTATACTGTGCATCACGTTATCTTATTTGGTAGTGCTGTCGCTGCTCCGTCATCGTTAAATTCGACATGCTGCGTAATGGTTTGTTACGGTTCAAGTCTCTGGATAGAGAAAATAAAATGCAAATGTTCAGCAAACGTAATTCTCTTAACAGCTCTGATCGGCTAAATGTATCCTTAGGTTAATATTATACAACTTAATTTAGTTTTAGCTAAAACCGCACAGCAGCACATCTATTTCTCTCCGGTTTTAATAAGCAATTTTGTAAATACGCATACACACACACACACACACACACACACACACACACACATACATACATACATACATACATACATGTGTATCTAACTGTGAGTGTTGGCATAACAATGTATTCCGTTTAAAAGCATTTTCATTTACTAGTAAATATTTGTGTGCCTGCCTGTATATCCGTAAACGTTCTTGTATTAATTGTGTTTAGTATTCCATGCGCACACTGTACAGTTTTTGTGCTGATGCTAATGCAGTGATGGTGGCCTTCTCTTGTGTCTAATGTCATCAGCATCAACTTTGTGTGTGTGTGACATGTTGTTACATTTTGAGGACGCTTTCGTAATTTCCTCTAAAATCACCTTAAGGCCGTAAATAATGACTGCTAAAGTGGATATATGTGTTGTACAAGTTTAATGTTGTTAAGGCAATGAAAGTACTGCAAAGTTTTGTG
This sequence comes from Crataerina pallida, assembly GCA_949710015.1. NCBI lineage: Eukaryota > Metazoa > Arthropoda > Insecta > Diptera > Hippoboscidae > Crataerina > Crataerina pallida. The sequence goes on from OX453291.1 coordinate 18,485,715, forward strand.
CTGCTGAAGATGCGTGTGTTTAAAGCTCTCGTTTCAACACCAACTAAGTATTTGAGGGGCTATTATAATGTTGGGAAGTATGCCAATTTCTGAAGCACACATTCAAGCTAATTTAATCTACAGTACAGTACGAATATGGTAACATTTTATTCCTAAAAAAAGAGCTATGAGCGGGAAGTTGTGCGGTAATGAAATTTTAAAACTAAAACAAAAAACTAAAATTTTAGTAATTAGGGGAACCACACCTTATTTGCTTTCATTAAACAGAGATACTACTATCCCTCTAATGGCTGCGTACGACATTTAAGTATAATACAACAAATGGACATGTTACAGTTGGTCATTTAATACCCTATCGTTAGTTTCAATTATGCCGGAACTCCTCACTCCTAATTAAGAGAGGAATCCTACACTGCTACAAAAATGGATCTATGGAGTATTTAGTAGAAATGCTTATTAGCACCCCACGATTTGGCAAAGTAAGGCGCAGCCGGTTAGCAGACACTATTACTATTTACAAAACACTAATAGAGGGCTTCATCGGATGTCTGCCACGCCCAGGTTTTGTATATAAATGTATGTAGATACTTTTTAAGATTTGTATTAACTCAACTTATTTGCGAAAACAGTCAACAGCCGCGCCTATTATTAAAAACATTCTCCCTTTGTGCTGCATGAAGGTTTATTTTTGTAAATTATGTTAAATAATTATTTTTTACAAATTTTACGATGACCTTTACAAATATAGAAGACGACATGGTGTAAGGGTTCCCGCAAGGATCGAAAATGGTGCAACCGCTTTGTTCCACACTACATCATTATATTTAACTTAACGTCACAAATGGTGTAAATTATTTATGTACGCACACGCTTGAGGAAACTTATCGACTTTTATTTACCACTGCCGACTGTACTTCACTGATTTACTGATTAACGCATTTATTTATTTCACAATTTAATACCATACAAAGTTCTATTTATGGTTCCTCTGTACCAATAAAACCTTCAGTTTGCATTCGCAAAGTTTTTGTCGAAAAGTTTGAATGTGAAACGACAAGAGTATTAAGAACGTGTGCAACTTGCCTTTATGGTATTATAAGTTTTCATTTAAACTCTATCCAGGCGAAAAGGCACAAAATTTCCAACAAGCAAAACCAAGAGATCGGCAGACCAAGAAAACAACAAAAACCCAAAGAAAGTAATTTAATTACATGTACGCGCACAAAGAAAATGCGGACCGATGGAAGAAACAGAAGCGTAAAGCGAAAATGTGCATGAAAATTGAGATGTCAACCAAGATCACAAGCCACCATCACAAGGTGCCGGCACAAGAATCGGATTTATATTTGCAAATATTTACAAAAGAATATTTATACAACTACAAGTACTATTGCGTGTGTGTGTGTGCATGCATACTATGTGTACGGCTGAGCATGTAGAAGTTTTAAAACTTTTTAAAATTAACACGTTTTCTTCAAGAGGCCAAATAAAACAGGACATTACTGCACACATGGTAAATGTGTTAAGTTATAGATACACATATACAAACGTACGATTGGGTTTCCTTTTTTAAATAATGACTCAGAAGTGGTAAAATGTGTGAACGGGTTGCCATAAAATTGCACTTTCAGGAAATTGCAACAATAAAATAAAAATTGTCCTGTGCAACAAATTGCTGTAAAACGAAATGAATAAGAAACTAATTTAAAAATTTAAGGGAGAATATTTCGAAATAAAGAAGCAGTAAACCATTTATGGGTACCGCACTTGACCGATTTGGCTCAGTTTAAATGGCCTCTTCCTTAACCACGCCCTCGCATTACCAGCAACCAATCTTAGATAGTAGGTAGTATTAAGTTTATGCGAATATTTGTAGTTTCTAAATGGAAAATGCCGCACTCACCTTCAATTATACCAGTCGATTCAGAATTTTATACAATTTGTATAATACAAGGGCATGTTTTGGTCCAAATAAAAACCATATTGAAAATAGACGAGGTTGGACCATACCTACGACCCCTCCTCATATAAGGTTCGCTTATAATGAAAGTTTTTATATAGCAAAAAATCGCAATTCATCGCGCGTCAATAGATTTAATATTTGGCTGCGCCAAACTTGGATCCGATCGGACTATTTCCAGAACTCCTTCCAATATAATGATATTTCATGAAGACTTATTCGGCAGTACCTCGCATTTACAAATACAACTAAACTTATATAATTAAAGCATAATTTAAGGAGTTAATTAGTGCAGGGTATTAAATGAGGGTCATAACCATCCAAAACATTTTCACATATTTTTAAGCTAAAAAATCTTTCTGAAATAAATTTGACAAACGAATGTGAGCAAAGTCGGTTATGCACTGTCGGTAGGGTCTGCTGATATGTAAATTGTTAAATTTTGTCAGGACAAATTCGTAAAGTAGAAACGCAAACAATGTAGTGCATTGTTAACCTCAAAATGTCGGCACATATGGAATATTTGTTAGCATATAAAGCAGATAATTTACAAATCACACATACACAGATATACACACAATATGTTACGAATTACCTTACTAAAGAATACGTTCACAACATTCATATACATGCACTTGGACAAAGAATTATTTTCATTTCACACAAACAGTGACGTGTATACATTTTTTCATACCAAGTGCACAAGATAACCTTGTAGAATCATGCATTCTCGCATCTTGCAGAGATGTCATATATATCACACGGAAATTGCAATTACTGCACAATTTATATTTACGTTGATTTGTAGCAGACAAAAAATAGCATTCTGCATTATTATTATAAATGGCACTTGCCTCATGACTAGGAAAAAAACATGTTGCTGACACTCTATAACATGTGGTTATGTTTCTGCTTGTATAAGTTAATGCCACAAATATCGTATCGCCCTCTAATTCTAATTCTCATAAGTTAGCCTTTTTATTACAAAAGCATTTCATGAGAAATGCCTATGTTACAGAACATTATTTTTCAAGTGCTCAGTAAAATCTGACACCACCAAACAACATTAGAAAGATCAATGCAAGAAACCACTTAAACTATAATTTTGTTTATATTATTTTAAGTTGTCCCAATTTTTATTTTAATATATTGTAAGCATTCACACAACGAATCACATTACAAGCATATGCATGAGCTGACCCGTCAGCATAATCTGTGATTCGTTGGCACAAATACGATTAGTCTTAGAATGTAACAAATTCAGTTTTTATACCGAACTTCAATAAAACAGACGTTGCTTTTCAGCAACTTAATTTTTTATATCTAAATTCGTGTGATACTTAATTTGTACTATAAAGCACAAAAAGTTGAAATAATTTTATTTTTTTTTTTATCATAGAGAATTGAACAAGACCCCGACAGACCTTTGCCAATTGTGGGTGCGGATGTTAACTGATTTTGTTTATCCCTTTCTAGAGCTGAGGTAATTTCAGGGATAAGCCCTCGGTATCCTCTCAAAAAATGTTTGTTGTTTTATTTGGTTAAGTTAATAAAGACGCTGGTTTGATAAGCAAAGACATAAGCGCGCTAGGATAGAAAATAAGTGCCTGATCATTACCTGAAATGACTTGAACTTGAACTTTACTTGAATTTGGATTTGACTTGAATTAAACAGAAGTTGAATTTTCCTTTAATAAAATAGTGAATTGAGTTCCTGTTTTTGACGTTGCGATGTTGTCAGTTGACCCGTCAAAAAAGTCAGCAGCACACTGACTGAATAAATTTGTGTCTTGATATCAGTTATTTCCCAGAAGAACACATCGTCATACTGATTGATAATATCGGCACGGGATCCATTCTCAGAGAGTAACATTGCAAAGTAACGGGACATCGACTGAATATATCCAAGCCCAAGCGCTTTACCAATGCTAAGCTCAAGTATAACTACTCTTGTATACGGTCACCAGTACCACCTAATTTAGCACTCCAGGCGAGAGTTGTATGTAGAGTGAAGTATGTTTGCTCTATGACTCTTAATTATATTCAAACCTTCGTCAAGATGTTGCTGGATTATATTACAACGACAGTATCTGAGTAACATTATTATTTCTGAATCTTAATGATAAGCATGGAAAAACATTGCTTGACTTTCTAGAAAATTCTGCACAGGTGTTGAAAATGGACTAATAAACTTAATATAAGGTTGTGTGGAAGGTACTAAAAAACTTTAAGGCTCTTCGGTATACTTAAAGAGTACATCTCGTACATATTCATTCATTTATTCATATTCACAAAAATCATTGCTAAACATAACAGCTAATGGAAGTATAATAAAAGTGATAGAATATCTTATAATTAACGCAGCAGCAGCAACAACAACAACAACAACAACAACATCCGCAGCAACTCTGCATCTGGTTCATTAGTTTTTAAAGAATAATACTAGGCATACAATAGTAGGATTTACAAGCTATAACATACTAGAGTTAAAGAGATACTTAAGGGTATAGATAAATAAATAACAATGTTAAACATTACAAAAGCTTAAATTTATTACTAAATTAAGGAACTTAAATTAGAGAGGTGGATGAATAGTTTGGCAACTATCTATTAATTATAATTCTTTTAATGCAATCGATTGGAACAACCGCTAGATCGAACGAGTTTGAGTATTCATTAAATAGTCCACATAGGACCTGAAACGAACTAAACAGCTCATAGTTGGTGCGGCATTGAGGTAGCCATAATGGCACAAAGACCCTGGTTGGTATATTCAGTGTGACCAGTAGAGGAGGGGAGGACACTTCACCTAGCAGAACTCTTGCTATGAAGGAAACCCCCAACATTTGTCTTCTCCTCTCAAGTGTAGGGAGACCAATTATATTGAGGCCATTTTCATATAAGGGCAAGGGAAGTGAAGGATCCCAAGCTAGACCACGCAGTGCGAATCGTAAGAAGTTACGTCAAACCGATTCAATAAGGTCAACGTAAAATCTATAGCTGGGTATCCAGAAGACGACTGCATATTCCAGTGTGGGTCTAACCAAGGACGTAAACAGACGTTTGGAAACATAGGGGTCATTAAACTCTTTGGACCAGCGTTTAATGAAACCCAACAAGGATCTAGCTTTGTTGACAGATGATACGATATGATTGTTAAACTTCAATTTCGGATCAAAGACGACACCCAAGTCATTATAACAAGACACATGATTATTAACAGAATAAGATGAGTACTTATAGTTTATCCACCCAAATGACATCTTTTTGCACTTATTTAAGTTCAACCGCATACCATTTAAGTCACACCATGATACCAAATTTGTAAGGTCCGATTGTAATAAATTTGTATTGTCCAAAGAGTTTAAGGAGAGAAAGAGTTTAATGTCATCTGCAAATATTAAGATTTGAGAGTATTGGATACATAATGGAAGGTCATTTAGGAAAATAGTAAATAGTAAAGGCCCTAAGTGGCTACCCTGAGGAACCCCCGATGGAACAGAAATAAGGCGAGAATAGGTGGATTTAAACAAGACTTGTTGAGTACGGCCAGTCAAATAGCTACGAATCAAGGAGATTAAGATTTTCGAAAATCCAATTCGTTGCAGTTTAAATAGCAAAAGATCATGATGAACATTATCAAACATTTTAGTGAAGTCTGTAGAAATGACATCAGTTTGTTTGTGATGAGAATAAGCATTAAAAATGTAATTACAAAACTCCAACAAGTTAGTTGATGCTGATTTACTATGGCAAAAGCCGTGTTGACAATGAGAAATAACTGCCCTTAATGATGGCGTTAGTCTCTTGGTAATAAGACTTTCAAATAATATAGGCAGCACACTTAATTTGGCAATACCTCTGTAATTCACTATGGAATTTCTAGAACCATTTTTATATATGGGAATAATGAAGCTATTTTTCCAAATAGAAGGAAAGTATCCTTTTTCTAAACAGTTGTTGAAAATTTTGGTTATCGGACCACACAACAAATCCGCACAACAACGGAGAATGGCCGAAGGAACACCATCTGGGCCTGGGCTGTTACTTAATTTAAGACCGGATAGGGCTATGAAGACTTCATTTTCAGAGAAGGACACCGATGGAAAGATGTCGAACGAACTAATTGGAAAGGGATAGTCAATATTACTAACATTAGAAGTAGAATATGATTTTTCAAAATGGTCGGCAAAAAGGTTAGATATCTCTAATATATTCGATGATTCCGAGTCGTCGTAATACATGATCGAGGGAAATCCCGTAACTTTACGTTTCGAGTTAACAAAACTGTAAAATGACTTAGGGTCTAAAAGGAGTTTATGTCTCATGCTTTGAATATAGTTAACGTAACAATTATTCTTTACATTCCCGGTTGCAGTTAGAATAAATAATATAGTCCTTAAGTAGACCACTCCGTTTGTAACGTTTGTATAGTCTACTCTACTTATTTCTTATGTTTCGTAGATGTCTGTTGAACTATATCGGATAAATAGTATTAGATGCAGGAGTCTTTTGTGGAACGGATAGCGATATAGCTATATAAAGATGATTGTAAATAGAGTTCAAAGAGCCATCAATATCATTATAGTTGAGGTTCCAGTCGTTGTGAGACAAGAAGCTTTTAAGTTTAGCATAATCAGTTCTACTAAATGAACGCAACGCATGGAGATCCTTATGTCTAGGCATTTCAGAGTGAAAAAATTCATGAATATGAAGCAATAATGAGGGAGGGTGAGTGTCCTCCGGTAATGAGAACGGATGTGATCGTATAATACGTAAATTAGTATCAATATAAAAGACCAAATCTAAGAGCCTATTATTAGAATTATGAATATGGTTGAGTTGAAGAAGACCAAGATCATATATGGAATCAAATAGATCATTATATAATGGAGGGATGACTACTGGATAATAAGCACCAATTTCAACATTGGGGGACCATGTGACACTAGCTAGGTTAAAGTCACCAAGTACAAGTAGCTTATCAGTCGGTTTTAAACGATTCAATACGTTTCTTATACATATGAAGTGTTCAATGTAGATAGAAATATCACTATCCGGCGGGATGTAAGAGCACGTGATAAACAAGGAGGACTTGCTGGTTTTTATTTGGACGCATACAATTTCAATGTTTAATGGAACGATAGTATCAATTAAGATGGTAGTAAGCATTTTATTGACAGCGATAAGTACGCCACCACCAATCCTAAGCAATCTATCACACCTGAAAACTTGAAAATCTGAACAGAAGATTTCGGTGTTGTTGACCCATGGCTTTAGCCAGGTTTCAGTGAACACTACAACCATGTAATCACAATTTATTGACTTTAAAAAAATATTTGATAATTTAGAATTAAGACCGCGGACGTTCTGATACAGTAGAGTGTGAGCATTATTTAGTTTTTTGAGTCCGACGGATTAATCGGACGACGAAACTTATTACGAGGAATAAATTCTTTAACTAGGGTACCTTTAGGCCAAAATTCCTTATTAAGGAGGCGCTCAAATAAAGTGTCAGGCAAAAGGATTTTAAATGACGAGATTTCTCTATTTTTTTATGTATTGAGTTTAAAAAAATACTTAGTTTGCTAGTGTCAATATCTGGTGATATACGTTTGATATAGCACTCAACTGTACGAGTTGTAGTATTCGAGGCAAATGGAGATAGAAATACTACCTTACGTACAGGAATAACAATTAGTTCGTCAATTTGTGCTGAAGCGGAATTAGAAGATGAGAAGGGTTCATTATTATACTGAACAGACTGACCAGAGTTCGAAAAACGGGAGGGATCAGAATTACTTAATGGACTCACTCGGGGGTGACTACAAATTGAGTCTATTTGTTGACCCCCGTCAGACAGATTACATACCGGTTCACTCGCCGGAGCAGGTTCAATCGGTGGTTGAACAGTGATCTCAGGAATAGCACAGGGTGCTTGAACTGACGGTAGAGGGCATTGAGTAATTCCCTCATCGCCACTAACCGTATCTATGGATGGGCAAGAGGCCGATAAAGTTGAGTTCAAGTTAGATAAAGCCGGAGAGGGAGGTATAGCGAAAGAAGTGCTTCGGCAAGCGAGAGAAGTACTAGAAATAGCTTGCCTTGTACCAAGAATAGGATCAGCTTGGTCCAAGAATTTGCAGTTGTTAAACAAATCCTGATATTTAGCAAACTTAACCGTCAACTTTTAAGGTCCTTAAGAAGATCAGAAAAACCACTTTGGGTTTGCTTAAAGAGCTTATGAAAATCAACATCGATTTTCCTGCAGTTTCGGCAAGCCCAACGAAGACCTTTAGTTCTGTTTGTTATGTAATCGAATAAAAATATGTAGTTCAAAAAAGTGTAAACATTTTGTGAAAAATTTTACAACTGCATCAAAAAATGAAGGAAAAGTGCTTACCTTGCGCGCGGAAAATTATAAAAGAATTCATTAATTAAATATTATGTGAAGAAACTTATTAATGAAGTTTAAAATTTTACCAAATCCTTGCCACGCATTTCTTTAGTTTTTCGTTTTGTTATTTTCTTAAAATACAATCTCAGGGTTTTTAGTAAACAGTAAAAGTTATTTTTCGAACAACTACAAACAATAGCCTTGTACACAGAGCACAACATATGTTTTCGAAATATAACATAAGTCTATACGATCCACATGCAAATTGCTAAGAAAAAGTAATAACGTTGAAAACAAGTTGTTAAAGTGTTGTTTGGATGTGATTAGGAGAGAAACAGAAATTTTGAAAATTGAAAAGAATTTCGTTTGCCTGTCGAGAACATTTATTTTCCTCTCATCACATCACTTATTAACAGAGATTCTGCAAGATATCAAAAACTGAGTTGATTTAGACACGTAACACATAGGCTGAAAAGTCCCGGGCGTAACACACAGATAGCGCTAGCTTTTGAATTCACCTCATGTAAGAGTGACGCTACTTTTGTTATTTCCAAAATAATGGATCATAAACAATTTTGTGTTATAATTTCACATTGTTTCTTGATAAGAAAAAATACCGTTCGAGCACCTAGTCACAATAATGGCAAAACTACATGAATTAAAGTTTGCATCCACCGTATTCTCCAGATTTAGCTCCCGGCGACTACTCGCTATTCGCAGATCTCAAAAGAGTGCTCGCCGGTAAGAAATTTCGCTCGAATGAAGAGGTTTTTAGTGAAACTGAGACTTATTTTGCGGCAAAAGATAAATGGTTCTACAAAAATGGTATTGAAATGTTAGAACGGCGCTAGAATGATTGTGTTGCTCTTGATGGAGATTATATTGATGAATAAAGTAAATTTTTTAATCAAAAAACCGTGTTTTCTTTGTATCGTACCCAATGTTAAACTCGACTGGCAAGTTGCGATATAATATGTACACTGTTAGAGGGTAGAATCGTATCTGCTAGGGTCCCCGTTTGCAAGTACATGTGTAGCGTATTTAAGATTTGCTTTGTTGTTTCGTTAATTTAGTTTTGTTACTTGCTTTGCCCATAATTTTGTATTCTACAAGGTATATAAGAAGTTAGGATGATGTTTCAAGTAAGTCTATACCAAAATTATTGGCAGCTATTTGTTAAATTTTTATAACATAGTAGCAAGGAAATATATCAACGTGTACTAGTTAAGAATAGCTAGTGGAGATAAGCCTTAGGTGCAAAAAACAATTATTTTCTACCCGCTACTGTGTCCGAAAATAAATAAACGAACGAAATAACGAAGAGTAATTTAAAAATAAAATAGTATTAGTAAATAAATATTATTGTTCATCAGCAAACCAACTACAACTACAACCAACTGCCTTGTTTCGAATTCCAATTCAACTTAATATAACCTTCACCCATTAAGAACGTTAAAGGAAATGAATTTTGTAGCTGCTAGAGCGAATTATTTATTATTTGGTGGTGTACCAGCAAATGAATACAAATTTCCATCACTGGGTGGATGCTGCAGCTGCCACTGCCACCGCTTCCTTCACTTCTTATTGTTGTTATTATAAAGTGTAGCAATATTTCCGCCTACATCACACCCAACGTAGTTACCGACAATCTAATCACATTATGTGCCCTTTCATTCCATTATGTCTGTTATGCTTTATTGTATGGTAGTTATGTTCTTAACTGTGCGGATATGTACTTATAAAGGTTACAACGTGTTTTCATGCATGTGTGTGATGGTTTATATACTTATCTTGTATTTCATTTGTAAGTTTACAGTTGTTTAAAGTTGAAAATTCCTTCCACCAAAACAGAAAACAATTATTCACCTGGAATGCAATAATATAATAATCTTCGAGATTATGGAGATACAAGTGCATAAAGAAAATGCATAAACACTTTTCAAGAAGTATTGTACTTTCATCACATGTAGATTTAATTACTTTTGTACCCTCCACATAAGAATGGGCGTATACCAAGTTAGTTTTTTCACCCAATACCCAGAGGAGACCTTTCAAAGTATGTAAATTCTTGGCAGCTTCAAAATGTGAATCGAGCCATGTCAGTTAATGTATCCACGTATATGTATCTTTATCGAACGATCCCAATCGTAAATTTTGATTTGAAACTTTTTATAAGAAGGTAAATATAAATGGCCCAAAATGGGTTGAGGACCGCACCCATAATCGACAAAACTCTATTTATCTACAACAAACCTTTTTTGTGCAAAATCATACGTGAAAATTTACACAAACTAGAAAATTTCGAAATGAGGTACTTATCACGCCTATATTTTGTACATAAATGTGAAGATTATTTAAGATTTAAACTATCATTTTAAGCTGCCTATAAATTACAATTTTTGATATTCTTTAATGATTTTTGACGTGAGGACGTCTACATAACTTGCAAATTTGGCTAAGACGGAGGCGCATTTTTAATTGTACCGATCGATTCAAAATCACTTTCTAAAAACCTCTAACAGTGCCGTCAGTCTATTGTCAGATAAAATATTTTCGAAATATTTAACTGAAATTTGAAAATGGACAAACCACTTTTAGAAACACTCTCCATTACTAATAAATTCTTTACATAGCAAAAATTCACAATTCTTTATATTCATTAATAAAAGTTAATGAAGAAGAGTTAAACAGTTGCGTTGGATCAAAATTGGAATTTTCCGTAGAAAACTTTTTCGAAAATTTACACATTATAAAGGGAAAATTGCAATTCCTGACATCATCAGATAAAGATAATTAGTTTAAAAACAAGTGAAAATGTCCGATCATTTAGTACCCTACACCGCTTAGTTCCTTAAATTATATACAATTAGTTTAGTTGTATACACGAGGCATTGTTATATAAGTCACTGCGTGACATGTCATTAAAGATCAGATTAGATCATACCATTCACCAAATTTCGTCAAAAAATATTAAGAATTGCGATTTTTTGCTGCATAAAGACTTCCATTATAAAAGGACCTTATATGGGGAAGGGTTCTAAAAATAGTTCCATCCGGGTCATTTATAATCAATAGGGTTTCTCTTTGGGCGAACACTTGTTCTTGTATCAAATTTGATGGAAATATCGCAAAAAATGCGACCTACAGCGTGCGCAAATATTTACAAGGCTAGGCAGACGGAGAGACAAACATGGTTAAATCGATTCAGGTGTGGATTCTGAATCGATAGATAAAATTTAAGGTGGGTGTGGCATTTGACACTTAGAGGGTACAAACGTTCGCACAACCTAAATATGTTCTTTGCAACAAGTGGTGCAGGGTATAATGAAACGGTCTAAAGTGGGACCATTTTTAGGTTTTTCATTTGATGATTTATATGACAATGACTCCCATATATTGATAAATTTTCCTTCTATAGCATAAATTGTAAAACTAATCGATTGTAATAATTTTCATTTGTCTTGGAATAATTTTTTTCATAATAAAATTTTCCGTCTTCATACAACAAAGAACTGTTTATAATTGTCCGGGTACGTACTTTCTCATCGCTGCTAAATTATATTAAATTTATTGTGTTTTCACATACAACCAAACAAGAGTATTTTATTAGCTGAGTTCTATTATTAAGTACTTGTAAGTGCATACAAGTTTCCGCCAAAAATTGTCCATTGCAGTAGCCATAAATTTTGTTGTAATCAATAATATTTGAGCTTTTTAACGCCAATGACTTATATTCTGTACGCAAATGTACATGTGCACATGTATGTATGGGGCAGCAGCACTTGACATAAAATATCCTCGAGGGAAACAATAAAAATAAAACCATTAAAAATTTTGCGATTTTATGTTGTGGCAATGAAGGATGAAAGGGAACGTAAAATTTTGTTCTAGCACATGCGCACACACACATACACACAACACAAACTGGGAATTAATAGCTATTGAAAATGTGATCATTTATTCACCGATTGCTAGTTAATGCTATTTGGGAAATCTATACAAGTATCCATGCGTTGGAAGAGGCTGAGTTTATTATAGAATGTGTATGTGTGTGTCATGTGGTTCTCAACGGTAATTGTAATTTGACAAATTAGCTCATCTGTCTATGGCCAATCAAAGTTATTAACATGTGGGAATTTTTCAAAAAATAAATAAATATTTGTTTACTCTTTGTTACGCAATAATTTTTTTGTGCAGTAGACCTCTTCTTTGCGGTAATTTTATGATTTGAGTAGAGCACGTAATTACATGCCCCGAATATTTCTTTTGTCTTAACATAAACCTTATGATGTATGGGTGAATTGTTTCTCTCTTTAAGCTGGGGATTAGGTTTATGCAGACATGACTTTCATTTAAAATGGCTTTCGTTGAACCTTTCGGTCTGCATCGTACACGTTCTCCATTCACATGCATGCCATGACTGTAGATGAACATAACATGGTTTGAAATAGATAAATGTGTGCAAATGTACGTAGAGCAGAGTATGTTCATTTACAAGTTTTACTCTTGTTTGCATTTTTTCCATCTACTATAATTATTAACTTCATTACCGTACCAGCAATTTAGTAGGAAGGAAAATAATTCTTACAGGATGTTTAACCGAAAAACATACACATAAAAGTTAAGTATAAGAGCAAGTCATATAAGATTGGACACCAGTGTTATTTCGATTAGAGATGGTAGTCCAGGGATCGATATGTATACCAAACGATAAAAATTTGTTTCAAATTACTATTTTTATTATTATAATTCATAGCATGAATAAATGACGTGCCCTGCACTTTTACATACTGCACACTTGACGCACCCTTCACACACGCCTAGAGGGAGGGGTCAGAGACCTTACAAATTATATATATATATATGATTGGCATTAATAAATGAGTCGTGCATGTCCGTGTATCTGTCAAATTCCTTTTTTGTACCCTTAATGATTTGTGGGTATATTGGTTTTGTTCAAATATTTGCAAATACCAGAAGGGGTGAGGCACTCCCCCAAAAGTATATATTTTTGTTTAGCATAGAGTTTTGAGTCGGTTTAGTCCTTCTGTCTCATTTTTAATGGAAATCTCACGGCTGCAAAAATTGAGATATCGCGTTGAATATTAGAGTCTATCTATGGTTTTCTATTCTGCCGGTATGTGAAAAAGTAAAAAGGACGGATTGGCTAAAAGTAATTAATTTTTCTACGCTAGATTTGGCAAACGCCAAATACTTGTTTTCTTCTTTTAATGTATAGCAGTTACATACAATCTCTTGACCATTTATTGAAGAGAAGCCGTTTAATGATAAGCAAGGAAATTGTTTTTCTTACGTCCAATCTCTTTAAATGTAAATTCGCCTCCTGTGCGTATATTTTTATGGATAAGAATGTATTGTGATCAATTCAAGGTTATTGATGATGTTTCCTAACAATAATCCGCTTTCTAAAGGATAATGGGATAAATAGATACAAATGCTTAAAAATGTCAGTTTTTATATGAAATTATTTTTTTGATATATTAGCGCAATGGGTTCATGCCGTTGCGTGCCGTGTAATTGTTTTGACGCATTGGTTTTTAGCGTCTCTTAAGGTGTTGTCACCTTAGAGTCGTAATTAATGGATTGTAGTACATATAAGTTTATAGTTTTTATGGTTACTTTCCACACGCAAGCATTATGCAAATGTTGTGTTTTTTGTTCCTTTTAAATATCTATACAAGTACGGAGCAATACGTCATTTCCTTAAAACGGCGCAAAACGGTTTCGTCAGCTAACTTCAGCACGCACCCATAAAATGTTTTTACTACAAAAAACAAAACTATAATGAAAGAAATCCTCAATTTAACAGGTTTTATATAAAAAAGTTACCCAAAGTGCTTGTAAACAATAAATTCTTACACACAACATTGAGAAGCGAATAAATTCTAGTTTGAATGGGGAAAACTTACCTAAGTAGCGGAAGGAAATGTTGCATTTGAAATGCACATAACACCCCTTCACGCCAATTGTAAACGTGAATGGCTGAGCATATGCTAAGGTACCGTTCGTGTGTGTTTGACATGAAAGTTTTGTATGCAGTCAAATTACAAAGTGCAGGTTGAAGTGTCAGCATGATGACTCTCTGGATTTCTTATTTACATAAAGACAAGGAAATAAATAAATAAATATGGCTTAGGTCATATCTTAAATATCCTCCATGCCTATATCCAAAATATGGGCGCGGTAGGTGCCTGATATCAGCTTCTAATATATTATGCGTCGAACCCAACAATTTAACAAATAAGGTTTGCGCCGAATTGTGGACGCATCTCCGCGGATGCACTAATAATAAAAATTTACATCCATGTTTGATCTTTATACACTACACAACATGTGCTAAGACATTATATTAAGTTTGTGCGGATGTTTGTTACTCTTAAATATCCACCTTCGATTCAGAATCAAAATCTGATCCATCCATCTGTCTGTCTGTCCGTATAAATATGTGCGCAAGATAGAGGCCAAATTTTTTACTTATTGTAGAATAATTTAAGGAACTGAAGGATTAAAGGGCATTAAATGGTCGGGCGTGACCGACATTTTCACTTGTGAAATGTATATATAAATAGATGACAATTAGATGGATTTTTGTCGATTGTGGGCGTGGCAGTAAATTAATTTTTTTAAACCGACCACTCCAATATTTCTGCCCTGTATCTACAAATTTACGCCCCCAGAAGTGGCAACAACAGCAGGCCTTTATGGATGCAATGACGGAATTGTCTCTGCCGTCTTTTCCTGAATGCTGCAAACAGAACGACAAACTTAGTACATTCATATTGTGTGTAGGGTATACAAAATATTGTTTTAAATGTTATTGCATACATGAAGTTCCACCAGCTTCAAATCGTGAATATACAAACTTTGTCAAGACTTGGAAGGAAGTTTATAATATGGGATATAAAAATCGAAAGTAACGATTAAAAAATTTGAATTTATAAAAATCTCCATATTCGCTTAAAATTCCATCCACGAAATGTGTCTATCTGTACGGCCGCCAATTAATAAAGGCTCCCTCAATTAGTCAATAGATGTAACATTTGCAATACAATCTAAGGCTCCTTGTCCAACATCTATTTTACACGCAAAAGACCCGCCCTTAAGTGCAGCATATAACTAAAATGCTTATTGTAGAGGCTACACGCCTCAGTTATATATTGATGTTTGATTGTTGGAACTATTATGAATTTATATGAAGTGTCGATTTTTTAATCTATAAATCTAGTTCTTGAAGACACATGTTCAGTGCGATTTCCGAACCTAAATTGATTATTATAATTGTATGTCTCTACGTCCACAACGTCTACCCACTCGTAAATTTTCTTTATAGAGCACAAAAGTAATTATAGGATAGCTTGCTCAAACCTGTACTCTACATCACTTGTTTTTGCGAGAAATTATTACTGAGAAATGTATTCCTTTTTATAAGCGCACTGCCAGTACTTTATATGTTTAGTTGCTACGGAACAGCGCTAATATAAATATGTAAAAGATTTGATTGATTTTTTTCAATACAGAGGATCCACATAAATAGTTTATATTATATTTTGATAAGAGATCATTAAACGATTACTTTTTTTTTATAATTATGAAACATTTATATTGTTCGCGTTAAGAGGTACGCACCTAAGCGGTTGATCAAATCTAAAATGGAACGTTGGCTTAATAAGGTGGCAGTGGTTACAGGTGCCAGTTCAGGCATTGGGGCTGCCCTTATCAAAGATCTAGTGAAAGCCGGTTTACAGGTGGTCGGTTTAGGAAGACGTGTAGAATTAATAGAAGCACTGAAAGGTCAAGTCCCTCAAGATAAATCCCATCGACTCACAGCTTTCAAATGTGATGTCAGCAGTCACGATTCGGTTAAGCAGGCCTTTAAAGCGATCACCTCCTTGCTTGGTGGCGTTGATGTACTTATAAATAATGCTGGTTGCATGCACATAGGTCAATTGAGCACTCTGAACCCAGAAATTATAACTAGTGTGCTACAAACGAATGTTATGGGCGTTGTAAACTGTACGCATGAAGCTTTTCGTTCTATGAGGGAACGTAATTTCGACGGCCACATAATCATTATGAACAGTGTAAGTGGCCATAAAGTGATACCAGGGGGATTAGGGAAAATGCCCATCAGCAACATGTATTCTCCTTCAAAACACACACTCACCTGCTTAACCGAAATTTATCGGCAAGAATTTCGCGCTATGAACACAAAAATTAAAATCACCGTGAGTACATACGAGTATATAGTGGACAACTGTCTCTTATATTTTAAAACAACAAGAGCAATTTCTTTTACATTAAACTACAGAGCATTAGTCCCGGCTTGACAGATACCGAAATGATTGATCCAAGAATCAAACAAAAATATTCAAGTACTATACTTGGTGTCGAGGATGTAACTCAAGCGGTACTGTACGCTCTATCCACACCGCCGCATGTACAAATTCACGAACTTATTATCAAACCAGTGGGAGAAATGCAATGACGAAACTTAATCATTTGTATATATCTTAGCCTTTTTTTAAATATGTTTGGTATACAAATGTACGAACATGTATGCTCACATATATAAAAAATGAAACAATTTGTTTAAAAAATTTATTTATTATGAGTAACGTATCAGCCTCAGAGCCGAGTAATGTATAAAATACCGTTTCTTTTGTAAATTGTAGGCGTGTGTTATATATTCCCACCCATTCATGTATACAACAAGTAAAAATGTTTTAGATAATGTAAGTCCGACCATTTATTGGGTTGGCAACTAAGTAATTGCAGATTTTAAATGATAAATCAGATCGTTGATACACCACAACACAATTTGTTCAGTTGTGCCTATATATAAGTTAGGTCGTGATTTATGATTACCATGGTCCGATAGGATTTAAATTTGACACAGCTATTACTACTAAAATAAGACCTTATATGTGGAGGGGTCCGATTCGGTTCATTTTCAATGTGGTTCCTCTTTGGACCAACACATGTCCATGTACCAAATTTCATCATACCTCAAAAAGTGCGAGCTGTAGCTTGGGCACAAATTTACATGAACAGACATACCGGCAGACGGATGTGGTTAAATCTGTTCAGATTTTGATTCTGAATCAAATTGAATTGAAGGTGGGTGCTGCATTCATTTGCCCTTTAGGACATTCGCACAAACTTACATTAAACTTTGCCGCAAGTGGTGCAGGGAAAAGAATACTCGCAAGTAGAAGTTACTTTCAAATTTTATTGGTTTAAGGTATTAAATGGTCGAGCTTACAAATATTCCTTTTACTATTTAATTATACATATGAGTATATTAAGGAATTTTTAGTTAGGTTGTGTGTTGTGTAAAATGTGTCGGTTTCAGCTTTTTTCTAAAAGTAATGCTTTCATAAGAATTTAATTTGGAAACCAATGTTTAATTAGTACAATAAAATCGTTGCCCACATAAAAATAAAATAGTTACACCCTTAACAAACGTCATCCAATGAGGTGTTATCAAATTCTACAAGTAAATCGTTTACTACCTCCAGCATATTTTCTTCAGTACTTTTATTTGGATGGTTTTTTGTACAAGTGGCTGATGTTGCCTCACGGACAGAACTTCTCGAATGTTTCTTTTTGTCTTCGGTGTTCGATCGTATTTTCCCTTTTTCCGTTAAAAGAAAATTTGGATCTTGTGAAGGGCACTCCAAGTGAACGCAATGAAAGATCTAATAAAATACATTTGAATGAGACGCATGAGATTTACTTGATCAAAAAATTACTTGAACAAATACCTCATTTGCTGTATTGCGAGTGCCCACAATTCGTATAAATACCACGGGGAGTGGATTAAAGCAGAAATGTTGCCAAGATCGCACCTGGTCGTTGCGTTTGTCTACCACCATAACCCAATCTTTTTGATTCACAGAGGTCTCAATATAAAAACTGTACGTGCGATCGTCGCAATCCCACAATAGCAGGCGCATAGAACTTACATGATAAGGTTGACCTAAATGTATTAAAAATTTGTACTTAAAATAGTGTTGAAAATTCTATTATTACCAACCTAAACGCACTAAAATCTCTCCGCTTCCCAACTGGTGACAGGTGTACCCAGAGTCCCAATCGTAATCGATATAATTGCCGTTAAGCAGAGCATTGCGTGTGCGACTAACGCCATCCACCACCACAGCACTCATTTCTATGGTGGCAACGTTGGATGTGGGCGCCACTATACCATTTACGACTCGTGGAACAGTAGCTGTATACATAGCCTCTAACGCCACCACATGAAATACCTTTTCGAAGCGTACAAACATTTCAATGAAAAGCGAATTATTCAGTTTTCAACTTTTGCTTACTTTGTTGACGGTGTTGTGAGTGCCCACTAACTTGATGAAACGCACGGGACGTGCTGAAAAAAACAAATATTGCCACGACCGACAATGATACTGCGTGTAGTCGATAATGCGATCCCACTGTATCTGATTTGCGGAAACTTCAATATAGTAAGAGTAGGCACGGTTGTCACGGTCCCACAATAAAATTCTTATGTGATTCAAAATACAAATTGTTCCCAATTCCACCATTATGCCGCTGTCATTGGCATCCGTGATGCAATGACGCGTATACCCTTTCTCCATATCATAACTGGTAACATCTCCGTTTAATAATTCGGAACGACATTCGCCTTGAACGGTTATCGACATAAACTTTGAAGTGGCTACATTTTCTTCAGGCCATAGCGCCGCCCTATACGGCAAATACTTGGAAGTGCTTTGCTCCTCGATGGCGTCCAACAGTTTGTCAGGATTTAAAATTTGCGACGGACGCACTATTTGCAGTAAATTTTCCAAATCAATAAGCGGCAATCTGACTAAAGACACAACCGTCTGCAACAACAGCAAATTAATGCCATTTTGTAAATGAGAAGAGCCAACAAAATTACCTTAATGTCAACATCTTTATTGTGTTTACCCCATTCCCAGACAGCTAAAAAGATGTGTACTTCGGGAGCAAAAAACGAATCTCGCTTCAGCACCTCTTCCAACGATTCCTTATCCACCATAATGAGAACAGAACAGCGCATAAGAACATAAGAAAGTGAAAAAAGCGAATTGTATCATCATACCTTGCTTAGATTTTTAAAAGAATCATGCTGTAATATAAGAGTTGCGTTGCGATCCATAAACGTTAAGCAAACTTTAGTTAATTGGTCCAAGTTGTACAAACGAGCTGCATCCAATATTGCACACACATTGTTCAATGCTAAATATTGGCGCAAATAGTTGGATATGGCCAACTCCAGTTCAGCTAGCCCGTACTGGTTAGCCAAACCTAGCGTATCTAATATATTGTCTTCATCCATTCGCGATAGGGATAAGTGGCCGGAATATATATAACGTAACAAAGCCTTAAACGCTTCCACTGGCGCCTTTATATGAACTTCTACTTGATGTGATTCTGACAAACCACCATATAACAGAGCTCGGAAATATTCACTACGAGCAGCTAGCATTACTCGGTGTGCAGGCAAACGTTGCTCTTCCACAATAAACGTTACATCCGCGTAGTCATCATTGAGGTATAATTCAGCCATTTGAGCAGAGAATAGTTCTACAAATTTCAGACAAAGTGATAAAACACAAAACATTGCACTTTTTCATTAATTTTTTTTACCTGTTAGTTCAATTTCATCCGATCGTGGTTTATTGGAAAGACGTATACTTGACATTTTGCTATGGCTTTGACTACTCATTTCAACAAATATTATACAATTGGATACAAAGTATTATTGTAAATTTTGTTATTTATAGTCATCTGACGTTGGTTGTAAAGTTTGCGTCTCAAGTCAGTTGCCTAAATTTTTACTTATTTACTTTATGCAAATATAATTTTATTTATTTTGTTTGTAGCTTTCACAGCTAGTTTATTTATTATTCGCGTATAGATAAAAAAGAAATATTCCACCAAATCACCAAGCTTTTCAGTATTTTATTAGAGCGCCATCTGCACAAAAAATACTAATGTTGCTAGTTTTTCTCACACCATTTCGGTAAGCATTTACACGATGTAGTTTCTTTCTTCTCGCAAGATAGCGAATAAGCTAACGATGAAAATGTAAAAAATTACTTTTTGTACTAAAGTTGGCAGAATTCGAACCATCTTTTACTTTAACACCCCTGGCCTTGTAGTTCGGTTGTTAGTAAATAATAAATAACATTTGTGTACGCGAAAAGGGTGCAAAATAAACTTGAAGTTTTTCAGAAGGATACGAAAATGAGAGAAAGTGATGTAAAACTCGTTTGCTGTCGAATCAAAAGCAAATGAATCAAAGTCAACCACATAGGAATTGTCTTTAATTTATTATAGTTTTGTTCGTATCCCTGTTGTAATAGTCGATTACAAAAGTTGATGTGTAAAATTACTGTAGATGATCTGAGTGGTGAAACTTTTTTTCTTTTTTTTTTTTGTTTAAGATTGAAAAATCGAAGTGCATTCAACGCGAAACCTTCGACAACAAAAAGTCGAAATTAGTGAAAAATTTGAGAAAGCAATTGTTCTAATTAGATGGTGTGAAAACTTTTTTGTTGTTTGTAATAAAGTGGTGGTCCAGTGTTCATGTGGAAAAAGGTGTTTATAAATTGTTGATTGCGTCGTTCATAAATTTGATTACAATATAACAACAATATGCTTACACAAACTGCGTATATATTAGGTTTGTAAATTTATGTAGGTACATACATAATAAATTGAAGAGGACAGCAAAAACAAAACAAAATCAGTTCAAGGCCTTCTACATAGATTATTGGTAAATACAATGGTATATAAATAATATAAAAATGCAATATCAACATAACATGAATGCATTCGTCTATGTTTGCATAAGTAAACGATATGAAGTGATAATAACAAAAATATAAAATAGGCTGAGTATAGAGAGAAACATAATTTGCATGCATTTAGCATAAAGTGGTAGAACAAAGGTTTTTTTACTTTGTTGGTCCATTGTTATTTAAATTGCGATGTACATTATTAAACTAGTATTCCTGCGCACTGCATATATTTTTAAAATTGTGTTGTATATAATTATCTATATATAAACATATATCAGACCATTTAGTTTTTCTCACATACGTCCAAGGAGTATAACGTTTGCATTGTGCATTGGTAATCATGCAATGAAAGTTACATTAGGGATGATTGATTTAAAATTCATAACTTACATAAATAATTGCTGAATTTATTAAATCTTAGCTAAAGTAGTTCGTATTTTTATTTAGAACTTTCTATTCAACTGTGTTGTTGGTTTGTTTAAGAATGTATAAAGTTAGGCAAGCTGAACATGCACATATTCTGTTTCAGCCTTAAACTTTACTTTACCTCACTGTAGCTAAAACAAAAGGTAATATAAACAAATCGAACAGATGTTTGATTGTTTTGCTTATCAAATAGTGTTGTGTTTGTATTTGAGTTTATTAATTATCACACGAAAAAGAAATAAAACTTGTTTAAAAATATACGTAATACCAAACGAACAGAATAACGTTTTAGTGAAATGTTGATATGATGGTAACGACGAAGTAATAATAATAAAAATATTTTAATTATGAATTTTATTTTCATTTTGACTATATTTGAAAGCTGTAATGAAATGAAATGTTAGAAATTGTGAAAAATTAATACTTGGCGACTGGAAGGGTAGAACCTGGGCCGGTTTCGAACTCGCCCTCATGACCCGGTCCAGGTTCTACCCTTCCAGTCTCCAAGTATTAATTTTTCACAATTTCTAACATTTCATTTCATTACAGCTTTCAAATATAGTCAAAATGAAAATAAAATTCATAACATATCTATATACACCAACAACTTATTAAAAATATTTTAGTTTAAAATAAAATTGAAGCAAAAAATACATATATTGTTGTTTGAACAATTGATTCACTAGCCGAAAAGAACAACATTCGCGAATTATTATTGAATAACAGACGTTTGTATATATATTAAAAGAAGCAATAACAACAGTTTTACTATGTATTAATAGATCATATGTTCCACGGGCGCGCTAGTAAATATTTATATAAAACACAAACAAGTATTTAATGCGATGTTGGCGCATAAACCAACAAGTTTATTGATCTTTGTGTACCAACTTTAAAGTATTCTATGCTTGTCAAAGCGTTTGCAACTATCCGAAGAGAATATTTGAGAATTTTTTACATTCAAATATAAATAAAGATGTTAAAGAAATTGAACAAAGACGATAGCATTTGCGTGTACGAGAGGAGATTCTAAAATGTGTGCTATAAACCAAGTATAGGTTTTTGTACTTACTTAATATCTTCTCCATATATCATGGAAGTACTCTATATGTAATATATATATGTAGGTGCAAGCTTGTTTGCGTGTGTATCTATTCTATAAATTGTTGCGCTGGTCAGAACTTGATGCTTGGCTCTTTTAATTAACTTGTAACATTTAAAGACAGTTACAATTAAAGTTCACTTGCCAGCTTGCAATTACTTGACTACGTATAGTTATACTCTGAACCACTTGTGGCGAAGGGTATATTAAATTAAGGACTAAAGACAAACACACCGATCGGTTCATAATTATTGTGCACTCAGCGTGTCCATCTGTCTGTCCATTTAAATTAGTGCGCAAGGTTTTGGTCACGGTTTTTTAAGTAATTTTGTTGAAATTTGGTGCAAGGACACGGCTAGTGCCAAGACGTGCACTATTGAAAGTGGTTTAAATTGAACCATTTTTAGAACGCCTTCCCATATAATTCTTCTACACGAAGTAACTTGTAAATAAAAATGACTGGCGTTTACATACAGTAGCTCACAGCTTATTTGGTACACTACCACTTATAGAAATAAAACCACTGTAGCTTCCAAACTATTGAAGCTATCAACGAAATATGAATGCCAACTTGTTGTTATATGTTTAATGAACACTTAAAACAAAAAAGCTTTCAAAAAAATATTTCTGTCTAATAATAAGAACTTTGTTATAACAAATCAAAAAACATGTCACAGCTTATTTGGTACAGTTGTTTCTGTGCATTTAAGCATAGACTATTCGTAACATTTTCCAGTGTTTTCTCTTCTCTGTCTTCTTGGTAATATTTTCAATCAATCCAAGTATTAATTTTAGTAATTTAAAATAATTGTCAATTAATATACGTAATTTAAAAAATGGGTCGTCGTGAAACTATTGAACAACGTGAACTGGTCCTAAATCATTATAAAAATGGGCACTCAGTACGGGAAGTTGCTGACTTTGTGAACTTGAGTAAATACACAGTTCAAAATATTATCCACCGTTTTATTCATGAAAATCGCGTAAAGAATAAAGGCAGAGTGCCCCTAACAAAATTTTCAATGAATCTGATGAGAGGTACATTGTAAGAAAAATAAAGGCAAATCCGAACCTTTCTGCACTAAAAGTGGTTTGTGAAATTAATAATGATTTAGGCAAGTCCTGTAGTGAAAAAACAATTCGTTGCGTACTCCGTAAATCTGGTTTTAATGGTCGGGTAGCTCATGAGAAGCTATTCATAAGTACAAAAATAAACAAAGCCGACTTTCATTTGCCAAAGAACATGTCGAGAAGAATTCTGAGTTCTGGAACTCAGTTATTTTTGCAGATAAGTCTAAATTTAGCATCGGGAGTTCCGACAGCATGTCCTACATTTGGCGAAAACCGAATACTGAGCTTAATAAAGAAAACGTTAAAACCACGGTTAAGCATGGCGGAGGAAGTGCAACAGTTTGGGCCTGTATGTCAGCAGCTGGAGTAGATAGTTTAGTGTTTGTTGAAGGAATAATGAATAAAAATATGTACCTCAACATACTGAAAAAAAATTTACTCCAAAGTGCAACGAAGCTTGATACACGCGATAATTTCCGCTTCTATCAAGATAACGACCCAAAACATAAGTCAACAATTGTGCAGACTTATCTAATATGGAATTGCCCCCATTTAATGTCGCCACGGGCTCAGTCACCAAATTTAAATGTTATTGAAAATTTGTGGTTTTTGTTGGAAAATAATATTGGAAAACACAACAACCAACAAAAATGAACTGAAGAAGGGGTGTTGGAAAAGTGGCGCAAAATTAGCCCGGATGTTATCCAAAAGCTGGTAGATAGGCATACAGAGTACTATAAAAGCAAAAGGGTACCATACAAAATATTAAATAATACTAATATTTATTATTTTTCAATAAAAAAACAACTGTACCAAATAAGCTGTGACATGTTTTTTGATTTGTTATAACAAAGTTCTTATTATTAGACAGAAATATTTTTTTGAAATCTTTTTTGTTTTAAGTGTTCATTAAGCATACAACAACAAGTTAGCATTCATACAACAACAAGTTGGCATTCATTTCGTTGATAGCTTCAATAGTTTGGAAGCTACAGTGGATTTATTTCTATAAAGGGTAGTGTACCAAATAAGCTGTGAGCCACTGTGTATACTAAATTAAACTAAATTAAACACATTTAATATTATTTGTGCATATTATTGTAACATTTCCACTTGGTTTTCATATGTTTACGAGGCGTATTGTTATTTGATAACTTCAAGGCAGTTCAAAACTTCGTCCAACGCGTTTGCGTGGCTAAGTTTTGCTAAGTAAGCTAAATATAAGTTTTTGACTTTTTGCTAAATTGTTAAATTATTGAGGGTTTTTTACCAGTTGCATCATTTACTGCTAATATAAGCTTTGCCGAGACAGTCTTTTTCTCACGATAATGCAATGCAATATAAACAAATGCTGAAGTTAAGAAATTGTTCTGGGTGTCGCGTAATCTCACTTCTTTATTGTTGTTGTCTTCGTCTTCGCCTTCTCTAAAAATATATACTCACGTATGTACATAGAAATACGCGTACATTATCATTGATTTTTTATACATATTTACATTTTTAAATTTGTAAAGTTTCCCTTTATTTTTGTTATATGCGGCTACCTTTTCATTTATGATTCATACCATAAATGGCCATTGCAATAAAAATCGACTAAAATAAGATATTATATCAAGGGACAACATTAAAAGCACATCACTCGCCATATAGACCTTTACACGGGTCAGAAACAAATCTACTTTGCTTGGATCTAAACTTTTTATACTTTTCACATACCACGCCCAACATTAAGATAAATTTCCCGCGGCCTTGGAAATAAAATTGCAAAAGTTAAAATTATCATTTTACACATATTCCTATGCATCCTATACTGGGTGCTGAAAGTATGCGTGCTCGGACAACGAGCATCTGCTTATAAACATACTCTGCTTAACACATACTTTAATGGGCGTTACGTGCCACGCCTACAAGCTACGCATAAGTAAATATTCCGTTTATATTATGCACAAAAGGAAATGTCGGGGACTCAATAAATAAAAGTCATGGCTATCATGTTTATCATTAAACTTTAAATTTTACTAGAATTTCAGCAAAGGCGAACTGCCCTAATTGGTGATGGTCCCACTTTCTTCTTTGTTTTTGTGAAGGAGTGTTTTGTTAAAAAGTTTATTTAATCAATTCATTTAGTGATCAATTAGCAGTCACACATTTCCAAATGAAGATGCCAATATAAAATCATTGTTTGTGCACACGTCTTACCTTTATTGTGCACATGCTTGTGTGTACACCACCCGCAGCTCTCCTTTGCACATACACGCCTTTGTGTGTAAATTTATTTGTCATTGTTACTTAAACAAATCATGCGTGTATAAATTAAAAATTCAAATGTGCTTCTCAATTAGCATTTTATATTAACGCTGAAGCTATACGTTTCCCACAGCATAAAACACTGACGAAGGGGTTTCTGTTTAAATTAAATTCCGTACTCTCTTGATAATATTTTCTACTTTACAAAAGAAAAGTCAAATTTCTTATTCAGCGATGAGTTTATTGTAAAAATTCTAGTTCAATCAAAATCTTATTCTACTTAGGTAATAAAAAACTACGATCCAATCCGTGAAGTTAACTGTGGGTGCCGCATACTGACACATTACTTGATCTTGTGACGGAATGTAGTGAAAGTTATCTAGCTGTCGGTCTAAACGACTCAATATAATTATCTTCTGCATTTCCTTGTGCATATTTATTTGTTTCAATTCAAAACTGATACTGCATGTGCATTGGGTCTCATGACATTAATCTTGTATACAACACTGATTGATATGAATACGTGATAACTTGAATGCAGATGTTCATGTTTTTATAAACGTACATTAAGTGCAATAATACACTTCTGGTCAAAGCTGTGATAAAAAGGAAAATGCGTTGAATTATTGTAATCTCGTTTTTCCTTGTTTTAGGAAACGGAGTGAAAATAAGCTGCAAGATTGTCCAACACAAATTATTATCAAAAAGCCCCACTCAGCATATTATAATACCAGAGATGTTATTTGGGATTGAGGAGTTAACGTAATTGTGTGAACGAGAAAATTAACATTTTGGAAAAGCATAATTAGGAAAAAGCAAAACTGTTTGCATTGTGTTCGACCACTCGGTGCCTGTGCAAGAAAGTAGCAGAGCAAACGAGAAACAATAACACAAAGGACTCAGCAAATAAAATTATACGTATAAGCCCTACACCAGATTGATAGACGGAAGAAATATAAGAGTTTTGGAGGAGGACAGCGCACATATAACAAAGCAGACATATCCATAAAAATGCTGACGCGCCGGCTGGCTGCCCAACTGTATTGACTGTTCTCCGTAAAATATCAAGCGTTGTAGTTCGAGTGAATGTAAAGGTGTAGCAGGAGAAAGACAATAATTATCTGTCCCGCTGTGTTTGCATATATAAAAGAGATAAAAAACATTTACAATAATAAAAGCAAAAACAACTGTATAACCATCAGTTCAGAATAAAGAAAACAGAATCATATTCATGCACATGCACAAAGGAAAATAAAAGACGTTCGTTGCATGAGTTTTAATAATAAGTCAGCAGAGCACAGAGAGGGAAATCAAATCGAAAAACGTGTTAAAAAGCAGCTGGTGTTTTGTTTTTCCAGCACGTATACTGCGTGCGCTTGTATGTTTACTCTCTCACTCGCTAAACGGCTGCCTACAACTGGTTGACTACACCAATCGAGTTTGCGTTGTTTGGTTTAGTCTGCAAAGTGAACGTGATAAAGACGCATTGCTGTTGGCCGTGAGTTGTGTTATTCACGTTAAATCATTTACACAATCGCTTCGTATTCCGGTTTTGCTCTAATTACTTGCTGTGTGTTTGTACACAAAGCATATATATATACAACAACTATATATGTACACAGAAGACTTTCTTAACTTCAGCTGAATTTAGACTCCACATAAAACTAAGAAGGAATTGGGGAGGGTGCTTAAATCGGAGTGAAGGAGCAAGGGAGGAGGGGGACATGAGTGGGTGTACTTTCCAATAAATGAAGTAAGTGTTTTATTTTTTTCTTTAATATTATTTTAATAATTAAAGTTTTGTTTACTAATCCTCTCAGGCTTATTGAAATTGTTCTTCTTCATACAAATCGGGAAGTTTTTTTTTTGATACTGACCAAGCATACAAAGTGAGTTTAAGAAGTTCTTTAGATCTGAAGAAATTTTATATAAAATATATATTTTACAATTAATCGTATTTAGCAACCAACTAAAATTTACCAAGACGTAAATATAAGCGACAATGGTGAAAACATTTCAAGCTTATTTGCCGTCCACCAATCGGACCTATTCATGTGTTCACTGTCGAGCTCATTTGGCTTCACACGATGAGCTTATATCGAAATCATTTCAGGGTAGTCAGGGGCCAGCCTATTTATTTAATTCAGTGGTGAATGTGGCCTGCGGCCAAACGGAGGAGCGCGTTCTGTTAACGGGTCTGCATGCAGTAGCCGATATTTATTGTGAATGCTGTAAAACGCCGCTTGGCTGGAAATATGAACATGCCTACGAGTCCAGCCAGAAATATAAAGAAGGCAAATATATAATAGAATTGGCGCACATGATCAAGGAGAATGGTTGGGATTGAGAGAAACGTTTGTGTCATATTGTAATGTGTACGAATGGAAGCTGCAGCACCAACTATATCAACAATAACAACAACCCTAGCCCTCTACACAACAACAACAACAAGTAAACACCGTACACCTCTATTACCTTTAAAATTTACTGCAACATAATGAAAAATGTAACGGCATAACGGTAAAATGATGACGATGATGGCGATACACAAGTAATGAGTGTTTAGAAAAGATACTGTTTGGAAAATTGCATATACATAAATGGACAAACGGCAATGTTGATGATAGTGTGATCAGATAATTTTACTAGCCCAAGGAAATGAAAACAAAACAATATACGCAAGGCAGAAGTAACGGTTAAGTTTAGTTGAATGGTGGATTACATGTATGAGTTTTTCACATTAAGGTTTGATTATTTAAGTGCTAATAATTCAATATTTATATAGAACAATAAAAACTTATAGTCGGTCAAGCCCTACCACTTAATACCCTACCCCTCTTGGCTCCGTAAATTATGCTGCAATTAGTTTAATTCAGATCCAAATTGGGTACAGCTAAATATTAAGCCCTCTAATTATTTTTTACTTTTTTCTTTGATCAGGGTATAAAAATAATGCATTTTAATTCGAAACTATTGAATTTGCCAACATTTACATTACAAATGCACTTAAACATAAATTATGCCGCAGTGAATTACTGTTGTTACTCTCTCTCATATGTTGCATTGCTCTCTTGCCTGTTTTATAAAATTGATTTTTCTTGAGTTAACGATTATCGATTTATTTATTTATATATGACACTCTCTTTTATACTCACCGCTTTGAGGTCCCCCAAACCGCAAAATATATTGATGAGATGAAATTCTGAATCGTCCGTCCGCCTGAGAGTCCTTCTGTGGTAATTATCGACAAAACTATACGTACACTCAGCACCCCTGTTGGTTCGAAAGTGGACGAAATCGATTAAACAACGCGCCTACGCGAAAAAAAATTGAAGAAATATAAAAAGTTTAAAACTGACACACATTACTTGGAAATTTTAGTATATGCATTCAAAAATGAGCCATACCCATGACGTATTTCCGAATTAGTGAATTAAAAGTATTATTACGCGATACACAATATTTTTTTAAGTACCAATAGGGTAGGTACCCAAGAGTTAGCCTAATTATAATTCAATTAAGGGGGAAGGGAGGAGTATATTGCAATGAACAAAATTGTTTAAAATTGATGCGTGAAGGAAGCGAGGGATCTTAAGATTTTATTTAAGTTTATTAACTCTGATATCCTTACATTGAATTTGTGAGTTTCTTTAACTACCAAGTGACCAAGTGACCAAGTGAAGTTTTTTACTCTTTTAATTTAAAAATTGTACATTTTTAAATTTCCCCTTACATTCGTTTTTATAGGACATCTAAATAATATTGTCATTTTTGTAAAATAATCGTTTGTTGTGTAGTGTAAATTAAAAAAGTCCTCTTTAATAACAAAAATTATGTGTTTAAACAATATAAATACGTACTCAATTCTAATTGAAGAATAATCTGAAATTATTTGAGCTTATTTTAGTAAACTTGTTGCATTCTCTAAGCTAGTTACTTCGCAACCGTTTATTTCCACTAATTTTTTCATCAACTAAAAGTTTAGTACTTCTAACAGAGAAGTACAAAAACAAATTCAGTATTTACTAAAAATTATTTAAATGAATTGTAAACAATATAAAGAAACGAATGTTAAGCAATTAATTTTTTTTGTGTGAAAATTATTATGCTGCAGTCTGATAACAAAATTTCATATCAATAATTATTGTACTTATAAAAATATTTTGTTTTTATTTTGTTTTTATATGTATTAATTAAAAACAAAACGAAAGAAAATTCATTTTGATTTTTGCTTAATTCTGTTCTCCAAACCTCATATATATGTGTGTACAAAAACTTAATTGATAAATATTTGTAAAAAAAAATTATAAAAATATTGTAAAACGATTTAAAAATTAATTTAAAAAAAAATTAAATATTCTAAAAAAACTTTAGCTTGAAAAAACAAAAATGTGATTTACAAAAACGAATAATTTTTTCACTTAGATTAGATTAAAAAATATTTTTCACGCATTAACTAAAATCGAATAAAACTTATAATGCATACACACACAGCCTTCATTTACATATTTTATATTACCACTGATCTCATTTAAAACTGTTGAAAATTTTAATTCCTCTTTTTTCCCCAACATATTACAGGCTGCTAGCTTGACAAATAAATAATAAAAATTGTCTTAGAATTAAGATTTAATAATTTACATTTAACATAAAACAAGTAAGAAAACTAAATTTGGCTTAGGCCAAAATTTAAATGCCCTCCACATGCATGGTTTTTTGTAAATTGTGGGCATGTCTGTTATTCAACCACGCCCATTTTTGGCAAATACATGGTCGATATATTTCTACAAAATTTCAACTTAATGTCAATTTTTGCCGCAGACAAAGGACTTTAGCCGATTGTGGATGTGGCTCGATCGACTGTCCATTTTAAGCAGCGATCTGCGTGCAAAAATTAAAAGTATCTGTACATAATTTCAGCTTGATATCTCAAAATTTGCGATCGTAAGAATGACAAAAGACTCATACGGACACACGTACATACATGTTTAGACCGACACCTCTTTCTTGGTGTTGCAAACGGAATGAGAAACTTAGTATACCCCCATCTTATGTGGAGAGTATAAAAACATTACAAACTGCCAATATTTTTAATACTATGTGAAATAAATAAATCAACAATTAAGTGTTTGAAAATATTCTTATAAATTAATGTAGTTCGTGTTTAATTAACAAATAATCAAAAGTATGAATTTCCTGATGAGGTAAAAATATTTTAAAATATTTGATTAAATATGTTTCTCTAGCTTCTTCAAAAATACTACAAATGCCATTGAACAAGAAAGTTGTGCATGGGAGAACTCATATTTATTTGGTAATATGCCTTTTTCATAAGTAAACAATTGGGACCCGCTAGGATAAAAAAAATAAGAAATGAAAATCCGATATGCAAACAAGTATATATAAATAATGATTTGTAAATTTCGATAATTGATGAAAGAAGCACAAGATCCAGGAAACACAAATGCGATTGCAGCACTTATTCTGAATCATTTTTATAATGTAAACATTTGTGGCAATGATGTTTTATTTACAAATCAAACTAGTATTCCCATTAAGCAAATTTCTTATTGTTTTTCACTAGAAAGAGGAAGTGGTTTGGTCTAGTTTGATGCAAATATGTATTTTTATCACATTCGTTCCAGTTTAAATAAAATTTCATTTGGAAATCATGCGAGCTTATAAATTATTATAAAACAAGAAAAAAATTAACAAAATGCTAAATAAATTGCACGAGGAAATTTGTACATACAAAAAAGAATTCTAAATTCTAAATAGATTATATAAACAAATTATTATTATTTTTCAATCTATGCTAGAAGTTATAGTCCTCGCTTTAGATTTGTATTATAACAATTTGTGCTTGTAAAAGGTTGCTTATAAGTTGAACTTAGTCCATGAAAAAACTGAAAAAACAATAAAATGAAATATGATGAGAAAGCGGCGTTTAACCAAAAAGAAAAAGAACTATCCTTAAACTAAATGATATTCATTACACATATATTTTAATTAAGTAGAAAGAAAAATCCACGCAACACTTGCATAGAGAGAAAACGAAGTAGTAGCTCGTTCTTTAGTGTTTTTTCGTTTAGTTTAAAGCAATTGTTTAATGAAAAACACAACTTGTGTCCAATACAATAAAAAGGTAAAATAATAAAATATTAGAAAATAAATGTTCAACAAGCAAACTATATCCCTATCTAAGAAACTAAGAAACACATAAATAGAAATTAACGAAATGGAACGCTGAGGAGTATAAAAACAAATTGACAACTATATTTTTCTCTACGCTATCAATATTTGAAACTATATACAAAAAACACAAATGAATAATAAAACACTGACAAATATCAGAAAAAAATGTACATTAAATTGAATTAAACAAAAACTACAATAACAATAATGTATATTTTAGTATCGTAAACATTTGCCGTCACACACCATTTATACAAAGAAAAAAATTGCAATAATTCACCACCATTATATGACCACTACCACCACCATCATCTTACTGTCATAAATATTTAAAATAAATTTTTTATTCATCAACGTTTTTAAACATACCAACCGTATGTTCGTAATAAGAGACCATCATTTCATATATACGAGTATACACACACTTAGGAATGAAAAAAATGAAAAAGTTAATTAATCTCTAAACTATTATAATTTTTTTAAATTATAAATAATTGCAATTCTTTTTCAGTTGGTGTGTCACTGCACTCAAGCACTAATTTAGACTTTATGAAAATGTAGAAATTCAATTTTGAATCAAATATTACCAATACACATACACAACACAACACAAAATGATGCAAGTGCATATTTTTATGTCATCATTACTGATGCTCAGCAAAGTGATATAATTAATATATAAACATTTCAAAAATAAAAAAGAATTGTATTAAAAAAATATGAAAATCGAATGTGTTTGTTATGAAGGCCAAACACGAACAAAACTTTAGGGATTCCATTTTATCTCCTTTTCCAACAAAATATTTTTATACCCTACACCTTTGTGATGAAACTATACTAAGTTTGGCACACCCGCAAAATATGCGACACGTTCTTGATCTGCATTAAAAAGCCAAGTCTGAGAGATATTGAGATGAAATTTTTTACAAATTTTCTAGTACCTATTTAAATGGGGCAAAATAGGCCAACTACGCATACGCTTACTATATCCAAAAAAGGAGTAGAAGATATTTATACAATATTTGGCCTAAGCGAAGCCTTGACAAAAATTTCGTTAATCAATATGTTTTCATTGAAACAGTCTTTTTGATGACATTTTATTTTGGTTATTGGAAAAGCGTTACCCTTTGCTTGAAAGTGTTTTTATTGATTTACTAACCTTTGAGTGCACAGCTAACATTCTGTTTAATTTATTTTACAATTAATTTGTATATACTTAATATTTGTTTGCATAAGTTTTTAAATTAGAACTCTGAATATAATAATGAAAATTTATTTTCATAATTATTATTTATTCCAACAAACCTTACCATAACTAACAAAGTATTAATTTTTTTGGAAATAAAATAATATACAAGGAAGAAACTTTACTTGATTGAGACTAAATCTTGAGTACCCTCCACATCTATTAAGATAGAAACGGTGCATGATGCAAGTATCAACTTGCAAATCGATTCACCAATGGAAGACTACATTCACTTAATTTTGAATTGCTAGACTAATTTGTGTGGCTAATGTATAGATTTTTGCTAATTGTGGGCGTGACTATCAACCAATTTTTCCTAATTTAAAAAGCTATTTACGTACAGAGAGTAGAAATGTCTGTTCAGCTAAATACAATAAAATAAATCACAATGAGTGCCAAGTCACAGACGAAGACACGGACACATGGACATACATGTCTATATCAACTCAGTTTCTGTTGCTGATCAAGAATATGTATATATACTTTGTGGGGTCTCAAATGGAATGATAAATCTAGTGTACGCTCCATATTATTGTGTAGGCTATAAAAATACTTTTCACCACCCATGGTGAGTTTGAGAGCTTTTGCGTTGTTAATATTTTCTAAAAATATTAATAAGCTTTAAGATTAACAAAAACGTTGACAAAACTGTTATTAAATTAATAAATACACATAAGAAGGCGTTATGTTAATCTCTTTTTTTTTATAACACCTCATCTTTACCTCATCTTTACCTCATCTTTACCTCATTGGCCACATTTCATTCTTTAATACATTTTATTAAATTCAGAATAAAAATTTAAATCGATTTAACCACATCCCTCACTCCATTTGCCTGCCCATGTAAATGTGTGCGCAAGCTACAGGTTGTACTTTTTTAAATATTTCGACGAAATTTATCACAAGAGCATGTATTGATCCAAAGAAGAATCTGACTGACATGACTTATATGGCACCACCTCGCATTTTTGTGGTATAATTAGTGGAATAAGTGGTGTAAGTTGTTTGAGCCAGTAAGTTCGTCCGTTTATCCATGCATCCGCGTCAATAGTACTCTCTTCTTTTCAATAAGTTTCGGTGTATATATACAGGATGTCCGCCGGGAAGGTATACTAACCGCAGTAATTCCATTGTAATCCTGGCTGTATGTGATGTGGCACCGTCTTGTTGATACCACATGTTAATCAAGCCCAAAGCATGCAGTTGTGGCATTAAAAAGTTTTCAATCATATCACGATATCGCTCCCCATTCACAGTTACCGTTGCGCCGTTTTCATTTTCAAAGAAGTAGACTCCAGTGATTCCTCCTGACCAAATTCCACACCAGACTATCACTTTTAATGGATGCAAAGGTGACTGATGAATAATTTAAGGGTTTCCCATTCCCCAGAACCGACTATTCTGTTTATTTACATATCCATTCAAATGAAAATGTGCCTCGTCACTCATTATGATTTTTTCATGAAAATCGGAGTTGTCATGGGCGAACTGTAACATCCTATTGGCATATGTACCCCGGCGTGAATGGTCTTATGGAAGAAGCTCTTGTGTCAACTGAATCTTATATGGAAACAAATGCAAATCCTTGTACAAAATTGTGGCCAAAGTTGTTCTTTGAAGACCAAGCTCCTCAGCACGGCGTCGGATTGAGGTTGATGGATTGTTTTGAACACTTTCTTGAGCAGCAGTAATGTTTTCAGCCGACCTTGCAGTACGTTGTGGCCCATGCTTGGGCCTATCACCTACAGACCCTCTTTATTCGAAATCATTCACTACACGATAAATAGAGCGTTTTGTTGGCACGTTGTTTCTCCCAAAAATTTCACGTAACCTTCTCATTGTCACAGTAATCGATGATTGATTTTGATAAAATGTTAACAATTAAAACACGTTGGTTTATCGAATATTTTTCCATAATAAATTTGCCACGTGTCTAGTTCACGACTGCCAAATATGAACTGTCAAGACTAATGTTTACCAAAATGGCGGCAAAACAAAGTAGTATACCTTTCCGATGGACACCATGTACATATACTTACATATGTATATGTTCTGAAATGAAAATTTCAGCTTGACCGTATTGAAGCTGTAATGAATGTGGATGTGGATTAACTGGTAAATATCTGCTGATGAGAACTCGATGAGGGCGAGTTCGAAACCGGCAAAGGGCAAAGGATACGCCGATAATGACGTTCTAAACCTTGCACCCGGAGCTTTCATCTCTCTCACAGTCGCAAATTTTGAGATATTGACCTGAAATTTGGTACGTATATGATTCAACAACGTTAAAAGTATCCTGTTAAAGATGGGTAAAAAAAAATGGGTCTACTGACTAAAAAAAATCAACTTGACAAAACATAAAGAAACTACGACATGAAACAAACCGACAATATACCGTTTTAAAATCCCTCACTCTACAATTGCACATGAAGCTTTTCGTAGCTTTAACCATGGTTCATGTAATCATTACTAGATTGTTTAAATATTTACTTATAAATAGAAAATGGGCTAAGCCGAAGTATTTGCAAACTCATATAACACAAAGAACCCATGCTGCCATATATTCACTGGTGAAAGGTAAAAATGAAATTTTCAATTTTATTAAAGTTTAAATTATTGCTTGATGCCGAAAATAACTTTTACTAACAAGCATTTTTGTGCATTAGTATTTAAAGGAGTACATCCTTTGAGGCCATCAACTATTATTAAACTTTTCAACACATTATATACATACTTGGTAATTTGTAATTTCTAAGAAAACACCCAAATATAGGCGTTTATGAAAATTTAATCTCAAGTTTTCTCAGCAAGATGCTGCATAAACCAACTAAAGAAAGAAAGTAAAAGAAATAGAAAAGTAAAACAACTTAAGGCAATTAGCATTACACGTACGTGGGAAAATGTGTGAAGAATTTTCGCTTAACGCATAAAAATCCAAATATACACATACAGAGGATTACATGTGGGTGTTTGTGTTAATGTTTATTTAGAAAGCACCTGCTTTTTATACACAGTTTCCAACTACTTGTAAGTATGTGTACTTAAAAAGTGAAGGGTTGATTTCATGAGTGAACAGTATGAAGAGTTTTTTTTTAGGAATTCCACCCAGTAGGTACAAAACATACCAGTAGGTATAAACCCATGAATTTAAAACCGAACAATAGAAAATTGTTTGTTTCTTAATAAAAATTTTATTTTTTCATTAGTTTCGGAATGCACACAACATAGGCTGTTGGTTTGTTATTTCTGTTTAATATATAACCTCCAGCGTAGTTGTATGCACGAAAATTTCATTATTCGCATAAAACTTTTTATAAATACTTAATTATGTAAAGTTAACCACATACTAAGAAGCGACTGAGCTCAACTTTTCCCACTTCTTTTTGAGAATAACGCATAAAAGTGTTGCAGCCGGCCAGGTTGAACCATTTAATACCCTACATGAAAGTACTTGCAAACCAAGTAATACAACGCGAAACGCGAATTTTTAACATTTAGGAATTTTTTCGATATAGGTAATTTATGTGTCGCGCCTAAAAATGGTGCACACCAATCTATTTCCAAAAAAACTCACCTTTGAATCAAGACTTGCACCTAAACCAAATGTTGTGGAAATATCTTAGACGTCAAGGGCTTCATGTTAAACAAAAATGTTCCATAGGCGGATAATTTTAAATTGGTTTGGA
This sequence comes from Crataerina pallida, assembly GCA_949710015.1. Lineage (NCBI taxonomy): Eukaryota > Metazoa > Arthropoda > Insecta > Diptera > Hippoboscidae > Crataerina > Crataerina pallida. Next base: position 18,522,872 of record OX453291.1, read on the forward strand.
AACGCTTTTGTTCTCATTAAAGGTGGCTCACTTTTGAACCTTTTCGGAGTTACATATATCTGCAGAACTTTGATATAAAGTTTTCCTTCTCTGATCGAAATTTTATTGAAAGCCATATTTGTATACCCACCAGCTTTATAAGGCCCGAGTTATGCCTACCACTGTATAGGGTTGATAATCATCACATTCTTCTCTTAAATATTTTATTATTTAAACAACGTTTTCTTCAATTTTACTTGTCCATCAAACTGAAGCATTTTTTATAACCATTACTTGTTGAAAAATGGATACCACTTAATACTAATTAGCGCAATTTATATGTGGTTTAGTGATTTTGGCTGCGTCAACATTTCCTCCCTTGTGCTTTTTCTTAAATTATTTAAAATCTTATTTGTGTCCATCCGTCTTGAGTGGTTTTGCTTTCTTTTCATGCGATGCGTTTCTTAGTGACCTTAATTTGTTATATTATAACTCTTTCCTTATGCAGCTATGTATATATGTGTTCAACCATTCCGCAATGGAGAAAGTTTTGTATATTTAACCATACTTCTTTAAGTAGTTAACTCTATTATCACACAGCAAATAGAAAATAAGAAAATAGTAAAACTTGTGCCGTAGAACACAACTGTACAAGTGTGAATGTATGTATGTAAATAATATGGAAATGTTGTGGGCAATTTATGATAAGTTTAAAAGGTTACCACCACACCATGTCTACATATGTTAACAAACATATGGGAGATAGACAACAAAGACAAAAATGTTTCAGATCGACCGAATACCTACTACGTCAAAACGTTTATGAATCCAGGAGTTTCTTCGATTTCATATATAATTTATATATTAGATGAGCATTAAATTCCGAATCGGTATAACTTGTACGCCACTGTCTTTTTAGGAAGTTCGCGGGGGCAGAAATAAAACTTGGTGCAGCAGTTCACAGCCATATAAGCAGAGAGCTTATAGTACATAGTTCAAATTTGTAGAACTATGTACTAGGTCCATTGTTCTTCAAAATGGGCGCCTACTAATTATACAGCATTTTCTGTAATATTTTTAACAAGTAACGCAAACACTTTTATAATAGAGAAAAAAGTACAAAAAACAACAAACAGGAACGAACATGTCTACATCGACTCAAATTTTTATGCTGCTTAAGATATATGCTTTTTGTGTAACCTCCTTCCGGTCGTTCTGCAAACATAATGTCAAACTGGATAAACCCTCGTCACTAAGGTGAGGGGTATACAAATATTTTCACTTGCTCGGTGGCATTCTGAAGTAAGTTTCGTTTTTTTTAACGATGTGTTTGGTTATAATGGATTTTTATGCTATATCTTGTTGTCTTTCATTCATTGAAATGAATGTAAGGTAAATGTTTTTTTTAGTCGTGTTTAATGCTTTTTCCGTACTTTGTCTAGTATTGCTTTTTTTTTTAATCATACAATGCTGCAGTATATTGTGCGATACATTCCAATTTAGTGCTAAGCATACAAATCTTTCACACACTTGTATAATTTTCCCTACAGACACATGCATGGTATAAAGTTTATACGTACGTACTATAGCCCATTAAAGAAAGATTCAAGAAAGATGTTGCTGACATTCACAAAGACACTCCATAAGGATGCTTGAAGATATACAATATGGGATAATGATAGAGTAAGAAAAAAAAAGCTTTTCTGCAGAAAGCAGTCACACCACATGAGAAAATCTAAATATATGTACTCGTACATACTGATACATGGTAAGTAGTTGTGTAGCTGAATGGGTTTCTGCTTAGATTTTATTCAGAAAATTGTGAATAAAGCTCATAAGTCAACATACCCAGAAATTAGAGACAAAATAATAAACTATGTATTCATACACACATTCATGTTTACATACATACGTACATATGAATTAACCCAACGTTTACCTCAGAACAACTGACCAGTAGTACTGCTGCTATCAGAAATCGTTAACGTTTTGTTTATTTGTAAGCATCTCCGAGTGTTTTTAGGGAAATCGTGTGCAATGTTTTTAAATGAATAGAATGCTTGTCAAGTTGAAGCACGTGTAGCAATTGTTGGATACAAAAACAAATTACTTACAGATGACATTTGTATTAAGACTTACGAAAGTGAAGTAATCACCCAGAATAGGTATCAACAGGCTCTGTTGTTGTATGTGTAAATCGCATTATGCATCAATTAATGCTTTTTAATTGAAATTTTATTGAAATTTCATTTTCATGCACATAATTGTAATTAAAATGAAATTAAAATTAATTAATGGCTCATGTATGCTACATAAATAATTAAGCACTAAATAATTCTTTATAAACGAAAATTGATTACCATAAAAAAGGCACATAATTTAATGCATGTGTGTGAAAATGAAAATTGCAAATTGTTGTTGTTGGTATTATTTTTAGACAAATGAGAATAACTGGAAAGTTATTAATTTTTTAATATTCTTAAGCGAAATTTATGTCCGTTGTTGATTTAGATTTCCATACGTTGTTGATTTAGTTTTTATACTAGCATAACACTGGGGTGCTAAAATTAGTGAGTACGTCCACACGATATGTGGATGAATAAAACTTGGTGTTGTTGTAGTTAAATTTTTTTTTTGCAAATTGAGCGCATATCTTTTACAGGACCCCGCCTATTTTAAGCACGTTGTTGGGTGTGCTAATTATAAATTTGTTCGCCAAATTAAAATTCTGCGGTGTCACATTTGTAGATGTAAAAAGGTTTTCCAACCAAACAGAACACAACACACATGAAACATTTCCCAAAATTTCTTTACAACGCAATTCAATTCAGCAAAAGGAACATCACCAAACAAATTGCTTACGTTTTACAAATCATTCTTTGTAACTTGTGAGAAAGAAAAGTCAAGAGCATAAAAAAATACAGCGGGAGAGGTAGAATTTCTTCCAAATGGACGATAATTTACTCTCAGGTAATATTGACGTTAAATTGCATTTTCTTGGATTAAATCTTAAATCCATATCCATATCTACGCATAAGTAGTAAACGTGGCAATATCACGCCTTCTAATAGTGTACGTACACTATCATCTTCCATCAACTTGTTTTACGCTCAGTACGGTGTGCATATATGGTATATAAGTTATACGACCACGCCCAACAAATCAAATTAGGTCGTTTGTGGGCACATCTGTTATGCGACCATGACTATTTTTGGCAGTTAGAAATATGCAATTATGAATATATTCCGCCTCTACATCTTCGCTTTTACAACTTATGGTTCTTGTTTTTTATGTACCTAAACTTTATGATCCAAAATATTGGATCAATTTTGAATATATTTCTAATATACTTGAGGGATAATTATTCATTGTTGGAGTGCACGCGTATAAGTGTAAGAGGTGAAGAAAATACTTCTCTTTTGTTTACACTATTATTGCAAACGACTCACAAGCATTGTAACTTAGTTGGAAGGATGTTTCGCAGCAAAATACTTTCAAATTGTATTAGATCCCCTGCACAAGTAAAGCTGACAAAGGTATTAACAGTAGCGTCAGCTGTTGTAATAGCAAACTTAGTAAGTTTAATATTGACTTCTCTCAACTTGTATCATGTTGATGGATGGCAATGTAACACAGTACTTTAATGACAATTAAATTCATCGTTATTGTATGCTCATCAATTGAGATTTTCATATTAGAGAGGATGGACAAATTTGATTAAAGTGAAATATTTATGAATTTTTTCCTTTTTACATTTTAGAGTTTGTTCGGGATGTGTTGGTGCAATGGGGATGTATGCCGATTCGCCACAAATGTATCAAACTCATACTGAAGCCCTGTCAATGCCCTGTCATAACATGCACTCATAACCACCACTTATTAATTTTGCAATACTCTTGGTTAAGGTTGCACAACTTTAAGTGCCTTGTGTGAGTATAGTATGAGTAAAATGTGTTTTAAACAAATATCTTTTCTGGTAGAGATTCTATGCATTGAAAACACATTCATCCAGTGTTTGTTGATCTTTCAGTTTTCAGCTGACATTAAGGGCTATACGTACTTATGGTAAATTCTAACTTTACCTTATCAAATATTTATAGACTACGACAGACCTTGACTTACATGAAAGCATATTTTGAAAACATTCATTTCGTGTGTGCATGTGTTTACTCTAATTCTCCTTTCAAGACATCGCATGTTAATAATAATGAAAGGATGATTATTCTTCATATTTAATAAGTTAACCTCTTGCCAAAGCACAGGCATCGGGGCGTATAATAATAATTGCGTATGCGTACCATATATACATGCTTTTATGAATATAATAATGAAAAGCAACGTGCATGTGTGAAGAGCACTCTATTCATAGATGCTTGAGAGATCCTTGTAATTGCTAACATTAATGAACTTTTTATACCCTGCACTAAGTCTGGCGATATAATGAGTTTGGCCTTACCGATCCAGATGCATTCTTAATCCGCATTAATACCTGACTCGATCAATTTATGTCCGTATGTATGTGAGTGTAATATGGCAATTGTGGTAGTAGTTGAGACATGGAGGTAACAGGCACTCTATTTAAAACGCACAATATAAAAAAAACCTCTCATGACCTTAAAAGTACAGCTGCAAAGTATACATTTCGTACACATTCATATTTATATGCTGCATTCATCGATTAACGAAAAAAATATTCATTTATTGGCTTAAAATTCGAATGTTGAGGTAACATGCAAGCACGTCTACAAGTGCCGTATACATGTGCAGAGTACTCGAGATTCGTTAAGAGACAAACGTAGAAGCTTTTTTGTTATCTAATGTATTTCGAATGCAAGTTAAATCGTTTTAAATTGAATATTTCCCCTTCTTTTAAGTTGTTGGTAAACAAACGAAAAACTCTCAATTGATTTGCATACTCCTCAGTGAAATTGGATTTCGATTTAAAGATTTCTATTAACTTAATAAATAAAAAATTAGCAATTGAAAATTTAGCTGTGTATTATGCAGAAAGCCCGTGTCCGTCTGTATTTTGTCCTCTCACCGTTGTAAATTTTCAGATTTAGAGCTGTCATTTGTTTAAATTGTACATATTTATATTTTCTGTACACAGATTGCTATTGATGTGGGATAACATCGATCTAGAGCCACGCCTACAATTGACAAAAATCTATTGCCATAAAAATTGAGCTATTAAGTTGAAGTACGGAACATATATGAATAAGCCATCCATCGATGTGCTGAAAATAGGCATGGTCGGATACCACATATGCCAACAATTTATAAAAACCTTATTAAAAAGCGCAATCATCGCACGCAACAGCCACCCTAACGGTATTTAAGATTTGGTGCAGGTCAAATACTTTACTTGTTTTAAATAACTTTTAAATACCTGACGGATTTAACCCCACATTTAGGTGTTTAGAATTAATTTATTAATTCTATTATTATTCCACCTAACATCGAATTGAATAAATTAACGAATTACTCACGCGAAATAAATATAATAAATTACAATTAAGATAAATCAATCGAAGAACAAACATAAAGCTGAACTTTCCACCTCAACAATAAATACCAAATGAACTCTACATTAACTATTTAAATAAAATAACTAATGAAATTGTTGAATCAAGTGATTCTAAAGCAAACATGTGTTTTGGGGTTTTTTTTTTGGGTCAAAACAATTTAATGTTTGTAATGTACACACACAAGTCATGTAAATATTTGCTTAGTGCCTGTACCTGTGAGTGCTTATAATTGATTGTAAATATGTTTGGCAGTACCTACTTAATTGAAAATGACCTTGTGTCCATTTTACAGTAGTTTGAAAATGTTTCTTTTATTTTTCTAAAAACAAAGTGCAAAGAAGTTTATATCAATATATTGTGTGTGTATGCATGTATGTACTTATTGTAAGTTCCTGTCCGTCTTAATTAAAGTTGAACTTATTCATGTGCCAACTGCAACAATCTTTAAAAATGTTAAATAAAATAACTTTTGTAAAATTTTCTGTTGCATATTTTATTACATATATATCTAGGTTTATATGGGATTACAAGAACTAAAGTAGATTATCAGAAATTTATTTGAATGTGTGTGATGTGTGATTGATATTAATGTTTTAAGACTGTACATGCTCTACGTTGTATAAATCCTTATGAGCACCCAAATCTGCATAAATTTTATTTGAATTTAAATTATTGTGTTAAGGATTCAGGCCAGTATTAGAAATTACATTTACATTTAGAACTACATTTGGCTTAGGAAAAATAAGAAATAGTTTCTTAATCTATAAATGAACTGTGGGCGTGGCTGGGACCTAATTGGGCCCTATAATAGTGTTTGTATTATGGTACAACCAAAAAAATCGTATTCTAAACATAGGGTTTTTTTTAACAAATTGTGGGCGTGTCTATAATTTGGCCACTTTTTTTCTCATTACATTAATGTCTACTAAATCTCAACTTCATAGTTTAATTTTTTCGTGAATTCATTTAATTTGTAGAGAAATCTTTCAACAGTATGGAGACATCTGGACGGTCATGACTATAGCGACTAAGAATATATAGAATGTATATAATTTGCGAGAACTATAACATCTCCTCCTGAATGGTGCGAATGTAATGACAAACTTAATGTATCATTTACTACAAGTGGAGTGTATAAAAACCGTTTTAAGAGAATTTAACAATTGTCATAACAATATGCTGCGCTTAACATTTTATTAGAAATATTTTGTTATTTCAATATATTTATAGCACGTTCCATATTACGCATGATGGAGACACATTTGTTTGTAATCATGTTTTGGCAAAAAAACATGCAATTTTTGTATCAATCACTAAAACTAATAGTTGAATTACTGAAGCATGAATCAAATATTTTATAATTCAAGCCATTCGCATGTGTGGTCGTCATATATTTTTCGGTGGAGAGCTTCACATTGCTTGGGTTGTTTACAAATTTGTGAATTACGAATGTGACAATAACAGTAACAAAACTGTATTGTGAACCTAATTTCCTAATGAGTTTCAGTCAATTAAATTGTTCTCTAAACAAACTTGAATGAATTGTGTACATTTTATATTATAAATTTAATAGAAACAAATAAAATAAACTAAATATGACTTAAACCAAAGCTTAAACATTGTTATATTCTTGTATAATTCTATTATATTTTTATATACATATTCTCTTCCTCGGTCTCTCCCACTTTTGGCCCAGTAATGAATTTCATGTTCATAGTTCAATTCTCGGCGTTAATTAATGCATTTATTTGTAACAAGGATTGTGTGTCCATAAATTAAAAATGTTTTTGCGAAAATCAATTTTTGCTATCGTGAGAGATAGGCAGACACAGCTACCTCAACCCAAATACATTTTTATAAACATTTTTAACTCTCGATTTTTCCGGTTATTCGATTTCCAGAAAGTTTGTGTAAAAAAAAATCACCTTCAAATGTGTCGAATCAAATACTTTATATTAAATTATAGATTTTACGAACGTTTTGAAAAGTGGGTTTAAAAATATATTTCTGCATCATTAGGTAGTAAATGAATGGTATTGGAAATTTCGTGAAAGCATTTTTACCAATTTAACGTACACGACTTTTCCATTTCTAACACAGTAAACTTTTTTTTGCTCTTTTATACCCATCGTCATAATGATATGTGCGTATATTGTTTTTGTTCAGATGTTTGTCATTAAGAGAAGTACAGTACATATATATTCTTAATCAGCATTAATAGAAATCTGTTCGTGTGTGTGCTCATTTTTGTTGGAACAGTCTCAGAAATTGAGATATGGCTCTGACTTTTTATACACGAAATAATCGACTTTCATTTCTCAAAGGGACTTCGGCAAATAAAGGTGAATGATAAGATGATGAGTTAGAGAGAAATGCCTGAAACGGTAGTTCTTAAAAATGTTTCTGCTATACTCTGAAATTAAAGTGGACAGAAGAATAAATGAATAAGGCCAAAATGAAATCGATTCTGAACAAGATAGACAAGTTCGGTTAAGACCGAAGCTTAAATACCCTCCACCTTTAATAGTCCTCTAAAAAATAAGTTCCTATTGCCATATTTATGTATATGACTATTTTTTAAATTATAGGCGCTTGCGTTATTTAATTACGCCCATTTTTGGCACAGTATTGTATAACGGTACCCCTTATATATATACGAAATTTTAACTTGATAGTCATAGTATTGTGCGATATATAATTTTTTAAAGATACAATTTTTTCGAGATATGTTGAGATTTTCGTTTATTGTGGGCGTGTCTCTCAACCGATTTTGCCCAATTTCAATACAGAATAGTGAAGTTAAACTAAGAATAAGTGTGTCAAGTTTCAATTTGATATCTCAAAAATTACGACCGTGAGAGTGCCAACAACAGACGGACACTCGGACACACGGACGGACATGTTTCAAACGATTTCTCTTTTCATGCTAATTAAGAATATGATTAAGAGGTTTGTGGGGTCTCCGAGGCTTCCTTCGATGTATTGTAAACGGATGATCAAAATGAATATATCCTCTTCCCTAAGGTGGAGGATATAATAATATCCTGAATTGGAAATATAAATTAAAATAGGCATTGCCATCCCCTTTTATGGTGGGTACAAAGAAACATTTTTTACGTACAGTTACTATTATCATTCATCATTAATGACCGATTATAACCTATATAGGTCCTTGCCCTGTTGCAAAAGAGAACGTCACGCACTTTGGTCTTGCGCACGCCATCTCTAGTTTTATACACCAAATGTTTGCAGGGCATCAAACACTTGGTCCATCAAACCAGAGTTTTCCCTGTCGAACACCATCCTAACTGAATGGATTTTAAAACAATCAAAAAGCGCTACTTAGGAGTAGCGGCATATGTACACAAATACAGAAACACATTAAAAAAAATCTGAGTACGGAGACTTGCATTATTTTTCTCATAAGATGTACAAAATCCGACATTTATAAACAACCCCACGAATCATACAAAAATAATATTTGATCGAAACAAACCTCCATCATATATAAAAAAAGTTCAATAATCACTTTGCGATATATTTCGAACCAACTCCTAATTTCATAAAATCTCTCTTTCTCTATTCGAATGCACTATGTGTACGACTACTGTACTTTAATGAAGAAGTCTCAAGATGAGAGTGGGCGAAATTGAATCTTTTATACGCAATGTCTCTGGTATTAATACTGAAATCGATAAGGTCAAGGGAGCAATCTTAAATCTTAAATCAATCTTAAATCTTTCGGTCGTTTGAGATATTAGGATCATTGGTGCGCCCTACGTGGAAAATGATAACGTTAACCAAATTCTTTGGAATATATGTGAAAACATTAGGATAAATATACCTAAAATTAAAGGAAATTTCCGTAAATAATTCGCCCGACTTACTAAAATCTATTAAGAAATTTACTAAATCTCACAAGATGGATCTTTGCCTTAACCATATACATATATTGGCTTTGACTCTAATGAACATTTTTATGTAAATGCAAACCTCACACCCTACAACTATCATATAAACTTAAAAACATAAGAAAAGCTATGCGGTCATCGTAATGCGTGGTCTCGTTATTATTAAAACGACTCCAGACAGTGAATATACTGCTAACAGAAATTTCGAAAATATTAATTAAAATATTATTATTTACAAAGTGTTGCACATAATATCGACTGAGATATGATCTACTGCCTACCCAACCCCCAAAGTTAACTATCTTAACTCATTCACCATTTTTCAATGTTATTTGACAGTAAAAAAAGTAAATTACAGACAACCTCCTTGCTTCAATGATCGCTTGCCAATTAATGCAGATTAGGGGTAATTGTTGCAAAAGGTGGAAGCGCTTCAGAACTCCTGAAATTTATGCTAATTTTAGCATCAAAAGAAAAATCGATTTGAGTGTTTGTAAGAAGTAGTTTCGTACTTTATTTCCTTAATATTTGTAAATGGGTGTCCTAGATTTGGCATACGCCTAATATAGCCCCGTTTTACTTGTTTTGTTTTCATTTTTTGTACCTCCTGCTTGTGTTCCTTTTTACTTCATGTGAGATTTTCTTCAAACACATTTTACATTACACATTTTGTTAAGTATTTAAGTGTGGGTTTCAGCATCTTTATATTATCTTTGTTAAGTGTTAAGTGCATAAAACGTTATGTTTATTATTTAAAAAAAAAACTGTATGTACAAATATACTAAGTTTTGTGTGCAATATTTCAATTTAAAAAAATGCCTAGTCATATTTTTAAACCCTTCATCATAATGATTATGAGAGTAAATTGGTTTTGTTCAAAAGGTTTGTAATGACCAGAAGGGGACAGCCACACCGTGAACTTTATCTGCAATATTGTGAAGGATTTTTCTTTATATGTGTGCCGGGGTAATGCCGTCGGCACCAGGGTTCAAAAATAAAGATAAATCTTCACACTTAAAAGAATTAATTTAAACTTAATTTATTTAAGTAGTTCACGGTCTCAAATTAATTGACTAGAGCAATTGTTACTAAGCCACTCCTGGAGAATGTCACCCGGAATCGTCCTTGCGGCAAATAAAACAGCATCTTGTGCCGCTTATGCAAAGGTAAGTTTCTATGCTTGTTCTCAATGATGGGAGCCAGCTGCCTAATCACTCACTTCGCCGGAGGGGTGCCAAGAGAAGTGGTTAGGGGAGTTTTGCGGACTTAGGGTCACACGTACAGTGAAGTGTGTGTTTTACGTCTATACCCGTCGTGGAGACTTAATTAGACATTTATAGGGATTTAACCGTTCCTGCGCCCCTCCCGAAGGAGGTCTCAACTTTAGAACTTACATCATAGGCTATGTAAGTTCACCCCTTGGTGACAGGGTTTTTTTGCCATGCACCAATAGCGATTTTACAGCCCCCGCGAAGCTCCCACAAGGGGGCCTATCCAAGAGTACGTACTGGCAAGAACCTTAGTTCTTGGGGCTCCAGTACCCCGCGGTACCAAACTTAGTCTTTGGTAGGACTGTCGATCATTTGATCTCCCAACTTTGAACAGCCTATTGCCCATGGGTTGGTATCCCATTGATATTATGTTTGCTAAAAGGTAGATTATTGATCCAAGGAATTTTTCCAAGGTATCTTATATAATATGCTTTTTGCATTTTTGTTCTGGCCCCGTGATCCTTGGACGAAGCACCTATGCCGGTACTCCGTTTCAGGGCGGGGCCCAAGGGTCACACGTACAGTTGGCCCTTCCGCACACACATCTGCGACGGCACCTACTCTCTGGCTGAATCCGTCGTGTAACTGAGTCGCCTGGTCTACGCTGGCTTCGGCGGGACGAACTTCCTCGGGGATGCGTTTGCCTTTGACGCTTGAGGGGGATCTGGCCATGTTGCGTTCGGGCAACACAACGACTTGTCTGGCGGCCTCATGGGAACGTGCTGCATTACTGGGCCCCGGTGCGTTATCCCTATCTAGGTACCAAGCACGTTTGCCCGTCGACCCATCTGGATCAGAGTCCGAACCCGAATCAACGGGACAGGCAGGAATTACACGGACTGTTCTTTCATCAAGCGTACGTGCCTGATTTCGGAATGGCTCCCCTGGCGGACGTCTTGGCCGGGCTTACCACTCTTGCCACTCGGAACTCACTGGCTGATTTAAGGACGAACTAGGTGCTACCTCCACGGACGACTTCGCATTCGGCGTTATCTTTAGATCCTCTAGGAAGGCCTCCAGAGCTTCGAGCAGTAGGCCTTAGCGCGGTCCTCCCCTTGATGCCGGCGGCTTGAAAAATGATTGCCTTCAGGTAGACATGCACCTGCTTTTTCGACCAGTATCATACGAACCGTTTTAGTCCACCTCTGGTGATTCCTGAACGCTCTTCCCCATGTTTCCGTGACCTTGTATTCTCCGAACCCATAGCGCTTCGGAGGCTCATATAAAAGGGTACTGCTAGAGCTGGTGGTCGGATCAGACGGGCAGCGGCGTTCAAGCTCTTGCTTTTGGGGGTTCCTGCCTACATAGATCCCGCCTGAGTAACCTGGCATCTGCGCATACGGACTGAAGCTCCTGTCCTCCATTTCGGCAGCGCCTTCTACCGATTTACATTCGAAACTCTTGCTAATAGGTGGCTCACTTTTAGAGTCTTCCGCTGATGAAACGTGGGATGGCGGCGTCTCCAACGAGGCATCGACGCTGCGACTCCGTACCGTCTCCGGGCTAGTTAGGACTAATATCAGTTCGAATATTGGGCTCGAGACTCTGGCACGGTAACACCTCTCGTCTCGAGTCAAGAATGTGCATCCTCTATATCTTCGGGCTCTCGGACCACGACCATGCAGAAGGTCCCGCCTGGCTTGAATGGGTTTGGGAGAAACCTTGTTCAGAGCTATCGCCTCTCATTATGCCTCTTTCGGTCATGACACGTCGCATCCCGGACTGCCACAGACGAACTCGGTCCCAATTGCCGCTTATACTACTAGGAAAACGGCTCGATAGATATAGATTCTGGAAAGATAATAAACAAAAGAAATGCCATGGGTTAAAATACAGCACGAGTTTTACCGCTCCATATAGGGCTTATAATCTTGGACATGGCATGCACGGCCAACCCGTTGCACAGAAACAATGGCATTAGAGACGTGACTCGTGACCTCGTAAGACAATAGTAACATTGCCACACCCATAATGGCAAAATTAATTTGAGATCATTTTTCTTTATTGTTTGGAGCAGTAATATAGTGATGTACTATTTAGAAGAGGTTCATGATGGTTCGTACTCCAGATTTGGCGTTTGTCTAAGGGCAGCTCTTTTACACTTGCTTATTTTGGTAATCAGTAAAAATATAGGAAGGTTTTTGAATCACGGTTTACATGAGTTGGGTGCTTCGTAGTCATCTATCATGAGTTTTACACAAGTTTATCCACTTTTTCCCTAAAGTTTGTTTGCAATGTGTGTATGTGTCATCATATAAATTTCCTTTTTAGTTAAAATCTTCCTGCCATACAAATAAATACAATTTTATATAAATGTACATAAAAAACAATAAACGTTGTAACATGAGAAATAAAGAGAGAGAGAGAGAGAGAGAGATACTACATTCAAAAGATTTATGTGCATACTCTCTCTCATATTAAAAAATATTGTATTTATGTTCATACGTCACATAGAAAAAAGGGTAAAAATACATTTATTTTGGCGTTCTAGTTCTAGTACTTTTTCATCCTACATTCCTTTTGCAAAGAGTACATTAAGTTTGTGCAGATCTTTGTAACTCCTAAGCGGCAAATACCACCTTGAGGTATACTGATTGAGTCAGAATCAAAATCTGAATATAACCACGTTCCTCTGTCCGTCTATCTGTCCATATAAATATGCGCACAAACTATTGGTGGCCCAAAGAGGAACCCTATTGAAAATGAATCAAATCAGGTCATTTTTAGAACCCCTCCTATTATAATGGAAATCATTATATTATATGGCAAGAATTCGCAATTATTAAAATTTTTTGGCGAAATTTGGTGAAGAATAGTTAAATAGCTTCATATTGGATCGTACTATTTTTAGAATCCCTCTTTATATAATGATATTATACGAAGTGAATCATGTGGGAATGCCCTGCGGTTACGGACACTATTTAAATTAACTTAAATTAATAGCATAATTTGCGGAGCTAAGTGGTATAGGATATGAAATGATCGGGCTTGACCGAATATAACATTTTCATTGATTTTGTAGCGCATTTTCTAGATGATTCGATCGCTGAACATTTAGAAATTCTTCTTAATAAAATTACATTTTAAACTATGCATTATTACTTATTTCCTTTTTTCAAAGTTTTTAATTGATTTTATCGATTTTATGCATGGATAAATATGATTCTCATAAGCAACACGTATATATATTTACGTGCATGCATGATTAAGCGTTTACTTATTTTAGTAAAAGTTTCACAATGCTATCAAGAGAAACGAGTTCGTAAATATGAAAAGTTTTTTCCAAGTGTTTTTATAAAGCAAATTGACCATTTAATACTTCATTTCCTTTTTGCAGCCTAAATTGCCTGTAAAAAGATTTTAAAAAATATTTATTTGAAAAGAGTGCTTTTCGTATAGTTGTTTGTTTGTTTGCACTTCGCAAAATAAGCGCGCCTTTCGGTACTTGAAATAATGAACACAGGTGTAGGCAAAGGCTCCTAACGCAAGGAGTGCCCTCAACTCATGCAATAATTTAAAATTATTATTGCTTTATAAAGGTTTTTATCCCAGGATTGGTGGCATATATTACGTTAATCAAAACGTTTGCAACTTTGAGAAGGAGATTTCAGAGTGTTAACAATACATAAATACTTTGAAATAGTTTAGTACACTGATGCGTTATAGCTATATCCATTATTTGTATTTAAAAATCATTCTTCTGTCACATGTCCGTAACTGTAACTGTCCGTACCGTAGGAAGAATAAATAGATCAGCATAGTCACCATCCGCTTAATCATAATATGTCTGGTACGGTAAGTATGAAGGTTATATGTATATATTATATTGTGTTCTAATTCAGATTTCAATATTTGCATTGTACTGTTTTTGTAAACATTTTCTGGACACAATACTTGACAAGTCCGTGCAATGTTTGCCTTTTTTACGTATCATTTATAATGTTTCTCTCGGGTTCATAATTATCATGCAGGCGGTGCGTGTCTAGGATAATAAATAAATTTCTATGTTATTGTTTTTTTATTCCCATACAACAGTAACAATAATGCAAATGCATAGTGGTTGAAAATCACGTTCATTGTAAAAAAAATATACAAACGGGGGAAATATTGCTTGCATTACGTGACTTGCAAATTATTCTTTATTTTATTATTGTATATAATATATATGTGGCTTTTGCGTATATTGTGCATTTACTAACTGGTGCAATATATATAAAGTACATACACACTGTATTTACAGGCGGACGATGATTTTATACGCTACGCAAATAATATTATTATATAATATATTCACACACTCGCTCACTCATTGCTAAAGTTAGAAGTGTCATGCCATGCCAGCAAGTGTTGAGTTTATTTTATATACATATGCATTGTGTCTATGGAGATTCCTAACTATTTATATAAAAAATGTAAAAGTGCATATTTGTGAATATTTGTAGAAGAAATATGTTTTGCAATGACTTACATTCGTTTATTGTGCGCCCCAGCATATATAGAACGTTGACGATGATGATGATGCTGAAGGTTATGAGGTGATTGTAATGCCTTGTTTTTTATTACCTTAATAAAGTGTGCACAATTCAATTTGTTATGCGTACGCTTGGAAGAAATGAATGAAGCTTTCACTTGTTTTTTATTCTATTGTAATTATGCGCTTTTCCTTTTTAAGATTATGTATAATGAAAATGTTTCAAACTGAACGTTT
Source organism: Crataerina pallida (assembly GCA_949710015.1). Lineage (NCBI taxonomy): Eukaryota > Metazoa > Arthropoda > Insecta > Diptera > Hippoboscidae > Crataerina > Crataerina pallida. Next base: position 18,538,269 of record OX453291.1, read on the forward strand.
TATTTATATTATATATAAGTTGTCTAATCTACATATTTGAAAATAGCCGGTGAATGTTCTCCTAGTTTAACTATATTAAATATTCGAATTTTTAAATGAAAAATTTCAAACTTTAAATAAAAATTAAGTACTTTCGCTTACGGAGGTAATATATTATTATAATTATTGCATAAAGCCAATTTAGTGTTTTTTACTTGTTTCATTTAAATCTTAAAATGGTACCCATTTGCTATGTTTTAGATTTTTACTTTAAACATTCTACTGACGTAGGTTTTGTTTTCTAATTGCTTCACAGAATTTGCAAAAAACACTTGAAAGAAACTTTTCGTATCTTCAACAAATAGTGTAAACAAACAAAGGAAGCCAAAATATAAACAAGTAAATCTACTAAGGGAGCATTTGAACAGTTGTAATAATAAACCATGTACCAGTCAAAAACATAACATAGTGTAAAACAAAATGTAGTAGTTATTGGTTCCGAATACACACACATACAGAAGAATAACCAACAATATACAATAGCAACTGCTATTGTTTTATCGTTTCAATTATCTACATATTGACATTTTATACAGCAAGAAAATACTGCTACGAAAAATGTCTTGAATTGAATGGATTTGTAGTACAAGAGTAAAACTTACCAAGTTTATATACGCTCACAATCGTAAATCATAATTTGATTGAACTGAAATAGTGTTTTTAGTAGGTTTCTATTTAAATTGAGCAAAATTGTTTAAGTGCGACACCTACATTGGATAAGAATCTCCCACAGCCAAAAGATGTACCTATGAAGCTTAAATTTGGTGCACACATTCCTATTTATTCATGTTAAAAAGCGTAAGCATATACTTGCCACGCCCACACTTTGTATAAATATTTAATATTATGATTCTGTTGATCACCGGTTCGATACTTACCTCGACCTAGATTTTTTCTAGGTCTTCTTTTTATGTATAGTTCATCCAACATATATGCACCACCTTTTTCCACTGGCGTGCCTCAATTTTTTAACGTCTGGGTCCCTACTTGGGCGTCACTTGGAGCAGTGATTCTTCCGGATTGGTTCAGTCCAAACTGAGATTAGATTATCTCCGCAATTTAAGAAGGAAAGAGATGTTGATATAAATATAATTCTTTATTGAAGGGTAAAGGTTCATACGCGACACTTTAATATTTAATGTTTGATTTGTATTTACTGGTATAATATTGCAAGCAACATAGTCACAGTTCCTCCAAAAATTTATTCATAGAGTAAAACTGTATGAAACGCTTACTTTGTAATATACTCCTTGAAATTACTTGTAAACTTAGTTCTTACTCATCGAATGTAAAACTAGATATCACTATATTCTACTTATACACTTATAGATATACCAGTAACCTTCGTTAAGTTGCTTTTTGCAAAAACTAAAATTTAAAAATATAACTCTTCTCTAGTCTAAATGAATTCTTTGTGTAACTGTAAAATAAACATATCAATTTGTACAAAGTTTTGCCTAATGCGCTATAAATGTGTTAACATTGGAATGTCACTCCCGTTACATAGTAATAAAAAAAAGTTGAATGTATCTTTGTATGGTTTGATATGGAATGGGTATGTAGTATGAAAATATGTACAATAATAATAAAGAAGAAATATGCGAAAGAAGAGTTTACTGGAGGCATGGGATACTACGTTATGATTTGTGTAACAGTTACGCACTAATTTATTATTCTATTTATTTCATTTCATTGGTTATAATCCAATTATAAGCTTACATGCTAGATTATTCAACCACGCTAATTTTTGACACATCGCTGAAAGAATTATTTATAGATATACAAACCAAATTTTAAGTTTAAGTTTACCACATTTATTAATTATTGTCATATCTGGTCTATTGTGTGCGATTGTTGTGTCCGTTAATATGGTTCTGTCCCAGTATATCTTGTACGTATCTTGTACATATTTTCAATTATTGCTTCTGGTGTATATTTGTAGTAGGGCACATCGCTCTCTCTTATGTTGTATTAATTGTTGCTTGATGTAGTATTTTTGCGGGTAAGTTATGTCTTTACTGTACCGTATACTGCGTTCCTACTAGTAGTGGGCAGCCGGATACTGTATGGTCAACAGTTTGTTGAAAACCAAAAAAGAAAAGGAAATTCAATATAAAGTTGAAAAAAAAGGAGGATAAAAGACCTTGGGTAAAAGTGTCATCTAAAGACAGAAAGAAAACCTGCTAAACCTAGGCCAGATGCAATTATAAAGGCCAGCTATCATACCCCGACAACTTGTTGAAAATAAAAATGGATCTTAAACTTACGGAATTAGGTCCAAGTGTTACAAAGATTAGAAGGACACAAAAAGAGGACTTATCACTTAAGCAAAACAGCATGGAAGAGAAACCTAAGGAGTGTACGGATATAATCAGCAACTCGCTTGGGGAGCAAGCGGCCGTAAAAAAACCTACGGAAATGCTGATTGTAGAAATAAAATATATATACTACCGCCACTGTCTAAATGGCTAGAATACTGCTGGATTGGGTGGGTAAAATACCGTATAAGAAAGCCAAAAACACTAAAAAGTGCTTCAAATGCCCAGAGTACGGACACACAGCACGATATTGTAAAAGCAATATCGACCGCTCTAAGCTATGCCGCAGATGCGGAAAGAAGGGTCATATTGCAAGGCGCAAAAGACGAATGAATAATCATCGCTTCTTTGGACTTGGTTATAGCAAACACGCGCAATAAGGACACTTTCAGAAAAGTTGGAAGGGGGTCCATTATTGACACTACCATGGTGAACAGTACGTTTGCTAGGAGTGTTTCTTGGTGGGTGAGCGACGACTACACTCATAGCGACCATCAAGCAATAATATAAGAGGCATCAAAAAAGCAAACATTCAAAATAGGAGACATACATGGCCATCCTGAAAGTCTCAAACTTTAATAATGAATTACTTGGCGAAATTATTAGTACATGCGCAATAAATCTCAGCACAGCTGAAGTAATGGCCAGCTATCCTCTCTTGTAAAAAATTCATACGATGGCTCAATGCCTAGGAGGAAAGTTAGCAGACGAAATACTCCGTGGTACTGATGGAATTAGAAAATTCAGAACCTAAGGACAGAATACCTAAAAACTACCAAAAAGATTTGTTTCAAAAACATATTTGACGAGGCAAACGTGGCGTAACGACCATCTTTTCAAGAATCCAAGAAGTGATTTAGCTTTATTTACTGACCATGCAATATGCACATGAAATCTCAACTTTGGATGCAAAATAACTTCCAAGTCATTTTCAAACATAGGATTTTCAATAGGATAAAGGCAAAAGTAATGACCCTGAAAAGGACAACTTTTTGCACTTCTTCAAATACAATATCATATCATGGACAGCACGAGTATAAATTATTCAAATCTGTTTGAAAAGCAGCAGTATCGTTCTAACTTTAGACTTTGAAACGATTCTTCAAGAAGAAATCCTCATTAATGATAAACAAACGTTTTATCCAACGCAGCTTGTAAAGGTAGTGCAATTTTAAAAATAAGAACGCTAATAAATGGTGGTTCTCTGTCGACTGTAGCATTTCCATTTGTTTTAATTTAAAGCTGAAATTGAAATGAAATCTTTAACACGACATGAAAATAATTGATAGTTTTGAGTGACATTTATCAAAGATTCATTTGTACAATGAATTTTATAAAATACAGGGGATTTTCGGTACTGAAAAGAATGTAGTATCAAACCAAGTGAAAATCTTATAGTCAGTTAAGCCCAACCATTTAATACTCTACACCGGTTAGCTCTAAAATTATGCTACAATTAGTTTAGTTGTTTCAGTAAATCTGAGGTATTGCCCCAAATTCGATACTGTCAAATATTAAGCTATTTAACTGCAGTTAATTTCACCAAATTTCGTTTAATAACATTAAGAAATGAGAATTTTTGCCACATTAAGACTTCCTTCATAAGAGGATTTTATAAGGGGATGGGTTTTAAAAGTAATCCAATTCATTCCATTCTTAATAAGCTCCCTCTTAGGGACAATGTTTTTGTACCAAATCGCATTGAAATGTCTGAAAAAATGCGACAAAAACTTCATACAAAATTTTAACATGGACAGATACACGGACATGGTTAAATCGATTCGGATTTTTATTCTGAATCAATTGGTATAAGTAAAGATGGTTACGGCATTTGCCATTTAAAAGTTCTAAACATCCATACAACGTTAATGGACCCTTTGTCACAAGTGGCGCAAGGTATAAAAATATATATAAAATATCCTATCCTACAATATTTAATACCATTTCAAAAGACACTATAAATTTCATATTTTAAAATGAACAAACACATGGAGTAAAGATTACGAGTCCTTGGCATGTGCCAGGCGTAAATTGAAAAATTTTGTTTGTAAACATTTTGTGCACAACGAGAAACGAATACAAAAAGAATTTCTTATATCAATTGGATTGGACCGTAGTAACTGTCTGTCTACTATTTTGTATACATATGTGTGCATATACTCTGTGTGAGTAAGCAATTTTCTTAGTCCCAAGTGATTTTACCACATTTTTTGTTTGTTGGCCTGACTATCATAACAATTTCCATGATTGTTGGGTGTGTTAAACATAAGAAAAGAGCAAACAAAGGCTGTTAGTCTAAAACAAATAAAAACAAATATGCAACTAAACTAAATTTGGCTTAAGCCAAATCTTAAATACCCTCCACCTATAAAACAGTGGGCATGGCAAACATACATACATATATTGCGCCCTTTAATAGTGTATGTCTTACGTATCAACACGTAAGTCTACTTTTACATTGAGTTTTTTCTAAATTGTAGGCGTGTCTGTTATCCGATCGCGCCCATTTTTTGTATATCGATGAATGAATTATTTTAATTTGGTAGCTCAAGTTTTGTGGCAGATGAATAAATTTTTATCAATTGTGGGCGTGACCTTGACTGATAATGCCCATTTGAAATAGCGATCTGCGTGCAAAAACTAAAAGTGTCTGAACAAAATTTTAGCTCAATATCTAAAAATTTACGCTTATGAGAATGCACACGGACATACATGTCAAAATCGTCTCTGTTTTAGACGCTGATCAAGAATATATATACTTTGTAGGATCTGTGACGGAAACGCAAGAACAAACTTAGTATACCCTCATGACTAAGGTTACGGGTATAAAAACTAATTTTGGCTTAGGCTAAATTTTAAGTATCCTCCACATGTATCAAATTCCAATTTCATAGCTAAGTTTTTATGGCAGAAAAATAAATTTTTTCTGACAATTGCGAACATTTGCGAACCTTTACCTTACCTTTTTCTCGGCTCACTTTTAATGAACTAGTCATTATTATTATTCCATTTTAACCTGCTTAAATATATTTTGCGTTTAATTGATTAACAAATTACAATATATCTATTGTAGGGTTGACTAAAAGTAAATAGTGTTCTGTGCCAGAAAACAGTATATGCCTAGGTCAACTCAGATTTTGATGTTGAACAAAAATACATACAAATTGTAGAGTCTCTTCTGGGTGTAGTGCTGGATTAGCAAACCCACCATAAAATGAAATGGTTGTTACATTTTACCTGATACATGAGCAATTTGTTGTTGATTTAGCACAAGAAAAACTATCTTCATAGAATTTAACAATATTCTTTTTTTTTCTTTACAGTCACCCGAAAATATACAAAAATTGACAGAAACTCAGTCGAGTATTTCGTGTTTTTAAAAACAAAATATGTTTTCAGAACATAGCATCTTTTTCAATTTCTAATCTATTAAAAGTAATAAAATAAAATTCCCTACGGGGTATACTGTGAAAGATTAATTCTAAGAATGGCTTTCCGCGAAGTCCCAGCCGAAGAACAACTCTATCTGCTATGTTTATATTATCTGAAATGAACACAACCAATACGAATTGCATTTTCGCTGCGATATATTTCCTCTTAACTATATTAAGTTTGGTAAACTTTTTTTATTTTTTTTTTATTAAAAATCATACTCCGTTATTCATTGTACAATAATTCGTAATAGTTTAATTCAATAATTGCTCGCTTCTATAAGTGTGTAGGTGTGACTTCTTTTTTGTTTGTTTGTTTGTTTGTTTGTGTCTCGTGTGTGCGTACAGATATGTATACGTATGTGTGTATAGGTTTTTAAAAGATTTATATAATAACAATTTTATGTATTTTTTTTTACATTTATGCTGTAACGTGTTTTAATTTAATTGTAATTGAGCTTCTTGTTGTTTTTTTAATGTGTTTTTTAATGAAATGCCTTTGAAATTATTACGCAAAATTAACTGATTTATTAATTAAAAAATAAATGTCTTCTTTTTTCTTTGATTATTTATTATTACACGTCGATGTAACAACACTTCCACTTAACATGAGTTTGTCATTGTGCTTGCAACTACCAAAGGAGGTTCCAAGTACTCTACAAGGAGTTAAAGCATAAAAATTGCAGGTAAATGTATGTGTGCAGCTATATTTTTATTAATATTATTGATTAAGTGGAAAAATTATGTCAAAAATTGCTAAAGGTAAAACGGACGGATGGACAAACATTTTTATTTATATAAAAAAGGACAAGAATCAAATAGAAATTTCGGTGGCAAAGTGTATTTTCAAAGTATTAAGCTTGAATTTCTCCAATTTTCGTTGACTGTCACAGTGGGCGGAGGAGGTGCAATAATGCGCCCTGTAATAGTGTGTGTATTACGTATTAACTTCCAAGTTGAATTCTGAACCAAATACATTTTTTTTTGAATATTGTAGGTGTATTGTTATATAAGCACGCCAACTTTTGAAACATCGATGGATATATGATACTATGTAGGTAAAATTTGTTTTTAATGGATGGTTTTTTAAAGATTCTGGGCGTGGCTTTTGCCCAATTTTTCCCAATTTAAATGGTAACAGACACGAGAATGCACCTACAATCCAACATTAGCTGTCGTAAGTTCCATTTTAAAGATTTTGGGAATCCACAGTTTGACCTAAAGGTCTATTTTTATCTGCCTCAAAGGGTATCAATATATACAATAATGATAAACGATAGTGATTAAAAATGACCACCTGATATATAAAATTGTTTACAATTTAAAATTTGTTTTTTCTTTTTTACACTACATTGAACGAATAATACTAATTTTTTCTATAACTTCTGTGAATCTGCTGTTTTTGCTTTTGTTTAGTGGACGTGTTCACACGTATTCATTTAATATATAATGTGATTATGGAATTGATTACAAGCATGTGTGCGTGTGTACGTGTGTGTAAATGCATGTAAAAACTTATTACAGATGGAATATTATACCCTACCATACTTTTTGCTGTTCAATTCTTGTTCTTTTATATCAATTAATATAGAATATATCAATTGTTGTTGTTTTGTGTACATTACATATATCATTTTCGTGTACGTAAGCGTTTTTACTGCATAATTCATTTTTCGATTCTTTGTTCTTTCGCTAAATACTATTTACAGATTTTATTGTTAATTATTGTATTATTTTATATATATTTTTATATTTTCAAAAATTGAAACGGTATACATTTGTGGATGTAGCAAAGTCAAGTAACATTTCTTATACGTTTAAATGTTTCAAAAATGTAGAAATTTTTGTACCCCTTTTTTATACCCACCACCCTATTTATATGAGGTTTTTTTACTTGGTAAAAGCGTTTGCTAGGCCCAGAAGGAGACGTCCGAGATCCCACAAAGCATATATATTCTGAATCAGCATCCTATACTGAGTGAATCTAACTATGAATGTTCGCGCGTAGTAATAACTCTACTCTCTTTACTGGTCGTAAAAATTGAGATATGGGTTCTAAATTTGAAGTACGCAGGCTGATATTTTAAATTGGATAAAATCAGTCAAGCGACACGCTCACAGTGCGAAAAAACTGAAGAAGGAACGATTTTTCTTAAGATTTTTTTCTAAATCACTCATTACCGCCTTTTTACTTGTCATTAACTAAGGCCTGGAATCGGAAATCAACTTTTCGAGCACTTCTTTATAGGCCTATATATTTCTAGTGACGATCGCCTCAATATAGCAGCCTACCAAAGTAATAAAATATGAATGATGGAAAATGATAATTGATAAATGTACTACTTAGAGGGCTTTGGTGTGATTTAATGGAGGTGCGTGTTCAATATTTTGTCCAATTTAAAATCAGCCTTTTTTCGTATTTTTTTTTTAACATTTTATGCGCAGCAGTTACTATGGTAATTATATTTTATACAAGAGCGTAGCGCAGGGGGGGACAAGTTTACCCCTGTTTCAAAATTTCGATTACGATTAATTGCACATTAGTCTCTATTGAAAATTCAATACCTCTCGTTAATCAAAAAATGCATCATTTATGTTTATAGGATGATTATGTAACGGTACAACATTTGAGGCCCCTTTTTACGAATTTTTCTGGTTCGTCTTGTTCATAAAAGTTTACCCCTTCATATGTATGTAGTCAGCCACGTGTCTGATTTTCTATAATTATTTTGTTAAATGAAAATGAAAAATCATGAATGCTTCTTCTTTATTACAAAAAAAGATACTCAATTTATTTTTCATTATTTCATAAAGTCCGTAATAATCATATTATGTGTACGTGTATGTGAGAGGATAATTCAGCTTAATTGTTCTTTTTTTTGAGTAAATTTATAATAATTTAAAAACCGTTTTTAAAAGTATCTATACTAAAGTTTAAAATTTAAGTTTATATTATAATCTACACTATAAGTGAAGTACGAGAACGATATGTATCAAAAGGTGTTGTAATGTCTTCAAATGTTTGAACTGATGTAGAAAACTTTTTTACCTGCCACCTAGGCATCAAGTTTGTTAGAAGTAAAGTACAGAGAATCGAATTAAAATTAATTTGTTTCAAATAACAACTCAGTTCCACTATAGGTATTTTTCTCTAACAAATCCATAAAGGCTTCTTAATAAATATAAAATAATTGAAATAAATTATAATATAATGGTGGAGCTTCTTTAATCAAAAATAAAAGTTATATAAAGTATGAATATGAATATTATCAATTATAACTGTAAATGTCTTTCTTAAGCTTAATTAAAATTTAAGTGATTTTATGCAATTCTGTCGCTTTTAATATACTGAAATATGTATGTGTAAGTGCTACTATATAATGAACGATTCGAAAGCAATTTCATTATAAATTATTTGCACAAATTTTGTTTCATATTAGGTTTTATTAAAGTTATTTAATTTTAATTCAATTTATTAAAGTTCACGTTGGAGACAAGGAAGACAACATAATTTAGTTACCCAATGTGACTAAGTAAAACCAAAATTGACTTGTTGCAGAAATTGCCACAAATACATCATTTGCGATGTCTTACTTGAATTTATTTTGAAACATGCAGAATTAAGATAACTTCTCATTAAAAATATACTTGTGTGTTATCATCACATTCATGCTGTAGCGCTAAAATCGATTATATCAACGTAAGAATGTTTAAAGTTTATTTTTCTTTCTCTGTAAAACTAATAAGTGCAGTTATAATTGGGCAAAGTATGCGCTCACTTTACAAAAAAAGAGTGAAGAGTATGGTAGGTGTGGCTTAAATCAAATTTAGCTTTTTTCCTCTTTTGCCTCACATTCAAATCTGACAATACTTATAAAACTATTGAATATTTTGTTTGAAATATGTTTTAACTTGACTTAGGGGTATATTTAGGTATGTGTGCCTTTGTGTTTTTCAATGTTTATTTTTTTTTCGTATATACTTTAAAACTTATTCACTTGAGTTAATTTACGAACCCATCTCATCTTGCATTTCTGCCAAACAAAAGTAAAATCATCCAACAAATTATTCTCTAGTGTAGCATGTGATATTTTTGTTGTTGATGTTGTATTCAGTAGATTTAAGGCAATGGATAGAGATTTTGTTGATAATACTTTTGATGTTCTGCTGGCGTCTTTTTTGAGGTCTCTAAACGACGATCTGTTATAGCAACAAACGGTAGACGTTGTTTATGTCCCGTAATGCCACCACCAGAGCCCAATACACGATGATATTCAAATGAATTGCTTACAGTACTCTGATGATTGTGGTTTTGAATGTTATTGCTTTTAGTGCTGTTATTGTTGCTACTAAAAAATGATGCAGCTGGTGCATGAAGAGGTGACGACGTAGTGGTAGTCGCTATTTGTTGCCACGTATTAAACATTAATGCTTGCAATGACTCACGATTCTCACGTGTCCAATTACCTGTAGGTTTATACTCATAGTTATAGTCTACACTAGCAGTTGGCGGAATGTTACTGTTAATGGAATTGCTATTAGTTTTGAGTGGTGGTGTTTTTCTGAGTTCACTACCGGAACTGGGCGCAAATTGCATACTACGTGAACGCAAATGATTCATGTAGTTGCCCGCTGCCATGTTGGGGTATGATGGCAATTTTCGATAGGCTGCTTTCGTTTTGTAATTACCATAGGCAAATGGTGCCTTGATTGTTGTTGGTGTTATTGTTGTTGTTGTCAGTACTAAATTTCCTGATTTTGATTTAGTTTCAATTTCCTCTTGGCAAATATTCACATCATCGTCGTCATTGTCATCTCCGTTAGAAACGTTGTTGTTGCAATTGTCAGTTGCCGCATTTCCATTTGCATCATCATCCCCCTTCTCCTCACCCTCATTGGGACTGTTACTATTAGTAAGGTTGTAATTGAAATCATCACTGTCATTTTCAGCTCCACCTTTAGCGTCATTCATATCGTTTGCAGGTTGTTCGCCATTGTCCGCACTTTCTATTGATACACTAATATATTCATCGGGTAAATGGTTATTTTGCGATAAGTCAGTGTATTTATTTTGTTTGTGGTTGAAATAAGAAGTTCTCGTTGTTGCGGTTGCGGTTGTGGTTAATATTTTATTTATATTATTACGCTGCTGCTCAAATAAATCATGTTTAAAATGTTGATAATTCTGATACCGTCTACGTTTTTCCTTTAGATAGTCATCGTCAATGCGTATTACACTGGTGCCGGTTAAGCTTGAATCCTTTGGTCCGGGTTGTAATTTTGAGTTGGACCACTTCCACTGCCTGTTACTGCCTGTTGCCATAAACGATGGTGCTTTAATGGTGGGAGCCAGAGTACCCTCTAATAAATTTAATAACTGTTCATTACGGCGATTATACTTTTTAATATAAGGCGGCAGGTTTTCGCCATTATCATCTCCAGTTCGTGCATTGCTTTGTTCTGCGCCATCTTCATAGTCATCTTGATTATCCAACAAATTGTCATAATCAATGTCTGCATAAAGTTCGGGATGTTGTTCGCGATAGTTTTCATCATAAACTTGAAACTGCATCCTGGCCAGGTGGGGCCACTTGGCGTAATATTGTTTTAATTCCTTCACATCAGAAATTTGATGGCCTAATTCAGTAGTTGTCTGCACTTTGTGGTCTTCGTTAGGGGAGAGGAACGGCGCTAAGGACGCACTTGTATTGATCCTAACCCTCTTACGCGGATAAGCATGATGCTTGGAATGCTTCTTGTGAGCTTCCGCATGATGATGGGGATGGTGTATATCATAACGATGACCACGATGATGATAGCGCTGATGATTACGTGGCTTCGCTCCTGCATGCATATAACGTTTGTATCCTTCTGAGCGATCCATTGTATGTCTTGTTGCTTTAATACCATTTCGCAGAACAGGGCTTAAATGTTTCAACCAATCGTCTTTATCATTTTCTTCGCCTCTTCGCTTATCTCCATATTTAATATGTTTTGAGCTACGTGACGGCATTTTCGCTTTTACGTTTTCTGCCTCTTCATCATTTGTATGTGCGAAATAGTTGATTTGACCCTCATAGAAAGGTTTCCTAGTTACTAAACCCGGCAAATGTTTGCTTCGATTAGGTTTAACCACAAATATGGGTGGTACACGGAATGTAGAAGAGTGTTGCTTTTGTGGCGCGTGCGGTACCTGTGTGCGTATCTCATGTTTAACCGGATTATTTTCATCTATATTTGGTTGTGTTGTATGATGGGTCAGTACATGTGTGGCGGTTGCTCCAGCAATAACTGGTGCTTTTGGGGCAACCCCTTCTCCGACTACCTCGTCCATTACTATATAACGCAAATAATCTTTGTATCTCTTTTTATGGGTTTTATGACCAGCTCGCCGGTTATTGCGTTTCACTGCTTTTTGCTTATCAAATGCTGTCTGTGCGTTGACTCTTACAGATTGGTATTCTATAGTGGTGTATGTGTGTGCACAGCATACAAACCCACAAAGGATAGAACAATAGCACGCCATTGCAACATCAATTTGCCAAATGCAATTATGTGGTTTTTATCGTGTCCATTTACCACATAGGCAAGAATAGACAGGAAACCAGGCGGAACAAGGAAGAAAAAGAAAAGTATGATTCTTAGACATTGGTTTGGGCAGTACGTTTAAGTAAGTTTCAATTATCTTCTTGGCACTTAATTCTCTGTTTCAATTAAAATTTTACAAAAAAAAAAAAATATGATGACTGTTATCGTGTTATTGTCATATAAAAGTTGGTTCTTTTTTTAATTATAATTCATAAAAAACTGACTATGACAATATGTGTAAGTATGGTTGTATATATTCAATTGTTAATTTTTCGATTAATTCAAAATCTCCTTTAGATAAATACACAACATTTTTCACCCTTTTAGTGATAAGTATAACATTTCCAATTATTTGGGAAGAATGTCGATTGAGATTGTTGGAAATTTGATCTCTAACGAGAATTCAAAACCCTCCCTCGACTCTTTTTCGAGGAAAAAATTTAGTCATTTGTTAATAGAATAGAGGCGCCTTTCTAAGGTACTTGCTCCTGAGCTGGTATAAACGTTTTTTCCCTTGTCTGTCACAGGCAATTAATGTTTCTACTAGACTTGGTTTGGAGACCTCAGCTAATGAGTTTGATGTATTTGAGTATACAATCAAACAGATGAACCAAGTTATGTGGTTGTACACTTTGTATGAAGTGAGTACACCGCGCCTTACTTTGACACAATTTAATTTATTTTATTGTTCACGATCAAGTTGGTAGGGTTCCTATCAAATGATGAAAATTGAGTAGTTTCCATTCAAAACCTAGCACGTTTTCTTAAATGGTGGTTGTCTTTTCTTTGTTCGATTACAGATTACAGCATCAGCTGCATTGTGTTTGTGTGTGATTGTACTATTGCTACTATTTGTATTAAGATTCGCAGCATTATTGTACATTTGGGAGTAAATTTTCATTTGTATGAAGCTTACGTGTTGGATTGCTGGCGTATCTGTTTGTCACATCGTCATCGTAGAAACGTGCTGCGCTACTGTGTCGTTTTCTTTTACGTGGTATTAAAACTTCAGCAACGGTATTGCTGTTGGCAATCGGCAGTATTGATTGTGACGATTTCATTCGTGACATCGTATTCAAGGTGGCTTTGTTCGCATCGTCTTTGTTCCATAATGCTTCACTAATATCACCGATCGCAGCATTGTCCTTTGTAACATTAGAAATAATAATAGCTCTGGCAGTTGAAATGCCATTTGCGGCATTGTTATCGCTAATTATGTTGTTATTGTTGTTGTTGTTTTTGTTATTGTTCAAGTTTTCTTTCGATTTCCATTCTTGCAATTTTTTAGCATTCAATGACACCATTTTTTGTTGCAATTGTTGTTGTTTTTGGTGTTCATCGTGTGTTATTTGCTGCTGCTTCTGCTCAACTTGTTGTTTATTCTCCCTTTGTCTGCGCTCGCGTATGCTTTTGAACTTTTCAAATTCTGCACTTCCGTCATCGTCGTCGTCATCGTCTTCACCCATTTCTTCAGACACTTCATTCACTTCGAATCCATCCATTAAGTTATCAACACTCCTGTCGTCAACGGCTTCATCATCACCATCGCTGTCAGCATCACCAACATAATAATAATCTTCAATTTTATTGTTTGCGTATGTGTTTAAAGGTGAATACTTATTGCCCTGTTTACTGTTGCTATAGTTTTCCCTTCTATTGTTGTTGTCCTCTATAAACGTTGGTGCTTGTTTATAAAATATAGATTTTTCACTTTGTAATTCCGTATCAGTGTGTTGGTTTTTTTCAAAATCCTTCTCCTCTCCACGGTGTTCATTGGAGTTTTTTGTTTCAAGAATCTATAATTATATATAAAATAATATATTGGACGTGTTATGTTATATTAAATGGATGTGAAAATGGTGTATAATGGATGGTCAAGCCCGACCACTTTTGGAGTTTATGGTCTTGTGTCAAATTTTATGCAAATGTCATAAAAATTGGACCAATAGCTTACGCACAAATTTACATGGACAGACAGACGGATGTAGATAAATCGATTCCGATTTTGATTCTGGATCGATAGGTAGAATTGAAGCTGGGTGTGACATTTGCCATTTAGGGGTTACAAACATGCTCACAGAGTTATCACAATATTACATCGCATTGTACATAAGAGATATCACTCATACGCAGTAGGGGTACGGTTAATAAAGCGTTAAAGTCCACCATAGAAATACTTGTTGGGTCCGTCGGTACATATAACCATACAAGTCGCAATTTTTAATATTTTTTGATGAGTTTAGGCCAAGAACGGTTACCAATGCAAATAGACCTTTTCAGTCTATGTTTTAAACCTCTTCATTTAACGATAATTGCCTCGTTTTTTTTTATATTAATGAATAAAAATAGACGAAGAATGACTATTTAGCTTAACTTAGCCATCCGTAGACCCTATTAGACTCGTTTCCATACTACGATTTTCTATAGAGTGATTTTAATATAAACTAATTAAAGCATAATTTGTAGAAAAAAGTGTGGCACTATAAGGGCGACTATTCATTTTTTAATTATTAGTAATAATACAAACATTTTAATAAATAATAATTAATAAATGATAATAAAAACAAATTCAGTATAATCACACAAAAAATCACAAAATCCTTACAATATCAATTTCACTTTCGGTGTCGTCATAAGGCGGGTTTATATCTAATATATCGCTTCCACTCTCAACCTTATCAGCTTCATGGCTTATCAGCTCGTTTGACTGTGATAATGTTTCTGATTGTGTACGAAATTTTTGATTATGCTGGTGGGATGACAACTTGTTTTGCTTTGAAATCAATGTATCGTCTTCTGGTACAGTAATATCATCTTGGGTATTGAGATCTTTAAAAAGAAAACAAAATAATAGTTTTGGTTAAATCAAAGCTTCGATGAAGCAGTGAAAATTCATTATGTTGACTAGAAGTTGGAGATTTTCACATTAAAAAAAAATATATAAAAACCCGTCTGTATCGGTTTTTTGTACAATAGGTAGACAGGTCAGAGTGCCTTTGTGCAACATGACATTATAACTGTGTTTGCCATATGTGGTCAGGGCATGTTTATCTAGGTTATTGCAAGTGTTTGTATTTGTGTGACTTTGTTCCAATTTTAAAGGATAATGGAATAATGGTGTTGATAGGTGGAATACATAACCTCGTTTACCTTGTGTTTGAGTATATTTTGTGGTAAGGAAGTTCGTAACGATGATTAAAATATATCTTTGGAATTGCAATGTCGCACCATATTAGACTAGACACGATTTATCGTCATATACTTTAACATATGTATTGTGTATATTTTAGAAAAGATCACCTGTTTCGAATTAGAAAAAATAATTCATGCTTTTATTTTTTATAACGTTTCATTATACCGCTTATACTGTAATGCTTGTAGCAAGGAGTATATTAAATTTGTAGTGATGTATGTTATTAAAAATTACATTTAGATCAGGTCAAATCATGGATACCCATCATCTCAGTATAGTAGAATTGTTTGTAGATTGAGATTGGGCGTGGTCTTGATGAAACTCTTATATTTCTTACTTTAAAAAATGCAGTTTTTAATTTAATTTATTTCCTGTTTTAGAATGGGCATGGTTGACCATGGTAAACATATGTGTTGATCTTCAGCTTGTCTTTTCTTGAAATTTAAGTGCAATATGAAAAAGTTTCTTAACAAGTCTTTGTTTTCTTTCTTCTTTTTTCATGAGGTCGTATGATTTGAGCGATTTTGCCCATTTTTAAACTGAAAATACTACATGTATTGTACTTTGGAGGTCGTTTTTGCTTGCAATAAATTTCAATTTATTTCGATCTTTATAATTTTTAAAGGATTACAATAGACATTTTCATTGCTACATACGTTTTAATAATAACCAGTAAAAGTATCGATTTCCATTTTCTTAAATTCTCTATATATTGGTTAATATTAACAAATTAATGTATGGTAAACACATTCAGGTCCACCAAACAGATCCATAAATAACATGTTTGAATTTAATTATAAATTACAAAAATAAACACATGCACAAAGTTAACGTAATACTTATCTTGCCCATATGATGGTGTTATTAAAGAAATGACATTATTTCAGACTGGGATGATGCCTGAGAGGAACTTAACTTTGTTTATTCTCTACCAACAATAAAACCAACAACCTGTAAACCGCAAAATGTGGTCCACTCAATAGGTACAAACCAAAGTTGCTGCTACATATATAATGTTATGGTTCTGATGAAAGTAGGTACACTATTATGAAAGACTATTTACGTATAAGTAAAGTACAGAAATAAAAATATTTGTACAAAATTTTAGCTTAATATCTCAAAATTTATGACCGTAAGCGTTCCCACAACATATAGGCCTATGGGCGGACATCTGGGTCAACTAAGTTTGTAATGCTGATTTAGAATATATACTTAGTAGGGTCTCACTTACGTAAACGGTTCATCAAACTCAATATACGCTCACTACTGTGGTAGAGTGTAAAAATGTTAATTTACTACCGCAGAAACCATTATGTATGTATAACATTTAAACATTTACTTATGCATATATATTTACATATATATATATATATATATATAAATTGAATTAAAATTAGTTTACTTCTAAGAAAGTTTGTTTTAACTTCTTTATAAATAAGTAAATCCGCATAAGAAGAAGGCTTAATGTAAATACAACTTGGAGCAAATTACGTATGTGTTGGTACACAAAGTACATTTCTTTTTTATCACACATAAAAACATAATCTACTTAAACCGTACACTTCTTATAAATTTTAGGCATAAAAGGGGTTAAATTTTAATTCCCTTTTCCCAACTACGAACAAGTATTCGTTTACAAGTAATATCATTGTATGCGTAAAGCTTGGTACGTTTAAACGCATACATACATAAAACTTATGTAAAAACGAAAAAATGAAGCAGACGGTAAAATGGCTGCTCTCAAATTGAATTTGTTTAATATTTATGTATCTACTACATATATATAAAAGATACATTGTAAATCTGATACACTTTCTCTGCCGTGCTGAATATATTTACAACATGTGTAAGGATTATTAACGAGAGAGAAAGAGGGAGTGTTTGCAGAGTCTTTCTTCCGCTAGCTTACGTGCACTAAAACCACGTTAAACGTACATTTTATAACATCATCATCAAGATTTGCTATGTGATAGTTGCCAGTTTATATTTTGGTTTTTTTTTATGTATCCATCCACTATATTATGTATCCATACAGCTATACTAAGTTTGTCAATACTTTTGCAAAAACCCAGAGGCACGTGTCTCAGATTTCACAGAGTAAATGCGTTCTTCACAAGAATTAAATTCTGAAATCATCTAATTGAATATTGACACACCTATTCATCAGAGGATCGAACAAAATTTTGAATTGTATAATTTTCTGTTGTTGTTAAAGAAGAACAGGAGCTATATGAGAATTCAGAGTTGCGGAGCAACTAATTGAACCAAAGTTTTTCAGCAATGGTTTCAAATGCCTTTAAACATCCATAAAAAATATTGTTAAAATTTTACGCCAAACCACAGAAAAGTACTTTATGATAACAGAAAGTCATTTCAAGCAACTTATTCATCAAGGTAACCGTATATGTATATGTAGAGGGATAAAAAATTATCAAATGACGCAATTATAAAACATACAACTTCCAGATTAGTGATGAGGGTATACGAAGTATACGACTTCGTTTCCTACACCAAGAAGGAGGCGTCAGAGAGCATACAAAGTACATATGTATATATATTATTTATCAGTATCACAATCTGAATCGATCTGCAAAACTCCATCAATGAACACATATTGCTGTCACTCAAAATATTTGTGGACCTTCGAAAAACGAAATGCGACATATATGTGTACCGAGTGTATGTGTATATTATAGCGTGATGTGACCATATTTGAACTTAATTTTTAAAAATTGTATTTTTATGAGTGTAAAAATGGAACGGTTTGTATTTGAGGTAGGTATTAAAAGACTTTATATTAAAAATGCGGAATTTTATGTTTAAAATCCTAGGAATATAATGCTTGACTTAATTGTAAATTTTTTCGGTTGAATCGAATAAAATTCATTTGTATTTTTTTACAGATAACCCTCGTGGAGAGCGATGTCGACACTTTAATAGCATTTTATTCATTAGTTGTTTTCAAATAAATGAAAATCAATGGAATTTTGTAAGGATAGTAAAGTAAAAAGGTTGGTTTATGGCTTCTTAGAAAATTAATCAAGTCTGAACTGTATTTAAAAGCGTGGCAATTGAAACTGCAAAAATATAATACAATTGGAATGAAAATCAGTTTTATGTATTGTTTCAGCATTTCTGAACTAAAAAATATATATATATACAGCTTTCTTTAAAATTACCTAAAATTCAATTCAAACCCAACGCTGTTTAATATCTAATTAAGTACAATTCAATACAGAACAGTCAACTTGAACTAAATTAAATAACAATTTATTTACCACTCATACCAGTTTTTCAACAAAAATTTCACCAATTTTTTCATCATTCACATAAAATGGGCGGTATACTAAGTTTGTCATTCCATATGCAAAACGCAAAAAGGGGCAACAGTGACATCAAAGTAAATATATTCTTAAACAGCATCAAAAATCGATGTGTCTGTTATTGGTACTCGCACATTCGTAAATTTTGACACATTAAGCTAAAAGTTTGTACAGATGGTTCTTGTTTCTGTACACTGATCACTATTTAAATTGGGCAAAATTGGTCGAAAAGAAAACCTATATATTCGTTAGTGCATGCATCGTTGTGCTAAAAATAGGTGTGGTCAAGTAACGCTCAATTCACAAAAAACCATACTCAGCGCAAAAGTAGACTTGAAAGCTGATTTGTAATAAATGCACCATTAGAGGGCTGAATCATATACCTGCCACGCCTTCCATTTGTATGTACATGTGGTGGGTATTTAAAATTTCACCTACGCCAAGTTTAGTTCTTTTAATTGTTCGTAATATATGTAATCCCAGTTTCATTATATTTGTTTTACAAAAAGCCAAATGATAAATGTAATATTCCCATATACAAAATACCTGCATAACTAATATCATGTGAAAATGGAAAGGCTGTTAGGTGGTTAGGTTGGTTAGGTGACTGGTAACTGTAAGCCACTGTTGATGGCTGGTGATGGCAGACATTATCGATTTAATTAAATATTTATTGCGTTTCGAGAAGAAAACAAGAAGCTGATACATTGAAACATTGAATATTGAGTTAAAGCTGCATACACAAACATAAGAGGTGTTGACAAGTTGTTTAACCGCAAAAAGGAAAGTCATGAAAATATTTTACATAAACTGTACCGTGTAGAGGGAAAACGTAAAGGTTTATAAAAACTAAATTTGGCTCAGGCGAACTGTGATAGGGCTAATAACAGACGGACACACGGACAGACATGTTTAGGTCCACTCAGCTTTTTGACGCTGATCTAGTATATATATACTTTGTAGGGTTAAGTAGTGGCATTTAAATATATGTATATGTGTTATCTGCATGTGAACTGTAGTTATTGCTAAATACCCAATATTGCAAATTTTCTTAATTATTGAAGAATTGAAGTTTGAAAATTTTAATATTTGTTTGTTGTTCAGTTTAGGATAGCCAAAAGAAAGCGGATCGAGTCCAGGTTTCGATCATAATTTGCAGAACTTGACTTTTAAGTTCATATGTATTACAGTTCACTGTTAAAGGGTGTCATCAGCAACTTGTCACTGCAACTATTTGTATAAGGAGGTGGAGCGTATTAAAGACTTGGCCTAAACCAAGTTTAGTTTTCTGACTTGTTTATATATATATATATATATATATAATTTTACTTAAAAAATTAACTTAGCACATAAGCTTTTTCTATTATGTAAGATTCGAATTAGTTTGTAATTAAAAAATCAAAAAGTATGTCGAAAATGAGGAACAACTGAAATCTACAACTAAGCAATCACCTACATTGCTAGTAGTAACAAGCAATATTTCATAACAAATAAACAAAAAATTTCATAAAATTTTACTTTAGTTTACAGCCCCATTGAATTTGCACAAAAAGCAAAGTAATGTCTTTTAATTACTCAAAGGGTTTTTGGCATGTGAGTGGTGAAAGCAAAGATTTAAGAGCATAAGCTTTTGGGTGGGAGAGTTAAGATATGGCTACTATTCCCACTACCACCACCACCACTACCACCGACAACAGCGAAAACGCAATTAAATGAACAATGCCAGCAAGCAGGCAATAATATTTCAAGTTGCGGTTATAAAAATTTTACCGTCAATTCCCTCTCATTTATTTCAGCTCAGCTCAGCTCAATTCGGAAACGCTAAAAATATTTCTACCACATAAAGCACCAACACATAAAAATACAGACTCGTAAATCAAATGAAAACTCAGACAGATTGAGACGGGAAAACCCAGAGAGAATACGAAAATGAATTACAAGTGAAACTCTTAAACTAAAGTGAAGAGATATACGCAAACACGCAAATGCTGTAAAGTAGCAGAAAATAAACAGAAAAATATTGTCAAGTTGTTGGTTTCACTCCCTTAGGTAAAACTATGGCAACAACTTGTTTAAACGTAGCATTTAATGTAGCAAGTAAAGGAACCTATATTTGGCTGAGGCCACATCTCGAATACCCACGCTAGATGCCCCAAAGCTGTCCAAGGAGTATATATGTCAAAATATCTTATGTACTCCGTGGTAACTCGGAAAATTTACTTTAAAAATTGCTTCGTTTTAGTTTTTGTTGCATGTGAAGCGCGTGGCTCGACGGATTTTGCTTCATTTCAGTACCAACCTTTGCCAATAAGTCTGTGTGATGATTACATGTTTACCATGTACGTTACACACATGAGTGTTTGCAATAAATGAATGCATCGCATGTATATATGTGTACTGCAAACTTGGTTTTTACGACTAAATCTTTATATGGATATTGTTTGTACGTATCCGCTGTAAGTTTCTCTGTGAAAAATAGAATATTTTAGAAAAGCACATGTTAGTGCTCCGAATATCATATTACTTAAATTAGTTTGGCACACACCCACACACACCCACACACACATACTATGGTAAACTTACTGTTTACGCGCAAGTTGACATTTGATAACTTTTTCATGATAATTCCATAAAAACATTTTTCTACCAAAACTTTATTATAATTCCTTTTTTTTCAACTTTCGCACCTTAACTTACAAACTTTTATGTATGTATTAAAAATTTTTGATTCAACCAAAACTTACCAGTCATACAATTTGAAGTAAAAATAAAATATTGATAAATATTAAAAACGGAGACCAAAAGTAACCAGAAGTGAAAATTTTATTGATGTGAACTTGTAACGAGATTTCTCCACCATGCCGGGATTAAGCCGTCGGCTTAGAGTGACTCGTCCATTTATTTATAAATAAGGATGCTCGATTATGCAGCGTTAAGGCCAGGATTACTCCCTGCCTTTTATTTACTTATAATATATATCGTATTGTATCTATTCAATATTTTGTTGCCAGGTTTACATCCTGCGTTTAAAACACTAAGCTTAGGAACACTGTGTGAATTCTATGAACTTGACTCTTGGCTATGATGACACTCTACGTTTAGTTAATAAATTTAAGAAACTAGGTATACACTTAGTGAGCTACTATGAATTTAATTTTTAGCTATGAGGACACTTTGCAGTACTAATGAGGTCTATCTTACGATGTTAACTCCTTGAGGATTGGTAACTCAAGAGTGCGATTGTTTGTCGATCACTCTCGACAAAGCCTCGGTTTTGTCAAGCCTATTGGAATATCGTGGAAATATTCCAATATGCTTGATAACGTGGCGGTGAGTGGAGTTACCACTTAGACTTAAAACTAATAACAAAGTTAACTTAATTCTACTAATATAACTTATGCTATTAACATATGACTTGGATGGAGAGTAAAACGAGTGGGTAACGACTTTCCTTGTCACAAACTCTAACTAAATTTGGCCGATTATGGACCTGGCACACATATATTTATGGCTCTTAATGAGTTGCGTGCCTTATTTTTAAATCGGATTCTGCGCAAACTAAGGTTTTTCGTAAACTGTAAGCGTTTCTCTTATCCGATCTCGCCCATTTTTAGCTTAACGATGTGTGACCTTTTTAACTTTTTAAGAAAGAAACAAATTGTCTAAACTAAACCGTGTGCGCGGCAGGTACCACGTACTCATAAATCTAAATCTATTTTGCGCTTATATATTACACGTCTTTCCGCCTTCGTGCCTTAATTAATACGAATTTGAAATCTATATGATTATACGTATGTTCGTATGTTCTCATTTGATCCCATATTTACACATATTGAATTTCAGCTGAAAACTAAAAAATTTACAAACGGCTAAATGGACTCAAATGTTGATGCTCTTCAAAAATATAATACTCTGTGGACCTCAGGTTATGTGAAGGGTACAAACAACTTAATGGAAGTATCAACGTACCAAGTATACAGAAAAATACGTTGTGCCACAGTAAGTTTTAATCATTTTATTAAAATATTCACAGAAAAATTACTTCTAAATGTAGCTTTGTCATATACTATGCATAAAGAAAGTATGGTAAGGTAACCGGCAATTCAATTTTTGCAAACAAAAGACAAATACAAGATATAGGGGTTATGAACCAACGTCAACATTACAATAATAAATTATGACCACAACAAGTAAAACTGCTATAAATTTATAACAAAAGTACAACCCAGGGATATGCGAATGCTTTAAAAACGAGGTTTTTTAAACGTGTTGGCTCCCACCATCCGCAGCGATAACATGTCATTTTTAAATGAAAATTTACGCGAACTCATTTAGAATTATTAGAAACAAAATTCAATAAAATGTCGTATCCAATCAATGGCGCCCTTTTAATATTTTGAATCGCTAATGATTCGTTACTGATTTAGTGTGATTTCTTCGGGTTCTAAAAGCGGATCTTCTTAAAATTGAGCTAAAAAATGCAGTTTTAGAATCATTCCACATGAACACCTTGTTTCGAAATTTGTTCAAATTTTTCATTAGTTCTGGAGGCAAAAATCGTTTATAAAAATATGGAACATTTTCAATGTAAAATATTTTGACTGTTGAAAAAATTCTTGTACAAAATAGTATTTTTCTAAAAAGATGTTTTTAACCAACTATAAGGATTTTTTGTTTTACTACACACAATAAACAATGTATGTGCAAAGGAAATTACTTCAATTCCAATTTTCAATTTTTGATGCTCAACGTACTGTACATTATTCTAGTGCACATTTAAACCAACGCGAACGTTATGACTATGTAGTTAGAGTTCGTTAGAGTCAAAACAAGTAATCAGCATATTTCAAGTACACGAAATATGTAAATGTTTAATCCTTGGCATCCTTACCTTGAATGCCTCAATTTGTGCGCCACAGTTTCGTTGAAAGTTGTAATTGGTAAACATCTTAAGCTTTTAAGAACGTCCGCACCAAAAGTTAAATTGAGCCAACAAATAAAGCAAAGTGGTGGCAAAGCAAAGGAAGGAATACGCTTCGTAGGATGTAGAGACAGCTATGACATCATTCGTGATTTGAGTTTTAACCTTTGGCGAAAATATAATACAAATTTACCAATACAAACATGATTGCACATGACATTTTCTATTCCCTTGATTTTTAAGCAATCATTTTTAGTAAAACGTTATACAATATATATGACTCAAAAATAACTTTTTTAAAGATACTTGCACGTTCATATTTTGACTTGTTAAGTTATTCAGTTCAAGGTGAACACATTTTCAGTCAGTGAATATTTGTAATAAGCCGAGAGAAAGAAGAAGTGCACAAAAGCAGGAGGATAACAACATTTACATTAACAAGATTTTGCAAACTATGTTATGCGTCAACAAAATGCAATAAACAACCTTGAGTAGTATTGGAAGAAAGTAAAATACATTCAAACTCAATAAATTGGATTTTTACACCCTTCACATAAAATGGGGAGTATACTAAGTTTGTCATTCCATTTGCAATGCCTAGAAGGAGGCCATATATCCTCTTGACTAGCATCAAAAACTGATCGGGTGTCTGTTGTTGGCGATCTCGCGGTTCCTTTTATGAAATTGCTGCAGCGACCCATTTAGCTAATGAAAGGTTTCACTAAACTTTGCGTCCAACTTTTAATAATATTAAACCCGTTTTTCCTTGCCATTAATATAATTCATAATTCAAAATCAATTCAATTTCTGTTATCATTGCCATTTGTTGAACTACCTTCACTTTGCTGAACAACTAACCATTAAACTGCAATTATGATAATTTGTACATTTCTTCTATACGTCGTACGTAGCAGTATTATTATACAAACTACACAGAGTTAAATACTATCCAACTTAAATATTAAAATTATGTTCCCATTACGCAATATGGTACGTTATTCTTTTTCGCCACGGTGTGCATTGCATTAACCCAATTATAAAAATCACGCACAAACATTTTCTAAGAATACTAACATTTTATATATTTATGCATACGTTGTATTCTAATCACTGCGCTCGCTTGGTGCACCATACGTGTGCGAAATGCATATTGTGCATATAATTATATATAATTTAAGAAATATCGCATGATACATGAAATTTATATTTTTAAGGAAATTGTTACAAAAAAACATGGAGAGTAAAAAATAATTATTACATGCATAATGTGCACTGCAACCCAAACAAGTAAAAGAACTAAATGTGGCTGAAACACCCTCCACGTCCATATACAAGCGGTAGACGTGGCATATACCTGATTACGCCCTCTACAATTTTTATATTACGTATCAACTAAAGAGTCGAATTCTGGATTAAATTCGCAAAAAAGCTATAAATTGTAGACGTGTTTCTAACCTGACCTTTGCATTTTTACATCGATGGATACATTTTTGCATACGTTGCTGATTGTGGGTATGACTCTTGATTGATTTTTACGGAAGAATCTGGAAATATTTATACAAAATTTCAGATCAATATCTCTAAACATACGATGTGAGCGTTACAGCCACAGATACACTGACGGACATGTCAATTTCATTCAAATTTAGATGCTGATCAACAGTATGTATAATTTGTCGGAGGCGGAAGGCGTCTTTTTTGGTGTTTTAAACGGAATGACAAACTTAGACAAACTACCCCCATCGCTAAGGTGCAGGGTATAAAAAGAGAAATTAATTTTAGTTATTTTTTATCTTTATTTTTTTTCTACTTCATTTTGATTCTCATTTTTTCATCATATTCGTGCAGTTCGAAAGTAGGCTAAATGCACTTATTTTCCAATCATTCATTAAGTAGTGCACAGCACATATCAAGATATTCAAATTTTTCATACTTTACTGGCACGCGTTCTCAAAGTTTTAAGGTACTGAACTTAAATTGACGAAATGGACAATAAAAATAAAAGGATAAATTCGTTTTTTTTTATTATTTTACATTACAAACGATTATCGTACAAAGGCAAGGTTTTTGTGAAATTTTGAAATCATAGAAACGACCAAAACTGCTTTTTTTTAGTTTTTTTATTGCCGACCTAAACACTTGCTTCCAAAAATATAATAATTGCAAAATTATTACTTTTGATTTATGTCGTTTTTCAACTCGTGCAGCGTTCTATAAATACACGCTGTTATGTGTTGTTTATAGAAATGTTTGTATGCAACTCATGGCATTATTTTTCTCCCTCTATCTCTCTCCTATTTACGCCCCTTAGTAGCAGCAGTAAAACACAAATTAAAGTTTTCATCATGTTACAGAATGTGCTTGTAAAGCGGTGTCAGACAAACACATAATTACCAATGCGAATAAATGCATGCCTACAAACGCCCATACATGGAGGAAACTGAACCAAACTCAAACAAATGAAAGTAAATGGAAATGTGCAATGTGTTGAAAACGTATGTTATGGACAGCACGCTCACCGGCATCACCTGCGCTGTGAGATTGCCGTTTACTTGGTAAATGTTTTAATTCAATAACAAAAGGTGTAAAATGGCTGCAACGCTACTAAAGTGAAAATAATATAATTGTGCACAAATGCGGCGGATTTTTGCCCAAATCGAATTTGAAAATCATGGCGTGTACTGAAAAACCTACCTGCGCGTACCTTATCCACTAGACAACAACAACTTAAATATCTTGGATTTATTATCGATTTTACGTAAAATTTTTGTTTATTTATAAAGTATTCTTCCTTTAATAAAAGTCGTGTAGATTTTAAAAAGTTTTAAATCCCTACCAACAGATGCCATAAAGTTTCATTTTTGATTTCTTCATTCTTTCTTCTAAAGTAATTTTAATTTGTTTGCTTTTCATTTTGAAATTTTTTATGAAATATATTCTTGGAAGAAGTTTTCTTCAAGCGTAACGACCACTAAAGTGTTAGATGTTTGCTATTTCTAAATTGTACGTGACTCTAACATTTAGAACAATTTTTGAAGCTTAAGTGTTTACGTGAAACAATAACATGAAATACTTTTCTACTTAAGGTTCATTTCTTTCAGCAATTGTTTTTCAGGTATTTATAGTGAGATGATAAAAAATGAGAAAAAAAAAATGATAAAAAATGAAAAATATTTCAAAAGGATTTAAAGTAAAGAAAATGTTTTGATTTTTTAAATAAATTTGGACTTAAAACTTTTTCAGTTGAATAAGTTGATACCATAGTGATCGATAATGTAACTTTTAATTGATTGTGAATTTATTTTAATTGTAAACCGAAATTGGTCAAGGTACTCATGTGACCCCAATGACTTTGAATCTATTTTAAAATTAGTTCAATATCTCCTAAGTAACTCCAAAATGAAGTCTCCAGGTATGCCTCATAACAGAACCTATTTTAAATTGATCCGCAATTTTTGTACGAAGATCGCTTTTTAAATCCGGTAAAATCAGAGCCACGCCCTCAATCGACAAATATTTATATATCTGGCATAAAAATTGACCTAGGAATCTGAAAATTGGCACTCAAAGCTATAGTGGTCCCATCCAACGATGTGTCAAAAATGGTTTTACTGCACGTAAAACTTGATTTGGAAGCTCATATATAACACATACATTATTAGAGGGCACAATATACCTACCATGCCACTGCCGCTGTAAATGTGGAGGGTAATTAAAATTTAAAATTTAGCGAAATTTGTACTAGTTCCACTTAAGCACAAAAATGCTAAATGGTTGTTCACCAATATTATTCAGTCGAATTCGTAATTAAAAGCAAATAACGTTATAATGTTTAAATATTCCAGACAATGTGCATGAGGTATTCATATGCTATGAAAGTCATTAAAAGTGAAATAAGAAATTAATAAGTCATAATTATATGCGGTTATTATGAACCTTGGCAGTGGTATTAAACGGACTAAAGAGAAAGTGGTGAAAGTATTCAACTTTACATTCAAACATAAATTTTGTATGAAAAAGCCACAGGAATTTATTCATAATTTAAGCTGAATTCAACATTAACTTGTTAACTTCGCATAATACCAAGCTAGAGAACTAATTTATTCCACAAACACACTTGTTATAAATATATGGTTTGCCATTTCGCTAAGAGTGATATTATTGTGTTGTGCTTTCATTGAAGCATGTGCTTCAAAGAGGATTTCCAATTCAATGAATATCGTTAACCGGTTGCAGTTTATCGCTACCATTATGCCATTTATGTGAAACATAAAACGCTCTATGATAATGTCAAAAGTACACTTGAATCAAATAAGTAAATAAACATCAATATTATCATAAAAAGCAATAAAACCAATTGAACTGAATTTATACGCAATAAACACCATAAAAATGAACTGGACATACGGGGTATATAATGTGTATACAGTTCGGATAATCCTTTCAAATTAAATTTATACAAACAAGCTGTTAAGATTTGTAATATAAGGACTCGACTTTTAAACCAACTGGTATTCTCAATTTTGAATTTGGTATTGCGTTAGCCATACCTAGAAGGAGGCGTCATAGGCCTGAAAAGTATTTCATAAAGTAAATTTTTGATCTAAATCTCAATCCATCTACGGACATCAGGATTAAGACATAAATTTTACGTAGTAAAGTAGTAAGTAATTAAACTTTTTTCTATCTTATAAAATTATAAAAATTGGGGCCTTGCACCACCTTTCATCTAACTTTCATCGCCTATATATTAAGGAATCTGAATCCTTTTGTTTATAAAAACATCATATTAAAGGGCTTTTGAATTGCCATCACTATCCCATTTTGTTTGGAAAGTGGAACTTGAGCCCTTTTCAAACTAAACGGAAATTTCCTTTTTTTTAATTCTTTGCTAAAAAATAGTTAATTACGTTATTAATTAACTACATGATGCTTGTATGTGACAATGATTCGCATTTACTGATACAACTCAACTAATTAAAGCATAAATTATGGAATAAAACGGTGTAAGTCAATGCATGTTCGAGCAGAATCGCCTATAATATCTTTCTTCATTTTTTATTTTTATAAAAAGTATTTGAATTTTTTCTGTTATGCGCAAAGAAATTCACAATATGCACTTTATCTAGTATAAGTTACAATACCACACTAATCAGTGTAATTAGGAGATTGCAGCAAAATTCTACATATCAGGCATTTAATTAAGTTCTGTTTCCTGCAATTAGGAAACATCCTCTCCAAAACAAATAACATTGTGTGCTTGTGTGTGAATGTGTGTGTGTAATTGTGTGTTTAACGTTTGAAAACACAAAGAAAGTAACAATTAAACAAAAAGCAGGGCATGATTTCTAATTAAATTAACATTTTATGCAAAGTTCACTCCAAAATTAGCGCGCTTATCTGTAATGAAGTGTTTGTTTGTTGTATTGTAACAAAAAACTCCTTTTGCTTACGCTTGTAGTCCTTTTCTCCTACTCTATAATTCAAATTGATTAAACAACTTTAAAGGTCGCTACAATTTCAGTTTTATTAAAATAAGTTGTATGGTTGACTTTATTAAGAAGAAAGAAGAAGATTAAAGTGAAGAAAAGTAAAAACAAGTAAAAAAAAATGTCTCCTCTTACTTCACTATACATATATTTATTATTTTTTATTTCTTTAGTTTGTGTTGTGCTGTTATTTTAATCTTCTCGCACTTTATTTCCATTTATATTTTAAAACACTCGCATTTGCAATTTTCCTACAGTCTGGGCCCTTCGTTGAAATGTAATAAATCCGCACCATATCTGTTAGTAATGAGAGTATTAAAAGTGTGATAAAAACGAACATCTAAAATAAATCTCCACTTCTCGTTTGAAACTTTCCTACAAAGTCGAAAACGAAATGAATTTCTTTGGAAGTACAAAAATATTAATGAAAAGGATTCTTTTCCACAGAAAAAGAGAACTATTTATTATCCAGTGTAGACCAAATTATTGGATCAAGTGAAAGAAAAACAAACACCCTTATTAGGCCATCATTACTATAAAGGAGAATCTTAAAGGAGAACCTTAAAAAATGAAAATGAGATCCTTTCGGTATCACACTTATTTATATCGAATTTAAGAGAGGCTAAATAGCTACATGGAGAAACCTTGTACAAAATTTAACGTTCATCTTGATTGTGTACCTTATTTATTCCACATTTATTCCATTAAAAACTATTTTCAGTTTCCTTTTGCACTTTCAATTGGTTGAATTGGGTTGGGGGGGTTCAAGAATGTCGCGACTCTTGAACTGTATTAAAAAGAAGTCCATGCATGAATGTATGTGTGGCATGGATATGAAAATTTAAATATTTTATAACAAAAGCGGTAAATTGCTTCACGCTCTATATATGAAACCACAAATAGTGTGAAGGCACAGTGTTGCAGTCGTGCATACAACATACATTTGTATAGTTTTAGTAACTTTTTTTTCATACGCTTATTATGTAATGTACGAGTGCTTGTGTAGCACTAAATGAGGACATATTGTAGGAAATTACAAGTGTATCATAAATTTTATGAGAAAGAAATAACAACAAAAGGGAAAATTATAATAGGTTGAGGTGGAGTACTAATTACTTATCACTAGAAGTACAATCGCGAGCAGCCCGACATCGAAACGGAAATTTACAAAAGTAAATAAATATTGTTGATAAATATTTAAATGCTGTTAAAGCTCTCAGTAGAAGAGCAGTAGGGAACACTAACGATCATAAATATTAAAGTTTTAAACTGAAATAGTCGGTCAAGCCATTTAATTCCCTTAGTGGGACCACTTAGTCCCACATATTATACTTTAATTAGTTTGGCAGTAAGTGCAGAACATTGCCCTACAAGGAAAGAGTTTCTAAAAATGGGCCGACCGGATCCAAATTTGGCACAAAGACTTATGAACTAAGAATACTTCACCAGTTTAATAATATTAAGGATTGCGATTTTTTACCACAATTTCTTTCTTGCTTTCAATTTAATAGAATCTTTAATGGAGGAAGTTCTAAAAATGGTCCGATTCTGTCTATATTTATAATATTAAATCGATTCAGATTTTGACACTGTAGCATTTGCCGTTTAGTTATTACAAACATGTTGCAGTGTTGTATGTTATAATAATGTCGCAAGAACACTAATTACATAAGAGGGCGATATTCAAAGCGGAGGATATCTTAATTGTTTAAAAGTCTTTTGAGTAATTTAAAACGGGTTTTAAAACCGCAACGTCCCTTTTTATCTAAACTTTTCTACCGAGTGATATATTGTACATTGTATAGAAGCCGCAAATATTTTTACTAAGTGTAAATCAATACTGCGGTAAAAACAGGTAGTCTTTAAAATAACTTTCACTTTATATTCATATTATATTCGCATTAAATTGCAAAACGCTCAACTAGGCACGTTTTAGAGCGCAAACATCATATAGAGAAAAAACATTTTCATATTTCATACGGATAGTATAAAATTGTTTATAAGCTTATACCATCAGCAACTCTATTCTGTTGTGGATAATAATATCAACAATAGCACCAACAATAGTAATAACTACAACAACGGTATAACGAGCTAAAATAACAATTTGACAATTTGAACATACACACTTCAGTTAACTAATTCACATCATACCTACCTACCGTGTAAGGGTATTGTGGTCATGTGCTAAATATTTTGTTTATTTATGATCAGTGTCAATTGTATAATGCTGACGCTGTTAGTGTATATTGCAGCTTGCTATAAATGCATGCCCACAAGTATAATCATAAAGTTTTTAGCATATAGATGATGCTTTACATACTTACCTTAAATAGCGGTAGAATAGAGCCATTAAGGTTTATCATCGCTACAATGCATTTGAATATTTTTAAAATACGGGCGCTCAGTGTATGTTTTTGTACATGTGATGTTATCATAACAGTTTATGTTTTAATAATTGAGTAAATCGACTAAACTCTAAAGTGAGTAAAGTCCGACCTTTTGATTCCCTACATCACTTGATTACAACTGCAACCAATGTGCCGTACACGTACCACCATTTATGCTATAAGTTTGATTATAAGGATAATTGTCTTTTATGAAAAGCCTTTCAAACCGTTCAATCCAATCCAAACTAGAGCATATAATATTTTCGACTAAATGAATTCAATCCACAATTTTTTTTATTACACTATTTCAAGAATTGGTATGTAATGGGTTAACTCCAATAAACATCATCAATTTTAAATTGACGACAAGTGATTATATAAGTGAAGTGAAAATTTTTATAACATGAAGTTGTAAGAAGTTATGTATTAAAAGAGTTAAAGCGATATATTCCAAAATTACAATTGGACAACTTCTTTCCATTTTTCTCGATCGATTGAAAGATTTCACAAAATGCGACTTATATGACAACATATTAGATAAACTTAATTCTTAAAGAGGTCTCTTTAGTAGTTTAGGAGTTAAAACGCGTTTAATATAAATAAAATTTTTTTTAAATTTGTGAACATGTCTGTTATTCGACCACGCCCTCTGGGGTAAATAAGTACCTAATTTAACCCTCATAGCTTCTTCGACTCATAAGTAATTTTTTGTAAGTAATTTTTTTTTTTAATGACTTTGTCCAGTTTAAAGGGAATTACGGATGGGTAAAACTTCAAGTTAATAACTCGAAATTTTCGAGAATACCCACATCAGATGTACAGGCAAACTGACTTGTCTAAATCGAATATGCATAAACGTCCAGTTCCTGTCTCGTCCTTACGGCTGTTGCAAACGTTTTTTTTAATTGATACATTGTTGATTCCATACTCATTTCGTATTTCTATTAAGAAATTATGAACAAAATTTTACCACCCTACAATTTTTTCCATAAAATCTTATCAGCTACAATATTGACTTCATTTTCGAAAATTATTCTGAACGCAATCGCATAAAAAGAAGTAAAAATCTCCTGTAGCACGAGTGAACATAAACTATTGATGATATTTTGAATAGCAAACTTGCACATGATGCTCATGCAACTGCAACAAATTTACTTACCATTTTCATATATATCGTGCTCTGTACTGATGGAATCTTTATAAAGAAAGTATGGTTTCCCTGGCGATTTGAAGTTATTTACTTCATGTTTTACCACAAACCGTGATGGTAGAGGCTGTGAAGGATACAATCCAACCCTAACAAAATTACTGACGCGGTCATTAAGGTTGGCGGCAAATGATGATGATGATGATGTATTTGCAACATGTTGTGTTGTAACATAAACATGTTGTCCATGGGATTGTTGCTGGTGTGGCAGCAGTATTAATAATAAAACGCCAACGACTAGATTAAATGTCCATGTAGGGTTATTGTTGTTGTTGCCACTCATTGTCCATTTCACAACAAGCACCCAGGAAGTATTATGAAAAAAATTGAACAACACTCATGTGCATTCACACATTAAGCGCACACTTTAATGCGTATACACAAAGCATACAATGGATACAGTGGACAAACATAAATTCACTGTGGCAATGGGCGTATAATGCATATGATAAAGGCATGAAAAGCTATACCGTTGTATTAGTTGCAGAAGGTGTTTACCGCCGGATGTACAGGATAAGCATTTATAGAACTTTATAAAATGGTTATAGTTCGTGGTTTGTAAACACATCACATACACTGAACCTTCGCGTTGTTTAGAATATTAAACTGATGATTTTTTAAAGGATGTCCACATTTTATTTTATTATATTAATTCAAATTTTAATACGTTATTATTTTTCTTTCTTTGTGCCTTAAATTACTGTGTTTCTTCACTCACAATTACATGGAAATTAATGAAATTTTAATTGAAATTGTACCAACAACGTTCATATATAAGGTAATGTCCGTAAACACATGAATAATAAAAACATTGCTACCGTAACACAATTATAAATAAATCACCGGTCACTGTGATGTATGAGTGATTATTTTAAAGATTATTCATAATAGCTGTACGTGTTTGTGCATGTGTATATTGCGTTATTTTATATTCTCAATAAATTTCGCTTTTTTCCACTTTCTATTTGGCTTGAATTTTTCCTTTAATAAATTACATTCTTTAATATTGAATATGTTTTTATGTATGTGTGAGTATATATGTTGTTATATGCTCAGCCTGTTTCGTCGTCCATGTGCAAACGATATTGCCGTTAATATGTTCTAAAGCCAACTGACTAAGGTCTTCACTCAACATGGTATTTTATTGTGAAATAATATTCTACTTGGATGTTTACAAGCCATGTAGCTATAAGGTTTCGTGTATGTGTAGACAAACAACAACAACAGCAACCACCACATAGAACACGAAGAACGAATGCATTCTACACCGCTTGTATTTTGATTACTTGGCATTACGCTTACAGAGTAGGGACGCATATGCGTTCGAGTGTTTTTGTTCAACATTTTTCTGAATGAATTTCCAGCGCAAGCGCTTTATTTAACTACTGGAACTAGTCGCTCTCTATCTCGCAATTTTTCATTTGGCGGTTTTTGTAATTGCTACTTAATGTGTTATGTTAGTGTTATGTTTGAGTTGATTACGTTCAACAGTGTTTTTACTGCTGACTAGAAATTTATGTGAATAAACTTTGGCATGAAGTTTTGTCGTGTTATGGATTGAAGTGGTAAAGAACAGAACAATTCAAGTTTTTACATTCTTTTCAATAAAATTGACCCAATTGTGTAGAAGGGATCTTTAACGCCTAAAGTTTGTTTGTAAAGAAATTAATTTTGTTACATTTACAGTTAATGTTTGTATTTAGGTAAATTGCTAATTATCAGCTAATTTTTAATAATTTTATTTCATTTTCCTTATAAATGTAATTGTTTTAGCACCGTTAATGCCGTTTAATTATTTTATATATAATAATTTTTTTATTATTATTCCCTCCACCTTAGGGAAGAGGTATATTCATATTGATCATCAGTTTACAACACATCGAAGGAAGCGTCGGAGACCCCACAAACCATATATATTCTTAATCAGCATGAAAAGAGAAATCGTTTGAAACATGTCCGTCCGTGTGTCCGAGTGTCCGTCTGTTGTTGGCACTCTCACGGTCGTAATTTTTGAGATATCAAATTGAAACTTTGCGTACGTATTCTTAGTTTAATTTTGCTGTTCCGTATTAAAATTGGGCCAAATCGGTAAAGATACACGCCCACAATAAATGAAAATCTCATCATACCTCGAAAAAATTGTATCTTTAAAAAATTATATATCGCACAATACTATGACTATCAAGTTGAAATTTCGTATATATATAAGGGGTACCGTTATACAATACTGTGCCAAAAAAGGGCGTGATTGAATAACGCAAACGCCTATACTTAAAAAAAAAAACACTATTTGTTGTTTAAAAATGACCTGAATAATAATATATAGGCAACAATTTAATGCGTACTAAATTGTAATTTGATACACTTTTCAATTATTACAGTACCTAACTTTCTGTCAAAAATGGGCGGGGTCAAATAACGGACACAGCTATAATTGGCAAAAAACTGTTTGTGGTTCACAAATTACCTGTACAAAGTATGTATGTATGTAGTACGCGATAAATTAAAAATTTCATTTGTGCTGTAATTATATCATTAAAATCCTTTTTTTTTTAATTCCAAAATTGATTAAGCACAGAAAATGTTTAGAACATTTATCTATCAATATTTTGTGTCGTAGTTTATATGTACATATGTATGTATATATGAAATTCTCCTTATTAAAATTGTGTTTCAAAATATACTAATAACGTATTGTAAGTTTTATGACTTTTCTGTACTAAATGTAAAAAAAATTAAATATTATACCGCGTCCCAGGGCGATACATTTTACCTTGATTTACCTGTAAAGGCTATACACTTCTTTTATATCCAAAATCCCTCTAAGGTTTTTGTACTTTTCATTTCATGTATATACATTCAAAATTACCTGCATTTGTATGAAAATAACTTTTTATACCCTCAATCTCAGTGATGAGGGTATACTAAGTTTGTTTTTTTAGTTTATATGTATTGAATTTTATTATATGTACATTTTTTATAGTAATAATTATTATGAAAATTGTTAAAGTGCAGGTAAATATAAAAAAGCGTTGTTAACGAATAAGTAAGTTTATGACAGACAAAAAGATATATAATTTTTAAAATAAGTAGCAGTGATCTTAAAAGTATTACAACACTCTAAGATGAAGTATTAAGTTTAATTAATGAATACATACATACAAACATTTTCATATAACATATACGTAAAAAAGAAAAAAATTCACAATGCCTAGGTTACGTACTTTATCATCTTTACAAAGACGCCGTAGAAATATTGAAAGTGTTAGAAGGTTTCGAGAATTAAATATGGAAATAGATAGAATTGCAAATTCACAACGGCTGCAAGAGGGAAGAAGTGATCCACTGTATCGAGAGGAGGAAAGAGAAAGAGATCAAGAAGCACATAGATTACGAAGAGCTGTCCCACAATATCATCTTAGGGAGCAGAAAATGAACTCAGAACTTCATAACATATATCGCCAAAGTGAGGAATACCGGGCAAATGAACGTGCAAGTAAAGTTTTAACACAGAGGAGCAGAAGAAGTAATTCTAATGTGAGATCTATGGAACAACAAAGAAATACAATCCAGCGCACAGCTAGACAAGAAAATGAAAATTACAGGAGGGCTGAACGCTAAAGAAACGCCATGACTCAAAGAAATAGAAGGCAAAACCCGGAACATCGTGCTGAAGAACAATAAAGGAATACTTTTGAGCATGAACGTAGAAAAAATGAAGAATATAGGAGAAGTGAGCGTCAGGCAAATGCTTTAGTACAAAGAAATATAAGGAAGAATCCTGAAAATCGTTTGAGAGAGCAACAAAGGAATACTGCACAGCGTCAACACAACGCACTAATTCAACGAATTAGAAGGAGAAATCGAGAAAATAATAGAATAGAATTTCAAACGAACATACGACGTCGCGAACAACGTCAGAATATGAGTTTACTTGAGGAACGTAATCAACGTGAACAAAATACCATAAGAAGACGGAGCTTGAGATCCATTTCAAGGGCACGAAAAGAGCAGACTAGTGCTAATAGAACTCTTCGATACAGAATTCACCGCAATAATGATGTGAATAGAAGAAGAATCAATGCTCGACAAAATTGTAGAAACGTATTTACACGCCAGTCAACGTTACCAGCCATGAGGCATGAATATTTGTTAAACGAAATACAAAGGCTGTGGAATGAATAT
The DNA here is from genome assembly GCA_949710015.1 of Crataerina pallida. Taxonomy (NCBI): domain Eukaryota; kingdom Metazoa; phylum Arthropoda; class Insecta; order Diptera; family Hippoboscidae; genus Crataerina; species Crataerina pallida. The sequence goes on from OX453291.1 coordinate 18,575,353, forward strand.
AATAAGAGCGTAAAATATGGGCCAACTTGTGTGTGCATTTGATGTGATGGATTATGGTTCCCATCGCAAGTACGATCCATAGCGAAAGATGTTATCATAAATGAATTTTCTAATTTACCTGATGCTTTCTTCTTGGCTGATGTATTTCCCTCCGAAAATAATCAATATGACTTTTGCATTACGTGCTATTCTGCAGTTAGATTGGGAAATATTCCGACATTGTGTTTGGTTAATGGTTTTAATTTTCCAACAATTCCAGAAGAATTAAAAAACTTGACAACTCTTGAAGAAAGATTTGTAGCTCCAAGGATACCGTTTATGAGAATAATTTCTCTAGGTTATAACAGACAGTGTGCAATACGTGGCGCAGTTGTTAATGTACCTATTTCATTAGACAACACCGTGATCGTCCTTCCGAGAACAGAAGACCAAACAGAAGTAGTACAAGTATATTTAAAGAGAAGGTTACAATACGATCGTAGTTTTATCACAGAAAGTATTCGTCCAGCAAAGATATTCAGAGCCGCACAATATTTGATTAATACGGAGTTATATAGGAAGCATAATATTTTGGTTCCTAATGATTGGTTGGAGAGCAAACAATTCAACGAAGTAATACCATTCGTTGCTAACAATGATGATAGAAACTTGGTTTAAGTAATATAGATGAAGATGTTGATGAATTAAATCCTCAAGAGACTCTTTTAGATAATTTAGCAGTTGAAAATTTGCCATTACATAGAATCTCTATTGCTCCCGCTGAAAGTGACAAACCATTAGATTTACTCTTAGATCAAGATTTCGAGGAGTTGTCCTTTCCTACAATTTATTGTGAAGTTAAACGAACGTCAACAACAACAATAAGTAAGGTTATAAAGTCCGAAGCTAGGAGAGACGACAGACGATGTGCGAGAATTGATAAAGATTATATTCTAATAGAAAAATTAAAACTTTCTAACGTCAAAAGGTGTATATCAACATGTTTAAGAAAAAGAATAGGGCAAAATTCTGTTACTGCACAAAATCGACAACTTTGTTCATGAATTAGTTCAACATGATGAAGGATATCATATTCTAAGAGAAATCAGATCTTCACCATCTCATTGGGAGTTATTTTGGTAAAAGTATTAGAAAATAGAACCATTTCAGAAGAAGAAGCCCATAGTTTAACAACACAACAGAAATATGCTTTAATACGATCCGACCCGATTACATGTTCACGGCATTTTGATCAACGTATCCGTCATTTATATAAACTTTTTAAACATGAAGGCGGAGTATTTGAAGAACACAAAGTTACGAAATATTATTGGAGAATAGAGTTCCAACATAGAGGTTCTCCTCATGTTCATGTCATATATTGGTTACAAAGCGCACCACATATAACATTGTCGGATCAACGTACATTCCCAACAGTAACAGAATTTATAGACAAATGTATCACTACGAATTTTTCTGAAACCGATATAGTATATTTCATTAATTATCAACAGCATAAACATACTAATACGTGTCGAAGGCAAATATTAGGACAAACCATATGTAGATTCCGAATGCCTCATCCGCCAATGCCGAAAACTGAAATTTTGCTTCCTCTATCTGATGAAGTCGAAAATACTGAAATGCATCGTAATAATTATGATAAATTATTCAATTTCTTAAATTGCAGAGAATCTGAATTAGATCTCAATAGAATTGAAGGTTTCGAACAATTTTTGTCTGACGAACGTATTGAACTATGAACTATGAACTATGAAGATTATATATTGGCATTACGATCATCAATAAAAAACCACAAATATTTTTAAAATGACGACCAAAAGACAGATGTATAAATGCTTTCAATTCGACAATTTTAAAATTGCACCGTGCTAATATGGATATTCCATACATCTTGGTTGCATACGGTTGTGTATCGTATATAGTAAATTGTATGAATAAATCAAACAGAGGAGTTTACAGCATATTGGTAATAAATTTGAAGTATCAGAAGTATCAGCACAAGAAGCATCTTACAATATCTTAGGTTTACATATGTCAGAATGTAGCAACGCTGATGTTTTCATAAATACGTTTCATCCAGAAAGGCGAGACCATATGGTAAAATCGAAACAAGAAATGGAATGTCTACCCATTGGTTCAACTGATAGTTTTAAAAGTAATTTACTGGATTATTACGAACACCGTCCCCGCGAACTAAATGATATTTGCTTAGCTAATTTTGCTGCTAATTATGTGTCCTAAGACTCCGAATTACCATACCGCATTAAAGGAGGGCAGCATTTTACTTTACGCTTAGAATCGATAAACTTGTAAAATACCCTAGGATCAACTAATAATTTTACTTTCGTACTCTGAATATATTGATTATAGTATTTATTTTTAAGGGAGTTGAATTCACGTTTAATGTTGGAATGATTAATGTAATCCACGGTAGAACCACTAAGCTTAAACTTTTTAAATAGTCTGCTTTTTTTGTTACGGATAATCTTCAGATGTTTATTAAACCACATAGGCCTGTTTGATGAAGTAGAAATCGATTTCGTTGGTACAGAAGAAGAAATAGCAGTAATCATGACATTATATAAAAGTGATAAAGACCCATCGATGTTATTATAATTCAAATTCCAGTCGACAACAGATAAGAGACTTCTCAGCTTAGTATAATTGGTTTTGCCAAAGGAGAATGTAGTGTTGCTTCCACTGTTTGATCAATTAGATACCCGCAAATTATCCAATGTAAGAAGCAAGGTAGGACGATAAATGTCCTCAGGACAGACAAATAGTTACACGCGAGCAATTTAAAAATTAGTGTCATTAAATAGAATCCAATCAAGAAGTCTTCCATTAGTATTGAAAATAGAATTTACTTGATGCAGGCATAATTCATAAATTTCATCAAATATACAATTGTATATATGAGATAGGTATGTAATAGCCAAGTTCCTCATTTAGATTCCAGCAAATGTGAGGAAGATTAAAGTCCTCAAGCATCAGCATTTTATCATTATCTTTTAAGCACAAGGACATTTCTTTAATAAGGTGGATGTGCTTCAAGTAAATTGACACATCTGACAATGGGGGTATATACGAACATGATATAAACAAGTTAAAATTAAAAAATTTTAGTTGTACGCCAACAAACTCAACATCAACATTAGTTAAGAAGTCAACCAAAGTAGAAGGTAATGAATTATGAACAGCAATTAACTCCAACTTTCTGGATTCTGTCTTTCCTAAAAACTTCATAGTCAGCACAAAAAAACTCAGAATTATTTATTTCAGGCTTAAGCCAAGTGTCTGTAAAAACAAAAACATTATATTCGGACGCAACGGAATTAACAAGAACCTGATTTAATTTAATGTTCAAACCGCGGACATTTTGGTAAAGCAAAGACAGAGAATTGTATGGTTTTACGTGAGCACCTGCCGTTAAGGCTTAATCCCACGGCACCATACAGTGCGTAATGCATTATAAGGATGCATTACAGCGGTCAAAAATGACATCACCAAGATGGTGTTTTGGTGACAAACCATAGCCACTATGATGCACCCACAAGGGGGCCTACTTCAAATTGTAGGGCCAAGAGTGAAATCACCCTGGGGGCTCCCGATACCCATAATACGGAATGTTAAACCTCTCCGATGGAAGGTCGTAACTTAGATGTTATAAGCTACTACCAGTTGGTGCCTTATCACCCGTAGCTGGTGCCGATTAAGAGTTGATTTCAATAGATAATCAACTCTGGGTAAATCTTCAAAATATACTGCACTAAACCTGCGTGAGTGAGGCAGCACCTCCACAGGCCTAGCACAACAGACAGACAATCATTCGGAAAAACCAGACAGACACTAAACATCTGCACAGACATATAACGTCTAATTAACCCCGATGATAACAAAATAAAAATCTACTAAAAGAAAAGAAAAGAAAAATATTAATAAAATTAATTTTAAAACTTCTACATATAACATACTAAGTAAGGAGAGAGAGTAGGTACCCTACTCAAGTCCTTCCTAATGCAGTTCTACGTCTCCTGAAAACCTCATTGGCAAAAGTAGTAATTGCCAAATGAGAATCCTCAGAAGATAGAACCCTATTATAAATACAATTTCACCCTCATGCCAATGAATTCCCATGGCATGCAAATCCCTGATATCAGAATACAGAGGACATGTGCAAAGCACATGCATCCAATCTTCAACCAGAAATCTACATGCACATGCAGCGGAATCCACTCCTGAACTTCTAACGTACAGGAACGCATTAAGGGAACCATGTCCAGTCAGTAGATACCCTAGAAAGAGAGAGAACTCAATCCCACCTTTTTCAAAAATTTCCCTAACATCAGGAGCAAACCTAAATGTTACTCTACTCTTGTCACTTTCTGACCATTTTTCCTGCCATTTGCCTAGCGCAAATGATAAAGCCTCCCTTTTTAATTTCAACCCTACTTGTGGCATTAATTGCTCAGTCATTTTCCGTTAGAGGAATTTCCCTAAGTCTCTTAAAGATAATTCCTCTCCTGATAACTTCTAAATCCAGTGGTAGAACGCCCATTAGGACTTGTAGTGCATCCGTAGATACAGTTCTACACACTGGCAGACTTGCTAGCAACATTATTCTTTGACAAGAATTTACTTTCTGCCTAGCCGTAACACATCTTACTACGCTGTCATACCAGGCACTTGCTGAGTGAGCAACACATGCAACAAACAATCCATTATAGATCATCCGTGCAGCCCGCTTACTCAGCCCCCAGTCATTTCTCATTACACGTCGGAGTGGTCCGACAACAGCTACAATTTTATTCCTCATATTATTAATATGAGGCATAAAACTCATTCTCTCTCCCACTGATACTCCTAGATACTTAATTATCCTAGCATATCGGATGGGAGCTCCATTCACATGTATACTAGGATGACGATTGCAAGACAAAAAGCCCTTGAGGAGCATCATATTTGTCTTGTTCACGTTAATACCTACACCTACATCCCTACCCCAATCTGAAATTAGAGCCATCAGGTTTTCACCAGACCGCTCCAATTCCAGCCTACTGTTGCCTTCAACAATGATGAGCAGGTCATCAGCTTACGCGACACACTTACATAGCCTTTCTAGCTGCCTGAGCAGTGGATCCATCATTATGTTCAATATATATGGTCCAGAAATGGATCCCTGCGGACAACCCCTGACTATGTCTACATTTATACAATTACTGGATCCAGCCACGCATGCTTTCCTCTCTGAAAAATAACTTTTCCAGAGCGGCATCTCTCTACATCCAAGCATACGCAACCTTTCCAGCACCCTATTCCACAAGAGACAATCAAATGCTCCTTTAAAGTTAACAAAAATGCCGAGAGCATATTTAGATACACTCCCGGCAACCATTTCTTTAACCCTTGTCCAAGCTGGAAACAAGATTCCAGTCTTTCAACCATTATCCTCTCCAGCACTTTTCCAAGTACTGAAAGAAGACTTATGCCATGATACGAGCTCGGATCTGTCCTTATCTTGTCCTGCGATTTTAATAGCACAGTGATACTTGCCATTTTCCATTTAACCGGAAAATAGCCCATGTCCATGCACTTTGTGTAAAGGCTGTGCAGAAAGTCCGGAATGGATTTCCACATTGCCTTACACATTTAGTCCGGTTAATCCATCCACACCCGGTGACCTTCTCGATTTGAGAGAGGCAACCGCATGAGAAATTTCATAACGCTCCAAGGTCGGTGAGTGCAGTTCATCGGATATATTCTGATACACTACATCCTCCGTTAATCTTGGAAAGAACTGGTCAATCCGTCCAGGTTGTATGAACAGTGTTACCCACCGTTATTGAAGTCACATTATTATCTGACCCATAAGCTCTACAAATCCTGTAGACGTCACCTCATGGGTCATCCTTGTGTTCTTCAACAAATTTATACCAATTATCCAATTTTTCGGACAGAATTAGTCTCCTATATTCCAGTCGAGCTATCTGATATGTCTCTTTGAGCTGTTCCAAATTACCAGAATTATTTCTTTTAGCTCTTCGGTACAACCCCTCTACAATGTCGCACTTGTGTTCTTTTTAGCGTTAGCTGAGGTGTCCACCATGACACTTTCCGACAGCCCTTACGGGATCTGCCGAGAAATGCATCATTGACATTCCCAACTAAGCTAGTTACTGTCTCTACCTGCCCATCAATATTTTCCAGCGAAAAATTTTCCAATGAAATATTGGAAAACTTTTCCCTAATTTTGGACGAATCCAATCAACACCCATCCGCCATTTTTTGATAAAATCTTCCCTATCACTATTTCTACTTAAATTACCAATCCTAACAACAATAGGATTATGGTCGGATAGTCCACTGCCATTAAAGACCTTCCAATCGAAATTGAAAAGCCTTCTGGCAGATTCATTAATTAAAGTCACGTCAATGTCACTGCATCCGTTCAAACTAGAGAACGTATACAGTTCCGTCATTTCGTTTATGGTGTATACATTGTTATATACACCACTCAGACACAACGTTACCCCTACTCTGGACAGCATGACCGGCACGTGCCGATATTTTGCTATGCCAGAGCATGGAAGATGCATTCGCATCTGTCTCTATCAACAGAGGAGCATTACCAGCCAACTCTAACACCCTTTCAGGAATGTCAGATACGGCTCAATGTCCTGTCAAACTGTGTTTAAAGTACGAGGAGCATAGATAGAAACTACCAAATGCACCCTCGACACTAACACATACCCCCCAATCACTGGAGCAGACTAACACACAGTCTAATTTATCGTCATTAATTACAATTGCAGAATTGCATCTTTTATCTGCGAACCTTTTCATAAAGGCCGGCAGAGCCACAGGTTTACCATATTTTTCATATGTCTCCTGTAGCAATGCAACTCTACAACAATGCTCAGTCATAATCTGTCCAATTTCTGCCATAGCAGCTTCCTCCGACCACAATTCAGTTGCAGCACACCAATGATGTGGGGACCCATCATCATTAATGTCTTGCACCGCTTCTCTCCATTATTCTTTTATATGTCGGACATGCCGACGATACCATTAAATGATCGGCAGACCTACCATAAAATGCACAATTTCTGCATTTAAAGGCATTTGTACAACTACGCACCAAATGCCCTGTTTCACCACACCTTCTACAGACATTCTCCTTAACTTTACAATTTTTAACCACATGATCGAATGACAGGCACCTAAAGTAACCCATCACTCGTTCGTGTGGAAAAACTCGGAAGGAAAACCATTTAATATAGGCACGGCCTATCTTTAAAATGTCCCCTATGACCTCCTCAGGCCACTCAATTGCCACATCTATTGTCTTATTCTCCTCACCTGTCCATGGCTTGGACACTATTGACATCTTGTTTTTAAAATCTGCAATTGTCTTAAACTTGTCTTTTAAATTTAACTCATATAATTCTGTCATTAGTACGTCAGGAGTTATCATGGTCTCAACTCCCTTTATAACTATCTTGGGCCTAGGTGCTGTACTTTTTTTAACTTCTAAGCCTACCTCGATAAACTTTTTATTCCCAAGGATTTTTTCCCTTTCGGATGCCGATCTCGTTCTTAGTACAGCTCCCCCCGTTTTAATCGGCTTAAGATCATGCACACGGACACCTAGTGTTGGACCTACTACCTGGCTAACTTTTTTAACCACTTCTGCCGAAGAATCTGGAGTTTTCGATTTCACCACCACCGCATAGGTATCTACTACTTTTTCTCCTGCAGTGGCACTCCCCTTACTCTATGCTCCACATTCTTCACACTAGTCAGTTTTCCGACCATTTCCATCTTCCCCTTTAACCAAGTATTTTCTATTATGAGGTCCAACAATAATCCCTCATACTCAGTAGCCATATTTACTAATTCACTATTTTTCTTTTTTGGCATTACTCCTACAACCGGAGGAGGCGTAATCTCTTTGTTCGCCCGTTCAGTCTTATTATTTTTTTCCTGCCCGGTCTCATTTTCCTTCCGTTGTATTTCCCTGTCCGTATGTTCAATACTAACTTCTTTTTTCTTCTTATTTTTACTACTCTTTTTCCCACTTGAATCTTCCCCTGAAGATCTATTCTTTATCCTCTTTTTTCCTAGTTTGATCACTCTAGGACTTGGATCACCACTGAGGAACTCATCCTCACCATCTCTAAATCGGAATTCATATACTCCCCCTCAATATACAAATATATAAAATTTTATACAAAATATAAAAAAAATATATAAAATAAATATAATTTTAATTATAAAATTAATTAATAAAACCAACTCACCCGAATCCTCTACAAAGCATCACGTAGTCCAACGTCCTCCTTTGCACCACCTAAAATCACTAAAACACTTAAAATCACTATTGCACTAAAAACACTTAATGCAATAAAAAGCACTAAAAGATAACACTCTTTTTTAAAAGACCCTATGGCGTATGAGTGCCAAAAATTTAAATGCCGACGGCAAAAACACAAGTAAATTATATGTTTTACCGACGGTAAAACACAATTTTTAAGTAAATTATATGTTTTACCGACGGTAAAACACAATTTTTACAACAAACACACTGATTTTAACTTTATCCGCGAACAATAACCACGACCGTTCACTTCAAAAAATAAACAGAATAATAAAACAAAGACAACGCATTGTTTAGTTTTTTGAAGATGAGGACTGAATATCAAGATTAACTGGAGTCTTGCGCTGAGGGATAAATTCTTTAGCAAGAGCTCCCGAAGGCCAGAATTGTTTATTTAAGAGTTTGTCAAATAATGACTGAGGCGTTAAGATCTTAAAAGAGCAAATATCGCGTTGTTAAGAAGACTTGAATTTGAATATGCTTATTTTTGACAAGTCTAAATCGGAGCGTTTGCGCTCAATATATCTTTTTACCTTATCTACAGATGTATCAGATGCCAATCTAGAAATAAAAATTGCTTTGCGAGCAGGGATAACTACAAGTTCATTATCATCATTATCAGAAATGACCGGAACGATTGAAGGGACATTTACAGAGCGATCATTATTTTTAGGAGGCACCTGAGTCCAGTTGTAACCCTCTCTCTTTGGAACACTATCAATAATGTTAGAAGGACCGGGACCATCAGAATTAAGAGAATAATCAGTATTTATAAACGGAATCTGTAGAGGTTGATTAGAAGGAGAAGTTATGTGACCACTCTCAACAATATTTGGTACAGTAGACACCACAGGTACAATTGGGGAAACATCATTGGATGGGGGTTGGACAGTTAGGGATGGTATATTGTGAGACGCACCCAAATCAACATAATTCAAAACATTTGAAGCTTCAATCTCAGACATACAAGGAGAATTACATGATAAAGGATGTGATACATCTGTAGAATTAAAATACAGGCAATTGGGAGAAATTTGTAATGAGAGAGTGGAACCATTATTATTAGACGGACGGACTTTAGAAACAAAATCCGAACCTTCTAAAAGTTTACAATTATTGAACATGTCTTCCAATTTAGTGAATTTGTCCGAGAGCGCTTTCAGCTCTCTACCCAAATCTATAAAGCCTCGCTGGGTTTGTTTAAATAGTTTAAACAGTTTAAACAAATCCAAATCCATCTTACGACAGTCGACGCATGACCAAGTCCTTTAGAACGATTGACTATATGATCGAATTGACGTCCACTAAACCCAGCACACTTAGGAAGAGGCGATCGATTACATAGCCAACAGAGAAGGAAACGACCGTGAACAGTTTCCTTACAAGTAAATGCAATTTATGTTATTGATTTCGTAGGAAAAAGCGGCTAAATATGTTTTATGCAAGGAGAAGCTAAAAAAAAAACTGTTAATTAAAATTGTAAGTGATGTTAAATAATCAAAGTGAATTAAGCCTAAATCAGCAACAGCCTAAAAGTATACTAAAATAAGTTTAATAGATTAAAAACTGAGAAGCTCAACAAAAGAAGAATGAGAGAGAGAATAATGAATAAAATAAGAGGTATATCGAAGAAATATAAAGAGAAAAAAGAAAAAAAAAATAGCATCAAATAATTTATTTAACACCTTTTCCCCTTTTCCCTTCTAATGAAATCGATTGATTTCCTGGATCTAATCCCGAACTTCCAAAAGCTCCAACGGGGAAAGTAGCTTTTGGAATATATATACACTTGGATATACACTTCATTCTATTTTCTCTTTACCTGTAACGCAGTACTCCGCAGAAATTCGTCCATTAAGCAATTACACTGTCAATTCTTTAATAGCAAGGCTTATTGAGGTGAAGCTCATTATAATAGATGAAGTTTCGATGGTTGGTTCAAAGATGTTAAGTCACCTTGATTCTAGACTTAAGCAGATTTTTAAAACTACGGAGTGTTTTGGTGGTATTCCAATTATAGTTTTTGGTGATTTAAAGCAACTGCCGCCTGTCGGTGACCGTTGGATCTTCAATCAAAATTCGAATAATCCTTATGGTGAAATAATAAGTTGCGGACTTTTGGATATGTTTGATTTTTATGAGTTAGATGAAATAATGCGACAAAAAGATGACAGGGCTTTTGCAACAGCATTGAATAATATGGCAGTTGGTTTAATGTCAGAGGAAGATATAAGTTTGATTACATCACGAGCACTCAAATGCAGATATTCCTCCAGATGCAATCCATTTGTTTTGGCCAAATAGGGAAGCCGATGCATATAACATACAACGTTTAGCTCAAATTTCTACGAGGACAGACATATCCAAGTGTTACGATATTATTAAAGCTGACTCATTAAATGAACAACAAAAACAGACAATATTAAATGCAGTCAAAAGTTTCAAAACCTCTGAAACTCAGGGATTACCCACTGAACTTACATTAAAAACGTCTGCCAAGTACATGCTAACAGTAAATATTGATACTTCTGATGGATTAGTTAACGGTGGAACGGGGCTTTTAATAGCAATAGATATGAATGGAGAATTTCCTACCACACTTTGGATGCTATTTTCCAATCAAGAAGTTGGTTCACGCAAGACGAAAAAAACCCCACACCTCTGAACCATTGTGGACTCCTATTGAAAAACATAATAGAACTTTCCAGTACAAACGTAATGAACAAATTACTATTGATAGACGACAATACCCGGGAGTTCCAGCCGAAGGCATTACCATTCATAAGAGTCAAGGAGCTACATACAATAAAGTTGTAGTTCATGTTGCAGAAAAAATAAGTAGAGCTGCAGTATACGTTGCATGTAGTAGAGCCACCAGTGCATCAGGGCTGTATATAATTGACGCTTTATCCCTCCAAAACAATTTTCAAGCACCGACGAGGTTAAAATCGAAACTCATCTTTTCCAGAAACACCATTTCGGAAAATTAATGATATATTTTCCTTGGATGAAGTGTTTGAAAAATTTATTATTATAGGTGATTTTAATATATGTAGAGCAGCAAATAATACACAGACAGAATGTAATCTAGCGGATAAAGGATTTTGCTCAATGATAGAAAAGAGAGAATTTACTACGATTAGAGGAACACAGATTGACTGGGTATTTGCTAAAATAGTACGTGGAGAAGTTGAAGCTAATGTATATAGCACGATACATAGTTATCATGACGGTATTATTTTAGGAACAAATTATTTATTTATTTATTTATTTTTTACGATTTGCTTTCACCTATACAACAAGGCTTATGCCTTATTATTATAGTATAGGTGTGTATAATATACAATTCAACAGTTGTGCATGCAATGTATAACTTACTATATATTAATATAAACGTTTGTATATGAATACAATTCAAATTAATGGCAATTAATGCAATTTTGGGCATTAACGGGCATTATAAAACAATATATATAGAACTCATGAAACTAATGCATGTTGTTGTATATATAAGTTTGTATGTAAGCATATATTTAAGGTGTATATGTATGTACTGATAAAATACAAGTATATAACTGTGATGAGCTAGTGTTTCTGTCATGATATTAATAGTTATAGTTTGTAATTAGTTGTAAAGCAGGGTTAGTTGTTTTTTGAATAGCTTCCGATTACATGTTGTCTGTATATGACCAGGTAAAGCATTCCATAATTTAATGCAATTTATAAAATATTGCCTTTGGGACCAGGAGGAGTAGTGTCTTATTTGGATAATTTTTTTCCCTCTATTACTGTTTGCAAAACTCGACACATCATACAGATACGTAGGTTTTTTTGTGTAGATTATCGCGTGAAGAAATATTAAGGCCTTCTTTTATTAATTTGCAGAAATTTACACTTGCTGCAATTAAGTGCCAACGTGTTGTTTGATGCCCATGTACTTACAGCTGCCAAATCTTCATTTATTTTAATAATACATTCAGGAATATTTTCATACTTTCCAGCAAAGTACAACTGGACATCGTCAGCATATATATGAACTTTGCAGTGTGTTATACAGCTTGGCAGATCATTTATATAGAGTGAAAACAGAAGAGGCCCCAGTCACGCCGAAGCTTCATACAGAGTACATTATGATTTACACTATCAAATGCCTTGGTGAGATCAAGAAGAACCAGGAAAGCTGTATTACCTTCATCCACCTTTACACGTATATCTTCTGTAATTTTAATCAATGCAGATGTATCAATCAAATTATGTTGCATAAGATAACGATGGATTTGGTTATATAACAATTTTTCAAATACTTTAGATAAGTATGGTAGAATGGCAATAGGCCGATAATCATCAACCTTCTTCGGCACAGGAATTATTTTTGCCTGTTTCCATTTTATTGGAAATGAACTCGTTGTAATAATAGTGTTTATAATATGCGTGATGTATGATAATATATTAGGTAATAACATCTTAATAAATTTAGGATGTATATCATCAAGACCAAAAGCATTAGATTTAACGCTAAGACAAGCTTCAAGTACATCTTCTTGGCTAACATTACTTGTACAAAAAAGTGCTATTGTGCTATTGTTTTGATCTATTTCATTATTATTATTATGATTATCACAGCGTACATTGCCAATAACGTTGGGTTGAACTGGTATATTTGTAAATTTATAGTTGAGTTCATTAACATCCAGTTCGATTGAACTACCAACTTTTTTACCATTTACCCCTAGGTTTTTTATCATGATCCATAACTCCTTACCCGACTTGGTATTTGTGAATTTATCCGAATAATGTTTTGCTTTTGCTGCTTTAATTTTCGCATTGACATTTCTTCTGATTTGTTTGTATTGAGTATATAATGCATTCATTCTATATCTCTTCCATCGCTTATAAACTTCATTCCGTTGTAATATTAATGCTTTTATTTCATCGTTAAACCAATGTGTATTGCGCTTTACAGGGACTATATACTTTACTGGGACATATTGATTAAAAAGATAATTTATTTATCATCAAAAAATTGCAATTTTTCATCAACATACGGCAAATAATGTATGATATCCCACGATATTACTTCCACTGCAGTACAAAGTCTAGTGTTATTAATACTTGCATAATCTCTATAACAAATGCTAGTGTGCTGATGAACATGTTCAAAATTATACGTAAGCATTATTAGATCGTGTTTAGAGAACATTGGGGCTGACAGCTGTTCATATAACAGGACCTTTGTGGATTCGCATACAATAAAGAGATCAAGGAGTGTTTGAGTTGACTGTGTAAAGTGCGTCGGAATTATAGTATTTACAATATGCAAATCAAATGCTCCCATATCATCTGCAAAGGTATTTTCTGATAAAATGTCACAGTTAAAATCACCAGCAAGAACCAAGTCGGTATAATGGGGTGTTAAATTTTCAAGTGCTGTTAGAAAAGGACCAAAATCAACTGCTCTATGAGGCCGGTATGTATTACCTATGAGTACTTTAGAAGAGCTGTTATACACTTCAACGAAAATAAATTCAACCTGTGTAGTTGGTTGTGATTTACATACAATTTTGCATTTTAGACTACTTTTAACATAAATTGCAACACCACCTCCATGAGTAACGCGATCATTACGAAACACTTTGTACCCTTCGATCATAACAGTAGCATCTGGAACGTCCAAATGAAACCAAGTTTCAGAAACGCATATAATATCAATTCCAGAGTCTTCAAACAAGAAACGTAACTCATCCAATTTGTTATTTAAGCTTTGAGCATTTATGTGTATGATTTTTAAACCTTGTTTACGATTAGCAAGAATACGTATCATGGTAAATAAACAGATTTGAAAATTGCTCCCTAAATATAACTCATTGTTTGTATACATGAGTTTCTAATTAAAAAAACGAGTTTAACTGCTCGAGTTCAGTTACAGGAATTGCATCATTACTATCATTTGTTACGATATGGACTATACCTCGTACAACAAATACACGCTTCACTTTGTTTTGTTTTTTGGTCTTGTATGCTGCTTTAAATATGTTGTAATTGTGAGGTGTTAAATTTTCATCAATGTAAAAGCGTGTATCACTGTCTATACCAATTTGTTTTAAACATAATGATGACTTTTGATTTCGTTTTAAATCATTTATATTACGTAATAAGAAGTCGCGGTCAAAAGGTGTGTTAAATTTGACAATTATAGGACTGTCAGGTGTATTTGCACTTATACGATAGATCGATTTAAATTTTGGCACTTGAATTCTTGCCAACTGACATATATTCCATAGAACCTCGTTCAAATTTTCATTTTCATTATATGGTATACCGTTTATACGTATATCATTGGCAACTGCAACATTTTCTTGCTTGAGTATACGTGTTTTTAACATTTCTATCTCTCTATCATTAGTTGCCATTTCAATCAAGCGAGTAACGTTAGTGTTTATATATATATATTTATGCAGATATATATTTTTTTTTTTAAGTGCAATATTCGCTTAATACAATCCCACTACACTTTACAAATTATCGATCACCGAACCAAACACCCAGTCCAATAATAGTTCTTTCAGCGCAAACACTATAGCTTTAAAAACCATATATGTTCCAATAATAAAACAACGCTCAAAATATTAGACTTCAACGTGAAACAAATAAAAACCTTGAGAGCAGAAACAAAGCACAACCGCACTCGATGAGAGCAACCACTTAAGTTATATTAAATTATTTTTAAGTGTGTATATACATATTTATGTGTTTACTATTTTTACTGTTATATGTTTTTACTATTTATAAAGTATTAAATATGAATATGAATATATTTTATTAAAATAAAAAAATAAAAAATTTTAATAAAATTTTTGATATATTCGTAATTCGTAAGTACATGAAATAGTCATAATATACATAAATATGGCAATAGGAACTTATTTTTTAGAGGGTTATAAAAGGTGGAGGGTATTTAAGCTTCGGTCTTAACCGAACTTTTCTTACTTATTAATTTTTTATTTAATTTTTATTCTTAAATACACTTCACATGTGATCGTGGGTATACACAGTTTTTGATTCTGATCAAAAATATATACTTTATGGGGTCTCTGATGCCTCCGTCCGATGATGAAGAATGAGCCCAATGGTTACATGCCACGCCCTTAAAATAGATTCAGTCCAAAGTAATTCAATCTTTTATACTTGATTTCAATACCAATTAATATTTAATAATAATTTTATATTTTTGTACAAAGTGAAACAATAATCTCTTTAATCATAACCACTTATAAAAAATAATCCATCCCTTATACTAAATACGTATGAATAAAAATCAATTATTTTAAATTATAAATAAATCATTTGTTATGTAGTATATGGAAAGGGATTTTATCCGTATTATAAGATAATCTATTTAGAGCAAAAATCGAAAGAACAAAGCACGAATATGCATTATCGTGAAATGAGTTATGACAATGTATGTGTGTATATGTATGTACATATATCATATCACTTAATAATGTTGATACATAAAGGAAATATACATTTTTTATAACGGAAACTTGTTGCACAAAATGTATCAAATACATGATTTATGCTTTTGTCATATTCGTAATTATCGCATTAATCACACACAATGAGAGGTAAGTTGTTTATAAGTGTGTTAAATGTGCAACATACGTTATCTTATTAACTGTCATTGCAACGTACTAGTTGAAAGTGAGATTTTTCCTGCGTCCATTTTAAATGCCTCCCAAGCAAAGTTTGTGTATATTTAATTATATTTTTAGATAATAAGAGATGTTATAAAGTTGAAAAAAATGCCTTTTATTGCTTTAGGACAGGCTGCTCTAATCTTTTTATATTTTTCATAAAAGACTGGATCATACATAAAAAATTATTGAACAAAGTTTCCTTTTTTGTTTCTGTCATACTGCACAATTGGGCTTTTGTCAACTAAACGATTTATTAGTCTGACCTGACTTTCAATTGGGACGATTTTTGTGCTAGCCTTTCAAAAGCACTTTTCTTCTTTGCCTGTGACATGTCATGGTAATGCATGCATTTTCTGCCAAGCTAAACAGATTTTATCCAAAATCTCATATAAAAGATAAGCATCATGGACACATACACACTTGTGGGCACACCCTTGAAAAGTTGCCGCATCTCTCATATGTTGAGCCGGCTATACATTGCGCACACGTACACACACACATGCAACACATTTGCCATTAGTGACTTTATGCACATAAACACACACGACTTCTCTCACATTTCCACCACTTTAAAGTATTCTCGGTTCATAATTATTTTTTGCTCTTTTTTTACCTTTCACATCATAGTATCAGGTACGTTACGTTGACATTCCGTTTGCAACGCCCAGAAGCTGTCGTCAGAGATCCTTCAGAGTAAAATTCTTGTCGGTGTCTGTCCGTGTGTCTATTATTTTATGATACCGTCCGCATCCGTTGCCAAAAATTGATCTGTCAGCTTCAAATATTCAGTCATGCAGTTGAAATTTGTTGAGATCTGAAGTGCTAAAACGAAAGACAGTTCTATACGATATTACCCATATCTACACAATCTAGGTCTTATTTACACTTAATCTCAATTGTTAGGACACTTTTTGTATACTGTATATAGATCTGCAGGGTACTTAAGTTATGGCCAAAGCCAAATTTAAACTTCTTCATTCATTACATTTGCTTTGTGAATAGATTTGTAAGTGGGTGATGGGCAGTGTGAAGAGCTGCTATTTTTGCTTTAAACACTTGTAAAATAGAATGCTTAGTAACTAAATTAGTACAAGTAATAATCTGGAATAATTTGAAGTGAGGAGGGGGAGTCAGTGCCAACTTCAGGGTGGAAACGAATTAATTTCGAAATTTTGGAGTCCATTAGTTCATCAGAAAAATTTTAAAGTAAATTTATAGTAATTGTTGTCAAGTAAGCGCTAAAGCTTCTTTCGAAATAGAATCGCACTCTTCGAAGCCAGGACTCGAACTATTTATTGCCTGAGCTAACTTTGGGATGACTCCTGATTAATTTCGTAGGAGTATTGAAGTTACTTTGGAGTGATTGAACTGTTTTTGAAACGGTGTTTATGAGAGCACTTCTATTTGTGTCACTCTTTGACATTTCACATCAGAATCTTGAGTGTTAAGCTGTCTTAGACTTCTTTTCGAATCTGGAATTAATAGTTAAATAGGCGGTTTCCGTGTTCTTTAAATAAAAAAGGAAAATTTTTAGCTTTTGTTTTTTTTTTCAGCGGTATTTTACGCATTGGGTAGGTGCTTGAGGATTATTAAAATTGTTAATGGAAGATGAAAACGCTATTAACGCGGAAGAAAGTACCTTAAACATTGCAGTCCATTTTGTGGTGTTAGTCAGAAATTCGTCTGTACACATACTTATTGAGGCCTTGCTGCACATACTTTTTCATTACACTTCCTTTACACACATCCACCAAAAATAGTGTTTAGAATGTTAGGTTGTAAGTTTCCCATATGCATACAGCACATATGTGCATGTGATGTAAGTTTTGCAACATATTCATATTAAAATAATAAAAAATGCACTGACCCTGCAGTAAGCATGTCGACTGATTTAATGGACTTTGTGTGGTCGTTATTGTTTTTTGCGCCCCTTTGTATGATCTCTCTAAAATAAAACGTATTGAAAGGGAACAAGTAATAAGATAAAAATAAACAAACAAAAAAAACATTTTCAATTTTGTGAACTCAAAGTGAATACCCTCGCCACGGAGAGGCTTAAACTTTGTGTCAATGTTGCTGGTTCAGCACAGCCGGCAATCGACTATATACATACTATGTATGTTTAGGTTATTATTATTGTTGTTGTTGTGTTAAACTAATAAACCAGGATTTCCATATATTCATTCAACAACTTTGCCGACGTAAACCAATCGCTCTCACTCCCTAAATAGGGTGCATTTCCTTTTCTATGTACACATCCGTTTGTTACATAGAATCCTATAAAATATTCGTCTGCAATATTTATATATGTAAAAGCATGAGGATACAAAGGGTACAAAACAAAAAGAAAAGAAAAAGGAAAAAACTTAATAAGGAAAGATCTCATAAAATGTGTTTATTATCAAATCTCGAAATATGTTTTACGATTTCATTCAATTAGAGAGTGTGAAGAAAAAAGAACGTTCAAATCAAATTTCGAATATTCTATTGCCAGCCAGTTCTTAGTTCTTATGAATGCAAAAGGATATTTAAGAGTTCTTTAACAAAATATTTAGGAGTTATACAAGGCATTGTAGAGCAGGACCCTTCAATATTTTTGCAATTACCGCACAGCTTATAATTACTATTACAACTACTTCATATGAATGGTTTGGCATGATGTGAAAAGTGCATAACTAAGTATATAAAAAAAGTGTTGGCATGTGTAATTACACCTGGCAACTCTGCACGACGCTAAATGTTGATAAAACCATCGAAAAGACAGGGAAAAGCCGTACATTTGGTTTAAGGTAAAGCTTGGACAACGCCGCTTATTTGTACGAAATAGTAATAAATACTGTAATAAGTAAAAAACTAAGTTGTGGGCCACACTTACCAGAAAAATGCTCTCTAATCATGTTCTAAGTAAGAGTTCTTGTAAATGGTGGGTGTGTACGTCCCCGAACGCACCCATTTTTAGCTCATCGATAGATAGATGTGTGCATCAAATGTGCATTTAAATTTGTTACAATAGCTCAACTTTTGTGTCTGATAGGTAGATTTTTGTCGATTGCATGCACCGATGTTGTCCAATTTAAACTGTGTAGGAACAACTCAGTTGGACATTTCAAAATTTACGATGGTGAGAGTGGTAACATAGTAACCTTAATGTGTTTGGTGTAAAATTTTCTGTGGAACCGCAGCAGCGAACGATAAACAAGCGAAAGCCTTAGGTTACCAACCGCTGAGGTGTACACACTATTGATTCACCAAACATCAATAGAGTTTTTCGTATGGTTGCTATGGTAGCGTTAGGGGTTAAACCTTCATGTGTTTTGTAATAATAATGAAGTTACATACAAACAAAACTAACTGCATTCACAACAATCAAATTTGTTCGTTCACAAGAACGAGAAACACGAAAACAACCAATTTCGATTCTATTGATTATCTATGGAATAATGAATATACATGAGTTTCCAAATGTTCACACAGACTGTTTGTCTGGGTAGTAATTAATGTTAATTGTTTTTAATTTTGATCATAGTACGATTTCAATTCTATTACTTCAAATTCAATTCTATTATTTCAAAGATTCAATGAGCTATTTGTAACATTGTAAGCAAACAATTACGCCTTCAAGAATGCCACATAAACATAAAATTTTGATTCTTTTTAATCCTAAATAACAAAATTTAAAATAAAGACAGTAATGGATATTAAAACCTAATTTAATGCAATTTTTAGGAAACATATTGGTCTCTTGTTTTTATTTCTCTTCATCAAAATTGGTAAATTATTAAGAAGCATTTGTGCCTATTCCAAATTTTCTGGAGAGGATGGTAGATTATGTTATCCTTTAAAATTTTGCGTAATAACTAAGAAAATCGTGATTATGACTCAGGTAAAATCTTGAATATCCTCCACTTCTAAATACCAAATCCCTTTCTTGTTGCTTGTTTGTCTGTCCAAATGTCGGTCTATTGGTTGCGTGCGCAAGGTTTTGGTTACAGTCTTTTGATGAAATTGATACGAAGACATGTCTTGGACCAAAGAAAGAAAATATTAAGAATGGTTTGAATTAAATAATTTTTAGGATTCCTGCGTTAAACAGATAACGCCTCTATAACGAAAATTTCGAAATTCTTAACACTTTTTTATATTATTAGATGTGTCAATGGGTAAGATCGACCAATTTTCGAACCCCTGTAATATATGGCAATGCCGTTTACGAATAGAGCAAAACTATTTATAGCATCATTTGTGGAAATTACATATTTCTTTATAACCAAAGTTGAGTAAAGAACTAAAATTTCAGCTTACAATGAATGACTAAGTGAGTTCACCTACGGCATTGATAATAAAGAAAAATCCAATAAAATCGAAAAAGGAAACTTCTAACATCAGCTGACGTTTAAACTCAATATCAATTCAAGAGAGAATAAATTTTGAAAATTTATAAAAGTTTTTCCACGAAGAGCTACTTTCGCTAAACAATGGATAGGTGATATAAAGGAAGGCAGGCGAAAAAAAATACAAAAAGTAAAACAAGTTGAAGGAGAAAATTTGAGTAAACTTCACTTCTCAAATTAAAAAAGACTTTACAATAAAAAAATCTCACAAAGTTCAATGAAAATATGTCAAGAAAAAATGAACCAATATTTATGTATATTATAGTTCCTAATATGAATATGAAATGTATGAAAAGTTATTTAATCTCATACCTAATACAAAATCTACTTATTTTTGTTCGTGGCTTTGCTTGTTGTCATCCACGTTTTGAAGAATGCAAATAATGTAAAACATATAAAGCGCCTCTATTGCGCTGTATTGAAGCCTTAAAATGACACAATAACAATATGAAAAAGAATGTTCCAATATATCTCGCTATATATTGATGAGTCTATATCTATACCCATGTTATGCATTTTAAGCATGAAGATGAAGTTGCCGCGACAGAACATCACAACATCGAAAATCAAAGAAAAAAATTCGAAAAATCCAATAAATTTTCGTTTAAAGGAAAAGGAAAAATGTGGTTCCTACGCATACACTAACCAACCATAAATACCCAGAAGGCTCTCTAACACAAGAAGGCAGATAATAAAAAACGAAACGAATAAGTGAAACATAGTTGGTAAGGTCAACCATTGAATACCTTATTAAAGCTCAAGCTTCCTTTATAAGCAGAATAATTCTCAAAAACATTTGGTGGAAAATAAAAATATTTCACTTTTAAACTATTTAAACACATAATTTGTAATTAAAATTCCTCACGCAAAATATATGTACTGGAATATTAAATGACTAATTATTTCAGGCAATGAATGAAAGTCAATTTTTGGATCACATCTATTTAACTAATTCAATCGTTTTATACATTTTTTTCGTTATTTTTAAAATTTCAATATAAAAATTATTTTTAAAGTCCTTATAAATACACCTACGTTAGAAGGTCCCAGTTGTGAGAAACACCGCAAACTCTGAACAAAATTGAAACTGCAAAGAAATAGAAAGTTACCTGACACTCAAAGACTGCAGAAGAACAGATGGAATCAGTCAATAACCTGCGCTTTAGGAAAAACCACTCAAATTAATTGCAGTCAGATTTCTTGACATTATTTCTTCACTTATATGTCATTTCATCTGGATAGGTCTATTCGTTTTCAGTACTCTAATTTAGACTTTGAGATATTTAGTCAAAAATTTTGTACAGACAGTTATAATGTCTGAACGTAGTTCCCTATTTGAATTGTACAAGCACGACTAGGAGTCAAGCCCACAATCGATAAAAATGTATTTACATACCATATAAATTGAGCTATATAGTTAAAATTTAGTACGAATATTAACATATAATCTATCTATCTACGAACCAAAAATGAGCGTTGTCGGATAACGATTTACGAAACCTGGTTCAGTGCAATTTAGCTCTTTTATTCATTAGGGCACATAACTAATATTCAACAACTTTTATTAAAAATATATAAAATTTGTCACTTTTCTACAACGAATCCAAAATTTACCCCTTTCTATCTATTTTCAATTCGAATCAGTTGTTTTGCCAAAATAACTGCATTTTGAATGAAATTTTTCATTGGCAAACAGAGTGGTAAGCATCCACTTAAATTGCCATCACCATCGACCACAAGTAGTGCAGAATACAAATATTACATATATAAACAGTGACAAGTAAACTTGTAAAAAAGAACCCAGGGCGAACATTTTTTTTATCGTTAATATATTCGATAAAGGGAAGAACTTTGGCAGCATATTATGCAAGCATTTTTGAGTGACTGTTAATATTTCAATACTCTTGTCTGACTACGCGATGATTATTATGTGTAACGTTTTATGTTTTTTTTTTTTAGATGGGAGGAAGAAATAAGTGTTAATTCAACTGAAAATAGTATCGACGTTACCGGCTCAACATTCATTATAAAGAATTTTACTTCAAGTAAATTTTAAATGATTCTAAATGTAATAACAAATCATTCTATAAAATGTACAACCTTCTTGGGAATGTAGAACAAAATGTTTTCTGTATTGCTACCATTACAACCATTTATCGTGTATATAATATATAATATAATCCTTTATTTATAATAAAATTCATTCATTTGTAAATTATGAACTATTTGTGTTGTGGTATAAAATTATAAACACTGCACTAAACTATAAGCGCAAACTCATCTAATAAAATGAAATGAATGTGAGCGGAACTGTTCCTTTTCCTAATCTCCGCTTTAAGGTGAGAAGGTGCACTAAGTTTATTATTGTGTTTGCAATTATAAGAAGTGGGATTCGGAGATGGAATGATGATGGCCGTGCGTCTGTCTGCTAAAAAGCTTACAAAACTTGATCAATTTATTTGAAATACTTATAAACTTGATCAAGAAATATATCCATGGATGTGGGGAAACGGGAGAAAACAAACAAAAAACAAAAAATTGCAAAAATCTCTTCTCAGTATCCTCTTGAGGCATGTAATAGTTGCGTAGTTTTGTTAATCTTACATTCTAATAACAAATGTGAAGAGTGTCTGAAATTTGGTCTGAGTCACTCTTTCCTTTCGGAATGTGGTATATATGTAAAACCATTTACCACACATTTTAACATATACAAATATTTTACTATTATTATTTTTAATAGAAAACACATACTACACATATGCGCACAAATTTAATGAATAAATAAACATCATTTAAAAAGCCACAAATTATATAAAGCATTTACAGAAATGGCTTATATCAACTGGTATAACTAAATTACAATACATTCAAGTGATGATAAAATGTATAAAATATAAATGATGTATAAAATGAAAATTTTTCATTCTCATCCGGGTACATGGAGTAAAATTGTGCTGCACATGGGGTAAAATTGGCAAACTATGAAACAATTGCAAAAATAATAACTCCGAATAAATAACAACAACAAAAACCAATAGGAAGAAAAAATGAAGTTAGGCTAAATTTTAAATACTTTTGTGCAGAAATTAAAAAAAATATAAAAAATTTGTTTCACCCTGAGGGCGCGACCTTTCATGGATTTTGTCCAATTCAATTTCAATATTAACCTGCGTGCGACAACGAATATTTTTACTAAGTGTGGTATCGATATTTAAATTTCTGCAAACGGAAGGCAGACAGACAGACATAAATCAGTTTAAAAATTTTATTTCTTTGTAGATATTGCAGACAATTGGACAAAGTATCTATATGTTCTGATTTCAGCTTGACCAGATTGAAGGTTGTAATGAATTAGAAAATTGTGAAAAATTAACATTTGTCGACTGGAGGGATTGAACCTAGGTTTGACAAACTGATTATGTTCCACACCCCAAGTTGTAACAAGTCGAACAAATTTAGATGTGTATGTGTGCTTAAACAATATTTTGCTAAATAGAGCTCATTCTCTCTGCATTGCAATTTTATACTTCTGCCTTAACATATGCAATAAAAAATTTCTATTTCAGTTCATAACTACTGGCAGGCCAGTCAGTGTGTATGTGCTGGGTTAAATAAAATTGGCATTGCACGCCATTGAGGGAGTGATCATCTGTCGCTGTTTACATTTACACATACATACAATAAATGTAAATGTTCGAATGTAATTTTTTGTTTAAAACTGTACGGTACAGAAAAGTTTATTCTTTATGTGCAGGCTAACTATTAGTATGTTTTTTTGGAATTAGAAAATGAATATTTTCAATAAATTTTCATTTCGAATGTGATATAATTATATATCAGACCTTCAGAGTCGAGCATTTTTCACAGGTATGCCTTTATAGTAATTTGGACCTGTGCAGCTATCTACAACGATGCTTTTAGAAATTGGATTTGCCTGCATCACTACCGTGCAATTTAAAAGCAAGTGGTTTAGGGGATTATATCAAGTCGGCCTCAGCGACTGTAATATTTTCATTTGTTTTATTATAATATGAATGAAACTTTCTCACAATGATAATAATTTTGTAAATGTTGTTAATTTTCGTAAAAGATAACACGAAACTTTCCTAATTCTACTACATTGACAGGCTGATGGCTTACAAAAGTTACAAGAGTTTGCTTTAAGATATATTATGCATTGTACGGTGAGGTAGTGGCCACAAGCCATGAGGAATTACTTATTTGCAACACTAAGAAGACAAATTTGGATGAAATTTTTTTTATCAAACTTTATGTTTAAATTTTTTCTTGCTAAATAAAAACTTTAAAATTATGTAAATCTGCTGGAGGATGAAAACTGACTTTGGCAAAATTTAATTCTTTACTGTCTTCGGTACGTATTTTACAGTTTACTCGAGTTATAAATCTTGCTTTTCAGGCATTTTCAGGTCACAACGTTACGGTAATATTGGAATTTATTTTTCACACTACTGCACCTGAAATATTTCTATGAGTACTCGTGCCTGTGCTGGAATAAAGAATGAGAGATATGAAAAATATGCAAATAGTAAAATAGCAGCTACCACCATATGTTGAACCAGATAAAAACCACATGAGAGGAATTTTATAATATAATCGGCTATCTCATATTACTTACATGGCATTTTAATTATCATTTGATAGTGATTTTTATGTATCAGAAAATTACGTGACTTGGGCCAAATCTTAAATACCCTCCACAAATACATACAAGCGATGGCAGAAGTGTCCGTACGAAATTTTTGCTTAATATCTCCAAATTTATGATTGTGAGAATACAATACAACAACAGAGAGACACGACATATGGACATACACGTCTAGATCGAGTCAGTTTTTGGTGCTGATCGAGAATATATATAAACTTTGTACGGTTTCTGATGGCTACTTTTGGGTGTTGCTATTGGAATGCTAAACTTAGTAAACCCCGCACCTTATTTGGAAGGTATAAAAACTAGTTTCTAAAAAAATGATTAAAAAATATTTATTTATATGAAAAGTGATTTTAAGCACTACGTTCTAACAAGAACATGGATGGAATTCAATTACCTACTCATACTTATATTTATAAAAGGAAATATGTAAATAATGAAATCTATGTAAAACTAATTACTATAATTATGAACAAATTTTAAATTAAAATTTTATACTCTTTAAGGTTGTTACCGTTCGCACTAAGAATTATTTACGTCAGCATCAGTCTGTTGTGTATTGATACATTTTCTATTTCTATAAAACATTAATTAATTAATACCGTTTGCGTTAGTGAAATGAATTCAAGCATCAATTATTATGCTAAACAAAATAATTTTTTCCACAAAGAAGGCGGAGGTGCAGGCAAAGCTTCAGGGACTAAACCATCCCAAATTGCGGTGTCGAAAACTTCTTTGACTTTGTACTGAAATATATG
The DNA here is from genome assembly GCA_949710015.1 of Crataerina pallida. Classification (NCBI taxonomy): domain Eukaryota; kingdom Metazoa; phylum Arthropoda; class Insecta; order Diptera; family Hippoboscidae; genus Crataerina; species Crataerina pallida. The sequence goes on from OX453291.1 coordinate 18,601,248, forward strand.
AAAAAGAGAGGAAAATTAAACAATTAATATATAAAAATAAATATATTAATTAAAGTCATGCGTTTAAGGAGCACATAAAAAACTAAAATTGAAAATTACTAGATAGTACTCGGAAACGTAGGCATATGGAAACGGACGGAACGACATTCTTGATAAATTACACATAAAGTAACTTAAAGACCGGAAATGTCATTATGGAGAATACGTATATAATACACGTTATATTTTATGATATGTAAGAATTAGTTTTACTTCAACTATTTTAGGAGAGAGAAGAAAGTAGTGTAGGACAGTGCTGCGCAAACATAAAATCACGAGCCTTTTGTTATCATTGGTCAAATCAAAATTAAAAAACTTGACGATGAAAACTTGACAAAATATTATTTGTCGTACTAGTTACTGCTGAAATAATAAAGAAAGCTAGTGTTTCTGTACGCACTAGCCTGAGATTACTTTATTAACCTTAAAACGCTTGAACAGGCTTGGAGTTGGGTACTCCACAGAGGAAGCATTACTTTTTGAATTAGATCCAACCGCGTCTTTTCCAAATTATAAGGGCCACTACGACAAGGTGTTTTTTACTTTAACTTACGCTAAGAGGTCTTCTGATTTTAAAAGTAAGAATTCGAAAAACCTGTTTGTTCATCATTGGTGTAGAATATAAGGTATAGACAAAGGTAAATAAATTTACATGTAGAAATTAATTTCGAAAAAGTTTCTCAGGGGAGAAAAGTTTAGTTACAACGTAAACTGAAATGTGTTTTGTTTTTGTTGCTTTTCCAAGCTTAACGAAAATCTGTTGACATTTTAAGGATACAGAACAAGTAAAACTATATATATATATAAATTTTTATATATTGGTTTATGTAATAGTTACGGTACAGAAAGTTAGACGGATACGGAAAATACTTTTTTAAAAGAGTTCGCAAAACTAACAAACCCGATTAGATTTCTTTTTCTCCCAAAATTAATTAAATTTCATTGTTACAGAGTTTTCTTGTAAAGTAAAACGTAACGTGTAATTAAAAGTGTCTCAAAGTAGTGACAAGAAATGCTTAGACGTAAAATTCTGAGCATTAGCAACAAATGCAAAAATAAGTTGATATATACACAAAACTTTTGTGTGCAATTTTTAATTCGAAATTATAAAAAATCAGTTAAAACATAGCCAGCCGGCTTTCTCTTCTTTACAACACACACCTGTTAAAGCATGTACGTATATTCACTAACACTTAATACTGCCTTGAGGCTCTTAAGGTACAACTTCAAAGAAATATCTTTTACACAAGGGAGATAATGAATCAAACCAGAATAAGAGTGTTTTTGAAATACACTTTTAATGCATTTATACTCTCTACCTTAGTGATGAGGGTTTGATATAATGTTTGCAACACCCCGAAATATGCCTCAAAGACTCTACTCTATATCAGCATTAAAATTTTAGTCCTTCCGCCTGTTTGCTGTTGGAACTTTTATAGTTGATGAAATCTGATCCTAATGTGTCTAGTGTCTGTACGTAGGTCCAAATTTAAACAATTGGCTAAAATTGTCCAAAACCAAAACACTAGCCCTTCTATCCCTCTAATTTAATCTTTCCAACTACTACCGGGACTGCACGTATAGTCACCTGGTTATATGAAAAAGAGGGCCATGCACAGAGTCGACAAAAATCTCACGCTGCCACTAAAATTTATGAAGTTTATAATTAAGAAACCTATCGATCTTCTGAAAAAAGCGCGGTCGAATAACGAACTTGTAAGTTGAAACGTATTAAGTACATTGCTACAGTTACAGGACGTAATTAGTAAAGTTGCTTATGTGTACAAGTTTCTCTAAAAAGTTTCTTATAAAACAACAACAATTAAGTTTTTCGACGCAATATACACAATTCAAATTTTAAAACTTTGTCCACTGCTATCTGTGAAAGAATAAAATACAAACAAATGTGGAAAGGAAAAACATAGCATGACATAGCAATGTTGTAGAACATCTTAAAACCATTCAACACTTTGAATAAAACGATTGCGCCCTAAAATAAAAACATCTATACAGAATGTTGTTTAATGCAGAGACGTAGTTGGGTATTAACATTAGGGAGGTATCACAAATTTAGAAAATTTGAGGAGGAGTAATTGTCCCCTCGGCCGCCTCAGCCTTGTTGTATTGTATTTAAAAACTTGCGAAAACATTACGTATAGCTTGGTCCCAAAGAGGTACACCACCTATGTTTATTTTAAAATTGTAGGCGTGACACATATTCAATGCGCTTTTTGCTATATACTGCCAAAATATGTTGTGTCCAATATTACGGATCACCCTCATATTTGAAATCTACATAAAACAGATTTCTTTTGTAAATTGAGGGCGGTTTCCTTATCCGAACCCGTTCATTTATACCGTGTATATAAAATTTTACTTTTGTAACGTAAATTTTGTGGTTGTGGGAAACTTTGGTTAACCGTGGATGTGGGTGCTGTTAACCTATTTTAATTATTCTAAATCGAGTACACGGACATCGTTAAATCGTTACAAATTTTGACGTTATTCAGTAATTACAAACAAAATGTTGTACTTAATATAAAACCATTACGTGTGGAGATTATGAAAATTACAATATTTTTCAAAAAAAGGAAGGTTTTCATATAAAAATGTATTACAAGGCTTTACATAAATAAATAGAACAGATGAATAAAACACATGAACACAACACAAAAGTACTAACTAAAGACTGAACCTCATAAATATACATACCTGCGTGGCTGATGAGGTTTCAATATATTTTGCCCCAATTGTTGTGGCCAGATCCCAAGCATCCGCATATGAAATTGGCTTCTCTCCATTCGACTGTTTTTCCAAACAAATATATCAAATAATCGACACGAGCACATGAAAAACAAATATTTGTTGTTCAGGTGAAAATATGAATAAATAATATGAAGCGCACATTATAAATACCATGTGGCTGAAATCGAATATTGCATAAGCAACTTCTTCAATATTTTTATACCCTCCACATAAGATACTCCCTGTTTAAGTCTGTCGATGCAGTGTGCAGCTTGGCTGCATTTTATTCGATAGCAACTGCACGCCTGCAATCGACAGATAGTTCCATCTTTACATTTTTATATATAAAGCTGTCTTCCGTTTTAGCTCTTACTTAAAAAACCAAAGGAGTTGCACTTAACTTTCGCGGTCGCGCAGATTGAAAAGATCTTTTTGATTTTGTGTTCTTACTCGCCGAGTTTTTCCTATTACTTTATATTTTGTTCCATTACTTATTGAGTAACAGTGTAAAAATATTGAAATTATTATATTATGGTAATATATTCCGCATTCCCTATACTAAAGTGTATATCTACACGTATATATTAAATAAACCCTATCACTCAAACACCCCCCGTATATCAAGTTTGTTATTCCGTTTGCAACAAACGTGAAAGATCCCAAAAAGTATATATATTCTTGATTAACATCAAAAACCGAGTCGATGTAGACATGCATGTCCGTGTGTCCGTCGGTTGTCGGCATTCTTACGTTGGTAAATTTAAAGATATTAAGCTGAAATTTTGTACAGACAATTTAATTTTTAGAACGCAGATCGCTTTTTAGAATGGGAAAAATCGCTACCACGCTAGCCACGCCCACAATCGACCAAAATCTATTTATGTGCCACAAAAATTGAGCTATAGAAATATTGAAATTTGGTATTTTAGTTATTTTATTTAACGATTTGCCAAAAATAGGCATGGTCAGGTGACATGCACGTTCAAAATAAAAAAAAACCATACTCAACATAAAACTAAACTTGCAAGCTGACATAATAAAATATATAGATATATCTGCCAGGTAGATGTGGAGGATATTTAGGAGTTGGCATAAGCCAAATTTAGTTTTCTTACTTGCTTATCATAATAATACAACAATAATATTTATCACAATTTATTTTTATACCCACCATCGTAATGATATAGGCGTGTATTGGTTTTGTGTAAACAAGAAAGAGGCTATGGATATGAAAGTCCTCCTCTAAGTCTGTGAGAATAAGCGCGTTTGGATAACGTAGGCGCTTGGAGTGGATAGTTAAAAATATGTATAACATAACGGACGCTGAATTCAGGAGCAGCAACAATGGTGGGTGTCATAGATTTGGCGTATTCCTATGCCTCTCCTTACTTGGTAAATAAATAAATAAATACACAATCTAATACGTATTTAGTATGAGATAATACTGTCATGCTAAATATAGATCATAATTATCTCTTTGGCAGTACTTGCTATTCGAAAAAACAAGCCAATATTTTACATGAATATAACAACGTTATTATATTGTCCAAGTTACATATATTTTTATGTGAATGCGTTTATTATAGATTGTATAACTATTAATTGTTTGTATATGTATATATGTATATCCATACTTATACATATACATATAGTCATATTGAAACGAATTTTTAATTTTTTATTTTTTTAATATCTACAAACCTGCAGTTTATTCAGTACATTCGCATTGTGGCGTAAATCCGCTTGGGTGCCCACTAGGATCAATGCAGCTTTTGTTTTGGCAAATTTTGGTGCCCATTTCGTTTTAATTGCATGGAATGTATCCGGTTTTGCTACCGAAAAACACAATAGAAACACATCACTGTCGGGATAGCACAATTCACGTAACGGATCTAATGTATCTTGACCAGCCGTATCACATAGTGTTAGATGCACGGGATTATCATCGACCATGACATCAGCTTAATGCAGCAATAAATATAAAACAATTATAAATGAAACAATAACAATAAGTAAGAGACATAAAAGTTAACGAAATATTAAATCAAACAAAGGGATGGAATAAAACAAACACACTCAATGGCTGGCACTTATACTTCACACCACAAAAATAAAAGGAGTGCAGATGTTTGTATCTCTTAAACAGTCACATTTATCTTTAAAAATACCTATCGCGTCGCAATTTTTATATTCCTTTATGGCACCGTCGCGTCCTTTTGTCAAAGATTAAAAATATAATCGGTCCATTTTTCGGACACCTCGTCATAATACGTTCTACTTAAAAAAAAAATTATAATACGAATTTTTAATGATTTTTAATAGAATTTAAAAACGAAAATCAACTGAACCCATTTAAACATAAATTGTACTTAGAACTAAAACGTGAAGGATATTTTGTACAGTCAGGCATAATATGTTTATTTGCTCCATTTGAAAGTGAAAATAGCAGAAAAGCGAAGAAGTAAATAAAATGTATTAATAAATCAAGTGAAAATATTGAATTCGGTCCGGCCTTGACCCCTTTGAACTTAACTCCACAAAGAACGCTATAATTGTATAAATATGAACGTCAGTCATTATCAGGTACAGATTACTTCGTGAAAAGGCATTATATTGTACCAAACTTCATCGAAATATCTTAAAAACTGTGACCAAAACCTTGCGTACACATTTACTTGGATCCGCAACAGAGAGACGGACATGCTTAAATCGATTCAGAGAGGTTTTCTGAATCTATTTTAGAAAGATATTCCGAATCGATCGGTATAATAGAAGATAGGTCCATCTTTAGCCGTTTAGGAGTTACAAACATCCGCACAAACCCTCTGCCACAAATGGCGCAACGTATAAACGCAGGCAGACAAGCTGATATAACTGAATCAAATTCTTGATGATTTGTATATTTTAAAAGCTTTCATGTTACAAAAATCTTCACTTGGCGGGTATATTCTCGACTTCCATTAAATAAGATAAAATTTGCGTTTATAAAAGAAATTGATTACTACAAAGTAAGATAACATTAAAAGGAGTTGAAGATTTCAAATTATTATCTAAATTGAAAGGTTTTTAAAAGAAAAATTTTATTAGTATAATTTGTATTGATTCATGCTCTCTACCACCTCCGCCCCCTATTTGTAAAAATGCTCATGTCGTAAATTAAAAGCAATTCCACAACGACAACTGCAATAAATTACTTAGGAAAAGACAAACTGTGCTGATGTACAGGGCTCCGCTCCAAGGATTACGGGGCCAAAACAATGTGCAAAAAGCATTTTATATAAGATCCCAGGGATCAATAACTACTTTTTAGCAAACATAACATCAATGGGATACCAATCCATGGGCAATAGGCTGTCCGAAGTTGGGAGATCAAGTGATCGAGAGTCCTACCAAAGACTAAGTTTGGTACCGCGGGGTACTGGAGGCCCAAGAACTAAGGTTCTTGCCAGTACGTACTCTTATGCGCAGGGACGCTTAATTCCCTACAAACGTCTAATAGAGGGTATAGACGTAAAACACAAACTTAATGTACATATGTACAATAATACTTATGATATAGAAACGAAAAATATATTTGACCAAACAAGTTGTCACACAATGGAACATATTTCATAAGCAATTTATATATGTATGTACACATGAGAAAAAGTAAAATGTTGCATTACTTTCAAAACCATTTTAAAACACAGACTTAGTCTCAGGAATGTATAATTGTGTGAAGGAAAGACGTCACAAAAGTTTTCCGATATAAAATCGTTCCATATACAATAATTTGTATAATAGCATAGCATGGCTAAGTGTGAAGTAGTGGTAACTAAGTAGTTATGCTATGCTGTGCTGTTTATACGGAAAGTCAAACTATATTTCAATTAGTGTAATGAATCTTTTTTTAACGCCCATTTTAATGAGTTTTTTGTTTGTTTTTTAATAATTAATGATTAGTATGGAGCTTATTAAAGTGGTTCAGTTTAACCCTTTGCTACATTGTACCTGGCATATGGCTCGCAAAAGTATTAATAAAATATTATTAGTGCAATGTGTCATAATGTTTAATTTCCAAGTAAATGTGTACACATAGTGAACGTCCTTGGATAAGCATCCATAAAACCTTAACCCAACACTGTAAATAATGCCGATGTTTACCTATATACCGAGTAATATAAATATAAATACATCAGTATAATTTGTAAACATTGTGTGTGCACTAGTTGGCATTTACATCATTATAACAGTTTCAAAAGTAAACTTTTGTAATATGATACGTACATGTCAGGGAACAATTACTGTTAAAAAAAAGTTTACTTGTTTTTATACATGTGTAAGTAAATACAATAAGAGTAATGATATATCCTTAGTTACGGTTTGAGTTATATCGTCGTGTATACATATCTGCATTTGTATATATTCATATTTTGAGAATAAATTTAATTAGAAAAATAAATATTTAAAGAAAGGAAAATACGCCTAAGTCCCATAAGGCTTACATTTTTTCAAAACTTCCCGCCGTTTGTCTACACTACGACCGCTGGTGCCCAAGTCGCACAATTAGCCTAAACTTTGTAATTTCACACCCACCACTCCAAGGTGGTATTCATTCAGATTATATAAAACTTAATTTGATGGTCCTTGGAGGTATTCTTCTTAAAAATTTCAGCGAAGCTTTGACAAAGTGATATATACTCTTAAGCTTCGTGTAATGTGCACTAAAAACTCATTTCATTTATGTTTTAATGCTTATCAAATGTATACGAGGGTAGAACAAAATTAGTTGGCATCCTAGAGGAAACTTGTAAAATTTCGTTTCTTTATGTAGGGATTAGAAAATAGTTTGTCACGATTACAACGGACCTAAACAAGCAGGCAAAAAAAAGGCGACTAATTTTTGTACTACCCTCGTACCTCGTTCTATGTCATATGTATAATTTTATAATTTAAAACGAAAGATACGTAATAATAATTCAACCATTTTAAAAAAGGAAAATCCTTCAGGCTGTTCTGAGACTGTAACTCTCACAGGAAATTTTACTTTACTTTACTTTACTTAGTTTATATAGTATAGGTATAGGTAAGTGAAAACTGAGCGATTTTTTAATGCTTTATTCCATATGCCACCTTAAAAGCCAACCAATCCTTACCATTATAAATATCTGATGCTGTGGGCACATGCTCAACATTAAAACGGTTCTCCAAGTATGAGAGAATTAAATTCGTTTTACCCACCGCACAATCACCAACCACAACACATTTTATGCTAGCCTTGTCAATAAGCTTCGATAATATATGTGCTGTAAAAATATACAATAAGAGAATTTTTGCATTTTACACTAGCGGGTAAAGTAAAAAATGAACATAGTTATTAAATATTTTTATCCCCCTCTTACCCTTTGTTGTTTTCTTTTTTTTGCAAAATTTTTTTAATAAAAACTTTCGAACACTTTTTTGTTCCCTTGTACTGCTGTCATTGGTATCACTGCTGGCATCGTCGGGTGCTAGTGAACTGGTATCCCAACTATTGAATTTGGTGTGCTGTAAATAAATAAATAAGAACGGTTTCGAGAAATGGAATGCTAATTTAAACCAACAAATTATGTATTGAATTGGTTCACAATGACATTTTTGAACAGAATTTCACTCTTGTTCATGATTTAATGGTTTTGGTTTTATTGGAAATATCATGCAATAAATTTTAGGAAGTTGAGTTTATCCCATGTTAGCTATTAATTTTATTTATTTTTATTATTGTTTACAGCTATAGCTTAAAAATGTATTATTGGACATCAAAAGTGCAACATTAATACCTTGTATTTAAATCATTATAACTTATACTAACACGCGTTCTTAAACTTACGCATACAATCAAAAAATGACATTGAAACTTTTAGTTAAATATGCGTGATAGCTAGACAGCTATTAAAAGAAGGTTCCTTTTAACAATCTAAGTCGAATTCTATAATCATTAAAACTTAATGTCAAATCTTAGCCCTTAAAGCTTCCTTATTTATAAACTTGGAACCCATCGCACAATTGGTAAAATGCCTAATATAACGCTTTACAACAAAGGCACTTGTATGTCACCGATACAACTCAACTAATAATTGTATAAATTATGCAACCAAGTGGTGAAAAGTATTAGCACCAATAAAAAAAGTAGGGTTTGTGCGACCGAAACAAATTCTTCTTATAATTAACTATGACTAGGGCGACTCAAAGTACAAGTTATGCAACTGACAGATGTTAAAAAGCTTAACTTAATGCATATATATGTGAAATGGAGCAATGGCCGAGTTCAAGTGACTTTTCAACTGAACCCAAATGTACAGGAATCGACAACTATAGGACAACAAAAATGAAAAGGGCTTTTGCTTCATATTATTCTTACATCGACCTTAATTGAATTTGAAATGCACAATATTTCATTTGCTTTGTATTGCAACGTATTAAGCGTTTACGAATTCAGCTTATTATATTATTGCTCATATGCGTTTTAGAGATAACCTAAAGTGTATAAAGCAGTTGGCTTAAATGCTACTCCTACTGCGATTATATGCATATAGAAATTAGGGAAGAAATGGATGTAAATACAATCCTACCTCCCAGCTTATATTCCTTAATAGGATTGTTCAAAATTTTGTTAAACATTGAATACAAATATATACGGATAATGTAATGAATTCAGACTTATTTGCATACATTTCAATGAATACAAATTTTATATAGAATCGACCTAAATCATATGTAAGCATTAAGCATTACATAAGTACAAGTTGTAAGGAGAGGATAAGCTTTAATTGTTGCTCCAATTTCACGTATATATTTGTATGTACAAGTATTGTACCCTAGGTGTGAAAGCACGCACACTGCAAAACATTACAATTAGCCCCAGGTTGAATATAAAATAGATTACTAAGCTTGTCTTATAAAACTAAGTAATCGACGTAGAGTAGGTAATTGGGTAGGTGGAATGTATAACTGAAAAAGACTTGGTTGGAATTATATTTGCGATAAAATTTTTAGTACACCATACGCTTTATGTTCGAAGGTATCCCATGTACATGCATGTATGTGTTAGACATAAACACAAAAAGTCAACAGCTGCGAACACTAAGAATGTTTCGTTCGCTCAAGAAAGTTGTCTAACAAATAAGTTATGTACAATATGTAAGTGTAGCCAAGTTTTGTGGAGCATTGCGGCTGTATTGGAAGTAGTAGCAGATGAACAGTCAAAAGTTGTTTCTTTCCGCTTTTCGCGCCACTTTATATGCGCATATTAAATTGTGAATGAGAAAATATTTAAGCATATGCAAGTTCACACCTACTTAATTACTTACTTACATACCCACTCAGTCCTCCTCGTTCTTAGTTAAGCAAGATGGAAGAACTTTCCAAGTACAAGTACACGGTAGAAACTTTCCACTCTCTAGAATGCACACTGTCTTTACAATATATGCACATTTACATAACCATTCTATATACATATTTATGTGTGTGTGCTGTGCTGTGCATAAAATTGGACACATAATTTTCAACATGTATTATGCCATGTTTTGCATGCGCCATGATTCTTGTCCCTTGCATTATTTATACTTAATTCCCCTTTATTGGCATATTTGCCTTAATTAAAAACATCGTTCAACTCACATGTCAGGTTGATGGGAGAACTCAAAATGCAAATAATTAATTGGCTAAAACAGTGTCGAACAATTTAATTTAATATAAACTAGACAGCATTACTGTTGAGCGCTCTGTTTTAACTTTAGGATAAAATACGAGCTTTGGGTGGTTCTAAGAACAATCGATAAATATTTAAATTTCCTTTAATTCTTGACTATAGAATAATTATGGAAAGGAGGAACGAAATGCCTTTGTAAAGGAATGGGCAAAATTGAGGGAAAGTGAAACGTCTTTAATCTCATTCATAAACATAACACGGTGGGTACTTGAACGTCCTGAGCGGAAAACATTTTGCTGTATATGGTGTTGTATAATAGATTTTTTGCTATTTTTTTTTAAATTGTTATAACAATTTTAATTTAATTGATATTTATTAAGCAGAATTTAAATCGAAATGAAAAAGAAGCTTCTTTTTCAAATGTCTGAAAGGGTGTAATAAGTTTGTGCGGATGTTTGTAATCCCTAAGAGAGACCCGCCTTTTATTATATCGGCTGATTCAGAATCACTAATCACTAAATCAATTTAAGGATCTCCGCCATCATCATAAATTTAGACGAATGATTTTAAGGTATTTCGATAAAATTTGATATAAAGACGATTTTTGTTTCCTTGATTACCTTCTTCTTTCCTCATCTACAACTACCGTTATTTTGTCCATTTTAAATGTTTTTCTCAATTATTGCGGCGGGATAATATATACCATTGACGAACATGGTTAACTAGATTCTAAATTTAATGCAGATCAATTGATTTAACCTCCGACATAAATGTGGTGGATTTTTTACAATAGTACAGTTTCGCTCATTGAAAATAAAATATTGGGGCGTCAAGTATGAAATCTGTAGTTAAGAAATTGATAACTTCATCAGATAAATATTTTACTATTGTTTTTTTTTTTTTGTTTGTTCGAATGTTACATATTTCACTTATTTAAAAAAACGAGGTAAGCTCTTAAAAATATTGCAATCTTTTAAAAAAACCTTCGGAAAGTCGCATTATTATAAAGTATCAATCAATTTTGTTTTATTTTCTAAAAATTTCATACTTGATAATCCACTATATAATGGAGCAGTCGTTAGATTACTCCGTTGTTAGATTTACTCCGTTTCACCTTCTTTGTCATTTTTCATTTTTTCTTCGGAACATTGGAACATTATATTCAATTTGTATTTTTAAATAAATGTATACTGTGTTTTTGTTTTTCTCCTAAGAAAAGGTGCATTCATGTGCATAAATCATAAACGATCATCCAACCTATGCAACAATGTATGCGCACTTGTATAGGTAATTGTAAAAGCATCATTTTGAAGTGGTTCCTGGTTGATTTTATTTGCATGTTTTCAAGAAAATGAAAAAGATAACACAAACATGTGGATTTTATGCAAAAGCATGCATAACATAAGTGAAATGAATGTCAACTCCTAAACGTGTACTAGGGTGTACCGAAAAATTAACTTCTCAAATGTCGCGGAAAAGTTATGATATGAAGGCCTGTCACAAAAGAAATAAAATCGGTTAACACCTTCTGCTCCCGCAATAGCGCTAATGCTCGAACCTTGTGTGTGTGAAAAAAAGGAATTTTTGAAAGAACTTCATATTTATACACTTTCCTTAGCTACACCCATAAGGAGTCTTCAGAAAGCAAATAAGGTTATGTCCTCGATTAGTATCAAAACTAGAGTTGATTGAGCGACACATTCTTTTTTAAAATTTATGATTTTAAAGCACTCACAGCTACAAAATTGAGTTATTGAGGTAAAATTTAATCCTAACATTTTTATTTTATATAAATATGTTTTTATCGTTTAACGGTCACCCAAAACGTCTCTCGCCAACAAAAACTGAGTTCCAGAGATGAAAATTAGTAACACGTTCATACTCTGTCATTAGATGTGCCAAAAATGGGCGGGATCCGATAACACAGAAGTGCACAGTTTACATTTTATAAAAATTTTGATGCCAAATGAAGCTCTCGCCACTCTCCAATTTTCGGCTTGTTTGCTATTACCACATAGTTATTGTTCTTATTGTTTTTGTAATTACTATATTATTACTGTGAGCAAACAAGCCGAGAAAATGGCAAGTTTAGAAGCAGACCTCAACAACACGCGGACTATTGGTTCACGTAGAAGCTTGCCAGACATTTTACACTTTTTGACCGCTATTGAATTTCACCTATTCGCGGTATTTCAACTTGAAAAAATGAAAAAGTAATTTTTCGACCCACCTTAACATACATACTTATAGAAAATCAATGTATTATATATATATATATATGAACTTTACGTGTTCATGGCGAATGACATTTTTCACGCAAATCAAATGAAATTTACGTTTAACAATACGTAATAACAAGTATGTTTTAATGTGCCTGTGTACACAAGCTAAAATGTAAGGTGCTCTCCCAGTTTGAGTTGTTTGTTGTTCGAGGCAGAGATTTAAACAGACGGACATACTTAGAAAATGACTTTAAACTAAATGTTATCGCATCACGTAATTGACCTCTGTTAATATTAATCATATAAACCATTGTTGTGTTGGCTTACTTATTGTGCCATAGCACCATTCAGTTTGTAATTCAGTTATTGTCGCAATTGATTTTACGTATAAATTTATGTATATTTAAACAAACCTATTGTTGTATTTTGTTACGCATTAAGTTGAAAATTAGTTGCAGTAACCATTCGGCGACCTAATAATTGATGAAAATGAAAATTACAAAGCATTAAAACAATAGTAACAAGGAAAGGTATTGAAGCAAAATTATGGTATTTGTTTGTGGTATGAATTGGTAGAAACAACAATGGAAACAACAACAACAAGATCAAACACTCATACAATTACAATAATAACCTAAATTACTGTTGAATATACATGTGGTTTTGAGTGCAACACACACATTAATGCACACTCACATACACCACGTATGTACAACATGCACCCACATTACTCGTACAAACTTATACATTATACCGGGTGAAAAAAAGGTTGAAAATGAAATTTTTTGATAAAAAACTTTAAATACAAAAGTGGTTGGGATAAGAGGTCACCATTTGTGACCTTCTCTCTTTCTCATAACATCCCATGACATTACCTGTGAGTTTCTATCTTTCACCTCACCCTATATGCTTATATGTATAATACATTAAAACCCAGAACACACACACATACAAATAAGCATTAATTGCTTAAAATTGTTTAAAACAAAAGGGTGTGAAGTGAACGAGTGTGAGGGGTCCTACATATATTCATATTAAACAATGGGTGTACGGCTGTGTGTGAGTGATTTTTAATATCGCTACAATGCAACACGCAAACACGAATAAAACGCAATAAGATGAAAACTATACCGACTATACAGTTCAACTCAACGCAGTTTCAAACCCCTCCAGTCAATTACCATCAATACTTTAGCAAAAAATATAATCATTTCCTTTTAACCAGTAATATAAAACCACGAAGGCAAGTATTTTTATGATTTGTAAAGCATTGCAAATAAAAACTTAATATTAGAAAAGTTTGTTAGTAATTAATCAACGGTATGTGAAGTTTGTTATACCGCTTGCCACTTGAAATGTGGCTTCATGGAACCCATAATACGTCGTACGTAAATCCACGTGCCTGCCTGTTCTTGAAACAAATAAATTAAACAAGCATTCGTCTTTTACATGTGCAAATGTACACGAATATAAATTAAACGAGAGCGGTTGAGAGCAATTTATAAAAATCGATTTATGAGTCAACAAGTGATTAAAAGACCTCCCGCAACCAAAGCTCGAATGGTATACCCTCGGATTATACGCAGGGTTTTTTAGGAAAAACCGGTCTATTCACCCTACATTTTATGCTCTGAACACGTTTTGTATTTTATACAAAATAGTTGAGCAACCGCGTTGGTATATATTAAATATAAAAGTGAAAATAAAAAAAATTTGGGAATAAGAGGCTTTCCTCTAACGCCTTCTATAATTCGTAACCAATCGCAATAAAATTTTTCCTAGAGGTACCAAATACCTAACAGGACATTTTGGTATATTCGAAAATGTTTAGGAGTATCAATAATTATAAATATATGTGCGAAACTCCTCCCAGAGAGTGAATCAATTCAAAAAATAATTCACAGAAATGTTTCTCAGCTAAGTGTCGAACTAAATCTACATGAAAACTTTAGTGGTTTATGTACCAGAAGATATAATAAATTGTGTAATCATACCAGATGAAATTCGGCAAGATGAAATATACATATGACCTAACAGAATATTAAACGCTTCATACAATTTATTTTGAAAGTAACTAATGATACATGAAAATAAAAAAAAATTAATTTGTGTGAGCTTGTGTTAAATTATTTACAATTCTTACACCTTCGAGTCAACGAAAATGGCAATATAATGTTATGCCATCACATATACACAATGGCGTAAAATAAATATTTGAATTGTCATTCATACGTCTGGTTCGCCCCTAAAGTAAAGTTGATTTCGCGCGTAGGTAAAATAATCACTCACTTATTGCAATACTTAATTTTTACACTCCATTTGTCAAACTTCACTTTGTTTTATACCTTTCTTTTCTTTAATACCCTACACAAATGCTAAGTTTGTCATTCCAATTGCAACACTCTTAGGAAAGCAGCAGAGACCCCACAAGGTACATACTCGTATATTCTCGATCAACTTCAAAATCGATTAAACATGTGTGTTGGTGATATTGCGACACTTCTACGTACTATTTTGGTGTATGTATGTCTAGTTTGTCCACGCAAAACAATATTTAAAATAGATCACGTATAAATTTATTTGTGTTGTGTGTTGTGTGTAGAGGGCACAATTAGGTACCTGCTACGCCCACTACTTGTATGTAGTTGTGGAATATATTTAAATTTTGATCTAAGCCACTTTATATAGAATGAGTAAACTTTATTTGGTTTTTAAAACATGATAAATTATCAAACAGTTTATTGCACAGACTTCATACATAAAATAATGTTAACTATTTTTTTTGACCAATTTCAAAATAGTTAACATCAAAAGCTTTCACATGAAATATATTTGTCATATACGGTTCAGCTGCTTCTGAAGCAAGAGCAAATGCAACAGCAGCCCTAACTATTTGTATGTCTCTACAAAAATTAAAAATTTACGAGCATTGATTTTATCAAAAAATATGTACAAACATGGAAAAAACTAAATTTGACTTAAGCCAAATCTTAAATACCCTCCACATGTACAAACACACGGTATAAATATTTGTAACAAATTCAAACTTCATAAATCGATAAATAGCGATTAGCATGCAGAAATTAGAAGTACTGTGCAAATCTGCAGCTGAATATCTCGAACTTGTATTACCTTGAGATGCCAACAATAGACGGACGTACTGACGCAAGGATAAACGAACACACGTGGCCGGTTCGACTCAGTTTTTGTATGGCTTTGTATATGGATTTAAAAAAATAAATCCAAAAAACTGTGTTTAGTTAAGCTTGAGGTCCCATTTAAAGGCACTCATCAAATTCGAACACTTAAAAATTTCAACAACATCAAATGAATTGCATTAAAGTACTTCTAATCAAATAATTATTACAAAATCGCAACAATAATTATGTTGATTAAGAGCTTGTAAAATAAATATTTATAATTTAATTCTTAAGTATTTCAAAACTTTTCAAAAAACAATTTTCTATAAAAGTGAAATGTTTTTTTAAAAATGCAAACATATTAAAAAGTAAAGTGCATACTTATGTGTACAACAGATGAAATATTCTTTTTTAGAATAAAAATGTTGCAGATGTAACAACAAAAATACCATAACGTCACCATTGTATGGCAGGGCGCATAAAAACGTAGTCATACACACGACCGAACGCGACTTTTATACTCTTGTTGTGTTTGACAAGTAAATGATGTTGGGTTGCAACGAAAACAACAACAATATATGCCATAAAGCAATATACCAATAAATGCGCAAACATTTACAATAAAATATCAAAGCATTCGAATGGAACTTTAAAGCAATTTTTCAAAATCATTTAACACATTTTTACTACAATTTGCTACAATTGCTATCGCATCAACGTGCATAGTACACATATATATATCACTCGCTCGATGTAGTCTGGTGACCCCAATTTGTTGTAACATCATCAACGGATTAAGCTTGCACTTACTTATACATTATATGTACACTGACTTCTTCTTCTTCTTCATTCATTCAACAATCATTTTCACATGAGTATATATGGTTTACTCTTTGTGTGCGTAAGGTGCTTTCCCTACTCCGGTTTTTTTGTGCTATTTATCTCTCAAGGTAAAAAAAAAATTACTTATGCGCCCCAGAAAATACACACACATACGCACACACTTAAACAATCTAACCATAAAATAAAAAAAATAAAATATTTAAAAGTGATTTGAGCCAAATCTTTTATACCCATCATGTAGGGCGGAGCAGGAGTCCAGTTGCGCCCTTGAATAGTACATGTATTGCATATGAACTTATTTGGGATCCTGAGCCAAATAAAATTTCTTTATAAATTGGGGCGTTACTGTTTTTCAAGCCCGCCCATTTTTGGCCCAACAATAGAGGAGCCAATTATATATATTTATACCAATTTTCATTTTTATAGCTTAACTTCTCCGTGGACGTGGCTACAAAAGGATTTCTTCCAATTTGAAGAGGAATCCACAAAAAAATGTACAATATTTTGCAAACGCAAAGTTTCTAGTAACACTTAAACACACAGTCACATGGACAAACATGAATCTGAAGCAATTTATAAATATGTGTTGAAAATCATATGATGATATATTGTTACTCCCCCTCTTATGTAGAGGATATAAAAAAATGTTTATATGCAAGCACTCACTACCTACCTATGCACACGCGTACATACCTGTTTATATGAACTCACTTGATGTGACTTGGTGTGTTTATTAAAATTGAGTTACTCACATGTTGTAAATTGCACTTTTCCGACTTTAGCCAGATTGCTTTTTTTCCTTTTTTTTTTTTTTTATATTAGAGACCATACGTGTGCATTTTTAATGGCGCTTAAGGTACAATATAAAGAAATAGTTGCTACAACTGCTTTAGAATAACGTATAAAATATACACATATAGATATTATGCACAAAGTTAATTAATCTGGGGGTTTTGAGGATATTGTTGGTATTGTTTTTACGTCCCCCAAGAAGTGATGCAATAACTTTGCACAATATACTCGCACAGTGTGTACATTGTGCGTACAATAGATTTGCAGAAACAACCTACGTTGCAGCGCTGTATACACATGGTGAACGATTTTAGGGTAGAATATATCTAAAGTGATTGTTGTTGTTCATTTGTACTAGAGAATTTGGCGTCTTGAGTACATTGTGTCGGAATTTTAAATAAATTTTATCTCGAAGGTAACAAAGTTTTCATCTTTAAAGGTCACAAGTGTGAGGTGCTGAAGAACCTTTAATGAGCTTTTCTTGAAAAATTTCAAGAGTTCACTCTGAATTTGGAAGTGGGATTTTTGACTAGAATGCCTATATTATACGAGTTAGAAGCGTAATTAAATCGCGATCTTAATTTTACTAAAGGTAGACATTTTCTTTAATGATTTATAATTGATTTAATTTAAAAAATCACTTGGATTTCCACCTAATTTTTTCGCTTTTGGGTATGCTGAGTCCAATTATGGCTTCAATATTGTCATAGAACGATTTGTGCTACAAACGTTTGAAAAAAAAAAATATGGTGCAGTGCATAAATAGTATACGTGGTACGTGGTCCTATTCAGAATCATCTATCAAATCTATGGGAAAATTTATTATAAATTAAAAGAGGAGAAAAAAGTGCAAATTTGCAGGCCTATGCAAGATATGACAATACGTCAGTTTGCAATATTTGGTAGAAGCACCTGCTAAATGCCATTTAAGGGCAATTCATTAGCCCCTAAGCAGCACACCTTTTCCTATACCAACCATTTTATAATTTTTCTTTAAATTGATTTTAAACATGCCCGCTTGTCTGTAAATCTCCCTCTTCCACTAAATTTGTGGTTTTGTTACTAGGTCTGGTGTTGCGAACATGGGTTAGCCCAAAATCGGGAATATATTAAATGTAATGCGAAGTTTTCTATTCCAATTGCCCAGACACACAATTTACAAAAAGCCTGATTCGTATGTTCAAACATGTTATATGCAAGGTAAGGAAACTACACCCAGCACCACTTGTTGCAAAGGGTGTTAAGATGTTTTAACACCTGACCGGCAAATGTCACACCCACCTTTAATTGTACCGATAGCCTCGGATTAAGCAGTTGAATCCATTTGACTATGCCCAACTGTCTGTTGTGTGTCCATACAAATTTGTGGGTACACTTATTAAAATATTTTGTGGTATAAGCGAGCCCTTGATTCAAAGACAGGTACTACTAAACATGCTATAAACAGACGGACACATGAACAGATATGTCTATACTATGTGTAAATACTTTGGCTTCTGTTTGGGTGCTGCAAAAGGAATAGTAAACTTGGTATACCCTCCTCACTAAGATAGAGGAAATACAAAACAATTTTCCAGAAAATATCTTCCTAACAGCATCACAGCAATATGAAAAACATAGAAAAAAGAAGAAAAACGAAGCAAACGAAATTAATTTCAGTAATTTACTATGTTGCATAATATTGTTACCAAGGACGTCATTCATATATCATATAATCGTGTTCTGGTTTATTTTGGTTTTCGTTTCATGTAAAAGTTGATTGTTTTTATGATGTCTTTCCTCTGGAAATTATATATCCATACACCAGCAATTTTATGATATGATATACGGACAGACCGACACACTTTTTAAGTGAACATAAGTCAAAGTTATCTCATGGTCACAGACTAAATGGAGTAGTTTGCAACTTTGGCTGTTTCTGTTGCTGGTGTCGGTTTCGTGCAGAATTATAAGTGGAGTACTTGTAATCAAGCTCGGTAGAGTAGTAGTAGTCGGTGCCATAAGTCGAGGAAACAATAGTGCTGTTTAGGTTTTTTATTTCTTTTGTTCATTTTCATTTTCAGCATCGTATACCAGACCAAACTGAATAATAAATTTAACTACTATTTACAGTAGTTCTTGAACATGTGTGTATATGTGGACACGTTTTCTGGCAGCACAACATAGTTGTTGCAATTGATGTTCAACGATATTCTTCATATTATATTTTTGTGTTCTGTTTTTTTATCTTTTCGTTAAACAACAACTAACATATGTTGAGTGAGTATAAATATTTCTACAAGTGTGCACTTTAATGCATATTATGTATTATTCTATTAAATACTTTCATACACAAGCACATACACATGTGCAAGTGCTTCATTTATTTTCAGTGTGTCTGCCCATCTGTCTGTTTGTAGGTTCGTAAGTATGTCCATCACTCCTTATGTATTAGATGTGTTTCTGCATTTAGGTTCGCACTTAAGCAAAATCAATATCTCTACCTCTGTCCGTTTGTTTGTATATCAGTTGATTATTGTTTTATATGTGTGTTCTATGTTTGAAAAGGTTTGATTTTTGAAACTTAATCCTAATAAAGTCTACATAAACACTTTTCTTAAACAAATTGGTTCATACAAGGCCAACACTTCAAAATGCAAAAGCACAGTTCGGTTACTTTAAAACTAATACACGTATGGCAGATATTGTGTGTGGGCAAGTAATTCACTTTTAAAATGCTCTTTACTTTTTACAGTAATTAATATGAAAAGCTTTAGTGCACATAATATATGCAAAATGTGTTATGTATACTAGGCTTGTCATGCCGTTGGCAACACACACAAAAGAGACGTCAGAGACTCTTGATCGCAATCAAAAACTGAGTCGATCTAGACATATATGTTCGTATGTCTGTCTGTTGTTGGCATTCTTACAATCGTAAATTTAGAGATATGCAGCCACTACATGCAGATCGCTATTTTAATCAGGCAACAGCCACACCCTCAATCGACAAAAATCTATTTATCTGCCACTAGAGTTAAGCTTTGACATTTGGTACGCATATGTATAATTATCCTATCCACAGAGTGTGCCAAAAAATGGGCGTGGTCAGATAACATAAACTCTTCTAAACTTGAAATTCAACTTGCAAGATGATATGCAAACATTTTTTTTTAGGGAGCGCTATCGTATACCTACCAGGCCAACCGTTTCTTTGTAGACGTGGAAGGTACTTAAGGTTTGGCCTAAGCCAAATTTAGTTTTCTTACTTGTTTTACTTGCTTTTATTTTACTACAGGCAATTGAAAAAGGCAAAAAAAAGAAAGGTAGAAAATTTGAAAAAAATATTTAAAAAAAGAGAAGTGAAAAAAAAGGTCTTCTTTCTTCTCGTTTATATTTTTTGTTTTGTGTATTTTGTTTAATTAAATGTTAATGAGAAAAATATCTACGTAGTTAGGCAAAAAGCGATCTCCTCTCACATGCAATTACAAAGGTTTTGCATTTTTGAAGCCGTCAGCAGTGAGATGGTCTAAGCATTCGGCAGTTATTTTAATAAAATCTCAAACAAAACTTTTATTCCATTTTTAATTAAGTGCTCTGGATTCTTTTCTATTCCTTATTGTGTTTAGAAAAAAGAGCATTATCTGAAAATGGTCCTAATTAAAAAACGTTATTAGCAAAACGGTTTTCCTCTTCTTTCCTAAAATACGTGCTGAAATAGCCAGCCTTTCAAAACTTTACAAAAAAATGAGCTCTAAATATCTTTTATGTGTAAAGTACGTTAATGAAGTGTTTTTATTTTTTTTATTTTTTGGTTTTGTTTAGTTTCTCGCCCATAATTTTCGCACTTGGTTTCTTACTATTTAGTGGCACATTATCGTAGCAGAGATATTTCAATTTTCCCTTTAACACCTGACACACTAAGTGCACTTGGCGACATTCTCATTACAGTGCTCATCTAAAAAAAGTTAATTATATTGTAGTTAAAAAGTTGCTCGTTTTACAGATTCGTTCAAGTACTTTATTATTGAGCTAATTAGGCTACAAATTATTGTGCATGAATGGTTCTGTCACGCACAATACAAACGAATAGCGAGTCAGTCAAAATTGTAATTTCGTGTTTGATATCAATTTTAGCTAATTATACACAAATAAAAAAAAACTAATCTCTAATACTATTTGCTGTTTGGAATATATATGTGTGCAAAATTTCAGCCCAGTATCTACAAATTTATGAACAATGCGTTCCCACAAAACGCGTATATGGATGGATTCAGATTGTGGTGCTGAGCATAAATGACACCTCCTTTTGGGTGCTCCGTATACCCTCATCTCATGTCAGGGTATAATAATTTACTCGAACAGTCGCTAGCAGCGTAAAAGATAACATTTTATAAACACACCACTTACCGTATCTTTCGGTGAATAATTATTAGCATCGTCAGTTTGAGTGACATTAATGCAAATGTCATCATGATTAGGTAAACGGGTAGGATTAGTTTGCTGTTCAGGTGGTATACCGAATATAAATGGACCCGTTTGTATCGTTTGTCGATTTTCATCCGTAACCAAAATCTCATTGCATTTGACATCGTTGGCAGCAAACTTCTTATTACGACGATTACAAAAATCATCTTCAAATCGTGAGAATTTGTTTATTGCATCAGACGCTGCAATGTAATCAACTGCATTAACCTCAGACATAAGCATGGAGCCATAGTTGTTAACTAGACCAAAATGTGTTGATTTACTTCTTGTTGTTGTTGTTGTTGTTGTTGTTTTTGTGGTTAAAGTTGTTGTTTTCGTTGTTATTCTAGCTGAGGACTCAACTGTATCGAACACAAAATCAACGTTAGAACTGTGAGGAGATGGTGGACTACCGTACGGATATCCAATATGAGGTGATTGTAAGTGAGTGTTGTACTGCTGAGACAATATATCAAAGTCATTGAAACCGTGCAAACCTTTGGCGCTATCACGTTTCTGTTGCTGCACATACGGTGATATATATGATGCTTCAAGCTGCTGTTGCTGCAGTTGTTGTTCTTGTTGATGTGCTTTACGTTGCTGATACTTAGGACAAGGCTGTTGTTGATTTGCTGTTGTTGTTGCATGATATTTATACTTTTTCACATTGCCCCCAGTTATATTTTTATTGTTGTTGCTGCTATTGTTACTGTTATTATTACTGCTGCTCAGTTGCAACAACAATTGCGGTTTCCGTTCGCCCAACAAGGGTCGTTGCGAATTATTACGCGGATGATTTCTAGACGTCATAATCGAGGCAGTTGTCGAATACAAAGACATATTGTCAGTGTGGTCCTCCATTTCATCCACGTAAGGATTAAAGGTAAGCTGTTGTTGTTGATTATTTTTCTGCATTGTTCCGTTGTTCAGACTATAAGAATGTTGATACAGGGGTGGGGGCGGTGGCGTGGGATTAGATCCTGGCGTACTGTGTAGACCATTTTTCGCGTTGCCAAGTAATTTAGCCAACTTTTTTAACATGTTGTTTACTGTCGATAACAGAACGATTTTCTACTGAAATGTATATTATACGTCTTGAGTTTCGTATGTCTTCTTTACAATATTGAGGTATGTTGATGTTCCGTTTGTGCAAAAAAATGCTAGTAACTGCAGTAATTTTTCTGTTATTGTTGCTACAAAACATATAATCAACTAGGTGGAACAAAGATGAGTTCCAATACAACTGGTACCTTATTTGTAAACACCCGGCGAGTAAGTTAATTTCTGAGCATATCTGTAACAAACAACAACAAAATTATAAGTTCTGAATGAAGCTCAAATCAATATACAATATAAAATAAATAAATACAATATAAAATAAGTAAAACAATAAAAAAAGCTAAATTTCGCTTAGGCGAAATAATTAAATAGTCACCACCGAAGGTCCGTAAGAATATGAAAAATTTAAGAAAAATTCTTTTTTTCAAAATTCATAATATCTACAAAATTAGACGTTTCTGGTCCGTACCTTTTTTAACATTTTCAAGCGTTTCTCTCTCATTTGAGGTATAAATGTGTCCATATGATGATATCTTTAGTAGTCTAAAAATGATAATTAAGAACCACAAACTAACTTCATTACTAACGCAACTCAATAAAACAAAAAATTAACAAAATGAAAATATTTCTCAAAATCATGCGCATATAAAGTTGTTACAAGTACTTGAAAAACAAATGATGGCTCTTCATTTGTCTTATGAGTTAACTCAAAGAATAAGCAGAAAAGAAAAAACAAAAAGCCTCCAGCAAAAGTTAACTAAGAGCTCAGCAAAAATTATGCAAAACAAAATGAACAAGTTACAACAAGGAAGTTACACAATGCCTCAGTTTATTCAATAAAATCTTGCTTTTTAAACAGAAGGGGGGTATACTAACAAAAGTTGCACTCCTAAGTTGAATTTTAATAAACATATTTACAATTATCTCATCCAGCGATATGCTAAAAATTGGAGTGGTCTTATAACAGACACGCCCACAACCAATAAAAATGTATATATCTGTCGTCAAAATTTTTGTATGCATATCCATAATCATCCAATCCATCGAATTGCGCGATCGAATTCACAAAAAACCATTCTCAGCGTAAAACTCGACTTGCAAGTTGATACGTATTATATGCACTGTCACACCCACCTTTGAGATAATTTATTTAGTTTTCTTACTTATTTTTCACATGAAAAGAAATTTTGAATCGATTTTGTATAGGAAAGTAGTTCATTTTGATTAGTCCAGTGAATTTAAACCATTCTTACTTTTTAAAAAGTGACACTATGGTTATATTCAAAATTTATAGCGCAAGTATTTATAAAAACAGTTACAGTGACAATTATATCAATTCTTAATGCATTTTCTTCCCCTTGCTTCCCTTCATGTACATAAAACGCAACTAAAACATATGAACTATAATACAAGTAAATACATTATACGTACTAGAATATTATTTTGATAAAAAATTTACTCCATTTCTTAAATTTGAATTCAATATAATTAATTTTTTTCTACTTTTTAAATGTTAAGCTCTTCGGTCAGTAATTTATTAATAAAACAACATGATAAATAATATATTACATGGTAGGGAATATATTAAAAAATAAACAAGGTTAAGCCATAGAATTTTTACTTATATTCATTTTCCACTGACACTAAGTGTCATACTTAATTTCATTTATTTATTATTTTCTGCTTCTTTCTGGTTTTAAAATGTGGTAATTTGCTCTGCTGGGATAATAGCAATAAATGGCAGCTATTTACCATACTTGACAGTGATAGTAATATAATGACAATGATAATGCATTGTACATAAGAGTTGTAAAGTTGTAACGGTAACCTGTTGGACGCTTTGAACTATAATGGGCAAAATAACGTCTTTTTCAATGTAAGTTGTAGATATTCCCCATAAACTTATTCATCATAATTAAAACCAGTGCTAATGACGGATAATTTATTACTAAACGCCAGATATTGAAAGACATTTCGAGAAAGATTTTTATATATAGAAGAGTAGATCGATCAGATCTATCATTTTATTAAGTAATATTTAGGTTAACTGAGCGATATTTACAGATTTTCAATAAAAATATCGAGTCTTACGGTTTTTTGCTACGTTATAAATCATATGAAACGGGATTCTAGAAATGATCTGATTGGATCCAAATTTCACTCAATCAATTATTTTATTATTTTTATTTCAAATAACTGTTTTTCACTAACTTTTGTTAAAAAATATTACGAATTGCGAATTTTTGTTTTATAAAGATTTTTTTCTTCAAAAAATGATATTAAGTTTATATAAATAAAGGGGTTACAAAATGGTCCCCCTCGATGCACCCTCCACAAAACGTGGAAGTTATACTAAGTTTGCTATTCTGTTTGCAACACCTAAAAAAAGGCGTTAGAGACCCGTCAAAGTATACATATATCCGATCAGTATCAAATTCTAAGTCGATAAAACATGTTATTTTGTGTGTTCACAGTGACTCAAGTGTTGTCAACATTTTCATTTCATAAACATACCACCAAAATGGCAAGCAATTGTAGTAATAATTATGATGATAATGGTGACATTACAATTAAGTCACAACTCATTCCTAATTGAGTTCATAAATGAATTTCATAAAATTGTACGTCCCAGAGAGGAAATTATTTAAACAAGAATTATGATTGACTCTATCTACGATGATCACACAGATATACAATATTAAATTTTAAATTAAAGCACGTTTGTTATTACCAACCAACCACAAATCTCGAAAGAAGTTACTTACCTTATGGTTTTCTCACGCATACGTAGAGCAGCTATCAAAATAGCCAACTGCCAAAATCCACCAGAAACCAGTTAAAGCATACACATATACTCTCAACAGATTTATTTTGTTTTGTTTTGCTTTGAAATTAATGACTTTAAGTGATTTATTAAACAAAAATGACTCATTTTGTCTAAGAGTAAAAATGAAACATCTGCAGTAATCGTGCCGCAGTTGTCATCTAGTATTTCTTCTTCGCCTTCTTCATCTTCTTTTACATTATAACACATTTTGAGTAAAATTTTGTTGAACACTTAAAGAAACGTGCCTTTCTTATACAAAATTAATGTTGACACACAAACAGCAAATAATTGGCTTAACACTAAGAGGAGCTGTTGTTATTGTTATTGTGAATTGGCTCAAACCAATCTAAGTAAGTAGAAGTAAAAAGTTGTTCGTGACTTTTAAACCATTTTAGGAAGCAGAACGTACGCATTCTTCATCCTTAACCGTGTGGTTACCGAGATCTTAACGCCCAATTAATTCTGAAATTAGTCAACTGGTTCCGAATATGCTAAAAAAAATGTATTTATGTCTTTAAAACACGAGGTGACGAATAATTTAATCGAAATCCACTTAAAAACAAATAAAATTTCTTTTCAAATTTAATCCCAAAATGTAGTATTTGGAAACTCTGTGACAACGTTTATGGTGAATCTTTTTCGAAATTGGCTGAGTTACTCTTACTTTATGAAAACTTTACCCAAACTATTCCGAGATAGGCGCAGAGGCCCTGTTGAAAGCACTTATTTGGAATCCTCACTCTTAATTTGAATTTAATTTTGAATATGAACTTTTTCGGAATAATTCCAGTTGACTTTTTGCACTAATATCGAAATTTATTAAATCGAATTGATTTCAAAAATTTTATATCAAACAAAAAAGGCCACCTTAACAAAGAACTAAATGTAGTCGTTGCTAGTCACTAAATTGTTAAGTTTGATAAAATTGTCCATGATGAAGTTTATTCACTTTGTTTCTTATAAATGTTATTCTGGTTACGTACATATATGCAACTGTCGTCAGTTAGTCTACAGGTTTGCAAAGCTTAATCAAAACGTGTTTAGGAGCGCAGATGTGGATTTCTACTGTACTAGCATTTTGCTTACCACATAGTGTTTCTTAATATATATACACATACACAAACACAAGCTTATGCATAATATCTTGTATATATATTTATTTCTATCAAAATGTTTAATGTTTCGATAGTTTTTATGGTTTAAAGCACGTGCATGTTAAAGATAATGTCACAATGTGTGCTTAAGTAGAATGGAATGCGAAAGTTGAACGTTGCGAACTGCAACAATGATTTATCACATTCTATCGTTTTATAGAAACTAACGAGTATATCGATATCGAATTGATTAATCATATATCCATCAGTGAAGAGGCCAAAGTGTATGTTTGTGCCACGCATATACAAACTAGTGACCCGAAGTTGCATTGTTTAGGCTTTTAAGGCGTGAAAATTATTTTATTCATAATTCTCCCATAACGCTGACCATTTCAAGGGTATGTTAAAAGTACGCTAAATGCTTACACGCGGTATACATAAACCATATGTGGTATTATCAGGTAGTAATGGCGTAAAAACAGAATGTTTTGACCGAAAGAGAGATAGAGAGAGAGACAGACTCATTTTTACACTGCTGCACTATTGCATCATGTTTCATACGGACGCAAATATTAGGAGTAGTAGTGATAGGCCGAGGATTCATTAATTAAAAACCTCTCACTTTTATTGCTGCATACTAATCAGTCAGATTTCATTGGTATTTTTAATTGTGCACACACGAATGCGTGTATTTGTTACAATTACTCCCTAAATGCCAACGATTTTGACCTAGATTTGCTTACACCGCTATTATTAAAATTATTATTTGCATAACGATTCATTATTAAAGTACACAATTTTTTCCAAAGATTCGTCGGAAATGCTCTTCATGGAGAAAAAGTTGCATTTAATTACTGCCGGAATAAATAAATAAACTCGAAATATTTACATTTCATTCATTAGTGCTAAATAAAGTTGGTAAAAAATATTTCATTTGGCTGAGTTGATAATACACAGATTGGTTTCTACACTTAATTACTAACTTCACCTAGACTGAAAAAATCTTAAAGTTTAACGAAAATTTTAGTCAATGTGTGATGCACGAATTTGATCAATAAATAAAAGTTTGACACTTTTATAACCTATATCCTACGTCTATATCTAGGCACACATATTCATTAATAAATATTTAGCAAAAATTACGGCATTTAGACATGAAACAACAATGTTTGTCTGTATGTCCGTCACAATAGAAGTCAACCCACGCGCCCAGCTTTATCAGGCATTATTTTTCTTATACATAATACTATTGATGATGACATTTAATTAGTAACTTTTAAGCGGTTGACTCGCATAGACGCCCTTTATTGTAGAGAAAATTATAATGGCACAGTTTATGACGTCGTTTTAAAAATTTAATTTAAGGAACCATGCCAATGATAATTGAAATAGTTGTGTAATTAATATACAAATTATTATTTATATATTTCATATGCGGTAGCCTGTGATGGCACACTCTAAAAATGTAAAATAAGAATTCACAATAAACGACTACGCTCGTTATAACCGTTAGAACATAAGCCCACTGCGGGCAACATTTTTGCTTTATCATGCATTTCTCAAGATAAGTTTTTATAGCCTACACTTCAAAGTGGCAAAATGTGAAATATAAAATATTTGTGCAGATATTTGTAACTTCCGAACTGCAAAGCCACATCCACCTCTAATTATGAAAATATCAGAATCAAAATCTGTTCGATTTTACCACGTCCGTCCATATACATCTTTTAATCAACCTAGAGGTTCCAATTTTTAGGTCGAGAGCAATCACAATTATGGAAATGGAGTTGATTGGCCCATTATTAGGCTTCTTCTTACATAGCAAAATTTCGTAAATTTGAATATTTTTTAATAACATTAAAACTTACTATACCAAATATAATCCCCTTCGGGCAATTTTTAGAACCCATTTCCGTATAAACCTCATATATGAAGTGATTTTTTTTTTATATGACAAGTATTCGCCTATCCTGATCCCTTCAATTAACTTATATCATAAATTTTAGATTGTAGCGTATAAACTGGTCGTGTAGTACTGACTATAGTATTTTCACCTGTATGAAATATTGTACGAAGCCTTAAATGAATCTGAATCTAAGTCAAGTATTTGCATCTTTACTCAAAGTATTAAAATTCTATGCACACATTATGCAATAAAACATCAATCTGAAATCAATCTACAAGACTTGCTGTAATGATTTTTCTAAGTTATTTTCAATCATTTATCTCTTACTGCGAAATTTCTTTTGTATTTTTTTTTTATACATTATAGAGTCAATAGTGAATTTTCATCGAGAATATTTTATCTCCCACTTGTAATCGCACGTAATCTGACATTTTACAACAAATTCTTTATAACAATAATAACAACCACACAAATGCAAAGACATCCAGCATTGTGATATCTTTGGTATAAACGTGTAATCTTCTTTTTATGCGTACGTTATAAATATCATCTTCACCCACGTGATGATGATGTTGATTATCATGAAGAAACCTTAGATGGAAACGTGACAGATAACGATTTCGTTTTATTTTCATTTCATACTTGTAGTACAAATATATAAAGTTTTTGAGCTTAATAATATTGTGTAACTCTGAATGAATTCGTCATGCTTGTACGAAAGCAATCGGGCTCACAAAATGTCTTACCAAAGAATTTATTATATAATAGAAAACTATAATAATATAATATAAGTATTATATGAAGTCTAAACGTACTTATTAACTAGAAAATGATTTTTTTGGATCGAAAGTTTCAATTTTTAAAATTAAAAATTTTAAATTTTAAAACTCATGTATGGCTGCATTGTGTAAAAAGAAAAAGACGACACAGCAACCAGTTTTTTCCTAAATGCCTCAACAACACAAGACAAATATCAACATAGGCACATACACGTGCACTTGCTCATATATATAAGATGTAAAATGTCTGCTTAAATTATTTTGGGTAGCATCAAATTGCTTTGTATGCCATGTTCATGCACTTCGAATCTCCATAAAGTTTACACATATTCTATTCTATGTATAATATAATAAATGTTTATATGTAAAGTGTACGCTCTACCATATAATGAGAAGCCATTGTGGTGCGGTTGCAACTTCTCAACCTAAAATTAACAAGAAATGAATACACACTTACCTCCTGAAATCATTAAAGTGCAATCAAGTAAAGACTTTCTATACATCTTCTTCTTCTTCTTTCTTTTCTTCCTATCCTCTGTTACGCTAACATCAATGAAATTATAATAATTTTATCAAACTATTCATTACAACCACAAAGGAGGCGATTCTCTAAGAAGTGGAATAAAAACTTAAAAAAATGAAATCTTATGAAACAATCTGCTTACAAGGTAAGAGGATATTTTTAGAATTTGATTTCAATTTCTCTAAGGTGGAAGGTATAAAGTTACATATGTAGCATCACGCAACAATAAAGAGTTGTCCCCCATTCGTTTTGTATGTATATGGGGGTATATGTGCCTTTGTCAGGACCTTCGCAACGCCCGAAAGGAGACATCGGACATCCCACAAAATTTATATATTTTACCATCAACTATTACTGGGTTGAACTAACCATGTCTGTGTGTCCGTCTGCCACGGTGGCTAATTGGGCAAAATTAGTCAAGCAAAAAAACTCAAACCGAGAAGTAAATTTTGATTATTATTTACTACTCTTCCTTATAAAGAACAGAAGATATATTGACATATAAACTCCGCGAAAAGTTTTGTTGAACCAAAGATGAGTGTTTAAGATTTAGCCTCAGACAAAATTTAGCTGTTTTTACCTGTTTTACTTGTTATGTTGCTTTGCTGCAGTGGTTGTCTTTGTTGTTAAAAAACATTAAGGGATCCTTCTTCTTTTGGTTATTTTTGTGAGATTTTTTAGTATTCTTCTCAATTAACGAGTTTAATAAAAAGTTATTGCCGCCATAAGGGTCTTTTGTTTGGTATTTTTATACCCTTTACATATATGTTCTAGTATATTAGTATTCTCGTACTATTTGCAAGTCTCTTAAGGAAACTGTAAATGTCTCACTATATTGATCAGCATGATTTTTTAAGTTCATGTGGCTATGTCTGTCCATAGCGCTACATATGGTTGGAAAGCTAATGACCGGGTTGAACTTTCGTAAAGAGCCCAAAATTGACGGCTACAAAAATTTTTTTACAAAAATTTAATTTTTGAATGAAATCTTCAGTAGATCTCAAGATGTGGTGACAATGGAAGAGACACGCCCACAAATCGAAAAAAAAATTTACATTATTTCACAGAGACGGTATGTAAGCTAAATGCTAATTGCACACATATGCCAACCAAACTCGCAGTTTACTTAAATTTTTTAAGACATCCTAAGGTTGATCTAAGTCAAATAACAATTTTTACTTGTTCCGGTTTTATTTTGCATTTAAAGGAATAGAAGCAAAGCGAAAAATGTCAATTATACGATGCTAGAATGTGTGTGTGTGCACAGCTGAAAGATTCATTCCTGAAATACGCTGCCAATAAAAGTTGGTTTTAAAATTAAAAATTTCAATGATTGATTCGAGGTAGTCCTTACTCCCATGCCTTATAATATCTTCAGATCCATAAAATTTTTAACAACAATTTTCAATTTATCAAAAAAAACCTTACTTAAAAATTGTTGAAATTTCTCTGAGTACCCTTTTAACGCTAATTATTGACTGTTTTAGCAGAATAATTTTACGCAGTTCTGTGAACATAATTAAAAATAATTTAACAAAAATTTTATTCCTGCTAAATTAATCGCTAAATTAATTACTTTTTTCTTTAAAACGAAAGTTCTATAACTCTACTCTACCATGCACTCTCCAATTAACTTCTGTGAACGTACAATTGTGAATTTGTTTTAGCAAATAAATTTTACGTCACGTTTTTGTAGTAAAATTCCTTATGAACGCTGCATCCGAATATTGCTGTTTAAGTAAAGCAATTATTTTAAATGCATACTTACAACAATACATGTATACAAAACAATTAATCATTACAAATCCATTTCATATTAAAACAATTAAAGCTCTCACGATTAAACATTTAACAATTAAGTAAATATTTAGTGCATCACAAATATCACAAAAAAGATTTATAAACTTTGATTTTTAGATTTAAGAAGAATTTTCAATTTTAGTTATTTCTATAACGGTTTTTAATTATTTCGTTAAAATTTAAAAATTTGTTGAACATTTTTGTACAATTTGTATAATAACTTAACGCATTTTTTGAAATATATCGATTAAATTTGTTACAAGGACTTGTTTTGGCACAAAAAAGAACGGTATTGGATCCTCCGAAAATCAGCCCCTCTTAGAAATTATATGGCAAAAGTTTGCGATTCTTGTAATTTTTGGACCAAATTTGGTGATAGTTCTCGAATAGTTCACGAGATTACTGCCGAATTCGGACTCGATCGGATTATTTTCAGAATATATTGTATGAAACCCTTTTTAAATAATATTTCACGAAGTGACTGATACAACTAAACTGATTGCAGCGTAATTTATGGAACTATGTGGAACTAGTGTGGGGTATTAAACGGTCAGGCTCAGCCGATTATAGCATTTTCACTTGATTTTAATTCATTTTCCTAATACCATAGAAGACTCTATATAATAATAACATTTTCATATAAATCATCTTTCCCAACTTTATTGAGTATCTGTTTATAAAATGAAAATAAAAATGTCACGTAGATAAACTTTTTTTCTTTTATCGAAACGTATAAGAAAAACAAAAACTCAACACCCTTTAAATGATCAATTTCATAGAAGAAGTTTTAAAAGCGATGACTCATTTAAAAAAGCAAACTTTGGCTTTTTCTATTTTAATTGGCCTCATTAACACAAAACAAAGTGTTTCATTTGCCATTTATGTTTTGCTTCTTTTTACGTACATACACAAGCGAAACAACACGAAAATAAACTCACAAACACGATTCCCTTGATATGAATACGACTTTTTGTACACACTATCAAGAGTTACACTCAATAGCCGCCATCAGCAGGGTTTAGAGACTTTACAAAGTATATATATTTTCAATCAATTTTGGACTCTGAGTTGATTTAACCACGTCTGACTTGCCAACTAAATGTTATGTCCGCCTGTCCGCCACTAAATATGTCTATAATACACATTCCTACGGTGGACATAAATGAGATTTTTATTAGAGAAATGGCAGAAACATTGGTTAAGAAACGGATTTATAAAAAATATTTGGCACGTGTTTTCCAGATACTCTTGAAAGGTAGAGGTAAAGAAGGAGTTGTCACGCCCACAACATAGTCTAAAATAAAATATTTATTAAAATAAAAGGCAATGCACCACTCCTAACCACAATTCTCAAAGATGGGTGTCCAAATTTTGATTTAAGCCAAGCATAGATTTTTTCATTCTTTGCCTACTGCAGGCATTGAACATTTATTTTTTTTAAATGTACTTTTTTTTACACAAGTTAGGTACATGATGTAATTAAAACTTCAAGGTAAACTGGAGAATCATAAACAGAGAAGGAGAGAGTCGCAAAAATGTATTGACTACATTCGTATTTGTTGAAAAACAATATCAAACATCAAAAACAAAATTATACTACAAACAAGGGATTAACACACATAACCATGTTACATTTTATAGTTCACTTCATAATATTACACTCATGAATTAAACAACTAGGTTGTTAATAAAAAAAAATCATTAGGATTAACTTTTAGTATGATTACATATGCATATAGATGCAACATGTTGACTTTTGAACGTCACTTTACATTGTGACGACAATACTTCATTTATTCATTTCTCACGA
The DNA here is from genome assembly GCA_949710015.1 of Crataerina pallida. Lineage (NCBI taxonomy): Eukaryota > Metazoa > Arthropoda > Insecta > Diptera > Hippoboscidae > Crataerina > Crataerina pallida. Next base: position 18,634,942 of record OX453291.1, read on the forward strand.
ACCTGTTTTATTTACAGTTGTTGACCTAAAATCAAATCTCATAAACATGTGTGAGTTACACTTAGGGGGATTATATAGCAGCAGCAATTTCCTACGCTTTCACTTTAGTACTAAAGTATAATTTTAATAATAGGTTTAACAATAACTAAATTAACGTGGGCCACGTTAATAAAAACATTTCAAATTTAAATGGGAGTATGTATAAGCATATTGTAAAATAATTGGTTCAAAAGATAATTCCTGTGAAAAATGCCATATTCAAGCCATTAATAAAAAAATAAAATATACAACAAGTAATTGTTTATACACCCTGCACCACTTGTGACAAAGAGTATATTAAGTTTGCGCAAATGCTAAACAGCAAATGTCACACCCGCCTTTAATTATACCGATCCATTCAGAATAAAAATCTATATAGATTTAACCATGTACGTCTGTCCATGTAAATTTGTATGCAAACTACAGTTGGCATTTTTTGAGATAAAATATTTCGATGAAATTTGGTGTAAGAACATTGATTGGCCCAAAAAAGAACCATGGCGAAAATGGACCGGATCGGCCCATACTTTTAGATCCTTTTTTTTCACGAAGAAACTTATATGCAGACGCAAGTAAACTAATTGTAGCATAACTAAAGGAGCTAAATGTTCCGGCGTATTAAATAATCTTGGCTGATTATAACATTTTTACTCATTTTTAATTGATGTTACTCAGCTTATTGTTTTCTATTCGACAAATTCTTTGTTAAAATACACATATCTGGGGGCTCTAAAAAAAGTTACCCATATTTTAGCGTCTGCCCTAATTATTAATTTAGCCTATTGCCTTATAGTCGTTAAGCGGTTTTCTTTGACATCCGTATCCATATAAATTGAGAGAGTTGGTAAGCGAATCGAAACTGTGAGAATCTATACTAATATTATAAAGAGGAAAATTTTGTATTTTTGTATTCTTGTACGTAACGAGTAAACTCAAAAACTACTGGACCAATTTCAAAAATATTATACGCTGTGGAAAGTATTGGTGTCGTATACGCTGTGGAAAGTATTGGTGTTAAAACAAAAAAATGTTCTACAATATTATAGAACATATCAATATCTACAAAAAACTTCACGAGACCATATATCCAACTATTGTACTTATGTCACTATAACTTTCATACCCACCATTGATAGTAATATTGCCAATTAAGAAATTAAGTATTCACAATAAGTATTTCACAATACTTAAATAGTAGGGAAATCTGACAACGGCATGTGTGGATACCACTCCAGATGCATCACTAGGTTCTGGAGAGGATTTTGGGCATAGGCAACGATTTATCCCGCGAGATAACAGAATTCCACGCAGATAAAGCCGCGAACAACAGCTAGTATGTTATAATGAGACACCTTCTTAGCGTTCACCGTAGTTGTTTTAGTATAATTTTGTTTTGTTCGGCAGCTATATTGGATTTATTATCACTTAGTGTATGGCACTCTACTTGCCAAGTTGGTTCATTTGAGACCCATATCATATATATTGTAAAAAAATTAATAATCCGTCTTCTTCTGGCGACCTCTTCTTTACCCTCCATACTGAGTTCGTCTTCCATTATATTACATTTATTCTTAATCAACATCAACCTTTGAGTTGATTTAGACATGTATGTCCGTGTGTCTGTCTGTTGTTGGCATATTCACGAAAGCCAAGTTTTTATATATTGAACTTAAATTTTGTACAGACACTACTAGTTACTGCACGTAGATTGCTATTTAAATAGGGAAAAATCGACTTGCTTAAAGAAGCAGAGGTATTTAGAAAATGTCTTCAGAGTACAATAAAAATTAATATTAAAAAACGATTTGTCAGATTTCAATCTGATAAAAAAAGTCAGTTAAGCAAAAGCTTTTAATAATAAAAGGAGTTTTTATATGAAATGAAAACTGTTCTCAATGCAACAAACAAGCAAGAAAATGTCGATAATTGATTATAAAAGTTATACAGCAAATATTAAAACACTCTGAAACATTTTAAGAAGCCCCAAACTAAGAGATGGTGACTCACGAATAATTTTCATCTTTTAAAAAAACACAAAAAAGCAAAACATAGCATAAGAATAAAAAGAAAAAAGGAGAAAAACTGTAATTGACTTGGGCCAAATAGTGAACACTTTTCACTATCTTGATAAATAGTAGACTAGAATATATATATTTGGATTGTTTAATTAAAATGATCAAAGCTATTACGATTCGAAAGTAGTAGGGCTTTAGGTTGAACAAGCGATATCAAAATATAGCTCTTTTACGCTTAAAAAAGTTTGACCCACAAAAGGGCCATATTTCGAAAGCTTGGCGATAGGAGAAACATTTTAAGCAAAATTTCTACGCGTTAAAGGTTGACAAATGGAGATGCAATGTGTAGCTGGAACAAATCTAAAAAAATTGCACAAAATGTTTTTTAAAGATAATGGGAGCTCTAAGTACTTACACTTGAAGAATGGCAATGGTTATAAAGTGAACTTCAATATAAGAGTGGACTTTAAAGCCACATTTTTCTTTTTTCAAGTTATAATATATTGGCAAAGTTAGGAATTGGTAAGATTAGTAAGCCGTTAAAAAAGAAATTAAATCGGTTAAAAATTTTATCAGTTTTTTTTCGCTCAAGTCGTAGTTTATTAGAAGAATTACATTTAAAAGTAAGTGGGTTTAAAATCATTGCAAGATAGGCACGTAAAGGAAACTATATAAAAAATATAAAATGTGAGAGCGCATGTTATCGGATCCCGCCCATTTTTGCCACATCCATGGACAGAGTAAATATAAATGTGTTACTAAATTTCGCAGAGAGATTTTTGCGAATTATCAGCGTGGCCTGTAGTCTATCTTGTTCGTTTTTAATTGAAATATAACTTAACAGGTTATAAATGTTAGATCTAAATTTCAGCTCACACAATATATCAATTTTTGTGATCGTGAGCGTTTCAAAACAAGAAACGTTTAGACGGAAAAGAGGATATCGCATTCAATCAACACTAATTTTGATACTAATCAAGAAAGTAGTATTTGCATGCTCTCTACGGAGTCATTGTATGGGTTTTCCAACTTTATTAGATTGTGGTATTACAACTTGGAAAAGCAAAAAGTGGTCTTCAAGACCACCAAGAATTCCTGAGGTTCACAAAAATGTTTAATCATCATTAATATTATATGTCGTTGTGTAACAACTTCAATTCAAAACATGGAATAATATTCAACTTTATTGTAGCGTACAACCGAAATGCCAACTGAAGATGTTGCGTTGCTGCTGGTTGGCACCAACGGCATATATAAGTTAAAATTTCTTGTGTGAATTTATTTTTCAACTTTCTGAGTTTACCAAAAACTTTATAAACAACGAATCAAATAATTAACGTGGCGAATAAAACCGTGCCAAAGTCCAAAGGTCACTTCATATAATCGTGCACACGCGCTTACATTCGATATTTATATGCGGACCGAGTAAAAAATAATTTATTATAAATAAGCGTATGTGTGTGCATAGAGTGACTAAAAATAGAGTTCAAATTGAGTTAACGTTATCATTTTTACTTTCTTCTACATATCGCGTAAGCGCCCGCTTTTACTATCTTTTCCATAAAAAATCTTTATTGAGCGCCACTTTAACTAAACATTCATGGTAAGTGATTATAGAAAATGCATGGGAATGTAAGTTCATTATCTTCGTATTGTTTTATATTTTTTATACATTTTATGAAATCAATCTATAACAAGCACGATTACTTTTCTTATGCAAAGATATACATATCATATACATATTGGTACATTATATACATGTATATGTTACGGTTATTCTTGAACATATTTCTTATTTATTTCTTTAACGAAAATTGCAGCTGTTTTTCATTTTAAATCGTTGTCACAATTTCTTCGTCTTTCTTTGTGTGTTGGTTTTGTTATATTTTATTGTTTTCAGTTTCTTTTAGTGTTATTACCATTCACTTGCCTTCCTTTACCTGTGCTTGTACATGTGTTGAGTGGTTTAGTGAAGGTATCATAAGCAGAGATTTGTGAATGGTCATCCGACCATAATAATAAATTCAGGAAATTTAGTTTTTTTTGATAATTCTTTTTTTATTTCATTCTCTTCTTTTGTTATATTTGCTTGAAGGCTGTATTTCGTTTATGTAGACCTTTGGATCCCCCAATAATACTTCAAAATATATATGTTCTAGATCACCATCTTATCTTAATCTTAATCGATCTAGGCATGTCCGTTCGTATATCCGTCTGTTGTTGGCATTCTTATCGAAGCAAACATTGATATATTGAACTGAAATTTTGTAATTTTGTACTTTTTCTACATCATTTAGATTTAAATTTGTATAAGGGGCTCAACCACGTCTACAATCGATTAAAATCTATCACTTTCAAAAGCTTGTCTACAAGGTTGAAATTTGGTACATATAAATTTAGAGTGAGACCACCCATTCCATATTTTTTATGATCATTGGTGGATATTATATTCTTAGCTTAAAATAGAAACTGTCTCGGAATACTTTTTGAATGATCATCGCTTCGGAAGGCCTTGTTAAGCATTTTAAAGACTATGTTGAAAACTACTTTTAGGCACAAGTTTTATTTTTCCGTTACTAAAAGTGATACATATTCCACGACGCTACACAGAATAATGGGGGAATGCTCGTTTGTAAACTACATCAATGTTTTTACTTTTTACAAAGTACATAGTGTCCGATTCGATGCCAGCCAATTATGCTTTATAACTAAATTTATTATACTTTTCTTTTCTTTGTTATACGAAATTTCTGCGTGTAAAGAAGATGCTTTTTAAGAAAGCTGCTTTAAGAGCACCTGCTTATACGTGCAATTCAACTTATTTATGAATTCGTTGTCGGCCTCTAGAAGACAATAAAGGCTTATTTATAACATATTGTTAAATAATTGTCTTTGTTTGGGAAGGTAGGTAAAATTTAAAAGTTTTCTCGTTTATAGTCATTAGGGGTGTAACTGGTTTATAACAATTTATCATTTGTTATGTAAATGTATATTTATACGTAGAATATAGAGAAGCAAAGCCAAGTCTCCTCACCAGCAGCCAATGCTCAATTAAATAAGTAAAGCTTTTATTCACCTAAATGATCGTTTGTTTTATTATATTATGTAAAAGTTTAAAAATTCAATTTCATGAATAATTTGTTAAATTACCCACACACACATATATATACACACTTTTACTGTATGGTACGCATGCATAAAGTTTCATCAAATTGTACTCGATAAAAAATAATCATCACTTATGCACAAGTGTACATTTATATATAAGCAAGAGACAAAGTGAAAATAGGAAACATAAACGTAATAAACATAAAATTTAAAGACATAAACTTCCACATACATATGTATGTATTCACACTTATATATTTGTATGTGGATTTACTAGCAGAAGAGAAAACTGAATGAATTCAGATACTGCCGTCCAAACAATATTTTTCATTTGCAAACGAATGAATGATAAACAAACGAGTGCTCAAAGAGGAGAAAGGAGACAGAGCCAGAGCCAGAGAAGCCTGAATAAACCATGATTAATGACTGAATGATAATGGACTGAAGAAGCAATTGAAATGAAAGCACAATAAAAGAAACAAATAGCAAACGAACACGTCTACGATTAAGCCAAAGTGTTTAAATATTCGGTAAACCGATAGTTGTTTGCTGGGAAGAAGCCCACAAATAAATTAAGAATAAAATTTAATCAGAATTAAAACATTACGAAGTATGCAAATTTGCTAAAGTCTTCTTTACACTCAGCATACTGACTTTAAATCACCAATTATCTTCACTTCCGTTACACTTTTTAAATTGTCGTAGTAACCAACGAAAGCACAATTCTTAATTAATTATTCTACACCACGAAGCCGTTGTATTGCATTTATGCGGTGCAGAATCAAAATCTGAATCGATTTATCCATGACCGTTTGTCCATTCACGTAATTCTTGTAACCAACAGGATGTTATTTTCGATGGTATTTAAAAAAGAGATGTGTTTTGGGCCAAGTACATTCAATATTTAGAATGGATGCATTTTTAAAACCCCTCTTTATATAATGTCATAACGTGTGCATAAGGCGAAAATTTCCGTTTTGTTTTAATTATACCCTCCACACACTCTACAAAGCATCAAAAGCTGAGTCCATATATGATATATACTGTTGTTGAAATTATCACGGTCGTAAATTTTGAGATATTGAGCTGAAATGTTGTACATACACTTACTCTCTGCACGCAGATCGCTATTTAAAGCGGGCAAAATCGGTCAAGGGCTACGCTCGCAAGCGACAAAAATTAATAATTCCATCCATAAATGTACGGGTCACAATTCACATAAAACCGTAAGCAGCATAAAGCTGATTCGTAATATATACACTATTAGAGGACGAAATCATGGACCTGCCGCGTCCACTATTCTATGTAGGTGTGAAAGATCTTGTTTAGGCTTTCGCCTCCAATGGCGTGTCTTTCGCATTTGGCCTAAGTCAAGCTTGCTTTGTTTTTTACTCTTTTGACTCATTAAAAAGGTGCCACTTTAAATTAATTAATACTATTGAAGAAAAACAGCTTTAGAAATAAAGAAAAATTCTCAAACTAATAACCTTTAGCTATTACATGTACAAACTTATATGGTTAACAAAGCGAAAAATGTACAATGATGAGACTTGCAGTAGATTGGAAAATTATACTCGCACACGTACATATATGTGCTGGAAAAAATAGTTGAACGCGATGGTGCGATTGCTATACATCTTAGTATCCATCAATGTCTTTATGTCACAACTGTTTATTCCTAAGTGTACTGCAAGTAATGCCTCGAGTTGATGCACATATTTAGACATTGTTTGTTCTACTGTTGATTAAAGTTAACAGCATTGCCGTGATACATTTATACATGCTGAAATGACAGGTACCCCAATAATTTACCCTACTTCTCAGCTTCTACTGCTTCAGTACTATTGGGCATAAGCAAATTGATATATTGAATAATGTACAAAGACGAAGAAGAAGAGAAAGTTATAACATATGTAGAAATGGACTTTCACCAGGCATCATAACGCACATTTAAGGGCCCAAACATAACCGAAAACAACGATTCAGACATTCAGTATCTTTACTGAATATATTAGTGTTCAGTTCTATGTAGCTGAATATGTAAATTATTTTATTTAATGTATGTGAATAGGGGTAAAATAATGCCTTCACATGCGGGCCATATATACAAATGATTCATTGCACAAATCGCTTAAAGCAACGTAATAATTGAAAAGTGAATAACTTGTCGTTACTATTTGTCCGATGTACTACCCATTACTTTATCAATTAGAAGAGTCTGCCAAGCATAGGGTTAATGCACTTGGGGAAATATGAAGACAACAACAACAACAACAATATTCAACGCACTCTATCACTTCGCAGCACATAACCCCCTATGCCTCCTCCATTAATATACATAAAAATCATACCTATGAATATATGGGACTGAACATACAGTAACCAACACATGTGAGTAATGGTTGCAAACCATAAACACACCATTACTTGCAAATGTTAAGTCAAAGGCTATCAATAATTTTAATAGTTTCACTGGCTTCTCTCTTACTATTAATATGTGTAAAGGAATGCACATACGCACTGCGTTTTCAAAGTATGTTCTCTATTAAGTCTGGCAGAGTTTTAAACTTTTTGTAATAAGTTGTCTATAAAAAATTGCCTGGTTGATTATATTGATTTAAATTTAAGGTCAAAGAGAACGGAAAAGCACAGGTATTAACTACAAACTTAGTCGTAGCGTTTGTAACACACCAAAGAAAAAATCCTTGAAGCATATATAATTTTGATAAGCATCATAATTTGAATCGATCTAGACATGTCCATCCGTGTGTCCATCTCTGGTTGTAACAGTGTAAATTTTGAGGTATTATGATAAAATTTTGTAAAAATGCCAGTAGTGTCTGTGTGTAGGCTGCTCCTGCAATTGAGTTCAATCAGTTAATGTCACGCCCACAATCAGGAAAAGCTTATCTACTGAATACAAAAATAATGAAGTTAAAAAATTGAGATTTGGTACAAATATTTATAATTAGTCCATGCACTGATGTGCCAAAAAAGACGTGGTTTATTGGTTCAAATAATGCCTACTTTCGACTTGTTAGTTGGTGCATGTCACTCCTACTGTAGGTTTAGGAATTGGCTTCAACCATATCTAGTTTTTACCTTGTTTTTCCAGCCAGGCCCATAATTTCATAAACTTTAAGTCTAAATTTAGGAACTACTACTTGGTTGTGTCAGAGATATCCATGGATGAGCTATGTTTGGATGGCATAGCACAGTGGTCGCCAAACTAATTCCCAGTTTTACTCAAATTTTCATTTAATTTCTGTACATGTGTTCGGCTTTTAATATCGCGCTCTTTCTAACGAAAACCTTAAAACTGTTTTGTATTAAAAGAAGGAGAGCGAAGGAAAAGTGTCAAATGCATTTTTGCTTTAAATTAATACATTAATAAAAAATCGCCTCTCTCTCTCTCTCTCATAACCCACCGGTAAATGAGACGAACAAGTAATTAAGGAACTTTCAACTTAACCAACAAGAATATAATTTATATTCGTAATAAAATTGCTGAAATCCAAGAATTGATCGTATATAATATTTTTATAAAATATACACACACACACACACTGTTGCTTTATTTAGTCACTCGATAAGCATAGCTATGAATCATACTAAACGTGTATAAAGTACATTAACTGTGAACTTAACTATAGCGTACTACGCTGCGTTTACTTTAGTATTGACAAACAGCAGCAGCAGCACAAGCAAGAAGTAAAAAAGTTATATGTATTTATATGCATTAAAGCGAATCTTGAATCCCCTAAAGGACTATTGCACTTAATGGACGAATTATACACCAAAGATATTTTTTTTTTAAATTATAAGCATGTTTTTTAATCGATTTCGCCTAAAATTGAATGGAGTCCTGATTGCAGAAGACACTACAAGTTTATGTATCGAATGTCTTAAACATTTTAAAAGGAGCAGCCGTGGAATCGGATTGATTTTGATCAAGAATTTTGCAAGACACGTAAAGCCCTCGTCTGAGTGTTTCCAACGGAAAAATGAATTTAATATAACCTTAGTTACTATATGAATAATATATATTAACAACAGCAGTAAAAGCAGTGAAACAAAGTAAAAATGCACACCATCAGACATTGGTACTGCTTGCATGACTGCACATCATGTACAGTGCTGGTGCAAAGCCCCCCTCAAGTTATTGCGCACACAAATCCACATAATGTATATATATATAAATGTAAACATCTATATTCTACGTATATACGTACCACGGCATAAACACAACCACATGCCCCATATGCATTGTTATGCTTCAGCAGATGCTGTTTGTCTATGCAAGGTTCCCCCATTTTGTTTACCTTTACGTTATTATTCTTATTTTACGTATTAAATATGTTTTAAAGTAAACAAGTAAAAATGGACTATATTAGGCGTATTCCAAATCTAGCCACACACCATCGTTAACCTCGTCTAAATAGGAGACCGCTACATTACTGCTCCAAATGATAAGGAAACCGTAGAAATAGTTCTAAGAAGTAGTTTATGAATAATCTCAAAACAACTCACCCATCACAAATGTTCCGCACATACCGGAGGAAAAGTCATTGTAAATTTCAAATCTTCATAGGACATCTTCAGAACATCCGACTTTGCAGTTCAGTATTAGTTTTAAAAATTATGCAAACTTGGTCACAAGCAAACATGCTCGTCAATGTGTGTATTTTACATATAAATGACTCCAAGTGATTTTATTCTATTAAGAAACCATCTTCTTTTCAATGCATGAGCCGTTTGAAATCCGAGTTTATTGCACTGGAACCATAACAAAAAGCCTCGCTCAGCACGTTGAACTTTCATTTGGTTATTTTGATCATTTTTAGAACGTAGATGACGAATACATGTATCAAATGTCAGATCAAAATTGGCGACTGTGAGAGTGACGAGAGCCGCGGCTGTTAGTTTTTATACATTTGCAAAAGGAGAACGTGGACGAACTCAAAGATTGGGTGCACCAAACTTTAGCGCGTTATCCAAGTTCCAAGAAAAATGTATACAATTTCACATCGACATATGGCCAGAGGGGCTAAATCAACATTTCTATAAGTCAAGAATATATACCATTCTGGTACTTATAAACGTTTGAACAAAAGCAATGTACCCCCATATCATTGTGATATGGGACGTCTTTGCCCCTTAAAATCGCGTACTAGGAATAATGTTTACCAAATTTTATATCATACTATTGAATAGGTCAGGTTTTGACCTTTACACGCAACATCAAAACAGCAATAAAAGGGAAAAAGGAAACATATCAGATCGACTCGAAATGTTGATATCATTGTTGTGGTAAGGGAACAAAATGATCTGATCGACCTTAAACGTTAAGTAACGCAATGGAATGAATTAGTTACGATGGTGTTGAATTGTAGTAAGAATGAATTGAATGATTGGTTCACATGAAATGAAACCTTTTTGTACCTGATAAGGAATAATTGTTGTGAAATTGATTTTTTTGTGCGAAAAGAAAAATGTGGTTTGAAATCTTTCTTTTGTAATAAGCGATTTAATTCATTATAAAACCCATGTCAAGGTATAACTGGTGTGATTCCATCAATTGATAAGATGAACATATTAAACCGTTCACCTTATGTTTACAAATCTTACAAAAATTACTGACGGCTGTGGAAACGATTCAGCGAAAAGTTTATTATGCATATGTATTTAATGCATAATTACAAACAATCCTACCATCATACTTCCATAAATCCATTCACATGCAAGCACAATATTTTAAGTAAATTTGCCATTGAAATCAGTACACGGTACACGTGTAGAGTCCATATACGTACATGTACAATATAATGCACTCAGTTAAGTTGTTTATGTTATTTACTTATGCTGAAGTTAAAGGTGTTTGCAACACAACTCATACACACTCTACCAATATTCATGTGTTAGATTGTATAATTTATGAGAATACAATCAAACGAACTCAAATAAAGCATATAAAAGATAAAAGGAAATGTTGAAGCAGACATAAAAGCATCGAAGTAGTTTGTCCTTACGAGGGTTGAACCAAAATTACTAGTCATGGCTGGAACAAATTGTACATTGTGGGTAAAACCCACCCACTTTGGGTCCATCTATGAATAAAATATATAATATATAAAAATTATATAATGTTTAAATTTTGTTGCTTTATTTTGGCGGTCATGATTGATTTTTGTCAAATGTGGGCGGGTCTCTTCTACTAAGAAATTCCATGAATGGCCACTATAAAAATGCATTCACCGTTAGAGAAAACGTTATTGCAACAGTAAGCATGAGTTTTCCAACTAATTATAGGCCACCCTCATATATTAAACAACTCTCTTCCTTCTCCTTCTCTTACTCTCTTAATTTGTATTTCAATAACACTACAGATCCGTGTATCTTAGAAATAAACATGAAAAACCTGATTTATTACATTAATGTGCAACCGTACGTACAATATATAAATTGTGTGCACACTTGGACTACCAACATACAGTAGAACATCATTAACTGCTGAAAGTATTAAAGTATTTTGGTACATACACTTGCCAGTATTTGTGCTTTTTACACCCTCCATAAAGGATGGGGATATACTAAGTTTGTTATTCCGTTCAGAAAGTCAGAGATCCTGCAAAGTTAATACATTTTTCTTGATTAGCATCAATAACTAAAAATTTTTAAAATAGAATGAAATAGGTCGAGAGTCACGTCCACAATCGATAAAAATATATTTATCTGCCACAAAAATTGAGCTATTAAGTTTCAATTTCTTACACATATTTATAATTATCCCATCTATGGATGTGCCAAAAGTGGGCGGGGTTGAATGACACACATGCCCATAATCAACAAAAATGTGCCACAAAAATTGACCTCTGAACTTAAAATTTTGTATGCATATCCAAAATTATCCCAAAAATGGTCGTGGTCAGAGGACAGACCCGACCACAATTTACAAAAAAACGCACGCCTCATAAGACTCGACTTGCAAGCTGATACGTAATACATACACTATTAAATGGCGCAGTCATATACGTACCACCGTAGCAGATGTGGAGAGTATTTACGAATCGTCCTAAACCAAATTTAGTTTCCTGGTTTGTTTTAATTTTTTCCAAACTACTAAAAGTTTTTATTGTGAAACAAGATAAAACGAAACAAAAAGTCTTTTAGTCAAAATTAAATTTAAAATATGCATTATGTGTTCTCATACCTATGTAACACACACTGTAATGTATTATACTTATACATAATAAAATTTTCATTTACTTTTTTAATGAAAAAAGTAAAGTGATAAACTTAAAATTTGATAAATGCCATAATAGTCATTGTTAAGCCTAATAAGGAACGCACGTTACCCCACAACAATACCTTGTTTAATGCAATACAACATGACACAGTAACCGTGAATGAAGATAGTAGTTGTTAAATCAGTTGCAGGAAAGGTGTGTATGAAAAAACTAAAAATAAATAACTTCAACAAATTTTCAATTACATTAATCATTTGCGCTTGAACTGATAACCAATCTGACCACCAAATGCGATAACAGTTGAAACAAAGAATAAACGTAGCAGTAATGCAGCAGTTATCAAGTGCTTATGTGGGAAAGGGATATAACAGAGATAATCGAAGCAATAAACATTAATGCATATGGATGTAGACAAAGTGTTAAACCAAAGTAAATGTTGCCTTTTATTGCTTTTTTAATGTATACTTGATGTCAGTTTTTCTTTTATATAAACATCAACGTGAGATTCTACAACATACATTAGAGATATTTATCTAGAAGTGTGTACAAATTTTCTACAGTCATTTCTTATAAACTGTTAAAAACTGTTGCTGAGTTTCCTTTTATGTTCGCACAAATCCAAGACATGTTTTATTGCTGTCCAGTAAATTATTGTATTGTACAAAATTCTTCAGAAAATTATATATTAGTGCTCAAAGGAGAATATAAAAAACACGATAACAATATTTAGTTGAGAGAAAATAAACGTCTACCTTCTAGTGGTCCACTTAAAATAATTGTGTTTACATTGTAGCACATTTATCTTTGCACTTGCTCTTTTCTTTGCTGTAACGGCAAATTCATAACGACACTGAGAAAGCAGGGCGTTCAATAATAGCAAAGTTGTTTACTTTGTTGTATTTTTTCGCCTTTCCTAAGTTATGCAGCTCATTTTGCGGTTAATTTAACTTGTGATAGTAATTTTTTCTTTAGGAGCTGGTTTTGCACCATCACTCTTGGCAAAGCCATTTCGTTAACGTAAAAGAAAGTTCAATTTGAAATTGACAGCTTTTATTATGAAAAAAATTAGATATATCAATAAATTGTTACAAAATGGCAAGAAATTCAAACCTGAAATAACCTCTGCTTGGGTTCAAAGCATCTTAAGCATATAATGCAACGTGCCGCGGTGATGCCGCCGGCACCGGGGTTCAATGAATATATTCTAAATTTCCTTGTATCTCAGTTATTCATAAAAAAGAGCGTTTTATTTTTTAGAATATTTTAAGGTGAAATCCTTTCAATTTATAATATAATTGAATTAATTGATATAATTAGATTGAACAGCACTGTGGGACTATTAGTACAAAGTTTGTTTTTTTTTTTCTCTTTTCTTATTTGTAAAACAAATGTTATTTTTATAGTAAAGTTAATAGTTAATAGCTTAACACAAAATTAAAGAATGCAGCTATGTTAAATAAATGTCACGCATTTCTCTTCCTTACAAGCATTTAGCGTAATATGGAATTTTGCATACAAAGCAAACGAAAATGTGAATTCATCATTTATACCACAAATCGAGTATCGATTAACTTTGGGATCAAGAGTTTTTCCTAAAAGCCCACGAAATTTCTTGATTTATTAGATTTGGACCAACAGCGGATCAATACAAGGTCTGAGCCTCTAACATTATGGGTTCTAAAGTAATTATTCTTCTAACGGACATACAAAAATACGTTGAATTTTTTTATTTATAAATCTAATAATGAAAAAAAATTTAATTTCAAAATCTTATCAAACAACAACTTTTTTGTCGCATTAATTAACCTTATTGAACGAATTTTTGAAATGAAATTCAAAATTTTCATGTACATGTAATATTGTAAACAATATTTTAAACTGAAACGATACAAAAAATACGAGAACGAGTTTTTATCCCCTCCACCTTTATTATTCCACTATTCAAAGCCGGCTATAAATCCGATATCTCTAACTATCGTGGCATTGCGAAATTAAGTGCAATTCCAAAGCTTCTTGAAAAACTGCTGTCTGATACTCTATCATCTCAATTATCACCTATAGTTTCTGATTATCAGCATGGGTTCCTGAAAAAAAGATCTACCAACCTGTTGGAACTTGCTACATTCGTTAATGACGCATTCATTAACGGTGAACAAACCGATGTAATCTACACAGACTTTAGCAAGGCGTTCGATACTGTGAACCACGTAATTCTGCTTAACAAACTAAAACATATCGGCTTTTACGAAGGCAATCTTAAATGGATTTACTCATATCTTACTGGACGTACCCAACGTGTCTTATTCAATAATGTACTCTCCAAGAAATTGAAGTTCACTCTGGGGTGCCGCAGGGTAGCCATCTTGGTCCCCTTCTATTTTTACTGTTTATAAACGATCTGCCTAGTGTTATTCTACATTGTCGTGTACTAATGTATGCTGACGATGTTAATCTTATCTATAGTTACAAGTCTGTGCGGGGTCAATTTTTTATGCAGGATGACATTAACCGGTTTGTTAAGTGGTGTTCCAACAATATAATGTCCTTGAATGTCAAAAAGTGTAAGAATATGAACTTCTGTCGTAGGGAGGTGATAAATACAAACTACATAATTAATAATGTCCCAATTGAAAGGGTATCATCCATTAATGATCTCGGCGTGCTACTGGACAGTAAACTAACTTTTAATACGCCTATTAATGCAACATGTAATAAAGCCAACAGAACTTTAGGCTTTATTAAGAGATGGTCGAAGGAGTTTCAGGACCCCTATACAACCAAACTTCTTTTTACCTCTTTAGTAAGGCCTATTTTAGAATACTGCTCTGTAATTTGGGATCCGCAATATGAAGTGTATACCAACCAGATTGAATCTATACAAAAACAGTTTTTACTTTTTTGTCTTCGTGGTCTGCCACGGAGTCCTAACCTGAGGCTGCCCTCATACACAAGTCGTCTTGCTTTCATAAAACTTCCTACCCTCAAAAGCAGAAGGACAATGTTGAACGTGTGTTTTATGCACAATTTGCTTAAAAACTGTATTGATTCGGCGTTTTTATTGTCTAGCATTAATATCAATGTACTTCGACGCGCTTCTAGATATTTTCGGTTTCTTTGCGTAAATTATTACAAAAATAACTATAGCAATAATAACCCGTTACGACGGTTATGCAAGACCTATAATGACAACTATCATTTAATCGATCTGTGTGAAAATGCTGATATAATTAAAATTAAATTAATAAAATATTTAAACTCTGTCTAACTTGTACTTTCTTCAGCTGAACCATGATTGTGTAGCTGATTAATCATTTCGGTTGCGGTGTCGGTGTCGCGATCTGCAATCTATCGCAGATCTATCCAATCCCGTTTATAAGATTAGATAGTCGTTTGTTCGATCCGGAATGGCGATGATGATACTGACACAAAAAATATTAACACACAATTTACTTAACCGATCTGAGCCATTCACCACTTAGGGTGGAGGATAAATTGAGTTTGTACGGATGTTGGTTATTCCTGAACGGCCATGGAGAGATCGATTTATAATCATTTTATGAATCGATTTAGTCATGTCCGCATCTCTGTGTGCGTCCCCTTAAATTTGTGCTCAAGCTATAGAGCACGTTTTGTGAAATATATGGATAAAATTTTCCATAGGAGCATGATTTGGTTTATAGGAAAATCCTAATAAAAATGAACCGAATTGGACTCTTTTTGAAAAATATGTCGTCCTATTATAAGGGAAGTCTTTATATGGCCAAAATTTGCACTTCTGAATTTTTTTAACGAAAATTGGTTAGGACTAGTTAATTAATTGGTTTATTAATTAATTAATTGGTTTATTAATTAACTGTAACAAATTTCGGTACAATAGGTACAATTTTAAAACACCTCTTCATATATCGTCTTTTACCAAATTGATCTTTTATAGGGCAAAAATTAGCAATTGTTAATATTTAGCACAAAAACCAGATTAGATTAGATCCTTTCCTAAAAAAAATTTCTTCACAAAGTCTCACATATACGGTCTCACATATAACTTAATGAAGGATAAAATATTACTTGGAATAAGGCAGAGTGAGGCATTATAAGAACAATTTCAATTGTTTATACCCTGAGTAAAGTGCCCTGAGTTTGTCCTAAACTTCTTTCCAAAAATAGCTTCATACAAGTTCATACAAGTACAAGTGCGCGACAAAATATTTTATGACGCGATCCACTGCTTTTTATTTAGGTGAACAAGTTAATAAGCGGAAGAATAAGTTGAAGCAAAGATCACGTAATTTGTAGGCCCACACAAAAGCACAGACACAGTTTTGTAATGAAATTGTGATCACAGTTATTATTAACCACACACACACACTCACATCGTGCAGATAAAGTATAATATTAATGCGTATAAAATCACGTGCTGGCATAAAAACAACAACCCACTCAGTTGCTTTTTATTTATTTATTTTTAGCTTGACTTTAAATAAAAAACCTGTCATTTAAATAAACAACAATAAAACCAGATATTAGCATGTATGATAAACGTCGATAATTGGCTGATTAATAAAGCTGTTAGTGTCAGTGAGCAATCTTGGTGCCTTAACGTCTCAATGTTTATTTTTTGTGCCCTTCTACGTTCGGTTGAATAACCTAAAAAAATAATAACTGGCAAAGCCAAAAAACAAAAACCAACCAGTGCGAAAATTTATGCTTTCATTTTTTCATCTTTTCCTTTTCTATTTTTCTATTTGCATCTGTTTACAAGCACTGCTGCCACATTCTGAAAGCCATCAAAGTTCAATTGTGCATGTGAACTGGTGGAGGTGGTATAAAAAGCAGGCGTGCTTGGTTTATTTTTATTACGTTGAAGCATTAGGTGGTACGGATGACTGATTAAAAGTTAATTGACTATACATACACACAGAAAAACTTTCAATGCGAGTAAAATGAGCTTTTTGAATTAGATGATAATGATGGCAGGCACCATCTGCCCATTGGCGCGGCTTAACAGCGGTGCCAATATGCAATATGAAGCACTGCTGAATCACAATTACAGTTGATGGCTAGAATTAAACCAGTTTATAACCACTGGACTTATCATTACAAGCATTCGATTTCTTTCAAAAGCATAACAAACTAAATTAATAAACAAACAAACGTCTTCATGTAAAAATTCATGTTTATTTATTTACCAAATTTATCTTTCATAGAATTTGATTATCAAGTCATTAAATATTTAGTTAACTGTATCAGTACGTACATACATACGAGTACACGGGTATTTTCAAGTAATCATGTAAATTTTCATCACTTATTCAACACGTTGTTTTTATGTCAATGCTCGTGTATACAGAATACATAGCTTAGCATAATAATTAAACAATGCTCCACTTTTATCACAGTAGCTCCTTTCAAGTGTGGCTATCTCTGATGTGATAGCACATGATGTGATTTCTATCTTTTTTACTCCTTTTAACGTCACGAACAACGCATAGTACATAATACGTAATGAAAGGTATTTATTTTCATACGTATGTATGTACATGTGCCCGTGTCATATAAACTTTTCATTATCATTTTAATATTATACACAATTTATTACTTTTTTTTTCTTTTTTATACCCATCATCACGTGTGTATGGGGGAATAATCACTTTGTGAAAAGGTTTGCAACGGCCAGAAAGCGGCGTCAAATACTAAATCGATTTGATCATGTCTGTCTGTCCATCTGTTCTCCTAGTCGCAAAAATCGAACTATAAATCCAACCGATCTAGAAATATTAAAAATTTTCATACGCTAGTTCGTATTCGTTCGGCTACAATGCAACAAAAACTCAACTCGGAACATATACAAAAGATATATTGACGTATATACTCCTCGAGAAGCTTTGGTGGGTGCTCAAGATTTGGCCTCGACCAAATATAGTTTTTTCTACTTGTTTTTAAATGATATGAAAGACATTGCAGTCTTCGTAAACGTTCCAAAGAAGTGTATTAGGGAATGATGTCTTTAGTAGCAACACCTGTGTAACAAAAGGCTTAAAAAATAAGGACGTCCGGTTAAATTTGTGAGAAAAACTACATATTGACAACGAACGTGAGCGAATTGGCTCGTTAAAGATTTGCAAAAAAATGTTAAACATACAGAACATTATACGAATGTTGATGATTATTTAATAAATACTGCAAGTTCGTGTGTAGAACTTACAGTTACAAGAATTGGATAAAAATATTCTTGCTTTATACATAAAATTCCTTTTTTTTAATTCACGCCCACAAGTAACAAAAACGCTGTTACGGGAGGTTGCATAAATATGTATAAATGAAATTTTTGAAGAATTTTTTGTACAAATTTATTTATTATGGAAAAAGTGCTGGAAAAATATTTGGACACGCTCTCAATTTATAAAAATGTTCTTCTACGTTCAAGATGATATGTAACGTATACTTTCATAGTTGTTGCCACGCCCGGTTTAGCCTAAGCTTTTCACCATTTCTTATCAAAATTAGCCTCAAGTCTGTCTACATTTAAAACGCTTTACTGCTTAAATATATTTAATTGTAACTATACTGTAACCTTATCCAGAGAAATGCTAGTCTTTGTCACATAAAAAATTCTCTGTAAGCAGATGAGATCTGATAATGGTGCGTTGGGTACAAATTTTATTGAAAAATGTTTTGAGAAATATTACAATTTGATCTACTAACATTTTAGACCAAAACGTGTCTAGTACCTTGTAATTTCATCACATACATTGTAGTAAGTTTTCCATTAAAAATTGAAAATCTCTATATTCCCAGAGGTCATAAATATTCTATGTAGTTATATCTCCGACAATATATTCAAAACATTTAAAAGTCAATACCGGTCTCTGGTATAATATACCATGGCAATAATGAAACCGTTCCCTTGTGGTCAATTATTATAAAGGGCCTGGAAGTACATAGGAGTGAAGAGGAAAAGAAGATTTCGAAAAAATCCTCCATAGGTTATTATGTATTGTATACGAGTATACCGTTTAATTAAATTTAACTCTATAAACGATGCTACTTTTCGTAAAAAGTCAAATTTAAAGAAAAATTCATCAAATTGTTAACATTGAGTAGTGCATGCATTTGATGTAAGTGGATGATGCATGAAGGAATAAATCTCGCTGTATGTTTATACCTTCTTGATTATAAACACAGTGCATTCCAAGTTTGTCATTCCGTTTGCAACTATAGTTTCAGAGTCCGTAGGTCCGTCAGCCACAAAAATTTACTTACTTACACTTATGTTGTAACTAGTGCATCCATCGATGTGCCAAAAGTGCGCGTGATCGCAGAACGCAAATACCTAAAACATACACTACTAAAGAAGGCAATCAAATGCCTGCCACTCCCTTTGGTGGCGTAGATATGTGAAGGGTGTTTAATATCTTGCTAAGCCAAATTTAGTTTTTTATCTGTTTTTTATTATATACGTCACACACACGTGAGCATATTGTGCCTATGCATTGAATTATTTGCTTGCTATGTTGGCGTTATGTTTGGTGTGGTTCGGTAGTCTCACCATTTTGTCTACATTTTACACACACAAGACTTCAACGGCTTGGTTTGGTATGTACACTACACACTCATACTATTCTTGGTTTAATGCTTGATTTTCGTATCCTCTACTTAATGATGGAGATACTATGAATTTTTATACCATTTGTATTTAGAAAAAAAACCCAATTTCAGAGATATTGCGTAGTTGCCATTAAGTAACAAAACATTCACGGAGCAAATGAGTAAAAAATCTTTAATATGAGAAAAGGAAAAAATCAATCGCTAATAAAGAAAAGGGTAGTCATGCACCTGCTTTATTCCCAATTATTATTAATTTGTGCTATTTACCAAAAATTAAGGCGTATCAGACATCATTTAGGCAAAGTACAGCTTCTTAAGGTGATTGTTTTCTTTTGCGTTCGACTCTTCTTCCATGTTTTTTAAAATATTTGTTCAGTGATTTTTCTTTTCCTTTGTGTCTGCCATTTCCTTTTTCATTACGTTCTTGTTTTTGCTGTCTTATACGGTTTGTTTAATAATTTAGTTACGTTTCCAAATCAACAACGGTATGATTTCGTAAAGGGAGTCTGGCCAACTATCTGTGTGACTTTATTCATGTGTCTGCCACAAATTGTTTATATAAAAATTTAGAGGTAAATAGAAATTGTTTGAACATTTTACCTTTTTTACTACAGTTTCATCATCATTATTGTTTCTCAATGTTTCCTCGTTACTATTTAAATGTTGGTTTAAAAGATTTTATCACAAAACACACAGAAAACAAGTAAAAACAGGAACTTTGGCTTAAGCTAAATCTTAACTGCTCTCCACATTTACATACAAGTGGTGGGCGTGCCAGGTATATTATTACGCCTTCTAATAGTGTAAACAATACGTAACATCTTTCAAGTTTTTTGTTAACTGTGGGCGTGTCTATTGTTTGACCACGCCCATTTTTCGCAAATCGACGGGTATGATAATTATAGAAATTTCAATTTCATAGCTAAGTTTTTGCGACAGATAAATATATTTTTATTGGTTGTGGGCGTGTATCTTGATCGATTTTGTCCATTTTAAATAGCGAAACTAAAGGTTTCTGTACAAAGTATAAACTTAATATCCCAAAATTTACGACCGTGACAATGCCAACAACAGACGTCATACATACATGCCTAGATCGACTTTGTAGGGTTTTTGAAGCCTGCTTCTGTGTGTTGCAAATAGAATGATCAACTTAGTATACCATCATCTCATGTGGAGGGCATAAAAAGATAAAATCTAAGTCTCCTGCTGACTAGTCTTTCTGTTACTGTTGTTATTGCAAAGAAGCGAACATTTAGAAATGTTTCGTTAGAGTTGTGTGCATATGTGTGTGTTTACATTTGTAGTGATTGTAGAATTACACCTTTAAATATCATGTGTATTTGTAGCTAAACTGTAATAAAGATTTTTTCAATCAACTTCAGACTTCTCTCCTTGGGTTTTGATGATAAGTGTGATTTACAAGATATTGTAGAAACATATATAAGCCGTAAAAATAGAAGTAGAAAAACGTTCCCATTGCTTTCAAGGGCAACAAAAAAACAATAAGACGCAGTAGGAATAAAGCGTAAAGCCGGCTTTTGTATACAGTGTTATATTACACTCATGCGTCGGAGCACAGATTATATTAAGTTTATCATTCCATTTGCAAAACTGTTTAAAAGAGATTATCGACAAGGGACAGTCCGTACATGGGCAGAAGTTCAGTGGATTTGTTCGAATTTCAATGCTGATCACTTTGTCGTAAAAATAGACCCATCGGACCATCTACAATAGTGACCGTTCTTAGACCAAAAGACTCCTTTTTGGTCCATTTTAATAAAAAATAAATAAATAAATAAAAAACGATAAAATAGACGCACAGATGAATGTGGTTACATCGATCCAATTCTGATTTCTAACAAAGATGTGAATACAAGACATTTTAAGTAATTGATATGAGATGATGTAAAGTGTTATTTATTTTAACTCCAACTAATTAATTGCTCACCTCGTCGCACTAACTAACTACTTACCTTTCTTCATTAGCTCTCGGCAGTCAAGTGAATTCTGTGAATTGTACTTCAAATAAATGTCAGTAGTACAAATATTGCTGCCATTGTTGTTGTTTTATTATTGTAACAATTGTACTTTAGATTAACTCGATGCATGTACGTATCAACGGTTAATAAATGATAATTAAATTACGTTCACGAAACCCTAACACTTTACGTACACAATTTTGCACAAATTAAACCTATGTACCACAGTACATATCATATCTTACACATACATAAATAAGCTGATACGCGACAGAACGAAATGTGTTTCTTTGGTCAATGAGACGGCAAGTGAACGGCATGCGTTCGTTGATTTTGTAGAATTGTCATTTATTGTACATGAGTGCATGCGTAAACATGCCGCTGCCTACACATGAATGTTAATTAAATATTATTGATGTTGTTTTTGTTTTGAATACCCACTTAAAAAAACATGTTGTATAAACGTTAATATGATTATTTATTTATTTTGCATTATTGCCTTGGATTATTATATTCGTGGGGGGTATTATTCCAAATAATGTTCTGGCGCACTTCCTATTTTATACACAAACACACGCTCTCTCTTATTGAATCAAGTTCTCACACATAAAAATGAGATTTTTGATACATGAAAAAGTCGACGTCAATTAAAAATAATAAAAATTCGATAAAGATATGATTTTCAATTTTCTATTATATTTTCCAGACGTTTTTACATAACGTACTTGAACAACGTCAGGAAGTAACACTAACACCTGTTTGCTATAAAAACGAATTTCCACGATCGTTTTTACACGTACTTGCGTAAAATATTACATAAATAACCCACCACATCGAACAACAATCATTAACTGACGATACACATTTTACTTTGAACATTACAGTGAAAACAAATAGCTGCACACAACGGAACGAGAATACGAAGATCAAAACCTGTTTATATTTGTAAAAAAGAGAATGAGAGATAGAGCCAACTGGAGAATATAGTGAGTGTTGATGATGATGAATTGTTGTTCTTTTGCCACCACCGGGAAAAACATTAAAGTTAAGCTCACACACCTGTACAAATAGAATATATTAAGAAACCGCAATAAATGAAAAAAATATAATTTAATTACACTACTAGATTTCTACGTAAAATTAGTGACCATGCAAGCAAATTGTATTGTTTAATAACATATTTCGAATGAACAACTATTTTATTTATACAAACCACAAAGACTACAGGGTGACGCACACAATTGCAAGTAAGAAAAATATTATTATGAAATCTACTATTTATTCACGTCTCCCTGTGGTTCTTGGTTTGTGTTTAAGATATGAAATTTTTTTTACATGTGAGGTTGGGGCAAGTCAAGTATTCAATGTTAGGACTATGATTATGTATTTGGATATATCAAAATTATATACAAAAGTCACAATGCTTAGTACTGAACCGTATCAAACCGAAAGAAATTTTATCATTAATTATACCATTACTTTTATCTTAGGTACTTCTTTATATCTATATAACCGTGCGAATCGATAAATCTCTTAATTATGAATATATGGACCAAATTTCAACCTCGTAGCTCAATGAGTTTTATTTAGATTGTGGGCGTAGCTTTCAATTGATTTGTAGACAATTAAAACAATGAAATATTTCGTGAAATAAAATTTGTTCGTGTTGTTTTCTTATTAAGTTTAAATTTTGTATAACGTAGCAACTCTTGTGATTGCATGAGCAATAAAGTAGAAGAAGAAGACAATATGTGATTTACTTCATTAAGAATTGATAGAATTGATAAATAGAAAATATTACAATTTAAAAGTTTAAATAAACATCTTTCGCTTACATTTACGCGTTACTTTCTAATATGAAAACTTTTTTCAACTAGAAAAATATATTGAACAAGTTTTTCGAAAATACTCCTCAAACGAGCAGTCAGCCTAAGTGCGCATGTGTAAGTGTAACACTGGATTTTTTATTTTCATTCTTTCAATTTAAAATAACGGTTTCTTTGTGTAAAATTTAAATAAAGAATAATTATGGAAAGAAATCGTCGAAATGTCGGACACATTTATATTAGCCTGGCGTAAATGGCCAATTTGAACAATGAAGAAAAGAAGATGTTTTTAAGGCGACTACTAGATGAACTAGAAACCGATGACGATGAAGCCATTAATTATGATACATTTGAACCACAGAATTACGATGAAGATGTTGTGGTACTGCCTGGTGCAGATTCAGATGATGAAGACTTCGACGTCCCCGAATATCATACAAGTGAATCTGATGGAAGCGAAGATGATAAATCATTTCCTATTACTACTGATGAAGATGGCATTGCATGGTCCTCTGATTCGTCTACACAAAGAAGAAGGCTTCCGCATAATAATGTTAAAAATACAAAATATGGTCCAACAGCAAACACCAAAACCTTATCAATTATGGAGGTTTTCAAATTATTCTTGAGTGAGGGAATGTGTGAAACAATTCTTCGTGAAACTAATCGAAAAGCAACGCAAGAGTACAGTGCATGGAATTCTGTGAATCCACAAAACGAAAAAACATTTGCGCCCTTTATCTGTTCGAAATTATATGCGTGGATTATCATTGTTCTCTTTAACGGAGTAAGCCGATCTTGCAAAGAGAATTGCAATGATTTATGGAACACAAGCGCTCATCCTTTACATAGAGACTCAATGGATTTAAAGCGGTTCTGCTTGCTTTGTAAATACATACGATTTGACAATGGCAATACGCGTTTCCAAAGACTTGACAAGACTGCAGTTATACCCAACATATGGAATCTCTTAAATCAGCAACTCAACAAATATTATACGATTTGGAATAAAAGTGTGGTGGGTTTGTGATTCATCCAATTTCAATCCCCTAAACAGGCAAATACGGGTTTGGTATCGTCTGGTGAACGGGGAAAAAATCAAGGCGAACGCATTGTTGAAGACTTGTGCTACTCGTTATTTTCCGGTACTGGACGAAATATAACCTGTGACAATTTTTTACTACTTATAACCTAGCGAGTAATTTGATGTGGGCCAATAACTTGCCGATTTTAGGAACAGTTCATAAGCGGAGGCGATTCATACCGACCTCTCTACTGAATAGCCATCGAAATGACCGTGCAGTGCACTCTTCATTATTTATGTTCAGTAATCATGTCACTTTGTGCTCTTACGTCCCCAAGAAGGGCAAGAATATCATTTTGCTATTAACATCATCTAATCATAATACTACAGAGGGGCCTCTGAAAAAACCTTCAATTCTAATAGATTTCGACAAAACGAAAGGAGCCGTTAATTATATGGATAAGATGCTTAACGAATATACCTACCAACGGAAAACGAATCGGTGGCTGTTGGCATTTTTTTATAACATTATTGATATAGCTGCGTTCGCTGCGGTGGAAATATTTGCAAACACTTTCCGAGCAACTGGTTATGCCAGAAATTATTAATCGCTCAACTAAGCCGGATCTAGTTGGACACTTTGCAAGTAAAAGTGGTATTGAGTGTATGTTGAATAAATTATTAATGCCCACAGCTCGTAGAGAATGCTCCATATGTCATAAACCAGTTTGTACAGAGCACTCCTATACAACGTACAGCTGTAAAAATTGTTTAAAATAAACGAAACGTGTCAATGACAAGTAAAAAAACCATATCTGGATGATGCCCAATCTGGATGTCCATCATCTATGTACGGAGACTACGAGGACTTTATATATATGTGACGAGTAAAGTCGTTACCCACTCGTTTTCCTCTCGCCTACTTATATTTCATAAGCATATAGTAGACAATGATAACTTGTACCTTTTGCATATGTAAGAATAATGTATGAAACAT
This sequence comes from Crataerina pallida, assembly GCA_949710015.1. Lineage (NCBI taxonomy): Eukaryota > Metazoa > Arthropoda > Insecta > Diptera > Hippoboscidae > Crataerina > Crataerina pallida. The sequence goes on from OX453291.1 coordinate 18,660,785, forward strand.
TGTAAATAGTATAAAACGACACTGTTATTAGTTTTAAGCTTAACTGGTAGCTACAATCATCGCCACGTCACCAAAGCGTATTGGAATATTTCTGCGATATTCCAATAAGCTTTACGAAACCGAGGCTTTGTCGGGAGCAATCTACAAAGGGTCACTCTCTTCGGTTACCAACTTTAATAAGTGCATAATCGATCGTTTTTATTTACAAATAAATGAACGAGATGCCCTGAGTCGACGGCTCAACCCGTGCAAAGGTAAATATCTCGTTACATATATATATAAATATATCCTCCACACGTTAAAATTTATTTTAAAAATAGCCCTTTTTCAGTTTTGACCTATTAGCCCAATTTCAATAGCAACCCGCCTATGAACTTTTCCAACGTTTCGCTGTGTATCCGAATGAATTTTATATTATCCTTACTTGGTTACGATTTATATTTTAAGCTTTAAATTTATTATATATGAAACGACTTGTCTTTGTTTTTAGTGTACTTTTTTCATAAGTAAGAAAATATTTGTGTATTAAAAAATGGTTAAACATACCGTTAGCACTACTTTTAATTTCCCCTTAGCTGCAATTTTGATTGCTCAAATACTAAGTAATTGAGGGTGAAAATACTTTAATGCTGAACGTGACGCGCCTTTAAAATGTCATCATAAATGCTTTGTTTTGTTACTTTCCTCAATAAAGGCGTAGAAATGTTTTTAAAAAATTTTACTTTTCAAGTTTTTCATATAATCACCAAACACATTTTTAAAAAAATTCTATTCATTGTTGTTGTTTTGCCGACTCCTTTTCAAAAGGGTCCTTTCCAATATATTTATCTAAATTTTTGTCAGCGTCCGCCTCCACTTCAGATAATTTACAAAAGCCTTCTTCGTCTACAAAGCAAATCTCATGGCCATCGGGATCGGCCAAAATGATGACGCGTACTGTTTCTTTCCCCGGTGTGGGCAATTCGATAAGTGGAGTGAGTATTGTGCCTTTAGCTTGAGTAATTATATCATTTATCACCTCTTGTTGGACTTTGGGTACAGCGAAGGCAATGCGACCATAAGCTTTAGCACGGTTCAGGGGATCAGGTATTTGTGTTAAACGTAAACCAGTTTGTTTTGCATTATATTTAAGTAGTGCGCCGTTGGTATTTTTTGAAATTAATTTCATTTTTAATAAATTTGACCAATACTGTTCACAGACGTCTAGCTTGCTGCAATGCAGAGCCACCTCGACTACGGGATCTTCTTTTGTTGGTTGTGTGTCAGGTATTATATAAAATTTGTAACCATCCGGTGATATTAACAGTTTTTTATTGTCTTCGGCATCAGTTATGGGATAATTAAGGTTAGCTGCGCGTTCTAAAGACTCTTTCGATTTTATTGTAATGCCACCAAAATCGTTACCTTAAGGAACAGTACAAAATTGTTATTACAATTAATAAATATAAATAAATGGTACAAAATCAATTTTACCCATTTCGTAGCTACTAACGCCGTAATTGTAGGTTAACTCGAACACAAAATGCGAGGATTCGGGACCATATCCAATCATTGTTTTACTCCACCTATTATCATAAGGTCTGTTTCAAAAACAAAGACAATTTTAGAGATTAAAACTTCTATTTTGAAGTAATAATTTTATACCCATTGCACTGAGCTTCACAGCCTTCTTTAAATTCTTCATGCCTTAATACCTGTAAGAGTAGAAAGTTATCAAATTGTTTCGTTTCATAAATAACTAATTTCCCCTTAATTGTGAGTCATTACTTACCTTCATACCCAGCACTTTTCTAAAGAAAAAAGCATTTTGCGTGCGATTACCGATTTTAAAAACATAATGTAAAGCGCGGCCTGTTATTTCCGACATAATTGGAAGTTTTATATTTGTTATGAAAGAAGCCTAATATATAATTTCGTAATTAGTAATTAGTAGAACAACTTTATCTTAAAAGTGTTAAAAAAAATGATTCAAGAGAAGCACAGTTCCCAAAATATTAGTTCATATTAGGTAGTATGAACCTTAAAGAATATAAAATAAAACACATCCCTAACTAAAGTGGATGTTTACATAAATATCAAGTGCTCAAACACTATATGTGTTTGTGCCTTGTGCTGGTTTGTGTCTTTAACATTTAGTTTTATAGCATAAACAAGGTTGATAAATTTAAGTATTAATTAAGGTACAAATTCACTACAATTTTAAGTACTCTCCATATCTTTGTACGAAATGTAACGTTTTTTTGTACGTATTTGATTACGACCTGTAATGTCAGATGCGTTTTCGGTGTGTTAAGTATGGAAATGTTTGTTATCCGAGGCACTTCCACACATCCGTTATCTATATATAAATTGAAAAATCAGAATGTAATATATATCGCTATTTGAGGCTTGGCTTTGATTGATTTTTTAATTTGAAACGCGCAAAACTTTGTTTGTACAAAATTTCAACGCAACATTTTTAAGTTAGCGATCAAGGTATTTATAAAGATTTTTACTATTGTCACTGGCGTATGTATCTATTCTTAAAAGTGAGAAAAATTTGATTTCGATATTTTCTTATATGAAGAAGTTTTCTCTGATTGTTTATGTAACTTTATCCTGTGAACATATGAATAAAAACTCCACATTTCTCAAATCAAAATCTTACAAATAAAAAACTTTATTACTCATACGCCCCATGAATGCATGTTGATATATAACTAGGTGTATGAATGTATTAATGTATAAAAAGTCTGCAAAAGCTAGAAAAAGTTTTTTATAGAGTCGACTGATAACTACGTCTAAAAGTGATTGCAATCGGTAAACTGTCAACTAACACAATACGTGACATTAAACTTTTTTCATACAATTACTAAAAATTAACAAACAAATGGTAGTGAATTGGAGTGAGTGCGCGAGCACAATAATAGCTGTTAGAGGTGCTCTCTCTGACGAACGAATCGAATGATCTGATTTTGTTGTTTGCTTTAAATGTCAAAAAAATGTTTTACGAAAAAAAAAAAAAAACAAACAAAACAAAAACAAATCTAGATAAGTTCGTATATATATATCATATATATAATCATATATGAAAGTAACGATAAAATGGTATGAGAAGAATTTTTATATAGTTACAGAAAACTTATTCGTGTGTATGTGTGTATTTGGGCATGTATGCATTCAAAATTCAATATTACTCACTGAGTGTGAGTACTTTCTCTTATTGTTTGACTGTTTGGTTGCGTTGTGTTTCGTTTAGAAAACGTTAGAGTAAAACATAAGACTGCATTAGTTTAATGAAGCACGCACTATGATTGGGTAATGGGAATTATTTTGCTACAAATTATACAATCAACGGGAATTATGCAGTTTTGAAGTATTATAAGTTATATTATAAAAATTAAATCACATGAACTTGGCAAAGTCGGGTGAATGGGAAAACGTTTTCTGTTGAATTGTATTTTTCAAAATTTATTTACACATACACACATGTGGTATATATGCTTATGGATAAAGCTTTTGGTTTATTTTTTTTATGATTTATATTTTCCTTTCTCTCTTTTTCTTTGTACGTGTATTAGCCATGCACGTAAGACGTTACTTACTGTTGTACGTTTTATATATCAGGACAATAAACAAAACATGAATAAAATAAAATACTCAACTAATCTTTATTTTAATCGAAGGGATTGTATCCGTCTAAACATGTTTCTTTTGAGTAAAATACTAATGATGGTAAAAAATTGAGTAATTTTCAAGAGAAATTACATTCGCATATGATAGCATTTTTAATCCCCCTCTCTCGCAACTTTGCCAAACCTTAGTAACTTCCAGAAAGAAGCAAATTCAGCATAAAATTCTGAACCAATTTCTGTTCTTTTGTGGTTTCAGGAGTATAGATAATAACTTCGAAGAGAAATTGAACAACATCGATCCATTTAACCATTTTATAAACAGTTTTGCCCTTAAATTTGGATGAAGACCTCGCCCACCTTTATTTTAATGCCCTAAGTTGGCGGGTGTCCTACATTTGTTTTATGCCAAATAATAATTTTTTTTATTGTTTTTATTAAAATTAGCAAATATTTCTTTAAACCAGTCTTGCCGAAATGTTACATTTAACAGACACCCTACTAAATGGAAGCCACTTTATTTTATGGTACAATTGGTTTTAATAACATGGATATGAATTTTCTGTTATTGTTTTCGATGCAACACAATAGAGAATTACTGTGTTTTCCCATTAAAAATATCACAATGGTGTTGAAAATTGTACTTAAAATAATCGCAACGCATATTATGCTAAAAATGATTACAACTGAGAAATGTGAAAACTATTGGTAGTAATTGTATAACTAATACAATTAATAATATACAAATATTTATTGCTATCAACGTGCGGGTCATTTTCAATATTTTTTGATAAAATTTGCATCTTAAGAAGAAGAAGAAGAAGAAGAACACGTTATAATCATCCCCTTATTAGAACTTTTTTATACATTGGCCAAATTAGAACCAACGGTACTTTTCTTGGAATAGTGTATCGCTATTTAAAATGGACAAAATCGGTCAAGAAACGGTCAAGATCGGACAAACGACAAAAATCTATTTATCTGCCACATACATGCGTACAATTGTCCTATCCAAGGATGTGGCAGAAGTGGGCATGGTCGGTTAAAAGATGCATCCACAAAACCATAGTCAGCGCAAAACTCAACTTGCAAGTTGATACGTAATACATACAAACACTATTATAAGGCGTAATAATATACCTGCCGCGCCCTCGATTGTATGTAGGTATGGAGGGCATACAAGATTTGACCTAAGGCAAGCATAGTTTTCCTACTTGTTTTAATTGTTATTGTGCGAAAGGATTCCGTAGTGCGATGCTATTGTTGACTCCATTGTACCACAATAGTATTGGTAATCATTTGATAATGCCAGCATCATGTCCAATTCATTACTTTTGTAAATTAAATGCATGTCCACGTACACATATATACGCATGCGATATAAATATTCTTGGCCTATATGTGCATATACAATGTAATGTGTGTGTGTGTGTGTGCGCGACAAGAACTTGATAGAAAGTGCTTTTAAACGTTGTTAAAAACTATTATTGTGAGAGTAATTCAGACTTTCTCAAAGTGTACGTATGCATGTACGTGTATGTGTATGCAATAGTAGCTATAACAATAATTTTTTGTGTAGTGAAAAAAATTCATTCATACAAAAACTTAAATGAAGTAAAATAAAACGAAATTTATATCAGAAGAGAAATTGTGTGAACAAGAGACGGACAAGGATATTAAAGAGAATGAAATAGTAGTTTTAGTTTCAACAGCATAAAAAGAAGGGCGACCCCACGCTGTACATACAGAGTATAAGCATTGTGTTAAGGATTTGCATAAATTTCGCTTAAAGTGATGCCAGCGACATTCCAGCCAGCTAAAGCTGTCCATGCTGCATGAAAGTGTGACCACGTCTGACACTACAAAGAATAACTTTAATTTAATATCAATAAATTTCATTCGAAGAATGGGTGTCGTCGCATAATAAAAAAAAAATTAAAAATTTTTTTCCTTTATTTATTTATTAAATAAACTTGGAATCACCCAAGTGGCAATTTACCACAAAATTGAAAGGAAACTCATGCATGTACAAAAAGTGTTTTTGGTACGACTTTTATATATGCAAATATATTGTGCTTGAACGGATGAGTAGTAGTGTATAACAACAGCTTTACACACACATCGCAGGTCAGTACTTGGAGATTTTCGGAGTTGCACAGAGTACAATAAATGGTAAAAAGAACCAACAGATATTGCATTGTCGTTGTTCACTGCCTTAGTCCTATGTATTCATGCTGGGCTAGTGCGCACCATGTTCTTATTTCATTTGTATGTTAAACAAGCGCAAGTGAAGTGCGAATAATAAAATACATATATATTTATAAATATGATGTGCCATCGTACATAAGCTGAACTGTTTATATAGGTTTTTTACATAATCTGCTACGAAAAGCATTGAAGTTGTTAGGAGACAGTTTCGTTGTTCGCACAGCAGCAAAATCTAACCGTACTTATCAAGAATTAAATATGATAATTCCTTCTTTAGTTACCTGTCGGTTTTATAGAGAATTTTTTATTTTTTTCGTACATTTTTACATAGGAGAGAAACTATTGTAGCAGTGTTTGTGAATTCAAGTAGGGATCGCATGATCTGAACGAATATTTCCTTGCACACCCGATCTCTAGACGCGGCACTTATATTGGCTGGCATAGCACCATCGGACATACTGGCGCTCACTAGAATGCATGACAGTATGAAGGAGTTGGGTAGAAAGCTCACGCTCGCCGAGAATAACGCCATCTTCAGGTCAGCTTTAATGAACAGCAGGTAAAGTGGAATGCCTCCCCACGAGCTCTTACCCAGCATAGGATCATGGCTGAACAGACAGCAAGGTTGCATGGACTAGTACACGACACAAATCTTCAATGGTCACGGATGCTGTCTGGCTTACCTGAATCGCTTCAAACACGATAGGGAACCATGGTGCCTAGCGTGCAAATTGATAGAGAAAGTAACGGGTGAAGAAATTAGTTCAAGCAGATTGTGCTGGTGCATGAGTAATTCTGCAGAAGTATGGCAATGAGTCTAGAATGCCTGTGCTTCTGTAAAGGCCCGCCTTAGAAAGGAGGAGCGTGCCCGAGCTTGGGCTCAGACGGTTCTTCCGACGTAATAGTTAACGGTGTTCCCGAGAGATGCACCGTTGGACGTTCGAGGAGGTTTTAGTGGGTGAAGGCCCCACACTGATCTGCAACTTTGAATGCTTCCCCCTTGTTAAGAAAAAAAAATAACACCTGATCAATTTCGTTTATAATTGATTTGAATAGACGGAGACACATAGCAAAAGGTATAGAAGTTATAAAATTTATTCAAGCGAACAATTTTTGGATCATTTATTTAAGTTTGGAACAAAATAAGAATATTTACGAAATTTTCATTAAAGCTCTGATATAATATGGAACAAAGAAGTTCTTTTCGGTGGACCTTTATTTCTACGAGGGGGGCTTCAAAGTTACGAAAGACAAACAAATAAAATAAAATAAAATATAAATCTAAGAGTGACAAAAAACGGTGCAGAGGTGTAATGTGAATTATTGATGGTTTATTTGCGCCTGAATTTTCACAGATGGATTTGGTGCAACTGTTAGACACCTGCTGATGAGAACTCAGTGAGGGTGATTTCGAAACCGGTCTAGGTCATTCCCACCAAGTTTACAAGTTTTTGGAGTTGTCTCAAAAAATGGACGATTACGGTTCATATAACGGTACATACCTTTAAAATATTCCACTTTCCTTCTTTCATTTGTTATGTACATAATTTTAAACTTGTGCGATTGTTTGTAACTTCTAAACGGCAAATGAAAGTCTTTATATCAATTCTTAATATATTTTCACAAAATTTGGTGAAGAATAGATTATTTCTAAATTTGTACCCAATCGGACCCTTTTTTTTAATATATTCAATATATGTATGAATAGATGTTTAACAATTACCAAGATTAGGTTACCATTGCAAGATTCGCATTTTTATTAAACAATCGAAGCGTCCTTTTATAAAAACCAAACAAAATTTAGTACAAAAAATATTTAAATATATAATCCAGTTGATGTACACGAAAATTTGGAATTTATCTAACCTTTAACAATTAAACTGAATTAGCATGTCTTTGTGTGTTTTTCGTGACAGTTCTGTTGTAAAATAAACGCTAATTAAAACGGTTCAACAAACCTATTGGCACAAACACAAACACGAATAGGAACTGAAATGAAACAACAACAACAACAACAACAAAATAAAACAAAATTATTTATTGTATCCTGCAAACATACATAATGAATAGTAGAATACAAATACACACATATGTACTTTTTAATGTTGTCACCACCCACAAACAATACAATGACAACATAATTTGAATGTCAGCACAAACGACATCAGTTGCTGTGGCATTTTCTCAATTTGTGCCATTGCCACTGTGTGCTATATTATGTGTAATTGGGAAGCTCCGAAAATAAAAATTGGCATAAATTACACATAAATTTGTGTTAAACATCGAGGTGCTGAGTAGGCGGCAAGAGCGATTATTAGCTAATTAATAACAAAATATTCGCGGTAAACTTAAATGGAATGAGAGGACATATATTTTTCAAGTATTTCCTAATTTTACAAGTAGCTGTGGTGCCATCCCTTCGCCTTGGACAATTTTTAGGACCCTTGTTAATATATTTATGATGTCTTATTAAAAAACTGTAAAAACCAAAACTTGAAATCATTGAAATTGATTTCTTTTGAACAAAATTTAATGCACGAGGGCAGTACCAGGATTATTTTTGTACTAAACCAATATCAAATAATGAAGCATGAGCAACTTTTTTAATCATGTAAAAGAAATTCGTCATTAAAGTCATGTTCAAACATGTACGATCACGGTAAAACGTCAAGTATTCAGTTGACTTTTTTGGTCCCATTAACTGGACTGGTATTTAAAATAGGTAAAGAAGTTTACAGCGGCGCTTGAGGTATCTACAAAATACATGTATGTAAATGCTGACGCTGAGCCGATCGGCCACGTCCGATGTAGTCATAAATTTTTCGATATTCAGCTGAAATTTTGTATAAAATTTCTCTAGTGTCTGCATATATGTACGTAAGTTACTATTTAAATTGAGCAAATTAGGTTAAGAGTCCCGCCCACAAGTTGCAAAAATCTAACTATAAGCACAAAAATTTATATATTGTATGAAATTAAAATTTTATATAAATGAAAATGGGCATCGATGCGACAAAAATGGAGGGGAACAGATGGAAGACACGCCCACAATTTGCATAAATAATGATTTGTGTATATCATCAAGTGCTAAGAGGGCGTATGAAGTACGATTTTGTTCAAATTTATTTGTTACCGTTACATAATCTAGTTTATCATTACTGGGCGATAACGACCTATTTAGGTTTTTGCGCTGAAGCAAGACTTTGGTCTTGTGCACGCCTTCTCTAGTTTTGTTATAGGGAACCAAACATGTGATACCTCTAGACTGCATAATAACGAGGGGGGTTTTGGATTTTTAAAAGGAGACCAAATTTCAACAAGTCATCGATGATATTACAATTGAATACTGGAATGAATTTTACATAATTGAAAATTTTGTGTTTTGTTAGGGATATGACCATTTTTATTTATATTACTAAGCACATTTTAGCGTATCTTAAAAATCAATACTTGATTTATTGTTCAAGAGGAACAAATTGAAGAAGCCGTCATTTTGATTAAGCCTAGCACTTGGCTAAAGGATAATAATTTATGGAAATATTGATTTATGGAAATATTGATTTTGGTACATTTTTAGTTTTGTATATCTTCAAATATCTTCAAGTAATTGTACTGAATTGAGGGCACATTGAAAAATACAGAATCATCAATTTTATGTGAATATCAACGGCTTTCGAGTTATGTAACCACCACATATACAAAGAGATGCTAACCATTTTTTAGTTGGAAAAAAGGGCAAAAAAGTTAACGGAAAATAAAGAAAACAAGTAAAAAAACTAAATATCTTAACAAATGACATCTAAATAAAAACGTGGTAGGCGTGAAAGCCACATGATTACGTATCAACTGAGTACGGTTTTTTGTAATTTGTGGCCGACCATGCCTATTTTTGACACATGAATCGATGAGGTAATTATAAGTATGTGTGAAATCTTTCAACTGCATAGCTTAATTTTGGTCGATTGTGGTACTAAATTTCAGCTCAATAAGTCAAACAGCCAACAGCACATTTGTGCTGCTGATCAAGAATATATATTCTTAATATGTACTTTGTAGACCCCTTTTGGGTTTTGCAAATAAAAAGACAAGTTTTATATACCTCCCATCTTATGTGAAGGGTATAAGAACCCGAAATACTGTCATATACAATGAACACCTTTTCTCATATTCAGCTTATGCTGTGCAAGGACTGCTGACACATTTACGCTGTTGTATGCGTACAAAAATGCAAAGCACGTATGGCCGCGCAAATGTAATGTATTGCCGCCATATTTCGAGCACACTCTACTGATGAATAAATTTTAATATGTTACGTTTAAATATGCAGTTGTGACACAAACCGAATAAACAGAGAGCATTCAATACATTTCCTTGTGATGCATTATTACCAATGTATGAATTCATTTTAGTAACAGTATTGAACTAAAAAATACGAGTATATACCTTTGCATACACAATATATTTGGTATATAGGTTGCAGTTGTTCTTGCCTTTATTGTTATTGGAAAAGTTACATTGTGTCACAGTGCAAAACATGTTGTTGGGGTTTCTGTATGAACTTCATGAATTACACTGAAGTGAACCGTTTCTTTATATTTATTTTATTGAAACAATGTGGAATAAATTGTGTACAACACACACACATACATGTGGGTACATTGTGTTTGTTCAGACGCTTTCAAAGTACCAGGGGCAGCCTTACCCTCAAAAGCATATATGTTCTTGATCAGCACCAATAAAAAAGTCGACTTAGCCCATCTGTCCGTGAATTTTTTCGTTACTTTTCTCGCGGTCGCAAAAATTTAGATATCGTTGTGAAATTTTGTGCAGACACTCTTTGGCATTTTCTAAGGTTTCATATTGCAATTGGACAAAATGGGTCCAAGGACACGTCCCCAAAGGAAGCCTAAACCGTACTCTCACGGAAATTTCATTATCAATGTCAAAGTATGAAATAAGCAAAGTGAGTCCGCTAACTGGCCTACAACTTTTAAAGGGTTAACTTGCTGAACTAGGCTATATATTTCGATTACAGTATAGTAAATTCTGATTTCAAAGAAAAACAAAGTTGGGCATTTATTTATATATTCTAACTGTACATGAATAATATAAATAACAGAAATTGGGCCAGCCGCTAAAGAGATAAAATAAAAAAGGTTCCATTGAGAATAATCTGACGATTAATATGAACAAAGTACACATTTACATAAAATGAGCTCGCGTCTCCTGACGTCCTTAAATTCTACTTAAAAGTTAATTTTCTATCACTCTTGAACAATAAGATCTGTAAATCTAAAAGTGGGTACAAGTAATTTTTGTATATCTATGTACCTTGGTAGTGACCCTATAGACCTTTCCTCCATTATGTCCATTCGTTAAAGGACATTTGATTTAATATTTTCCAAGTATATGGAAGAGGTTAATGATGATGGGTATCTTAAATTTGGCAGACGTCTAACAGAGCTCCATGTCACTTGAAATTATTTATTATAATCTTCAATACTGTCTGTAATAACTTTCGGAAATCTAAAACAAAACTTTTTTAGCTCAAAGCGATTGCATTAGCATGCGATTGCATCTTATTACTGCATTATCTTAATGATTCTTTATTATGAAAATTAAGTTTTCTCATTTTCTTTCTACAAATCGCCTTATTTGTTGCAATAACAACAAATGACAGATCTATTGAAATGCATAAACTTTAATTAATTGTTGGTATGTGTGACTGTATATGCGCCTATAGTGCAACGTTCAAGTTCATTGAAACATCCAATGACTCGCCACATAAAACGCAATGGCAGACATTATTATAAAAGTATTTTTTTTACTTTTTATTTTTATTTTGGAATGTAATATCATAAAATCAAAATATCAAAAGCTTATTAGTATTGGTGTATACGTTATGAATGTGTGCGTTGGTTAGAAGTTGAAGTCCATCTCTCTGTCTCTCTCTCTGACTCACACCCTTTCCATTCAACTTAACTGGCTGGCTAGCTGGCAGAAGCAATAAAAACATTTTCAATGTGAGCTAGTGGTGGTCTAGTCTGTCGTCTGTTCAGTGATTCTAGACAAAAAGTCGCGTCACTGTCGCATTGAATTCCATTCCATTCTGTTTGTTTATACATTTCCTTAGTTAGCTTTCTGGTTGTGAAAATATTTTATTCTCTGCGCATATTGATTGGGCACGTAATTCATGTTTCTGTGAAGCAGTGCCTGTACGAGGTGCACTTTGAATATAAGTTAAAAATATATTTTTTAAGTTTGAATACTAGTCAATGGTGAAACTACATATATGTAGAAATCTAATATTTCATTTTAACATTCAAGGCTAAAAAGTTTAAACAAGGCTATAGGAGGTATAAAAAAGTATTGGTGGATCATGCAAGGAGTTCACTTCATTATACATAAATAATAAAATTCATTCCTAAAGTTAATTAGAAGCTTCATCGACGGAAAGTTATATCGGATATATATGTGTTGCTGTTAAATTATTCAATATCACTGTATATGTTTCTTGCTCCTACATTCCACCTAATGTATCCGTTCCCCATTATTCTAATCATGTATGCGCCATAAAAAGTATCACCTCTTTATTAAAACGTGATGATGTCGTCCTTATCTTCGGTGATTTCAATTTACCTTCAATCTCATGGATTAGAGCTGAAGATGATATGCTTCGTCTAACTAATGTTACATGGACTAATGAATTACTAAATTTGAATTAAATTTGTTTCAACTAAACAATATTAAGAACGTTTTGAACAGAACACTTGATTTGGTTTTTTCTAACGTTACTTCTAATTATTCTGTTAAGCAGTGTCCCCCAATTGTGTACCCAGAGGATAAATTTCATCCAACAGTATCATTGTCATTGGATTTACATACCTGCTCTAATAAAAAACTCAACGAAATGTTGTCGCTATAATTTCAAATTAACAAATTATACTAAACTAAATAAGTTACTTTCTAACGTAAATTGGTCATTTATACCTGATGGATCATCAGCAGTTTCGAATACAGATATTGAATCGATGGTTGTTATGTTCTATGATAAATTGTTCGATCTTTTTTCTCAAACCGTGCCTTATACCGCTATCTCAAATATGTGTGGACCACCCTGGTCAAACAAAAGACTTAAATATTTAAAAAATAATAAAAACAGACTCTACAAACGCTACGTAAAGTCCAATTCGTCTGCTGACTATATGAATTTTATGAAGGCCCGCACAAAGTATAACTCTTTTAACAAACTTAGTTATACGAACTATATGCAAAAAGTGAAAAATGATATAATAATTAATCCTAAATCCTTTTATGGTTTTGTTAATTTAAAAAAGAAATCTAGCTCTTACCCACCGTCAATGAAGTATAATAATAATGAGTCCAGTAACGATAATACAATCTCAAATATGTTTGCCGACTTTTTTCAGTCTGTGTATGTGTCAAAAAATGTGCATAACATTAATTATTATAACTCAGTGTATTCTAATAATATCTATTTTAATCTCCTTAACCGTGACAATGTTCTTAAAAGTATGCTAGCATTAGACGATAAACACAATCCTGGCCCTGATGGTGTGCCGAATTGTATATTAAAAAATTGTGCATCACGTATATATCATCCATTAACTAAACTATTCAATGCCTCCATAAAACAATCCTAATTCCTTTGTTATTCCATTATTCAAAATCGACTATAAATCTGATATCTCTAACCATCGTGGCATTACGAAATTAAGTGCAATTCCAAAGCTTTTGAAAAACTGCTGTCTGATACTCTATCATCTCAATTATCATCTATAGTTTCTGATTATCAGCATGGGTTCCTGAAAAAAAGATCTACCACAACCAACCTGTTGGAACTTCCTACATTCGTTAATGGCGCATTCATTAACGGTGAACAAACCGATGTAATCTACACAGACTTTAGCAAGGCGTTCGATACTGTGAACCACGTAATTCTGCTTAACAAACTAAAACATATCGGCTTTTACGAAGGCAATCTTAAATGGATTTACTCGTATCTTACTGGACGTACCCAACGTGTCTTATTCAATAATGTACTCTCCAAAGAAATTGAAGTTCACTCTGGTGTGCCGCAGGGTAGCCATCTTGGTCCCCTTCTATTTTTACTGTTTATAATCGATCTGCCTAGTGTTATTCTACATTGTCGTGTACACTGTGTGCTAATTACACAGTGTGCCACCGTTGTTATCGTTGTTACATGGCTGCGGTTGAACTTTACTTTTGCACATTACAATATTAGAATAAAAAGATGCAGAAGAAGAAGAATTGCTTTCAAAAACAACTTCCCCACATACAAACGCAAGTATACATATCATGCTGTTGTCAAAACCGCTGCTGCTAGGGTTAGGTATGTATGTTATGTCCATATATTTCAGTTAATTGTGTTTTAGACAAAAGGACCTATTCGTAGGTCTACCAGCAACTATTTTTTAATATGTAAACAGAATGAAAACAAACGTATACTGCACGTGCACAATATTTTCTAAGAACAAAAACACGACACTTTTATTTGTAGAACAAGTGAAAATGCTGCACTCGGTTATACCCGACTATTTAATACCCTGCACCACTTAGTTCGACATTGTCATATAAGTCACTTCGTGAAATATCTTTATATGGATAGGGGTTCTAAAAATGGTTGAATCAAGTCTAAAGTTAACGCAGTCAATTCTTAAGTCAATTAACAATTCTACACCAAATTTTAAAAAAAATATTAAGAAAAGGGAATTTTTGGCACATAAAGACTTCGGTTATAAAAGGAGCTGATCTGGGGAAGGGTCCAGTACGGTTCATCTTTGAGCCAAACATGACCTTGTAACTAATTTCCTTCAAATATCTTCAAAAATACGACCCATGAATGAATCGTACAAATTTCCATGGATAGACAGAAACGGACGGACATAGTTAATACGTATGAAAAATCGTAGATATACGATTAAAATCAAGGTGTCCTTAACCCACGGCCCTCATGCACCGCCCAACCGAACGACGGGCTGGGTCCGCATCTTTTATTTTTTAGGCAACTGTGACACTCGTTTGAACAAAAAGTCGTTCATTCTCGTTTTTTGACTCTGGATCAGCTTTGATATTTGGTAGAACTTAAGATGCCCGCCTAAACAACAAATATTTTAAAAGCCGTTGTTTTTTGTTTTGTTTTGTTGATTTCATCTTTAAATTTTGGGCATTGTTTTTGGGTGACTCATGTACAGTACAGTTCACACAGCATGTGTGTCATAGAGAGCACCTGCTGCTTTGTGCTGATTACAGCAACAGCTACAATAATATAAAGCAGGATAGACAACAACAACAACAATGACAACAATAGTAAAAGAGCAATATTCAAATTTACTCATGACTTACATTCGGTTCGTATTTTGTTATGTAGTACGAGTGTGTATGCATGCATGTTGTTGAGGTTTGTGTGTGTGCGCGCGTGTGTGTGTTTATATACCGGCAATGTTGTTGATGTTAATGTGGCTGTAGTGCTATTGCACCGTTATTGTACATTTTTTTACACTTATTGCACCTTGCTGGCTGATATAATTCCTTTCTTCTTCTTCCCTTCATTTCTATCTATCGTCAACATGTCACATTGTACAGAGTTGCTGTTGTATATTATATTAAATGGCATACGTGTACCGTATTACATGGTTTGTGTATGTGTGTGTGTATTGTACATTTAAACAGGTCCAAGCGTTGAGGTCAGTTTTACTAGGCTTATTGTTGCTGCTGCCGCTGTTGTTATTAATATTGCTCGGGTAAATTGAAATAATGCTTTTGCAATGCGTACGTGTGTATGTGTGTATGTACACACATCCTTAATATTTTATATATGCATATGGTCGTTGATGTGTGTGTAAATGTGTTGTACCATATGTGAATGTTGATTCTTTGTCCTCTTCTGTGTTCCCTTAATAGAGTGCAAATATTATAGTCGTTGTTTTGTTTTATTTTTTCCAGAGTTGCAGCTTTTTTCATCTGTCTGTACTGTATCTGTTCTGTATTCGACCATCCGTCTGTCCGTCCAAGTTTTTCTCTTTCTCTCATGTCATCAACACACGCTTTCATTTCACAAAAAAGTTCTTTTACAAATCCTTTGTCGTCTTTTGTGTGTGTACGTGTGCATGTGTGTGTGTGTGTGTGTGTGTGTGTGTGTCTTGTACTTGTGTTATATTTATATAGAGAAAAGTTGAAATTGTTCTTCTTATTGTCAGTGTCTGTGGGGGTGTTTTTTAATGTTGTTCCTCTTATATTTTCGTAATTTTTTCATTAATTTAGTAGGTTTGTAGAACAAGACAGTTGCAGTGAAATTATGTACTCTCGTCGACGTTTGGCGTAAAAAGTCTCGTACATAGGCATCTACTCGTAAAACGTACGTAAAAGGGCAGCTTTTTTATCCACTTTATGTACATATGTAAAAATAGTAAAAAAAGACCCGCTGTAGGAAAAACAACAACTCTTGCGAATTAATTTTATATTATTCTAAAATGCTTAATAAGTAAATAAAATAAAATTTTTATTTTAATTTTTTATATGTGATGGAGGGCATGTGTAGAAAGAAAGTGAAAGAGAGTGCATATACAAAGTTTTTCACGTCCATTAAGGAGTATAATTACTGTGTCGAAATGGACTTTAAAGCGCCTACAAAATATAAACATCTCTCTTAATAAGCATCTTAAGTCTGTGGGTCAATTCAATGATATTGAAGCAAACTTAGCCGAAGTATTGGTAGTGTCGAGTGTACAGACGTATGAAAAATAATCAAATATTGAGGTAGCACTTCTAATTGCTGTACAAGAGCCACGCCTACAATTGAAAAAATCTACTTATATGCCACAAATATGTAACCGTAAAGTTGACATGTCGTTGACATGTTTATAATTAGTTCATTCATCAATGTGCTGAGAATAGGCATGGTCAGATAACAGATACGCACACAATTTACGAAAAATCTTATTCTGCTTAAAACTCTGCTCTTATTACTAATAGAGGACAAAATCAGGTGTACACTATGTCCTTTACGGCAGAGGTGAGATTTGGTCTAAACCAAATTTATTTTTCTCAAATGTTAACCAATGCTTTTAAATCAGTTATATAACGGTAAGTTCATAAATTTTATTAAATAGTAGCTAACTTTACGTTATGAAAAATATTCATATGGGGTCTTCATTCAAAGTGTTTTTAATGAAATTTTGCTTCAAGATGAATTATTATAATCAATACATTATTTGCTGAACGAGAAAGTATTTCTTCTTTATATTCATTACTTATCACGTGATTTATTTACTGAGATTTCCTTTCCTTAAAAAAACTAACCCAATAAAGTTGATTGATTGATACGGAGTAAATGAGTTGAACTACTTTGACAATTGTATGTAGGGTGAGAGTTCAGGGAAAAGGTATTCTCATATATCCAAGAAAACACTTATCTTACATTCGAGAAGATAAAGAAACTTAAATATTCTTATATTGTACACAATTATCAATCGGTTCGTACTCTTTTCAACCCACGTACTATAAGCTTAATATTAATGTTAATTGCCTTATAACTAACTAACCGCAGCAGATGTTGATTGCAGTTGGTTATACCACAGTATGTAGGACTTTGTCAAGAGACTTTCACTGACCGTTCGCAGTATTTCTGATATTTGATTCCCCCTTATTTTATACAAGAGCTTCAACTAATCCTTTGCAATCATACGTATTTCTAAAGATATTTTACTTGGGTGTGGTTCTAAGTGTTTCTCATATAGGGTTCACTAATGCCGTGCCCTCAAAAATTTTTGTATCACTTTTATATAAAGTTGAAGTCAAATCTTTAAATGTTTGCCTTCTTGTCCTTTCATCGCCTTTCTATTCAAAGAGTTTACCTTTTTCTCACTGTTTGTTAATTAATTGGGAGTTATGTGCTATGCGATCATTCGCTAGTACTATAATGCTTGCACCCTTTTCTGTTTATCTATCAACCTCATATCATGTGTCAGAGTTACAGAAGAAGAAAAAGTTCACAATGAAAAGTTAATCTCAATATTTTTCATAAGAATAACGTAAAACGTAAAAGAAGTGCTGCTTGTATGACGGTAAATATGATACTTCTGATAAGTTTTTATCAAAGTTTCACGCTTTTTTCTATTTTACTTTTTTAATTTGGATTTTCTTCCAATTACAATGTTATCATCTTAAATGAAGCGGATGTGAATAAGATAATTTTCTCCTCCACGTAAGGAGGGAGATACCGCAAGTTTGTCATTCCGTTTGCAATACCCAGAAGGAGGCGTCAGAGACTCTGCACAAATTGTATATATTCTTGATCAGCATCAAAAATTGAGTCATATGCCCGTCTGTTGTTGGCATTCTCACGGTCGTACATTTGAAGATATTGGGCTGAAAATACAAATATCTTTGAATTGTTATGAAAATTTTCCAAATAAAATATTTTCAACATTAAGGCAAATGTCAGGCCAAGTATACAAATAAAACTGATTTCTATCTTATATTTTTTTTGTTTTCTGCTGCTGGTTGTTGGTTGAAGCACTGATTAGTAATTTTCACGCTATAAATTTTTTCAAACGCTGAATATTGCTAAAAACACAAAAATAATAATAAAAGCAACAACAACAAAACTATGTATAATGAGAAAAATTTTGATTGATTACATTCTTTTACTGCTGAAAACACAAAAACGACAACTATTAGCATTGATTTTGTTGCCATTGTTTCAACTACAATGCTTTATCTGTATTTAGCGATTTTTTGGGAAAATGTAGCTCACGGTTAAAAAACTGCTGCCATTAGCAAAACGACGAGATTTAGTTGGTATTTATTTAATCCCTTTGGTTATCGAACAATTGTTGCGAAAGAAGGTGTGGAGTAAATTAAAAAGAAACATATTTTGCACAAAGGCTTTAATTTTGAAAGTGTTAGCTTTTACAAAACGAACACAAAATCAAGGTGACAAGATAAGCCATAATAACCTTTAGAAATAGCAGGCAATAAATAATACATTCGATCTGTTCATTGATACATTGAATAAGCAATTTGAATTTGGAAACAGAATATCACCCATCTCTGTATAAAACGTGAGTGGAACAGGTACCTATAAACTAACGCATCGGATTCTGCACAAAAAAGCACCAATTACACATAAATCTGTGTACGAAATTTCACTTTTATATACTGTATATAGATATGAGGACTTTTGTCGATCTTGGAAGTGGTGGCTTGGGTTCCAAAATTCAAAATTTTGCAATGGGAGTTCTGACAACAGACAGACATACGGATGACATGAGATTTTGATAATGATCAAGGACGTACATACATTGCAAAGGGAATAACAAACTTCGTACATACACTACATTATGAGAAGGTTATGGCAAGAGTCAGGAATACCAGATTCCTTTCCATAAAAACATCTTCACTTTGTAATTAAGAAAGTGAAAAACAAGGAAGGAAATAATACGAGATAATATGGTGATGTGGTATGACAGGTAATTGCTACAAGTGATAATGGCTGAAGGGCCAAGTAAATGAGAGAGACAATATTGATAGTGCGTATTATTGTATTAAAGTACGACGTAAGGCAAAGAATCTGCATGCTCCTCAAGGTGAATCACAATGTAAATTGGTATTTACGAAGGTGTTAAAATTTACTCACGTTTACTTCATTAATTACCAAGTAGTTGAACTCAGTGGACGCGTATTTATTTTCCCAATTACTTAAGGTCGCGCCAAGAAGCTCAACATTTCACACTCCCTTCGATAAATATTGTGTATAAAATACAGCAAGGATTTATTTACTTTTCCTGTTACTTCTTTCCACCTGGCCTCTTTACGCAAGAATGCAACAAAAATCAAACGATGTAGAAAACGTCAGTAAACTTTAATGTTAAGTTGGCATTAGCAACAACCAGTGTTACGTTTTGTGCTATTGCTTGCTGTATGTTTAATTGTTTTTATTATTATTATTGTTGTTGTTGGTGTTGTTAGTTTTATCATTTCCATTTCCGTTAAAGCCAGCTTTGTGTGATTCTTTATTTCCTCTTCATCTTCTGTGCAATACGATCCTAATTAGTTTGCCATCTTTCTCTCTTACTCTCTGTACATGCAAATTATTTTCGTTTTTTCTTTCTTTTTAGTGCAAATCCATACAAATCATGGCATACACCACAAATGATAACAAAACTAAAAGTACGTCAAGTCCGTATAAAGTGGGCATAGCGGATACCTGAGTATGCTTTTTAATAGTGTGCATCAACGTCTACATCATATTCTACGTCAAGGCTTTTCGCAAAATGTGGACGACCCGGCTCATTTGTAGGATTTCATTACATATATAAAAGTACCAAATTTCACCTTGTACCTATTATAGATTGTGGACGCTTCGCTTTCGCTTTTTTTTAATAGCAACCTTTGCACAAAGACTAAAAATGTTTGTACATAATGATCCTAGACGTTCCAAAAACTGATGAGCATGGCTACATTGATTCACATTTTGATTTTGATCAAGTATATATGAACAGGTGTTGCAAACAAGCGGAGGAAATAACAAACCTAGTATATTCTCGCTTCTTACGTTGAGGGTAGATGAACATAGTTTCACAAGTATTTTTTGTGCGACATGGAATAATTTAAAACCACAAAGTATGATTGAATATTATTATTATTTATATTAATGAAAGTTTTACTTTGCAAATGTTTTTGCCGTTGTCCTTATAAAATAGAAAACACTTTTCAACTGGTTCAGCCAAGCTTATGGACAATTTCCCTGCATTGCCTTATATATGTAAATGGGTTCAATAATCTTTTGCAAATGCTGCATTGACCACTTTTTCCAATAATTTGGCAAATCCCAGCACAATATCCATAGGCCACCTTCACCCGCTATATATGTGTGCATACGTACGGTTGTATAAGTCGGGTATATTTATATTATGTTGTCTCTACCGAGCAAGAGTTGGAAGGAATTTAATTTATAGTTCAATTTCGGCATTTGTTTGCATCATTGCAAAATAATATACGAGCAATTAATACACCGCATCGACACCACTTGAATGGCCACAAAAGCAATAGCAATTGCTATCGTGTAATAATAGCAGCGGCTAGTCATAGTCATAAAAAGTAAGCCAACAGCTATGGCAACAGATCCAAAGCTGCCAAATATGTATATACATGGCAATGTTATCTCCTTCATGGCGATTTTTGTTTGCTGCAATGCCAGCAGAGCCACCCGTATACATAAATGTTTTGTATAGCAATTATACATAACGGTCTGCTTAAATGCTTTCTGGGAATATCTGAGAGAGTTGTGATGCGTTCTATATATTTTTTTCATATGTACCATTTGGAGATGGCGGGCATACTCAGCTTCACAAAATATTTGAATTACCTAGAAACGGCATCATAGCATTTATATTAATAATTAATATTTAATGTAATTTATTTATATTTATATAGATCAGCATCTAATTTTGAGCTATGCTTCTCGGTCCGTCGGTTCAAACTTAACAGAAGCTCACGTTATTATTGAAATTGAGCAAAATCGATTTAAGTTAAATGAAATATTAAAAAATGATTCATTCGTAGAAACTTTCCAGTAATTTTTCTTTTAAAATCGTTTCGTTTATCGATTTAATAATGTCAATCCATCTGTCTGTAATTAATATATTAGGTGGTATAGAGCATCAAATGATCGAACTTGTCTGACAGCACCATTTTCATGTGTTATATAAATGGAAAGTTTACAAAGGTTTTGTATTATCTGGAAATAAACGAAGGCTACCATTCTCAATAAACAATTTGAATTTCATTGCATTTTTGATTTTCATATCTTCAACATAGAGAGGAGGGTTTACTAAGTTTGTCATTCCTATTGCAAGTATATTAATTTTTGATCAGCATTAAAATTGAGTCGATCTAGACATGTATGTCCGTCTGTCCGTGAAATATTGAGCTAAAATTTTATTCAAAGACTTTTAGTTTCTGCATGCAGATTAAGAGCCACAATCACAACAGATCTATTTATCTGCCATAAAAGTTGGCTTTCCTAAGTTGAAATTTGGTACACATGTTTGTAATAATCCCATCGATATGCCAAAGGGCGTAATGAGGTACGTAGAAGTGGTGGAGAGTACTTAAGATTTGGTTTTGTATTGATTTTTCATTCAAATATTTGAGTTTCTGAGGAGTAAGTATTAAGTATTAAGGAACTTGTTCTTGCATCTCAGAGAGCTCAAATGATTTGTTAAGACCTTTTAATGAAAGGGCAAATTCGATAAATTAAAATCTATACTTTTACTAAATAATTTTTAACAAAAAAGTTACCAGTATAACTATAAGATAATCTACGTACTGTTTAAAATGGGAAGTGCACTAAGTTTATCATTTCGTTTGCAACACCCAAAAGGAGGCGTCAGAGTCTCGAAATATTTTTAATCAGCATCAAAAACTCAATCAATTTAGCAATGTCCGTCCGTGAATCTGACTCTCGTTGGATTGCCGTCGTTTTTAAATTGTTGATTACAAGTAATTTGAATTATTTAAATTTCATTTTAAATCTTCAAAACTTTACCTTTCATATGATGTAGATAACGTTTAATAAAATAAATACAAAGCGGACAATACCCTGTACATATATCCTCATCCACAATGCACTAAATACTAAGTCTAATAAACTACTCATTGACAGCAAGTTTTATAATAAATTAAAAATTCGGATCCCCCTTTCTTACTTTAATATGTACATACATACATATTCATGTACAAACATGTGCTATGTAGAATCTGAAAATTCTGAGCAAGTGCTGCAATCTAAATGACTGAAGTAGATATTCTGTGTGCATAGCAAAGGAATAGAAATTAATGGCAAAAAAAAAAAATAAGTGATGAAAACACTTCCCAAGAACTGTTGGTTTAGAAGATCTTGTACTTGAACTGTTTGATATGCTAATGCTGCACCGGATATCGTAGCAATCATACCGAAACGGAAATAAATAAATTTGTTGTAGCAGTGTTATTAAATCAAGCATGCACTCAAGCATATTTTACGCACACAATGACAGATTTAAGACAGTTTAACTTTGTGTATTTGTCCGAATGTTGGTATCGATTTCAAATTAGTGGTTTGTTTTTTGCTCGGTTTAAAAATAGAAATAAAAAGAAAAATATATTCTTTGGTGCTTCTTGTAATAAATATTACTAATAAAAGTTGAAAGATTGCAAAAGATGAGAACTTCACTTATAACCATTAAATATTTTATCTAATTGTGGATACTTGGATGGTTAATAACGAAGGTTTGGCTAAAGCCTATTTCTATTCTATAAATTTTTTTATTTGATACACTTTAATATCTTTTATTACTGTTGAAATTTCATCCATTTTACAGCACATAACTGTTATTGTAATTTTGCTCTCACTTAATATCTGATATTTTACTTTCCACGTTTCTTCAAGTGAAGATATTCGAGTAGATTTTTCCTTGCATTTGATTACATGAAGTGGCGCGGTATTGCAGTATTTGTTGTGTGTCACGTCATTGAATTTATTCATGTTTTTATTTTTTTCAAAATTTAATCCCTTTCAGTACATTATTCAATACTCTTTCTCATCCGGCTCATGGCACGTAGTATACACTCATCACCTTGGCGTTCTATTCATCTATCCAACGAATTAAATGTAAGTCAACGAGCTATTGCTAGCTGCTGCTCCAGTAGTTGCTGTAGTACGTATTTACAACAGCAGAAACAACAACAACGACACCTATATTGAACATTAATAAATATTGCACTGACTTCATGCGTTTAGCTCTAGAGAAAACAGCATCTAACGTAAAATTAGGCCATCATCAAATTGAGTACATCTCTCATTGAAAAAAATCAATTTAACCACCGTATGATGTTTTTGTTCTTTTTCCTTTAATTGTTACAAATTTATTTGGAGTTTAGGTCAACTTAATGGAATATTGAATTGCAAAGATTAAAACCGAATCCGAAATCAAAACCGACAGCACTGTTTTTATAAATTCTGAACCTAAAGACTTAACCGGGTTCGGACTCATGAATTCAAAATTTTGTTTAGATTTTTTGAACATGTTTATAAATAATTACATATTATTATAAATTAATGGCAGGAGAATGTCAATATCAGCGGTATTTAAAAGCTATTATTAAAATAGAGGATTTAGCTCTCGCTCGGGTTGCGACTGCTTTTTTATTCTTTCCTCTTGTCTCTCACATTCGCAGCCTCCTTTATCTGTTATATGTTTGTAATATCCATCAGGAAGATACATTTATAATTTTTTCATGAATTTTTTTGTAATTATGAACCCTTACCGGAACCGTAAGTATTTTGGTTCCAAATTAGGCGCAGCCAATTAAGTATTGTTCACAAAATTTTGTCAATAAATTTTACGAATCGCGAAAGACTTCCTCTATTTATAGAGAAGGATATTAACATAAATGATTCTAAGGGGATTCTAAAACATTTTCAAAAGCTTTTTTAATTGGGCTAATATTCCATCAAAATATATTAAAAAATGCACCAGTTTACACGGATATAGAAACATTTTGATTGATGCAGAATATAGATACTTGGTTTGCTGACGCGATATTCGGAGGCATGTCACTTTATATGGAAGTATGCTCTATGTTGGTATACATTCCTATTGTTGTGATGGATGTCGGCAATTTTAAATTTTCTAGACATTACCTATTCTCAAAGTAAGTACAAGCTCGTAAGGGAATGTTCACGAGTTGGGATTATAAAATTTTGTTTCTTTTATTTACGTTTTTATTTTTACCGTAATGGAAAAATTCATTTGTAGATTAGTTTAACAATGTTATTTTTGTATCTTGCGTAACGCTCAAGTTTCATGTTTCACTTCATTTCATGGGAGTTGCGTTCATAACTGTATATGTATATTCACTGCAGTCTCCTTTATACAACATATACATATAACGTGAATTTTTTAGTATAATTGTACAATAGCAACAATGGAAAAACAACAGTTTAGAAATATTTAAAATACAATGAATTATTTAATTTTTGTTTTGTTTTTCATATATAAGCCAACCGGAAAGTGTCCTGTGTTCCCTATACACAAATTTACTTTAATTAAAATGATGAAAACTTTTTTAAAAATAAATATTTATATAATTTAAAAGCATTTTCATTCAGTTGCCTTCAAAAAGCTTTTTAAATATATAGGTGCACCCTACTAAGCACGCATTTTTAATGTGTGGTATAAACAATTTTATCCAATTACTATTTTATATGCAAATTTGTGTACAGCAACATTTTTCTCATTGATTTCTTCTCATCTCATACCAATCCTCATATTCCCTGGTTTTTCGCTTCCACCATATAACCTCTATATCTTACTTTTTATTAAAAGGGGGAGAATTTCAAGAATCTTTGATGTGCACCAGCTGTAATGTTTTTGTTGAACCTGACGTTTTGCTTAAGATGTTTGTTAGAGTTTTAGTAGCTGAGGCCACGAATATATTGTTGGTGTTGCTTTTCGGTTTTTCTTCTTCATTCTCTTTTAGTGTTTCATAGATTATTAAATATTTAAAAGGCAAAGGTATTCGTTTGTTTTTTTAATATAACAAAAATATAATTTCGTATGCACTCCACCTTAGCAATGGGGATATACCCCCCTTCCTATCCAGAAGGTGGTGGCAGAGACCCGCAAAGTATACAATGTAAGTCAATCTAGACATGTCCTTCCGTGTGTTTTAGCTCAAACCACAAGTCAAATTTATGTTGATATTTAGCTCTTCCATAGATGTGTCAAAGCAGGCGCGATCGGATAACAGACACGTCCACAGTTTTTAAAAAACTAAATTCTATTCTTATATTAACGCATGATACAACAGCAGGGTATAAGGAGGAATATATATCGCCTGCACTACTGAAGATGCAGTGGAGGGTATTTGTTTTCTTCCTTGTTTTAGTTAGAGTTTGTGTTGTTTCTCGTTAAGGGAATTTGGCAAGTATCTTATATAGTCATATACCATACAAAGTATGTAGTTATACGTGGTATTAGGTAGTTATTTAACATAAAAATGAAGAGCAGATATATACACGACTGATAAGTACGGACGGATACCTCTCTGCCTGTTATGTGTATGAGATCAATGAGTGATTAAATTTGTACAATAAGTTTCATAAATAATAAAGCACTTCTTTGGACTTATTCTATTTTATAAAAGGCTTTTTTTCTTACCTACGCTACGTAAAATGAGGATAAAACCAACAACAGGATTTATTTTAAAAATTTTCTGCTTTATTGCTGTATAAAAGATCAATTTGGAAATAAAAGTGTGTGAAAAAAAATTCTAAGAATAGTTCCAGTTCTGGTCCGAATTGCATATTTTGCAAATTTCGTTAAACGATACATAAGGAAGGGTTCTAAAAATGAATAGATTCGGTTTATTTTCAATAGAGGTTAGAGCAATATCCGAAATAACCTAAAAAATGCCACGTTTAAAATTTACATACATACAAACAGGATATAAAACTTTCGATGGTTTTATAAGATTAAAGTACTAAAAATATTAACCCAAGTTAAGCATAAGTAGTATATTAAGGCAGTTTCGGAATTAGCTAAACCAGCTAAGTCGTGCTTGTTATTTAAAAACAAGTGAAAATATTACAATCGGTCATGCCCGACCCCTCTCTCTTAATACTCTACACCACTTAGTTTTACAAAGTGTGCTAAAATGAATTTAGTTGTATCAATTAATGCGACATTTCAAGGAATGCCGATATATAGAACGGGGTTCTAAAAATGGGTCCAAATTTGGCACATCAAATTATTAAGCTAATAACTATTTTTCACCAAATTTTTTCCAAAAATGTTAAGAATTGCGATTTTGTGCTTTATAAAGATTTGCATTCTTATTATATATGAGCTGTGCTTCTAAAAATGGTTTGATTCAGTTCATTTTTATTAAAAGGTATCTCCGGACCAATACATGTTCTTACACCAAAGTTCATCGATATATCTCAGATGTGCAACCTATACTCTTCGTACATATTTACGGATGGACTTGGTTAAATAAATTTCGATTTTGGTTTTGGATCGATTGATATTGAAGGTAGGTGTGGCATTTGCAGTTTAGGAGTTACAAACATCCGCACAAACTTTATATACTCTTTGCCTCAAGTAGTGCAGGGTGCAAATCCAGCTTAAAATTCTTAAATTTCATATAGATTCCAGATAAATTTATGAATAATAGCTCAAATCCATTTTTCGCCCTTCCTTTTCAATATATTTAGACTATTTCTTCCCTAACAAAATGCAGAATTCCTTAGTATTTTGGTATATTTTCAAATTTTGTGTACAAGAATAAAGGAAATAGTGTGTGTTTTAAAAGAGGCATAGTTAAGTATCCTATGCAAGGTTTAAAAAAAAAACACTCAAATTTAAAAATTTATGAAAACATATACAAAATAAAATAAACAAAATAGCTAAAGCGAAGGGTTCGAAAAATGGACTTACCTTCAAAGCGAAAAAAATTGTTGAAATTAATAAACATATTTTGAGGAAGTTTGGGAATCGTACCATGCGTAGAGAAATATGGGCGAGGATATTCTTCCGAATTCTCTAATTTTTTTATATAACTTTATATAACTATCATAAAAGAATATAAATATATAAAAATTCGTAAAATAAATGTTTTAGAGAAATGTATAGTTTAATCATCTCTAATCTTTAATTGGAGTCACGTACACTATAGAGTACAATATATAATGTGTTAATAAAAAAAAAAAAATAATAAAATATATGTGTCAATCCACAAAGTAAATTTTATTACACAAATTATATTTATGTCGATAGACGTTGACGAGTATCTATCTATTAACACCATGCAATGTAGTACATCTTGGCAATTCTGCTTTCGCGTAAATAGTAATAATGCAAAACGTATATATTGCTCAGTTTACCTGCCAAATCTTGTAAGTTATACCTATTTCAGTGTATCATAAGCTTTCTTCTGCGACGGTTAAAATAGGCGATCGGCGAAATGTGTGACCTCTCAGACTTCGAAAGAAGGCAAAGCGTCTGTGACGAAAACTGTTGAAATGTTTAACGATTCACGGGCGACATTGTCCACGGTAATGACATAATACACAAAATATGGTAAAACGTCATTGCTGAAGAGGAATAGTGGGCGAAATTCTAAATTAACTGACAGAGACCGATTAACATTAATAATAATTGTGGCCAGACAAAATAAACATAAAATTATTGCGACAAAAGTGACAGTAGAACTGTGCAGACACCATACGAATCTATTCCGCAGTTGTTCTAAAAGCACAGGGTAGCCCATCATCTTAATAAAAATATATATTGTGTTTATGTGAGATGTTCATGTTAATTTGTCGATCCCCTATATATGAATCAATTTATTCAAAATTATCATCAAAGTTCTTTAAAGGTAATTTGTTGGTTCTATGATTTGTTCTTAACTGCATGCACCTTAGCTGACGATGGCTTTCATTTACGCATCTTAACACAAGTGTATAATAATCTAGAATAGCCTACACATTCGTTTATAGGTAATTAACTGTAAATGCATTTATAGAATATAAAGATGAGCCGATTTCGAATGAAGGACCGAAAAATGTTTCATGAATTAAAAAATTTTTGAAGAATCCATTCACCACTGACTGTTGGAGAGGAAAAAGTCATAGAACTAATATGTTTAGAGTTAGCAGTCAGTGGTAATGAAGAAAGTTTTTTATTTGCTTCAACAGCCACTAAAAATATTCTGTAAGTACGCATATAGAAAATATATGCACACATATATACATACACCATTTTTAATTATTTTCTGCTTATTTAAAAACTCTATTACAGTTGGATGCATTAAGGAGGAAGAACCCACAGAATATGCAGGTAAAAAACTTTTATATCTAAATAAAAGACAATTTTTCACTTCTTAGGAATGTGTTTTACTTGTGTTTTTTTTTTGTTGGAAAAGTCCTTGGAGATACAATAAACTATTAAAACAAGTCCTAAAATATAATTATTTCGCATTTAAGAGCAAATTTTTACGACGTTTTTATTTGCCTTAGGGTGGTCATTTTAATACATCAGTCACTGTACACGTCAGTAAATAATAAAATATTATATCATCATGCTTATCATTATTGTCGTTAACAAAATGTTTAATATATTCCCTAGACATGGGAGATAGAGAGTTGCTTCCATATGGTAACAAATCAAATAATATTTTACACTAATTTGCGTATGTGAAAACAGGTAGCAACAATTATTTAAATGCATTTGAATACGTGGCAGTAATGGATGCAATCTCTTGAGTGATTAGCAGAAAGCAAAGAAAACTTAGTATAGAATTAAATGGGTCAGCTTGATCACACAATATATACGAGTACTAATTAGTTTCAGGCACAAACTCCCGTTACCATAAAGCAAACTTTATCCATCATAGTTTACTTTAGCTGTATATATATATATAAATATGCACATAATGTCTTGTTGGCATTTTTGGCATCACTCACTCAACTACAACCCAGTTATAATTAACAAATTGAACGCTCCAATGATGACGCTGATGACGATGTTAATTTTTGTAAAATACGCTAAAACATCTTTAAAGTTATGCGGTGCTAGATGTGTGCTCCCTGTGGTTGTTATTTGTAAAACGCACTGCAGAGCACATCGGGTGGGAATATGAGAAAGTGGAGAGTTTTAAATTTTTTATTGTGTGATGTTATTTAGTGAAATACCTTGTCAGAGATAGTTGCCACAAGGTAACAATAATAATTGTAATTATCTGATATAGTATAAAAACTTTTAAAATCTCTAGAACACTTTCAATATACGGTCAAAGCTACCCTCCTTGTAAAAGACTGCAAATATTTATTTTAGAGGTGTTTCACCTATTGTTTTCCGCTATGAACTTTAATTTTGCGCTTGTCTACTTCCAGTTTTGTCAAACTCTTGAGTTTCGGCTCCTTCTTACGTGACGTCTATTTTGGCCCCTCCTCTTCACCACCATACGACCAACATGACCTGGCCCTTACAAACAACGAATTTTTAGGCAGCGAATAACGAAGTGAAGCTTATATTTCGAATCTCACTGCTTCAGAGAAACATAGAGATTATGAGTGTCTTATAGACTATACGCTTAATCTATCCAGTGAGGGTTTTAATATTGAATTTCTTTCCTCAGCAATCATAATTCTCCGCTTCATTTCCACGCTGATACTATTAGAGATATTTTACCGAATATACCACGTTAGCAACACTCAGAAGGAGGCGAGTAAGCCCCTTCTTGATCAAGATCGAAAACTGAGTCGATCTAAATATATATAATATATCTTTGTATCGGTAGGCTCTCTTAATGATCACAAATTTTGAGCTCCAATTATTTTTAGACATCTTTAGTTTCTACAGATAGATCGCTTTATAAATTGAGCAAAATGGGTTAAAAGCTACGTCCATTAAGATAAGTGGGCGTGATTGGATAACGGACATACCCTTAATTTATAAAAAAATGTACTCCGCGAAAAACTTGGCTTGCTTAAAGGTTATAATCATGACCTGTTTGTATTTGGTCCAAGGAAAATTTCGTTTTCTTACTTGCTTTGTGTATTGTCCATTCTAATTCAATATTTGTTACAATAGTTTGTACATAGTTTTCAAAGTCAAATACTTGCGGGTGATAATAGAAATAAATCGTACTAACAATCTTGTACAAACATTTGCAAAAATGATGAATGGATGGCGCGCATGTAACCAGTTGCAAAATTTAAAATAGAAATTTAGTAACAAACGATTTTTCAAAACCATACCATAAGAAACAACAATTAACGAAGAAAAAGTCTAAACTTGGCTTGGGCGACGCACCAAGTACCTTCTTAAAGCACTAAAAACTATTTGTGTCAATTTCACCTTGTCTTGTAAAAAAATTATTTATATGTTAAAAAAAAAAATTTAAAAATTTTGTCCCAATTTGAGTTTTTATTGTATAGTGGGCACGGCACCTTCGGCAAAGTTTTCATATCAGCAACACCTAAGTTTTGGAATAATATTTAAATTTTTATGACCATAAACGTAGAGAAACAAGCGAGATTTATTCGATTAGTTGGGTCCAGCGGTTCCTTTCTGTTATTCTGCTCTGGTGGAAAATTAAATAGGTGACAACCAACAATTTTTAAAACGAACGAAATCACCAAATATGTATAAAAATAACTGTAAAAATAATTATAGCATATTCAAGGCAACATATAAAATTAAAAAAATTAATAAAATTAAGCGTGTTTTTGTTGTTCGTGGAATTGTGCACATCGCTATGAATGACAACATTGAAGCCATGCCTATAACTGAACTGGAACAATGGAACACTTTTTTTTAATATATTACTGCTGCAAAAATTTAAATATGTATATATCAACACACTTCCTATACCTTAATTTTACAACACACAAGATTATGCTAGTTATTTCAATACTCTTCAATATTGACATAAATAAGGAACAGCCAGCATGGGTTAAAATTGCATTATACTTACAACACACAAGAAAAATATTATCATACACACTCGACAAATTTGCTCTAAAGCCAATGAAGGTCAGTTTTACACACACAGATAAATTGTTATACGTGACTTTCTATGATGGTAGATAACGCACAATTCGGGTAGAATTCCCGCAACAACCTACATACTATGTTACGTCTTTTTTCTAAACGTAAACAAGGATTGAACATTGTACACATTAATGCCCAAAGTTTAAAAAATAAACTGGACGAATTTCGGTTAATTTTGTTCAGGTGTTGATATAGTTAGAGTTTCAGAAACCTGGTTTCTCTCTAATTTTAGTGATAGTTTCGTTAGCCTTAATGAGTATAAAGTATATCGGTGTGATCGAGTATCGCATGGTGGAGGCGTTGCTATTTATACCAGAATCGGCTTAAAATGCAGGCTTATCTTCAAATCACAACCGAATGCTGATATTGAATATATATTTATAGAAGTTTATAACAACTTGACAAGAATGCTCATCTCCAACATATACAGGCCGCGGCGAATGATTTTGGCCCTTTACTAGCGTTACTGGAAACGTTAACACCATACTATAACGATCTTGTGCTCACTGGCGATTTTAATTGTAATATACTAAATCGAAATAATTTTGTAGATAATATTAGTGCACTTGGTCTGGATATAGTAAATATAACTAATCCAACGCACTTTACAGATACAAACAGCTCTCTTCTAGATCTTTTTATTGTATGTGAGTCTGCTAAAGTCTTGATGTACGACTGATGATGTTTGACTGTGAATTTGAAACTACTCCAATCTATTACCGGGATTACAATTGTATTAATAATATCAGGCTCACCACAGCGGTAAATAATATATCTTGGAGTCTCATAGGTTATTTGCCACATGTTAACGATCAGATGGGGTTTTTTGATGATAAAATACAGTATCTCCATAAGCAGTACGTTCCTTTGAAGAGTTTTAAGCCGATACAACGAACTACTCATTGGTTTAACAAAGATATAAACGAAGCGATAGCCAAACGAAATTATGACTTCAAACGATGGAAAAGATATCGAAGTAATACATATTACAATCAATTTAAATTACTAAGAAGAGCAGTGAATGCAAAAATAAAAGCCGCCAAAAATCAGTACTTTGCGCGCAAATTCAGCAACACCACATCTGATAAACATTTATGGAATGTAATCAAAAACCTGGGCATAAATAGCTAGAAAAATGTTAGCAATACCGATATTGATTTAAATGAACTGAACGAGAGGTTTACCAATATACAAGTTCACACAAATAATGCTACTGATACATATTTTGATAATTCAATATCTTATCTTAATGAAGCTGATCAAAATGTACACATAAACAACTTTTGCGTGAATAATGTAAGCCAAGAAGACGTTTTGGAAGCATGTCTAAGCATTAAATCTAATACCTGCGGGCTTGACGAAGTATCTAAATTTATAAAAATATTACTCCCAAAAATTTTACCATTTATAACGCATATTGTAAACTCTATTCTGACGTCGGCTACTTTTCCGCAACTCTGGAAACAGGCAAAAAATTATTCCGGTTCCCAAAAAAGCTGATGATTTCCGTCCTATTGCTATACTGCCTTTCCAATCCAAAATTTTTGAAAAAATATTGTATAGGCAAATTCATCGTCATCTTGTACAAAATAATTTAATTAATGATCACCAGACTTGCTTTCGCGCTAAATATAGCTGCACGTCGGCAATGCTCAAAGTAGTTGAAGATTAAGATCTAAGGTAGACACTGGGCATACTACTTTTTTAACTCTCCTTGATCTTACTAAAGCATTTGACAGTGTAGATCATAATCTGATATGTATGAAACCACGGAGAGATTTTAAATTTTCATACGAAGCCGTGAAGTTAATTCGCTCATATTTAAGCGGTAGGTCTCAAGTTCTTGTCCATAAAGGTGTTATGTCGCGTAAACTAAATTCTTACAGGGATGTACCACAAGGATCGGTGCTAGGGCCTCTTCTCTTTACGCTGTATATAAATAATTTACCAGATGTCGTAACTCACAGCCAAATCCATTTTTACGCGGATGATGTACAATTATACCACAGCGTCAATGCTACACAAATAACGGAAGGCGTCAGGAAAATAAATGAAGACATGGTAGCCGTTCAAGAATGGGCCTCTAAAAATGCTTTATCTATAAATGGCAACAAATGTAAATTAGTGCGCATAAATAAACGAAACCCCTCGGTGGCACAAGCCGTGGAAATACTATTAAACAATGAGGCAATGCAACAGGTTGATGCTGCAAAAAGCTTAGGCTTACTTATTGATAAAAATTTGAGCTGGGACAAGCATGCAGCCTACGCACCAGCAAAATTATATGCGAAATTACGATGTATCTGGGCAATCAAAGCGGCTATTACCACTAAAGTGAGGATCTTATTAGCTAAAACATACCTATTGCCAACACTTTTGTATGGATGTGAAACGTTTAGCTTCTGTAGTGCGTTTATCATGCGTCGCTTAAAAGTTGCTAGTAACAACATTGTTAGATACATATACGATTTGAGGAGATGGGATCTTATCTCTATTCACGTTAAAGTGATACTTGGCACTAGCGTTGAGAACTTTTTACACCAAAAGTGCTAACACTACTACATAAAATTATATACACATCAAATCCACCCTACCTTTACAATCTATTAAAATTTGCTTCAAGTAACAGAGGAAATAAAATCATTCAACTACGATATACGTCTTCTTGGTCAGAGAGAAATTTTCTTATAAATTCTATCAAACTATGGAACGCTCTCCCAAGCGAACTACAACTTATAAGCAACACAAAGGCATTTAAAACCAAATTAGCATAAACTAGCAATATGTAGCAATTATACAGTGATATATACATATACATTCACATAGATATACACCT
The DNA here is from genome assembly GCA_949710015.1 of Crataerina pallida. Lineage (NCBI taxonomy): Eukaryota > Metazoa > Arthropoda > Insecta > Diptera > Hippoboscidae > Crataerina > Crataerina pallida. The sequence goes on from OX453291.1 coordinate 18,695,086, forward strand.
AAGTCTCTTTTTATACGGTCTGTTTTTACACGGTTTTGATATAACACGGTTTGAAAATTGAATATTTTTAATTTTTTTACACGATTTTATTCCATTCAGCACGATTTAAAATTTTATGTGCTTAAATTTTTTTTGTCAAATTTAATTTTTGCGAAGTATGTTCACATCACAAAAAAGTATTTATGAAAGAAAAAAGTCTGAAACCATCGATAGTATCGATAGTGCTATCGATAGTTTGCGAACACTAGCGCAAAGATTTAAGTGAATTCCCTTTTTACGCGTACAAGCAATTTTTACTGGTCAAAGCAAATGTGAATAGCACTAATTTAGGGGAATTCCCTTTATGTGCATACAATAAAATTTACTGGTCAAAGCAATTGAAACGTGTTAATATTTTGTGAACTGTCAATGCAATAAGACGTGTTTGGTAAAGAAATTTTTTGTAGGCAAATTTGATTTTCCATTAAATTTAATTTTAACGCATTAAGATAAAAGGAAAGCCAAAAAATATTTTATATTTATTCAGTTATTTATATTTTTTAATTTTGTTAAATATTTTATGTATCCCTAAAAGAAAATGTCAGATATAAAACTAAAACGAAAAGCAATTTCTTTGGAAACCAAGATTGAAATTTTAGATCGCCTTCGAAATGGAGAAGGCTCAACTTCTCTTGGCAAAACGTTCGGTTCAAATGAAGCCACAATAAGAACTATAAAAAAAATGAGCTTCCTGAACTTACCATACATTTAATTTGTATTAGATTAGAGTGCATATCTTTTTTATCTTTAATAACTATGCTTGTAAAAATAAGCATTATATATGTGATTTAATAAAATAAACATGAATTCTTGTTTTTCACTAATTTTAATAGGTTTTAGAGATTAGGAACCAATCACCCATTTTTGTATACGACCAATGTCTTTTTAGACGGTTTTTTTTTACACGGCTTCTTCTGGAACCAATCTACCGTGTAAAAACAGACTTAGGTGTATACATTCATATACATATGCACATATATATACTTATACATGTGACTCATTTATATAAACACAACTTGCTGTGAAATATTGTAATGTACGCATACACACATCTATACTGTAACTAAAAGGCTAAAACCTTGTTGTATGGGTGTTATCAATTAAAATAAATAAATAAATATTTTTTTATGCGATAATCGAACTGAATCGAGTGTAATTCACTATCAGGCAATTAATAAAAGTAGGCTAACAAAAAACTTTTATATTATTTTTGTATTATGATATTTATATAAAAGAAAAAATAAAATAAACGTAAAACTTAAAAAACAGGGAAAGTTTCAATTTTCAAGAAAATTTCTGCAGAGCAAAACGAAGACGCAATGAACTTAAACTTTTGCGAAAGTCAAACAAAAGCAATAAGAGTGTTTAAGTTTTAATAAATTATCGTCCGGGTACGTACATATGTATGTATGTACACATAGAATACTACATACATTTTTCTGTACTTGTATATACTACACACATTCATCATACTCTGCGCCACTTGTGCCAAGGGAAATATTAGGTTTGTGTTCCTTAACGGCACATGCCACAAATACCACCACAAATACATTGATCGATTCAGAATCGAATTTTGAATTGATTTAGCCAAGGTTCATTTGTCCGTCCATGAATTTTTTGATATATTTCGATAACATTTGTTGCAAGGACATGTATTGGCCCGGAAAGGAACCTAATTGAAAATGGAATAAATTGGACATGTAGGGTCCCTTTATAGTGCAACTCTTTATATGGTAATATATAGCCATTTTTAATATATTTTAACAAAATTTGTTGAAGAAAAATTAATTAGTTTAATAATTTGGACCCGATCATAACATTTTTAGAACCACTTTTCATATAATGATATTTCTCGAAATGACTTATGATTAAATGTGAGAAACTAAACATTGTAGGGTTTTATATAGTCAGGCTCGACTGATGGAAACATTTTCATTTGTTTACTATTAGTTTTATGGCAAAGAGTTGAAGAAGTTTCGCTGTGCAAGTGAAGTTTTACAAATCATTTAAACCGTTTTACAACTGTTTGTGTTTTTATTCCCTACCCCAGTGTTTCTCATTCTTTCGACATCTGTGGACTCTGTCTATAATTTTCGAGCCCCTACGTACCGCCTTAAAAAGAAATTTAATGCGTACTAACAAAAAAAAATTTTCACAATATAAACAATAATTTAAATTTATTCCAGAAAAATTGTTTACAGTTAAGGAAAAGCTTTAATGGCATATGCACGATACGTAATTTCAATTAATAAATATAAAGAATAATTTGAAATTTTAGATAGATGAAAAATATTTACATTTAATGATATCGATAAGAAATCAAACACCAAACCTCATCGCCGATCGCCAAATGAAAAACACTGTCTTAACCTTTACAAGGAATAATTTATTTCAAGTGTAGATGCTAATAGCTCCCGAACGATTTAAGACGGACTCTAATTTTTACATTCTAAACTTGCCATTTGTAATGACTATAAGAGGGTCTCAGAAATCATAAAAATATATTCTTAATCAAAAAAACCGGAGCCCCCCCGTGCGAAAAAAAAGACATCGGTCTAAAAGTTGGCAGAGAAATATTTAGTTCATACGCTTAAAATGGGAAAAAAAATTTGACCTAAGAAAAGTTCAGTTTTTTCTTGTATGTAATTCAAAAAACTATTCACTACAGATGGGAGCGTTTCTAGGCACTTTTTGCCAACAACAATAATAACAACAACTTTTGAAATGTACTTTATATATGGAAATGGGGTAAAAGCAAATTATTTTGCAACTGTGCCATTATACACTATTCTATTTTGACTCGATGGAAATTTTCATATGTGGAGGGTACAGATAACAAAAAATGAAATTGTTCGGAATTCGGATAGGATTGAATTGGATCCATTTTGAAAAAAAAAATATTCTTAAAAAAGACTTTGCAAACGTATTTATATGACAAAATTTATTGTATAAATAAATTATGGCACAGATTGTGTTTAACACAATTGTTAGTAAATGTTTTAGGATAATAAAAAGTTGGGCTTGACGGACAGTAATAATTTTACTTTGTTTTCGCTGGAGTGAATCGCACAGTAAATAAACATATTTTCTCTAAAAATGCAAATAATTCTCACAGAAAAGCAAAATTAAAGCATAGCTTTGTGTAAGAGTTCACGAAAGTCAATCAATGAAATTAATTGTCACTCTCTCAGTGACAAGATCTTCTCAAAAATCTTGTTGTCCTACTCAAATTTGATACCAAATCCACCGCCTTTTTCACCATCATTTAGTCATTTTTCTACCGTAAGTGGTAACGGACGCTTTTTTACATGCCATGCAAATAAAGCATAAAGAATATTAACATCGTACCGTTGACCCTATAACTTTGTGCTTAAATAAATTTAGCCCTAAGCGAAGCAGACAATGTATGTGTCTCTTTCTAAGTATCAGATAGTGAGACAGTTACATGAACATTTTTCAAAAAAACAACAACAAAAAACAAAAACAAGGAAAAAGACAATCCACAACAAGGCTCAATTTTTGGTAGTTGACACATCTCTCTGCAGTAGTTGGTTGGCAATAAAAGTTTCTTACTGCATGATAATAAGCTGTCCCTAGACTATTGCACACATACTCATTGATGCCTGCTAGACAGGAAATGAAACACATTTAAACATACATGCAGCACTACCCTAGAGAATGCTGTCAATTTCTGTGCGGTATTAAGGCCAAGCAAAAACTTATCAAAAAATAAAAAATTCAGATAACAGACATGCCCACAATCAACAAAAATCTACGTATTCGTCACAAAAGTTTACCTTTGAACATAAAATTTGCTATAATTATTTCATCCCCTGATGTACCAAAAATTGGCGTGATTTTATAACAGATAGCGTATCACTTTACAAGTCGAGTTTTACGCTGACTATGGTTTTTTGTAAAAATTTTTAAAACATCGATGGAAGGGGTTGTTATAAATGTACTACAAATTGCAACATCGTGAGTAAATTTTTATGGCTTGTGAGCCAGCAGACGGACATACGGACATACATGTCTAGATATTCTGACCTCTGAGTTAAATAAAAAACACATGGACGGCCAAACAGGCATGACGCAGACACCCTTTTCTATATATAGTAAATATTCTCCTGTAAATAGTTATAAATAACGATTGTATATAACATGAATTTTATCTATTTCTCGGCGGCTTGAATTTTTATCAAAGTTTTACAGTGCATCGCACAAATTATTGCGCAATTGTAACAATAAAGTGGAATGCTCGTGTTTTATGTGTAGTTGAAAAAAAAAGTAAAAAAAACAAGTAAAAAGCTACATTAGGCGTACGCCAAACCTAGGTTACCCACTCGGCTAAAAGAGCACCACTACATATAACTTCTCCAAATAGGAGAAAACATTTATTTAAAAACTATTTTTCATAAGTATGAGTAAAATTTTAATTAATTTTTATCCAAAAATACATTCAACACAAGTAAGGAAACTAAACCTAAACTAAATCTGGTTTGGTCAAACCAAAAACAATTTTGAAATAAAGTTGATTGGTGAACTTTTTAAATAAATATTCAAAGTTGTACAAAAACAAACATCCACGTAACGTGTGCATTACCCATATTAAACATGTATTGTGACATTATTCTATTAAAAACATACACATTTCCTTTTTAATAAATCTCCCGATGTTGGTCTAATTTCTTCCATTAAAAACTTAACAAAAAGCACTAAATTGGTTTTTTTTTTTAAATCAAAATACCCTTGACTAGAATTTAAATATATAATCTTGTCTAGACCGTCGAATTTTCTCCAGCTGTGAGTGCGTTCGTGGATTGATTTCGCCCATTTTCAATATTACGTGTACCAAACTTCAACTGTACATCTCTATACGTATGATCAAGAAAGTGCCAAATTCACGGGTTTAGAGTTTATGACGTACTCACGAGCATGTCACAGAATTCTAAGACTATATTTACTTAGCTCTAGCTGGAGATCTTAATTTTTCGGCCATAAGAATACCAACAAAACCCTCCAAAAAGGACACAAATGTAGGGACAAACAGAAGAGGATCTTTGGTAGGCTGAATGGACTATTCGGCTAGTGGTGCTGATCAAGAATATAAATACTTTTGAGGGTGTGGCTAGACGCCTTCTGACACTTGCAACTAAACCAATATACCACCATACCATTGTGATGGTGTATATAAAATTGTACAAGTATTTTTAAATCGTATGCGGAAGACAGTAGCGAGACACAGATGCAAACAATAGATTGAGAAAATCAAAAATTTACCATGCAGGACACAAAAAAGACACCCCACATACACACAATTTGAGTGCACACGTAAACCGTAACAATAACACAGCGATTTACGAGAATAAACTAACAACAACAACACGTAACAATAAAACAAAAAACAACAAAATTCTACTGCATAAAAACTAACAAATGAATTTAATGAAGAAAAATTGCAATAAAACTGTAGTCACGTGCATACAGTTTCTTTTTTTTTTTAATGTGTATGTTTTTCTGGAATTTGTTTTTGTTTTGCTACAATCGCTATGTATGCGTTTTATGTAGCATTTAAGCCAATGCTGTTTTGATTTGGCGGCTGGTTGTATACTTTTTAAAGTGCGTACACGTCTAGTCGGTTAAAATCGACTCTACTGACCCTACATTACCTGGCACCATGTGTACATGGTTTGTAGTACAATTCGTTAACAAGACTAATAAATTAGGGATGCCACCTGAAACGATTCGATCGGGTCCAAATTAAAATGGCCTCGTGCTTGCTGGAAAACGGAATCAAACTATATTACAAAATTTCATAAGAAGATGATATTTAGGTGGCCATACAGACAGATAGGCAAATGAAATCAAGTGGAAATCGAGTCGACTGGTTTAATCACAATTCGGTCTCTCTTTTACTGTTTAGTTGCGAAGTTGTAAAACTGAATAAAGTAGAATATATAATAAAAATATTACATTTATTTTCCTTTTTACATCTACCTTCATATTGTATATGAAGGCAAAGGAGGCCTAACAGAGTATTTATGTATGTATTATATTTTGAATCAGCATCGAATACTGAGCCAATCTCGCCGCGTCTGTTTGCTCATCTGGTCGCGAAAATTGAAATATCAATTCCAAACTTGGCAGAAGTATTGGGAGTGTTCATATGCAAGTTGGAATCGAAATTGAGCAAAATCGACAACAAAAATTGAAAAGTAAATCTTCCGCATCACTTATAAGTACATAAGATATATTGGCGTACATACCACTCGAAAAGCTGGTGGATATGTAAGATTTGGTCCCAGGCAAATATATTTTTTATCTTGATTTTTTATAAAAAAGTTATTTTCACACATAAATCATAAACTTCCCATTTTCCAATTCTGGGGTTTTCCTTGCTACTGTTGTTTGTCCTGTGTTGCTGTTTTATTGTATCTGTCTTTTTCATTGTGTGAAAATTTTCAGTGTTTATTTGTTTTATTGGTTTGTTTGTGTTAAACACATTGAATGCATTCTTGTGAGCTGTAAAGCCTATTGAGGCTCACGGGAATAGAAATAAAGAAAATAAATTTTAACACAGTTAAGCTTGCACATGTTTCACTGCCCCAAGGTCTAGTAGAAGATAGGCTTTGGAGATTATTATTTTTATAAATTTCAAGTCAGCCTAAAATGATGAGTACATCTGACTGAACACGTCAAAAAAAATTGAATTTTTATAATATTACAAGATAGATTTTTTTTAATTGATTATTATTAATTCTAAATCCAAGTTTAGTTTTTTATGCCTTGTATAATTTTTGATACCCTAAATCTATCCCGGTACAACATCCTTAACGCAAAAACTAGAGGTGATGAAGAAAAACTTATTTTATACTTCAGCATCTCAAATATACGTAAAATTAAATTAAATCTAAAATCTTTAGACATTAAATAATATATAAAAAATATATAAAGTTTATTATGAGGAACTTTCCTTAAGCTTAGATTTTTCACCATCTTCTAATGTATGCACTTAGATATCTCAAAGAGGAACAAGTAAAAAGGCTATATTAGGCGTATACCACATCTAGGATACTCACCATTATTACGTACTTGCAAAAGAGAGCATCACAACATAATTTGCTTTTGGTAAGCAGCGGCGCGCGTTCTAAATTTTTCGAAAGACATAGAGAGAGAAGACGCCTCTCGACGTGGTCGAATAACAGACACGCTGAGGGATTCAGCGAGGCGAGATATCTGACAGTAGCATAAAACCTGTGCTGAATACATATTCAATAATTTCTAATTTTTTTTTAACATTTTATTGTGGCATAAATTTTAAATGTTTACTAGAACGCCGCTATTTTGTATAAAAATATTTAGTGATAATAACTGTTTCATATGACAGAATTTGGTGTGATATGTACGTATGTGCGATATATTATATACAAACATTGATAATGTTTTTTTTTGCCCAAATTGTTTTTACTTTTCTCCGACATTTCTTACTTGAATTTATTTTTGCACGTAATTCCGAAAAACATGCTTCACATACAAAACATATTTACCTTTATATGTGGACATGTATGTATGAGTGAATTTATATTGTATGTATGCGTAGAATTCCATTGGGATAGACAATCAAATCAATTTTTATAATCAAATCATTTATACCCGAATGCATTTTATTGATAAATTGTCGCACAAATAATGTTATGATAAGATCAATTAAGGTTTCATAACAAAAAAGAATCAAATCAATTGTGTATTTACGCGATTATGTTGTAAATTTTGAAGGGTGGAATATACGGCGGTGGTGTCAAAAAAGTAAGCGACGTGACATATGTCGTGGTAGAAAGTGGCGCGAGCTTATAAAGCTTAAGTTTCAAGTTCAAAGACTCTACCTTGTTTAGTATTTTGAAGAAAGTTTCAATCGAAAAATAGTCTATAGGTTAATGGCTATTTTGAGGAGTTTGACTGTTATCTCTATAAACAGAGCATCGAACCTATTGAAAATCGCTGGGTAATGTGTAGCCAACTTAAAGAAAACTATGTTGTGGAATAAATATATATTTTTTTCCAATTTGTTGTGTTTTCTTTGTTAGGTTGGGTCCTTCTGAGACTACCCTCGTATATAACGGTACATGGTGAAATATGATATAATATAAAATTAAAAATTATAGGAAATTTAATATTCCTGAAAAGTTCAAGTTTTACAGAGCACATAATTTTAATTACAACAATTCTTTTTGCGTTAAATTACACTTATGAACAAAAATTATGATGATGAATCGTTTTCACTTATCGATCAGTTTTGATCAATTTAAAAATCAAAGTATTTAAGATTTGGTTTAAGCCAAAGCAGCAACATTATACATTGTTGCTGTGAACATGTTTATGCGTTCTGGATTGACTCCTTTGAACATCAACTCGATATTATATCATTTTTATTTTTATGAATTGACAGAGCAGTCAATCGACAAAAGATATGCGCAATGTCGGTAAAAAACCACGCCCACAATCTAAAAAAACTCTTTATGAGTCAAAAATGGGCGTGGTCGAATAACAGACGCGCTAACAATGTACAAAAAACTGCAATCATAACTCGATTTACATTTGCATGACAATTAGGTAATCATGTACCTGCCACGCCCACTTTTTGTATGTGTACATGGAGGGTATGTACGATTTGGCTTAAACCAAATTTAGTTTTTTTACTGGTTTTACTTTAAGTATAAATTGTTTTATCTATTAAGCAGTATTGCGCTGAAAGGAGGATAGAGAAGTACAGTTGTTTTGGGGAATGGTACGGTCTTAAGTTGTACACGTAGTACATTAGTGCCTTGCATTGTTGTTACATCCTGGTTGTTCTTGTCAGATTTTCCCAACAATCTATTCGTTTATATAATGTGGAGCGTTTGTGAAGCAAAGAAAACTATTTAAAGATAATTTCATACCGTTTGTTATAGAATACCCTAAAATCTGTAAATCCCTCTAAGTATAAGCAAAATTTCGGTTTGCAATCAATTTATAAATAAATTTAATGCTGGTTGTCGCTTTTATTTTCTACTAGATTATGATTAGTTATGTGTTATATAAGGGTACTTGGGTGAACATCTTTATTGTAACTGCAGTTTGTATTGCCTGTAGCTTGCAATGTTCGTAAAGTACGTTCGTAAAAATTAAGAAGTTGAGTATTTAGTACAGGCATTCCTACTCAATGACGCTGGCTTGGTGCCATCTACAAACAAACAATACTGATTCGACCAGAACTTTTTTTGGAGTATCAAAAAGCCACGTTTGATTGCTCGGTGGACAAAGAACAAATCAACAAGGCACTGGAACAATTGCAGCAAGAAACAAGCAAAAAGATGTATCAAACCTTTCAGGGCAGCGATCAAGTTAATGGAATTACATAGAAGCAATCTTAGCCTGATCATGGACATTTCCTATAATGAATTATGTAAATTTTGTAAAGAAATCGCAATTTGTGCATTGTGATTCGCATTTTGCGATTCCAACTACAATTTGGTGCTCTGACCCAAGCGAAGTGGGGAGATTCTAAGATGGGCCCGAACATAGTAAATTTAATTTCAAGTTAATACATATGTAAACATGATTTGTATTGTTTTAGAATTACATTTTCATGACTTCGTTAATATTTTAGCCTCCAGTTGGTGTTGTGTTGAGCTATTACTTCCGAGGACTAATGCCGATCTCACGTATGCGATGTTCAATAACCGCGATAGCAAGCTCTATTGAACATCCCCTTTTTTCCTACTACATGAAGTTGATACATAGCATTATTAATTTAATATTATACGCTACGCCACCTTATATGTATAATCCGAACCGTACCGAATCATGAATCAACAGCGGAGTCATTCCTTTTGCCTGCTCGGTGCTCGGGTATTTTTGGGTAGAGGAATCTGTAGATGGTTTTTCATTTGTTATTTGTTAAATATTCCTTTTGCAGTGATGATACATGCTTTAACATTAATCTTTCAGAATAAATTAAAGTTTCATAAACAGCAAGAACAAATACTTAAACTATACGTGCACTCAAACAAGTTCAAGATATTCCAAAAAGAGATTGTTGTTGTTTTGAATTATGTTCCATAACTTGAAATATCCACATAGAAATTTATATAAAACTCAACTTTAATTAAAAACGACTTGTTTCAGATTTATTCGTATTCATAATTAGTAGACGAAAAATTCTAACGACATTAAATTTTGTTTTCAAATATCATCACTTCATAACATAGAACATCTGAATACTGAGAGAACTCCTCGATCTATATGTACAGCACGTTGTTTCACTAACAACAACTGAATGCGAATCTCGTCTCCTTCTAAAATTGTTTTCATTCAATTATTTAAATTAACAATTCCCAACTAAACATACTAATGGAATATTTTTAGAAATATTTTCGTTTATTTTTCACTTCAAATGCAAATGTATATACAGAGAGAGAGAGAGAGAGAGAGAGGAGAGGAACTCTATATTTCATTTGCAAATGTCATGATGTGTCACGGGGGTAGTAACGTAGATTACATCACAGAGTCTGGCAAGTTGTGCGACTTGCGTCTACATCTTAACTGCTTTTACTTATTCCTTAAATTAAACATAAGTTGCCTTCCATTTAGATTTTGATTATTAGCTGAGGGATATATATTGCTTGATTGTAGTTATGTAGTGACTGCACCCCAAAGTGGTACGAGGTGGTAGTTCATGGTTGGATGAAACCGACTATAATTTTTTTATTCGTTTAAACTTTGACCTACAGTATGACTAACTGTATATAAAAAAACTTCAATTGGTCGAATTTTCATTCAAAAATATTGAACGTACAGATGAGTTTAAAATTTTCAAGAGTTGAAATCCCACTTGGCAATAAATTTAGTAAAAAACTTTAATGTAACAACTTTTTCTCTAGATAACTTCATTGAATGTTTATGTATATGTGGATACTAGTTGTAGTTAAGAGGACAGCCAAACACTACACTAATAACAACAAATGCTGCTACATTTAATAGGAGTGGATATGTAAAAGGAGTGAAATATTCCACATTCACAAGTGTAAATGGCAACAACAACAACAACAAAAAGAAGGCAAACAACATCACAACCCCGCCAAGAAATGAAGGAAGAAAAATGCCGAAAACTGCAATGTAATCATATTTTATGCTATTGTGCTGCAGTCAGGTTTTGCTAATATGAAGCATGCACACAACAATTGCGCATATATGAGCAGCGCTACATATGTACTATGTGTATATAGTATGTATGTATGCCCGGAAAAAGAAAGCCGAATTATTGTCTGACGTATATATATATATCGTAGGTATATGTTCACACACATACAAACATAAACAAAGAATACAGAGATGTTAGCTTTGTTCGTGTTGTTTTGTTATTTTAATCCAACTCCATGTTGCACAGACCGTTATGTGATACTATCGGCTTCCTGTGCAATATGAAACTTTGTATAACTTTTTACATTATACCATAATGGCCACTTTTATTTTGTCGCTATCTAATAACGTTGAAGTCCATTATGTTGACTGGATCGTGCGTACATTATATGGAGTGATTCTTGTTATTGTATAAGAAATGGTCCATTGTTTGTTCTAAACATGTTTAAGTGATATTTTAGAGACGCACGGTCACCACAAAAATTGTTCAAGTTCGCCAGATTTCTTTATCTGCTTGGGAAAGATGGGTAATTTAACAAAGAATTGTTCAATTTCTTATAGAGACAGTCAGGCAGCATGGAAAGGACATAATAATAACGATTATTAGAGTCATTTGTTACGTTCAAGAGGCACGGTGTACAATATAGTGTGTGAGTGTGTGTGTTCGTGCGAGATTAAAATTCATTCAGCCAAGATTTTTTTTTTACGTGGAGATAGAAAAAAGTTAAATGTGGGTAAATACATGTCATATAGGTGTATGCGATTTTAGTTTGATCGCTGCTCGTATTCTTACCGCACAGCACAACGCAACACAACCCGACACGGTGCAATTGTCACAACAATATACACAGTTTTATAGCTTATGTATGTGCGTATGTGCATTGTTGATTGTAGTAAAGTTTTTATAATTGTATTGTATTTTCATTATTTTGCGGTGGCTGCTTGCTGTTGATAAAACAGAAACCAAAAAAATATATTTGTACGAGTCGTATAAAAGGAATCGAATTCGTTTGGAAAAAGTAAATAAATAAATATCGAAATAAAGAGATAGTGCACTCTCTATCTCTCTCTCTCTATCACCAATGGAAGCTTTCCACATTTTTGTATTCATACTCCAGGGCAAACAAGAAATATTGACAGAGGCATTCTTTTATGATAATAAACCACTAATGGGTGTATGTGTATATGGGGAAGCGTGTATAAAATGTAGCAAGCACCTGGTTGCATAGACTTTTAAAAGTGTTTAAATAGAAATTATTGTTAGAGCCCAATGTGGTTGGATGACAAACGGGTAAAAAGGAAATAGACATCTTCTTCTAATCAACCTACAGCTCCCACACTTCTTAATAAAATTGGATACGTGCACTTGTTTTGGGCTATGGATAGACGAAGTTGAAATTTTATCTGATTGCATCTTTAAGACCTTTACGCATATAAAACTTTCTTTAACTATAAAGTCTTTACATGGAGATTGTTTATTATTTTTATTCCCAAAAATGAAGTGTGTCGGAATTCGTTCTTTGGAACCTCTTCCCATTTTGAAAAAATACTTCAAATAACGTCAAATGACGAATTTTGTGATGTAATGGACCCTCCAAAAAATATAGTATTTCTAATAAAATATTTAGCTAATAAGTAACGGTAATGGATTGATACCAAAATTTCATTTTTATGTATTTAAAAAAATTATTTATGATCGCATCAAATTCTTTGAAAGTCAGTTAATCGCCGGTGGAGTATTGGGATGTGTTTATAAAACCCACAACAATAGATGAATTCGTCATTCCGTTTGCAATAGCCAGAAGCAGGCGTCAGAGACCCCACAAATTATTTACATATATTCTTGTTCAGCACCAAAAACTGAGTCGATCTAGACATGTGTGCACGTGCGTCTGTCTATTGTAGGCATTCTCACGGGTGTATATTAGAAATTCTGTTGAAACTTGGTAGAGACAGTTTTAGTTTTTTCACGCAGATCGTTATTTAAAATGGGCAAAATCGGTCAACAGCCACGCCAAATTTGTACACATATTTAAAGTAGTGGCATCTCTCGATGTGCCGAAAATGGACGTGGTCGTGGATAACAGACACATCCATAATTTATAAAAAAAACATACTCAACGTGAAACCAGACTTACACACATTATTATAGGGCGTAATATTTATATCTGCCACGATCACTGTTGCAGATGTGGAGGGTATTTAAGATTTGGCCTAAACCAAATTTAGATTTATTACTTGCTATACCCTCCACCTTAGGGAAGAGGGTATATTCATTTTGATCATTCGTTTACAACACATCGAAGGAAGCCTCGGAGACCCCACAAACCATATATATTCCTAATTAGCATGAAACATTGAGATATCACATTTAAGACATGTCCGTCCGTGTGTCCGTGTATCCGTCTGTTGTTGGCACTCTCACGGTCGTAATTTTTGAGATGTCAAATTGCAATTTGGCACACTTATTCTTAGTTTAATTTCGCTGTTCCGTATTGAAATTGGGCAAAATCGGTAGAGTTAATTACAATACTACCAACAACATTCCCTCAAAATAACCACCATTAGCATCGATCACAGCTTCAATCCTGCTCAAAGAGGCTGTTGCTACAGTCTCCCTAGGAAGAGCCGCAAAAACTGTTTTAATTTTATCCATTAACTGGGCTTGTGTATTACTGGAAGTTCGATTGGTGTCTTTTTCAACTGCGCCCCATACAAAATAATCTATGGGGTTAAGGTCTGGGGAGTTTGGAGTTACGGTAATAGGAACTTATTTTTTGGATGATTATAAAAGGTGGAGGGTATTTAAGCTTCGATCTTAGCCAAACTTCTCTACCTTGTTTTTATTTCAAATGGTTTATGTTTATATGCAGTGATTGCATATATTTTTTTTTAATCGTTAAACTAAACACAATCGAAACTATGCAGCTTTAGCCTGCCCGTCTACCTTCTCTCCCCACCGTCGTGTGAGCCAACTCTCAGGGTGGTCACACAATCCAATTGATTGTTGCTTTGTCGTTGAAAATTATTTGTTTATTGGTATTAGAATTTTTGCTTCAGTTTAGTTTGTGGTCCTTTGCACTCATCCAATTTATTTGCTCCGGTATTTTTGGTTTCGTGTGAAATTAGATCTCGCTTTGCATGAAGTGATTTGTATAAAAAGAGAGAATTGAAAAAGTCAAAAAAGCAAACATACCACAAAACACAAGCCTCCTTTACTGCTTACCAATAGATTTGTTTTGCATGGTTGTCTATCAGTCCGTCTGCAAATACAATGTAGTTCGTTTGCACAATTTTTTTAAGCCAATTTATTGAATATTATTTCTTTCTATTAAAGTAAAAATACCATTTACTATTATGATTGTTGTTGTTACGCAGTTATTTCATATAATATTTTTTACCATAAACTGAAATTATCAAATCACATTTATCATGAAAATTCATAACATAACATAATGAGAATACACAACTATTCGTGCATATGTTTTGTAGGGCATATGTTTAGAACCAGAGAAAACAGCGTAAGCCATATGTTGTCCACCGAAACAATAAATAATTGAAAATAAATAGAGATGTGTTGTTATTGTTAGAGCAACTAATTCTATTAGATTTGTATCGAAATTGCACTGAATTGAAGCTTATGTAGAAAGTTGGTGAAAAATGTTTTAATACAACGCTGTGTTGCTTTTTTTTTGACACCAGTGAAAATTATACGAAAATGTTTAATCAAACCGTGCTCTCCCTTCTATTTGTTGAAAACAATAAACAATCAGCGCATTCATTAGCATTAGGGGGTCAAACGTATACCCACTGATTCGATACTTCGATGCTCCTATCATAGCAGATTCTTATCAACAAGCCAGTCAGCATAGAGTGAAATTCTTAAAGATTTCACTGATAATTGAACATAGGAACACAACTGTGACGGGGAGAATCTTAACTGTGTCTTTAATGTGAATTGTACTTAAGGCACCATAGCGTGTAAAACTATTTGCTTATATATGTGTAGATAACAGTTTACCATTTAATTGGTTGTAACTCTAAAACTACTTAACTGCTTTATCGTGTGAGTTATCAAATTATGCCTACTAAAGTAGACACTACAAGACTAGAATAGTAATAATATTAAACGGAACAAATGTAGCAATGTTGAAAAGGCTACTTGGTTGTAACTTAGGAAGGTACGCTTTTAAAAGCAAATTCAAAATTAAATACTGGGTGGTTACACTTCAATTCTGCAACTTACCTTTTGAACGAGGGATGGCTTTGTAGTTTCAGTAGAATGCAAATTTTAATCAACATCGAATGAGAGACCTCAACTTCTGTTACACCGCTACACTTAAAATAGTTTCAAGAACGATTACGATTCCGAAGCAATTACCTGAACGATCAATCCTTCTTTAAATTGTATACCATAATAGGCGTGGTCATGCTAACGTTATTCAATTACATTAAAACACACATCCATCAATTCCATGAATTTATTTTTGTTCTGGAATTTTTCCACGTTCTTTTAGCTTTTTTTCACCATTACATTCTGCGTTACATTAGTTGCACTTGTAAAAATTTTGCAGATTCCAACGTTTTCAATAATCAATGGGGCATAAAAATTATATTAATTCTTAATGAAGAAGATCAAGAAAAGGTACACTTTTCTTAATGGGTTAGAGTAAAAAATTCACCAATAATAGAGAGAAGATTTAAATTATATTTGAGTGATCATTACTGTATCTGGTGCTTTTTCACACCCTGTTTTTTTATTATTGTTACAAGTACTGTATTTAATCATGCAAGTGGATGCCGTTTTACTCTGTCATAGGTTACTACTCTAGAACGTTTAATCCATGTAGCAGCTGCCTTTTCCCTCGCATTTCATTGAGTTAAAGGAGACAAGTCAGTGGCCGGGAAATAATGTTGGCACAAGTCTTTACGTATTTTGTCCAAAAATTGTTAGTTTCTACATCCTATGAACTCTAACAAAGTTTTGTTGAAAACTGCGTTTATAAGCAGACAGGAAGATGAGAAGTGAAAGGACAACAGGCAGAACGCTTAATATTATTCAGTTACCTTCTTACATAGATGCCTGTACGTAGAAGGGACTGTGTAAAGGATACTTTGGCGAGAAGAACTATTACCCTTTGGTCGATTTTCATGAGTTTTCAGGACATATTCCACAAACTTTCCTTTTGAAATGAAGTTCTTTTCAATAAAATTTAAGCATTTAGTGCTTTTAAGACTTTTTCATATTTTTTCTTTCTTGTTCGCCTTCTAAAATTGTTATCATCAATTGCAAATGTCTTCTACTATTTGGTTCTACTTCTAGGCCGCTGTTTGAAACGATTTACGATCATTTTAATTCCTTTCGATTAGAAGACGTACGACTGCTTAGTTTGGCGGCCGTAAACTTAACTTTATACGTACATTTTTATACTATATGCGTCTATATATTTATTACTCTTGGGAAATTTGGAAAGTTCGTGTTCAATTGAATATATGTATTACACATGCATATATAGGGCATTGAACTTTGGTTCTTGTACTTCATTTAGATTTTCAATGTCTTTAAGTAAGTACATAAAATTACAACAAATTTAAAAAAATAAGAATGAAACAAAATGTCATCTCGTACACATACAACGGTTGTCATTGGCATCATACGGCATGTGACATTAAGAGTTGAATGTAAGTAAATCAGTGTAATAGAGATAAATTTGTGCCAAAAAATTCTTCACCACATACACATACACACATATATAAAAATAATTTAATTTTTTATTTTTACTGCAACATTGTTATGCTTTTATACAATAAGTTATGACGTACAAGTCAATGACTTATATTTCCAATATGTGTGCTTTTCCTCTTCTTCTTTTTCTGCCTCTGTCGTATTAGTAATTGAAATTAATTATACTCCCAAAAAAATATGTGTGCCATCAATATATTTTTTCTTTTGCTCCTTTTCGTGTGCGCTCCTTTTATTATAAAACGCTTCAATTCGTATGAAATCATCCATGTACGAGTATGTGTGCAGAAGGAGTGCAAGGGTGTGCAGTGATATTTTCATTTTGATATTATGACATTATCGTAATTTATATTCCTAAAGCGTAGGTAATGTGGTATAATTTATTAGATAATCGTGGAGAGAGAAAAAATTCATTTCAGAAAAGTTCTACATTTTCAATGGAACAAAAGAAAATTGTTAAGCAACAGAAGGATATCTAAAAAACATTGTACAAAAATTTACCAAAAATGAAATAATACTTAGTGCAACATAATGTTAAATGAATTCAGTTAGACTCGTATAAAAAAATTGCAAAAAATTATTATAAAAATTAAATAAAGTTGAAATTTTTTATTAAAATGTGTTTTTAAAGCGATATTTATATTTATTATGTATATTTATAAAATCGCTTTTACATCGCCTTAAATGCGATTGAATGGTATTGATGTAAATTTTAACACGAACCTGTTGGGAAGAAATGTAAAAGTTTTTAAAATTCTGTAATAATCTCCAATAACGCTAAATGTTCATTAATGTCTAAAACTTTTCAGTTGAATATACTTTTGCATGCAACTTACAAAACAAGGAACTCTGAGAAAAAACTCTTCTCCCTACTACCCAATAAAGCAGAATAACTCTTCATAACTCTTACGTGTAAATACATACTTGACAACTTAAGTCTCCCGGGGCAGTAACTATTTATCAAGAAAGATGTTTTACGAAACATGCACACAAATGTACAAAATCATTGTTTAATTAGATATGGAGTAAAGGGAAATTACGGAAAAGGGAAGAAAGTTTTAGCAGTGTCTGAAAAGTTTCTTAATGTAACACAAGTAAAAATGTGGTAACGCGACTCTACACCACTAAGTTCCACAAGTTATGCTACAATTAGTTTAGTTGTCTCAATACATGTATAAGTGGCCCTGTTATATAAGTTATTTTGAAATATCATTATATGGAAAGAGATCTAAAAATGGTCTAATCTGATCCAAATTTTGAGAAAAAATCTTAAGTACTGAAATTTTTTGCCACCTAAAGACTTCCATTGGGAGAGTTTCTAAAAATGGTGCGTTTTCGTCCATTCTCAATAGAGATCTTTTCTCATACATACATTATTTTGTATATACACCCTTCAAAATAGATTGATATTCAAAGCGGGTAAACTTATAAAAGGCCTCGAGTCCCGCTTAAATCTATGCCCTTATTAAATAAAACTTTAAAGTTATTTTTAAGTACATATACTTCACATTCTACATACTTATATGTTTGTTTTTAAGGTATTGTTTTATGCTATTGTTATCAACATGTCATAGAGATATTTGCATATGAAGGCATCGTCTAGAATTCTCATTTTGCTTTTTCTGCCTTATTACGAAGTATGAAATTAGACCACAAAAGATTTCATACTTCGTAATAATGTTCTACTTTTATTGTTTACAGGATGGAATATGTCGCTTTATGTAAATTTCCATAACGTATAATAGAATAACTTACACTGGAGTCACAAGCCCACTTTTACGTTCCGCCTATTAATTCTCATCATATGTCAAATGCATAAACTGTTGTAAAATATTATGTTTTATTTTCATCGAGTTATATGTACTGAATTCTCAAGAATCTGTACTAGATTTATTATTAAAAAAAAAAAAACAATAAATGAAGTCAATAGAGAAATAAAAGATGTCTTAGGTTACAAAATTTATTAATTTTTACTTTTTATTTTTTCCTTTCTTTAGAGTTCGAACTTTTCAATTCATCAGGTCTGCAGTATTCTTTTTAGCTTAATATCGCAAATTTTCGATCGAAATCATGCACACACCGCTTTGAAATTTGGCAAGATAGAGTTTGATAATATTATCAGCCTTGCAAGCACATACAGCAAAAATTGACAGTCGTATAATTTAAGGAACGCATGATTATTTAAATTGTTTTACGTGGTTTTGTTTAAATTCATTTTGTAGCGATATATGTTATGTAGCAAATGAACGTTATTCCACCCCAAAAGCACAAGTTTATGCATATTTGTAATGTTGTGTTGTTTGTGATGGAAGTGGGAGGACACGGTGGGAGGACTGACATTTAAATAAATGGTAAATACTACAACTATTGCTTATTGAATATTTGCTACAACCACCGCCCCAACTAACTGCAGACACGGCCACGTACACAAAACTTTACATTTACGTTGTATGTGTATGTGTATTTACATAGTTTGTGATGCAACTATGAAGACAACGCCTAAGGCGCGCTACATATCGGATAATTCTTGTCCTGAACAAAAAAATTAACAATTTCACATAAAAACATTAAACAACAACGACAGTAGACTCACCCTTACTCCTGCTCATCACTATGCCTGCAATGAATATAATTCAATTGCTTTTTAAGGAAATGCAACTCCCGTTTATATGTTTGTTAATATTTTTCCAAACATTTATTTTTATTGTATGAAGATCGCTAATTGGACAAAATCGGTTGAGAGCCATGCCCACTACTACTAAGTTTTTTTTTATTTCTTATTTTTTTTTTTTAATGATGTTAAAAAGTTGTGTAAATTCAGAGTTAAGTGTACTTGAATTTTGTATTTGTGCGGATAAATCCCTTTCCGCTTGAGCTTATGAACGGTATTAAGGGGTATTGACACCAGCTCTATTGAACCAGTATATTAAAAAAACATAATATTATTTTTGAAATTAGAGAGAGAAAGAAAGAACATTTGCTTCCGTGCTTACGAGTAAATTTCTCAACTAAGTGAAAACTTTACAGTCATATAACAAAGGTCTTAATATTTCAAGTCAAAATTCGAAAGGGTAGGCAATACCCCTATACCACCCGCTCGTAGACCACAAGATTACAGAAAACTTAAAATAAAACTCGACCTTTTTCAAAATCCTGCAATAACTCCTTCTCGTCACTGAGGCAATTAAAATGTTTTTACTCTGTAAATATATTTAAATGCTCATACAGGCCAGACAAAAAATACTAAATATCAATAGAAAACTATTCTAAATTCGTGCGTATAACTTTATCTCCATAATTTGCACATTCGGTTTATACAATTGTTTAACGAACTATGCATCTATCTGTAACTACACTGAACAACATATACAAATAGCATGGCGTAGCCTCCAGACGGAAATATTTATGTAAAATAATTTTTGAAAAAAAAATTATGGTTTTATCATAAATTTTACTGATATGGTTTTTTTTTTGGGGAAAATATTGTTTTTGGATAAATAGTTAAAAATATATGTGCTTGTGTAATTTAACTTGATTTTACAAATATGTTAAATATTTCTAAAATATCTCTTAACATGACGTTACTTTGATTAGTTTTACAACATTTTTATACCTTCTGCAGAAGATGGGCGTTACTCTGAGTAAAAGTAAATATATATAAACATTCTTGATTGGCAACAAGAACTCTGCTGAGATATTCGTATATTGTTGAAATGTTTACTGTGGTACATTTTAAGATGTTGTGGTGGAACTTAGTGCAAATACTTCTGGAAGTAGTTGGGCGGAATCGATCGCAATTATCTTATTGCCTGACAACATGTTGATGCGATTTCGATTTAATTTAATTTAATTTTGATGTTTTCTGAAAATTCAAAGCCCACCCTCGCAGAAATATATGTTAGCAATATGTCCGTGTTTACCAACTGAATCTTCACCTATGAATATCATATAATTTTTATCAATGTTACCCCGTCCTTTTCTAAGAATCATATTACTTCAGGATGCTAAATATTTTTTTTTTTACTTTTTATTTTCTCATATACGAGTATTTGACTACTTAGACTTAAGTGTTGACATTATTAGGTGATTGTGTGTGCTGTGCATTGGATGTGTGGTTGCGAAAATTGTCCGTTTCGTCTTTGCATTCACAGTGGATCAGGTTTGTAGAGAACTGTACACTTCACAACATCTCCCCCTTGGACTCCTTTACCTTGCTGCTGCATTCTCTCGCCATTTTTATGCCTTGTACGTGCGCTAATCCCAAAAATTATATAATGTTAACCTTCTTTAATTTGCCACTGCAGTCTTTGTGTTAAAAATCGACGCTTTTCCACTTTGTTTTTGCTGTTGTTTACTTGATTTTTTGCTTTATTTAGTTTATGGACAGAGCACAAATACTTGTGTAAGTTGTGCCAGCCCTTTGAGAAAAAATACACACTTTTTGCTTTTGTGTGCATATCCAGCTGCAGCTTACGCCTCAATTTCCTCTCAAACCTATCACGGCTTTGTAATAGAACCAAAGGATATTCGTTTTGCTGTGTTTGCACTCTTCTGAAAGTTTGTTGTTTCTTCAAGAGCAACGTTACGGAGTTGCGGTAATATTTCTTATATTGTTGTTGGTTTTTGATTTTGCTGGTAATTCCTTTAACCGTAACTTCTGGCACAATCTTTGATACTTTTTGAAACTGTAAATTCCAAATCAGGTCCTCGTACCTCTCGCTCTAAAGCATACATAGGAAGAATAGGAAAACACACAAAATTACTCTTCTTTAAATGTGTTTATGTGTGTGCAACATAACAATTTAGTTAGGTGTGCGGTCAAGATAAGCATCACACCACGTACCTTATTTACGCCATTTGAGCGTATGTATGCATATATATGGGTAAGTTTGCTATAGTTCTCACATATATAACATATAAGATATACACCCATGTGCACACATGTTTACATGCATTGCAGCTAGGTACGTGTCTTTCGTGTCATTCTAGTAAATTTAAAACTGAACTGGCTGCAACTTAAACACGAAAACATCAAGGATTGGTTGACTATTGAATACTCTCTGAAGTTATTGTTATTATTTATAGACGTTTGGTAACCGTGTTATGAAAAAGGTCAGTCGCACGTATGGAATAATTCCACAAAAATTTCTAGCCTTAAATAACAAAATATTCTCACGTGAGTAAAATCCCATTTTAATTGTTCAACAAATGTGGAATGTAGTGCACAGGTGCTAACCAAGTGTTTGATTATTTTTCTTATTGATTATATACCTTTCAGTATATAGTATAGATGTGAACTCGATGTTGAAATATTTGAAACTTTGAATGCTTTATCAAATATATGAGAGAATACAATGGAACGTTACTAACATTCTATCGCTGTTAATATGATTTGTGGGGGGTGTGTGACTACTTTTAAAACAAACACACTCGCCTTATGATTATGCTTTGGGTACAACGAACAAAGAGTATGTAAATTCCGCTTAATTTTCTAATGTTAAACAACAAACCAGCAAAAAAATTTGCTCATTATTTTTAAGTTTACTACCGCAAGATTAGCCATACTCATTAAATGTATGCAAATAGCCTAGTCAGGGATTGCAGTAGTTGCGGTGGTAGAGTAGTGAGAGAATGGGAGATAATGTGACAACAAGAACTGACTAGGATTAAGAATAAGGGGAAATGAAAGAGGATCAACTGCAGTGGTGGTGGTTTAAGTTTTATTAGGTTCCACTTGTCCATTTAGCCATAAGTGCCAATTGTCCAAAACATTAAATATTAACCACATGTGTAGTCTGGACTGCAAGCATATTTAAATTACAGTTGAATGAGTGTGAGCTTATATGTTTGTGTGCGTGCGTGCGTATGTATTTAATGCGAAGCCCACATAATATGTTTGTGCAAAACTTCAATTTTAATATGCTTCAACACATTTATTACTTGCGTAGCAACTGTACCATGAGCTGTGAGTGTTACTAAAATGAAAAAAATATATATTAAATTATAAATGCCCGCTGGTTTAAAGATTCAATGTTTGTTAAATTGGCCAAATGCGAAATTTACATAAATTTTAAATGAACTATTTATATTGAGCCCTACCACATATAGTAAGAGGGTATATTAAGTTTGTGCGGATGTTTGTAACTCCTAAACCCCACCCTTATTAATATTATGGCGATGAATCCATAATCAAACTCCGAATTGATTTAACCACGTCCCTCCCTTCTCTTATGTGTCCTTGTGAAATGTGTACAAGCTACAGGTCGAATTCGTTGAGATGTGTCGTTGAAATTTTGTACTAAGACATGTATTGGCCGGAAAAGGGAACCCTATTGGAAAAGGGCCGAATCGGACTTTTTTTGGAACCCCTCCACTGTCCAATCCAATTTTATTGGAAGGCTTCGCAATTCTTAATATATTTTCACATAAATGGCTAAATTAAGCCAATTTGTATCTGAGCGGACCATGTTTGGAACCCAAACGATGCTACATTTGCAACTAAACCAAATGTAGCATCGTTTAGGGAGCTTAGTAGTGCGGGGTATTAAATGATCGGACTTGATCAAACAAACCACTTATACTTTTTTTTTAGCAGATATTAAAATTTGGAGATTGAGTAGAAAAGTTACAAATAAAAAATATAATATTTAAGTCAGTGGTGTTTTATAAAATCTGAAGCGATTTACTTAAAGATGTTATAAGATTGGTAGATAGCACGCAGCGAAAGTTTCGGCTTAGCTTGTCGGCCATGGAGGTGGTTCGTATATTAAAATTTAACGTATACAGATATTATAACATATGCGTATTAATACCCCGAAGAAAGAAACATATTAACACCTTTTGCAATACAAAAACACTTGTCAAGCCTCGCAAAGTCAAAAGTAAAAAAAAAACTTTAATTATTCATGATTTAATACTATAACAACATTTATTATTAATTATCAATAAGCGAATATGTAAGAATTTAAATTACCTATGCATCCCACGGCGAAAGCGCTTCCTCCGGAATTGCAGGTGTTGATTTATAACTAAATGGAAAATGTCTTAACAATATAATTAAATTTCTAAAACATGGAAATAAATGCAATCAATGTTGCATTTTATGTTTTTGAAATACCAAGTGCACCCAATGTATCAATTTTCATTATTTGTTAAAGTGATGCTTTAACCCCAAAACGCCATTTCATAAATCTTTATAACCGCATCCAAACATCCATAACATTTATTTCTGGTCATCAAACAACAGAATCAATTGAAATTCAGCAACAGAAAAAGAAAAGGGGTTCAATAAAATAACAAACCCCAAAATGAAATGTTGTTAAGCACTTGTAATTATGCAATTATTCACAATTCATTGCCCTTTAGATATTTTCCTCTTTTTAAAAAATTAATAATAGGATGAACCCACCACAAAACTTTAAAAGGCAATTTTGAAATAAGTTTTAGTAAATTTTTTCTAGTCTGAAGATAGTTGTTTAAACAGGAAGAAAGCTTTTCTTCAAAAAGGGGGTAAGACCATGCCCACTAACGAAATATAGATTTGTTATTTATATGTTTTTAGTGGTGTAATAATCTTTTTCTGTTCTCAGGTTGCTATTCACGTATATTGGGTAAATTCGGTTTAAAAAGTTAATATTTGTTAAACAATTTTATTATTAGTGAATACATCAATGTTCCAAAAATGTGGTTTTTAAAAGCAAAATTTAATATTTTTTTTAACTGCGCAATTTCAAGGAAACATTGATTTCTGTACAAATGTTTTCATCTGATTAAATTTTGAAACTTTAAAAACACCCCGCGTGGCACAGTCTACTCCGATTAGTTTGTCATTTTGTTAACGAGAACAATTTTTGTTTAATCAAGAAGTATGAAAAACTATGTAACGTTCATATATTGTTTGTCTAAGTGTGTGTTTGTACATGTGTATTTAATAAATGTTTACACACACATTTGTTAAATAAATTTTTCTCTTGCAGATGTCATCTAATGCCAGCTGTGCTAAGCTTATTAAATAGAAACGGTATACAACAACAACAACAACAACAACAACAACAACAACAACAACAACAATTATTTGTATGCATACGTATTGTTAGTTGGACTATGGTATTCTTGCAGCAGCTGCAACATAATTTAAATTGAAAGAATGAAGAAAAAGTTTTATAAAATCAACAACACACACACATACAAACATGCACGCTGTGTAATATATTTTTGTTGCTTATTGTTGTGACACATAATGCGAGGAGGATATGTGAATGTGTTTGATGGGTGCACACATATGAGTTTATTAACATGTATGGAAACACACACATGAACACGCAAATATATTATAAAGCTACATATTCATAATTTTCTAACAAATGATTTATCACCAAGTCAACGCACACGTGCATGCATGGTTATGTACAACAGGAGACAAGTAAACTCAACATAAATATCAGAAGCAGAGATTGTCCCAGTATGTGAGTAAATTTAGTAAATTTTCTATTAAATTGACGGTACAAAAAGTTTGTCATCCCCAGGAGGAGACATCAGCGAACCTACACAATATTCTTGATATGCATTGAAAACTGAGTCGATAAATATCCGTATGTCCGTCTGTTGTTGGCACTCTGACGATTGTAAGATATTGACAGGCACTTCTAGTTTATTCACGCAGATTTCTATTTACAATGGGCAAAACCGGTCAAGAGCCACGCCCACAATCGATAAAAGTCTATTAAATTGACCCATGAAGCTGGAATTTAGTATACAATCTTCGTGGACGTGCAATAAGTGCGCCCATAATTTACAGAAAATCGCGTAAAATACAACCTGCAAGCTATTGTAATACGTAACGTAATATATACACCAGTAAGGGAAGGCGCAATTACGCCACTGTTTGTAAGAAGATGTGGAGGGTATTTAGGATTTGGCCTTAGCCAAATTAAAGTTTTTACTTGACTTTTCACAATACGTAATAAACATTGTGTACGATTATGTGTTAATACTTGCCTGTATATGAATTCTAGGCTAAAAGCGAAAGCTATTGTGCAAAATTTTCATATAATTTCATATGATGAGAAAAATTTGTTTGTACCTTAAATAACAATCATTTTATTATGAAACATCGTGAATATTTTTTTTTCAATATTTGAATAATAATAAGCTTTGATTGAAATATTATAGGAATGCGAAAAGAGGGAGTAGATTGGTGGTATTTAATATACTTTAATGATGTGGAAATATCAGCTTACACAGTTTAAAATATTCTTAGTGTTGAAATGATTTTTTAATTATTTTATATTTTACAGCACCTTCTGGGTATATAAGTACACACTAATTAAAACCAGAATGAAAATAACAAAGTCCGTCTGTCCATCTATGTCTTTCTTTTAATATAAGTACGTTTGGATATTTTTTATGAAACTTGGCGCATCTTTTCCCAAAATGTAGTGAAAAATAATTAATAGGTTGCTTGGACCAGATCGCATGGATGATTTTTAAAACCCTTGCGAATGACTCGTATTTATGAATACAACTCAATTTATTATCATATAAAGTGCGGTTATAAAAGATGTAGGAAATGAAATGGTCTGAAGAACCGACTATAAGATTTCTCCTTTTTTTATTTGTTATTCACACATTTTGTCGGAAAAACAAGGAAAACGTTTTTCGTGTCCACTTTAGCAGAATATCAAATATTCACACATATATCATGTAGAAAACATGCACCCAAACATGTAATGTACACAAGTTTGTTGGAAAAAATTGGCTGACAACTTGTTTGCAATATAAACATAAAGGTTAACTACTGCTAGAGAATGGCTCACAGTTTTCTTGCTGTTGGTGTATGACTAAACAAACTTTAGTCGGAAACATAATTAGGTAATTTGTTGACATTAATGCATAATGTACCCACATTATAATCCTACATATGTAAATATAAAGACTAAATACGTTGTATATGTTGTTTGTTATTATGCGGATAACATATCGGTTTATGGCTTTGAAAATATGGCTTTGTAATATTTTTTTACTGAAAAGTCAACGTACGATATTACAAGCTCGTTTGGTTACACATACAATTTGATATTGTTTGAGTTTTAAACATAAGTTGGCCGGGCGAGCAGTCGGGCAACAGCCAACCACACAGCCAACCAAAGGACTACAGAAGAGTAAAAACCACAAAAGAGCGCCCAGTCACACTATTTATACTTGTTGTTGTAGACTATGGTCTATATGTATGTACATATAAGGTCAGTGACCCCTTTGTGTCATGTGACACAATGTATGTGTAAGAGCAGTTTGTTTGGATAAAACTGGACGGGTCATAGTAACGGGAGAAAGAAGCAGATTGTTTTATATAGACCGCTTCACAATTATGCAATTATGTTGTATGAAATGTGCCCTTATCCAACACTGCCATAATATTATAAATGTACAAAAGGTACAAAACTTGGCCAATTAAGGGAGATTCTGCACTAAAGACAATTGATCAAGACACTTACACGATACGTGCACTTAATCCATTACAAGTGTATCAAATACAAATAACAGTGCTATATGGCGTATGAGTGACACATTCTTTTAAATAAGTTGTTCGTTCGCAGTCGGTTAAGTCCTTGCCATTTAGTGGTTTAATTGTTCAAATAAGAAAATTTCTGTAATGAAAAGTAATTTTTTTCATATTTTGTTTAAGGAAGCGAGGATTTACAAATTTCCTCTCAGACGTAAATTTATTAATTATTTAAGCTAAGTATAATTCTTAATTATGTATAAAATATGATTGAAGAAGTAAAATAATTGTTGGTCAAAATAAAAGCTGTTGCCTGGGGTTACATGATGGAAGGAAAGAATCTTTAGTAGTAGGTCCATGATAACACCTTGTGGTAGTGTCGGAATTGCCGTAGGACGTTCGAAGGGGTTTTAGTGGGTGCAAGTCCCACACTGGGCTTTCAAAGCTTTCCCCATCGTTAAAAAAAAAAAAACCTTGTGGTAGTGTCATCTTATGATATCTTCGAAACAAAGAAAGTCATTCATAGTCGCAAGGTAAATTTCATATTAAATGATATGCATTTTAAAACTTTCAATAGAAACGATAATAGCACCATGATGACAATAATTTTTGATGCAGGTTATTCGGCTAATGAAAAAACAATAGAAAATAAAACAAAATACCCGATAATCTCTTCTCCGATTTGTAGAAGAGATATGTGATGATAGTAAACACCTTGATGTAGAAGAATTAAATTTTTCTTCATCAAAACAAATACAACAATAGAAGATAAACCCAACAAAATAGGAACAGACTGAAGCAGCTAATTTATTTTTCTGATGATTGAAAATGAAGGTCTTAATGGCGAAGGCAGGGATTTACGGACGAAGGCTATTGAAGTTGAGCTTAAAGCGCAATTATTGCAAAAATGCAAATCACTCTACGTGCAAAAGACTCACGTCTGTTCTCAATGATCTCGATTTCAATCAATTCAAGCAAAGTTCTTGGGCTTTCATTGAAATAAAGAACGAATATAACCATGTATTACAAGCTTCAAACGACTTTACATGCAGAGAGAAATTAAAAAATTTTTTAAAATAAACTCGTCATAAAAAATGTAGGTATTGAATTGGGTAAAAACATGTCATCCCATATTATTTGTTTATGTAAAAGAAAAGACATACAAACGATAGATTACGCGAAACTGTAAATCGATTAATTCCAACCAATGGAACCACACTGGTCCATTGGAAAAAACCAGGACACCAGTCAGTGGCTATATCGAGTTCTGAATCAGAGTACTTAGCATTAACATGTGCGACCAAAAATTATATTTGAAAAACCTCTCACATTCTGCAACAACAGGCAGTCTGACCAAAATCGTGCCTATAAGTACAGGGTATCCATCTCGTATGTAAACATACTCCCCCTCCTTAAATGGGAGGTGTTGAAACTTGTTATTTGTTGACATTTTGAAGCAAATCAAATACGTCTACATATATATGTGAATTGTTCTAATTTGTAAATGAAGTCAAAATTTTTTATTCGATTCTAAACCTTTCAGTACAATACAGCAGTTACTAATTTTATCAAGCGCGACTCAAGGTATGTGCCATATGCTTCTTAGATGTTCAAATGTCTGACCCAAAGTGTGTCACGTAACAGTGAAGTTGATAAAAGAATGGATACCACTTTCCAATCAAAATTTTTGATGCATTCTATTATTATGCATACATGTGTTGCTTTTTCACAAATCGTTTACATGCCCATATGTGTTTGTATGTTTTCCTATAAAATAGAAAATCTACTTACATTCATATGTATATATACTAAAGCAACTTAGTCCATTGTAAGGGCATCAGGACATTAATTATATATGTCTCTTACCCCATTTCAACATGAACTTAATTACCCACATATGCCATGAATTTGCATTAATTTAGTTCACGTACACGGGCACTGTGTAAATGCAATCTTGCACAAATTACATGATTCTTCCCTTTAACATAATGTTACAATGTATACTTATCATAATATGAATATTTATACCTGCTCTTAAATAGGATTTTTCAAGATTAAAATTTTGATTATTAATGTGACAATTAAAATAAACATTCACAGGCATCATAAGTTGTGGGGATGAAATGATTTTGTTGTCAGTCATTTACGTTGATTTTATTTATTCATTTATTTATTTAATTAAGATACATTATAAATAAATTTACACTGTATGAGTAAAGCGCTTGGTAGCTTGACCCTATTGCGCTGCAATGAAGGATTATATATATATGTATAGGGATATTATACAAATAAACAATGAATCCTTTGTTTGTTATATTAAACACATTAGCCAGGGAGTTGTTGATGCGTGTTTTAGGACACTCCAATACATAATGACGAACTGAGCGAAATACGTTACATAAATCACACATCGTCGGTTCACATCCTTTAAACAAGTGTTGGCAGCTAAATAGAGTTTTACCAGTCCTTAGTCTGGTAAGCACTACGCATTCACTTCTGGTAAAGGAAGGACAATAATTAGGTCTTTCAATTGTTGGGTTATGCTCTCTTAAAAATGAAGTGGGAGTCTCCCATATACTGGAGCATTTTTCTTTTTCACGGCATTTGTAGTAATTTAAGATAACTTTAGAAAAGCAAGGCGTTTCATATATTAATGGTAGACTAAGTGTATCTTTAGCTACTCCATCGGCAACTTCGTTGCCAATTACACCAACGTGTGATGGAATCCAAATAATCTTTACTATATTTTGAAGATTGGGTTTATATAATATGCTGTTATAGGATCCTTTCTTATTACTTTTAAGAGCTAGTGAAGTACAAATTAAAGTTTTTTTATTCATCAACGCCGAATAATTAATTGCTTTATCTATTGCTGAAAGTTCAGCAATAATGATTCCAGAATGATAAAGCAATAAGGCTTGATGTAAAGTGTTGTACTCTCCTGAAGCAACACCATAAGATGTTGCGCCGTCTGCAAACGAACCATCTGTATATATTGTTATTTCTGAATAGGTACTGATAATTGCAGATAATAATTTCTTGTAATGTTCAGCAGGAGTTTCAGTAAGATGATAATTAGATAGAGAAACATCAATATTAATGTGGCATATTGTATTTGACATGGTTTGAGGCTTGGAAGGTAAAGGAATCTCCAAGTCCTTAATCAGTTTGATGATATTAGAAATACCACAAGATTTTCTTTTAAAAGATGATGTAGAAAGTAACTCCCAAACAAAATCATGTAAGCCATCAGTAGTTGATGTCAAGGATTTAGAAAAAAGTTGTACAGAACATTTTTCTAAACTTTGGTGTACTGTGGTGTATCTAGCTTCGACTCTAAGAGCTTTCAGAGGTGTAGTTCGAAGTAGGCCAGTAGCAGATTTATAACAGTTATTAAGTGCTGTATCCAACTTTTTAATATTAGTTTTAGACGTCCAACCATATAAAGTTAAACCATGAAATAAAATACCATTCGTAATACTTTTGCAGATGTTGATTGCCGTTTCAATATGAGCGTCTTTCTTTTTGGAGCAAATGAGTTTTAATAAATTATTAGTTTTACCAATTCTGGTCACTAGAAGCTTAATATAATTATTCCATGATAGATTTTTGTTAAAGAGTAACCCTAATATATGCATTTCATTTTTTAAGTTCAAGGTATGTCCTCTTAGATTCATTGAAAATATGAAAATATGCACTCACGTTTCTCACAAACATGTAAAATCTCGGTTTTTTGGCCAGACAGGACAGCTCCTCTGATGTCTGCCCATTTTTTCATTTTACTGTCAACTTTATTTAATTTTGTTTGAAGTATGTGTTTCTTTCCAGAAAGTACAGCAAAAATGTTGTCTGCATATATATCCACAAAATCGATGCACGACATATTTTGAAGAGATTTAGCTAAAGAATTAGCATAAATAGTGAAGAGTATAACTGACAGAGGAGACCCCTGTGGGACTCCATTATCCAGTGAGAAGGTTTGTGAAATATGACCATCAATTTTTGCAATAAAATTTCGGTTCGTGAGAAATGACTTCACAAGCTTCAAAATTTGTCTTGGTACATTCCACTGACGCAGTTCTTTAATTATGTAAGTAAAAAAAAACTACGCTATGTTTACGATAAAACTACGCTATGTTTACGTTTTTTTAAATTATGTTTGAGTTGTGATTCCAACATATGGCATAGAGAGTGCACCCCATGCTGAGGAATAAAAGCATGTTGAATTCTGGAAAAATTATTTTTTAATAACTTCCAAAATCGTCTTGCTATAATTTTTTCAAAAATTTTGGAGACCACTGGCAGTAGCGAGATGGGTCTGTAACCCTCTAATGTGTTAGGGTCTTTACCAGGTTTGGGAACTGGTGATAATAAAGCTCTTTCCAATCATGAGGATGATAGGATATTATTATACAAAGCACGGAGCCTTTATTTTAAAATAAACGGTGCATTTATTACCATGGAATACGTTATTTTATCTAGAGCGGGAGTTTTCCCTTTAACACTTTTTATAACATCATTAAGCTCAAAAACATCAATATCAACCAAATAATTTGAATTTCCAGGCGGAATAGATCCATACATATCTCTTTCGAAGTTGGATTTTTCTCTAATAATTTTAGAAGGAAAGACAGAATTTGAACTAATCCCACACCAATATAAGCCAAATTGATTAGCTATTTGTAGAGGGTGCGATATAGCAGTATTTCCATTAAGGATCACTGGAAATTGTGTTGTTTTTTCTGATCTAATATTTCGCACTTTATTCCATAAAAACTTTGAATCCATGGTCGGATTTATAGAGTTGAGGAACCTTTCCCAGGTAATAGCTTTAGCGATTTACATCCCCTTTTAACTCGGGCACAAGAAGTCTATATTCAATTATATTTATTGTATTTCTATTTCGTTTAAAATTGTTCCATGCTTTATATTTAAGTTTAATCAGATTAGCTATATTGGAATTGAACCAAACTGGACTATTACGCGCTTTAGGTTTTCGACTTAAAGGGATAGTTTCGTTAGCACTTTTGCGAAGTATTCTTTTTATTTGAGCGGCTTCTTTATTAACGTTAAGAATAACGGGAGAACTATTACAACACAGCGTAACTTTGTTTTAGAAGAGTGGCCAATCCGCCATATGATCCAAGAAACGCGAAATGAAACACTTGTCAACTATTTCAGTTTCATTAGTTATGGATATTGGAAAATGATCACTCACCTCAGGCAGTGAGAGACGTTTCCAAGATAGATTAGATGCATAATCAGATATCACCATAGTTACATCCACTGAAGTTAGAGTATTTCGGGTATTCAAAAAAAAATCTTCCCATAAGAAACCTTCCGACGAAGTATAACTGGATCCCCAGATCGTATTTTGGGAATTAAGGTCACCAATTACGATATGGGTACCGTTAAGCCTTGATTGAATTTCATTGATGTCAGAAGATGTAACATTAATATCGCACTCTTTGTAAATATTTGTAATATGTAAGTTGAATTTTTCTTTTATAGAAATTGTATGAAATAGCAAGTTTCCGCAGGAAGTTGTGTGATCAATTATATTAAGATTATTCTTAACAAAAAAGGCAACACCAGCTTTTGGCATCGGAGAAAGGTTTATTGTGATGAAATGCACAATAATCTTTAAGATATTTATTTCTATTAATTATGGGAGTTTCCTGTAATTCTATGATATTAGGTTTGTGCTTAGTTATTAAAATTTCCAAAGCGTATTTATGATTTTTAAAGCCTTGTATGTTCCATTGTAGAATGTTTAAATTAAGATCAAAATCCA
Organism: Crataerina pallida; assembly: GCA_949710015.1. NCBI lineage: Eukaryota > Metazoa > Arthropoda > Insecta > Diptera > Hippoboscidae > Crataerina > Crataerina pallida. The sequence continues at coordinate 18,728,341 of OX453291.1, forward strand.
TTTTATATAAAATATTAATATATATATTTTCTCCGCTTTTTTGTATAATTTAGCATTGGGGCTTAATGCGGCTACGAGATTTACGTTGCTTTTTAGTTACGTTTTTAATAATTGTTTCAGTGTCACTGGAATTAACAGTATCCTTTAATTCCTCTTCATTCTCTTCATTTGTTTGACATTGAATATCTCCGTGGTCATCGATCTGATGTAACGGACGTTGATTTTAATAAGATTTGTGACAAGTCAGGAAATACTTATTTTTATGTAAGAATAGAAATACATATTTGAGAAACTTTTTAAAAACATTTAAAAATTACATGAAATTTTTCATGTTATATAAAATTCATTCCCTTTTTTCTTTTTTTTCCTCTTCTTAATGCATTTCTGTATTATTGCAAACATTAGGGCAACAACGCTTAGGGTGTGTAGCGGTGTGTAGAAAGCGGAGTATACAACAAGAGTAATATTGTGAAAGGAAAATTACAATACATACTATCATCTGCATAAATTTTTTTTCCTTCTTTTGAACGGAATTTTTATGTGTTCGCTAGACGTTTATTCCGTGCACATAAATTTAATGGGAGACACCATGAAAAGGAAAAGAAAATATTTATGCACGTTTAACCTCATAACCACCACAACTTTATTACAATAATTACATCCATACCAATAGAGCGTACAAGTGTTAAGTTGTTTAAGCGGCTTGTACGTAAGTGATTTATTTTTTTATACCCAACATCATAGTAATACGGGAGTGTATTGTTTTGTGCGAATGTTTATAGTATCCAGAAGGGGACGTGCCACACCCCAAAAAGTATATATTTTCTTAATCAGGAGCAATAGCTCAGTCGAATCAGCCCTTCTGTCTGTCCATTCTGTCTGTGTAAATTTATGACTGCCGCTCTATTGTTCTGAAATTCAGCACGAATCATTTCTTTATATGTTTGTAGGTATTGTAGGTATAGGAAATGTGTTAAATAGAACTAAGAATCCATCGACAATGCCATAAACACAATACAGTTTTTGGGGTCAAATTATGTCAGATTATTAAGGAAGACCTTTAACGTATTTGAAAAAGTCATATTAACCTCGCCCACTTAATTTGTTAATTTTGATTATTTTAGGTATAGTTCTGAAAATTGGACCGTATACTCCTCCTTCACGTTCGGAACAAACTACATGAACTTACATAACCTTAAACCTTAATTACTTGTGAAGAACTGTTTCCCTAATTTGTGAACTTTTAGATGTATTTGTATAACGTGGACCCACCAAAATGGGCATTTTTATCATCATCCTTTCACGTTCACGACGTATTTGTTGCAAACTATGAGAGTAACAAACTGAAACTTTTTAAAATTATCGGATCAGAATTCTCCAGTTGGAAAAAAATATTAACATTCCGACGCCTTAAATGATACGTTTGCTTAAATAAATTTGAAATACTTTATCGTCATTATTTGGAGTGGTGTTCTATTTAGAATAGGTTGGTTATCGTGGCATTAGCCAAATCTAGTTCATTTTTACTACATTTTTTTTTTTTTATATTTTACTCAGGCTACCAAGTGTTTGTTGATACTTATTATAAGAATCTAGAAGACGTAATCAGGTACATGCAACGCCCTCAGTTTGTATATACAGATGGAGGGAATTCAAGATTTGGCCTAAGCCCACATTTAGTTATGTTCCTCGTTTTCTTTTATCTTTGTTGTTTGCTTTTTCGCAAATGTTATTTTGAATTTATTGTCATTCCTCTTCCAAGCCTTACAACTCGTATTTTTGGCATTTTTCCATTAGCGAGTAATTCTGTTTCTTATTGGCTATGAAAGTCGTAAAGTCAAGCCAACAACATTACGAGATAAATGCGTTAATTTCAGGCTGCATGAATATTAGCCAACAGCTATTAGTGTTTGTGTTTTTGAAAATTGATTTATTTATTGTACCAACGAAAAATGGTTTTCACTTCGAAAAAATGAATTTTAATTTCTTTTTCTTTTATTATAATTAAACGAAAGAAAGGAATTATTCTACGTACAACAAATCAAAGCAAAACATGCGTACTTGTAATCATTTTTTTATTATTTTACTTTGTTGTGTTAAGTGTTTCGAAAAGTCCCATTCTCTCCCTCCTAGTTATACCCTCACCTTACGGGACGCATTCACCGTTGAGGTTATTTAAGATTTGGTTTATAAGCCAAATTTAGTTTTCTTACTTATTCAAACAAATAATTTCGTTCAATTCATTTCAATACAACTTTGGAAATATGCAGATTTAAACCAAACTTTTGCTAGTATAATATTTATATACACATACGTAAATACATTGTGTTTAATAATGATACGTAACACTACGACAAACGAAAAAGCAAAAAGCGTTACATGTTTTAAACAATTCCGAAACTAAGCATCAAACGGAATTTTATAAAACAATTTAAAGTTTTAATAATTAAAGTTAGTTAAAGCCAACCGAATGGTCTCTGCTAGCTGCTATGTAAATGTATTATTTTTGTAAATCGTATCATTTCATGGAGCTGCGAGTATTGTAGATATACAAAAGCTTAAAATTAGAAAAACGTAAGTAATTTAAAACGAAAAAATTTTTTAAAAAAGTTGTTTAATAAAGCAGATAATCAAATGTTTTTCAGAAAATAAATCTATTTTATTATAATGGGTCTATCGTTAAATTAATTTTTTATACCCCGCACCTGCACTTGTAGCAAAGAGTCCATTAAGTGGATGTTTGTAACTCCCAAACTACGAATGCCACACCGATCGATTCAGAATCAAAATCTGAATCATTTTAACCATATCCGTCTGTCCGCCCGTCCGTCTATCTGTTCTTGTAAATTTTTCCGATTAAGTAGGGTAGGGTATTTTTTGATGGTCGGGCTTGATTTACTATAATATTAATTGTTTTAATTATTATCAGTTTTGGGCCACCGTGTGTTGCATTTGCGTTAATAAACAAATGCTAAAGATAATCGGACCGACGGACATAGAGATGTGAGGGCATAGGTTATATTGACTAGTATTGTAACGCTTCAATTTTCACTCTATAAACTTAATGGTGAGTGTGTTAAGCATATAAAGTTTTGGTTTAGGCCAAATCTAGTATTTACGTTGGGGCAATAACGCTTAAAATTGTAGGCTATGGAAGGCTATGATATATAATTCACCTTATTGCTCTTATAAATAGAAAAACAAATTATTTTTCAAAAGTGCATCATACACTACTCTCCTCTATATTAAACTATTTCTATTGGATGAAATAATAAATTGTACCAAAACGATTTTAAAAAACAACAACAACAACAACAATAATAATAATATTTTTGATTTATTTGTTCTGTTATTGGGGTTTTACATCCTACAACACTTTTGCTAAAGAGCCCATTAAGTTTATCCAGACATTTGTCATCCCTGAGAGATCAACATTTATAGAAATATTCTCTATCAAAATCATTTTCAAATATTTTCTTTTATATTTAACATATATGTCATAAGTAAAAAAAAGCAAATCTCATAAACGTTTATGGATAAGCATCAACATAACGTTAGCAGAACGATGCAGTAGCTTTGGCCGTCATTAGCAAGTTTATAGCAGCAATGATGCGGAAGTTTTCATAATAAACAAACAAAGTGCGCAGACTCGTTACGCCAATGCCAATAACAACAAAAATTGCATTACACAAAAGCCAAGAACTACTCTGACTTATAAAAATACTGAATAGACTGCACAATCCAATATTGTGGCCGGCAACTTTAAACTGTAAGCTCACGGAAAAACTGAACGCGTTTATCAACCTAAAGAAATACCAACAACAACAATAACAACAATAACAATAAATAAGTGTGTGTAAATGAACACGTGTGTGTAAAGTACCGCAAAACTTGTCCTTGTTTAATTCTCTAAACCGTGCATATAAATTATTTTTTGGTGTATTCTAAGGCTATAAAGGTTAGTTGGTGTTTTTTGTGCTGTGCCTTGAGTTTCTACATAAACATTACATATATGCAAATGATGGGGATGTGAAAGGAAAAAAAAAGTTGAAAAAAATTGCGTGACATGACGAGTGTTTTTTTTTGTATTTCCTACCACAAGAGCTTTGCGTTTACATATTTTTTTTTTTTTTGGAAAAGTGTACCCAAAACGTTTGTACACTCTTCATACATATACTAATATAAGTGCGATTGTGTGTGTTTATGCTGCCTAACAAACTGGGATAATGGGGGAAAAAGCTCTAAAAAAAGTAAAAGCTTCCCTTTAGCTTCTTATTCTGGCAGCTTTAAAATTGACCTCGTGACAGGGAAGTTTTCCCAAGAAAGAAATCCAGAGATTAGTTCAAGAGAGTAGTGATATAAAGAAGTAGAGTTTTTGTGAAAAAAACTACATATTACACCTCAAAATAATAAAAATATTGGACAAATCCAACTTCAGCTCGAAGTTAATCTTAAAATTTTGAAACTGAAGTTTCTTTTTAGCACAATTCAGAAGCAAAGTTCAATCTTTTATTATGCAATCATGAATTTCTGGATAGCTCTCTTTACTTCACGAACACTTCTCTCTCTATCTCTCTCTCTGTCCCCCAAAGAGTATATTTGGTTTTCTCTGAATTTGAATTTTTAACCAAATTGTTTCCTTTTCGAGTTTTTGTATTTGCGCTGCTCTGCAATGTGTGCCCTGAAAATCCAGACCTACATCAACAAAACTGAAAACTGTGCCAAACCAAGCTAAACCATACATGTGTACATAATAAGTGTATATAATTTAGTGTGCATGCTGGTTGTGCAGATTTTTAACGGGCGAAAAGCTGTATAAAACTTTAAAATTCCAGGCGCATCTGGAAAATTGTGTCACCAATACAATGACTTTTAATTAAACAAACTGTAAAAAAATATGAAATTTATTTTTTGGTAGAAATACACATTGCGCACACATTTTATGTAGGTAGTTATGCTTACATATATATTTACAACACACACTCAAAATTAATTATTTACGTATAATTCTGCTTGATGATAAAGAACAAAAAAACAAAAAAACAAAAAAAAAAAACGAACATAACAATAAAAGAGAGTAACAAGTAAAAAAAACGCACAATAAGCTCAGCTAAAATTTGAAGCTGTCAACTTCATTCGTGTGTCGTTAAAGTACTCTATGCAGCGCATCGGTCAATTACGAAAAATATTAATAAAGATTAAAACAAAAAATCGCGGATAATTATTTAGATGGAGTAGCAGAATTTTGTACTTTAAATATTAGAATTAAACAAGTGAGAAAACTAAATTTGGTTTAGGCCAGATTTCTAATACCCTCCACATCTACATTAGTGGGCGTGATAGGTATGTGATTACGCCTTCTAATAATGCCTATATTACGCATCAGCTTGAAACTTGAGTTTTACGTGGAGTGGGTAATTTTTTGTAAATTGCGGGTGCGTTTGTTATTTGACTAAGCCTATTTTTGGCACAGCGATGGATGAGATAACTACAAATTTTGTGGCAAATATATATATTTTTGGCGATTGTAGGAGTTTCTCTTGACCAACTTTGCCCATTTGAAACAAAAATTTACGCCCGTGAGAATGCCAACAACAGACAGACACACGGACACATCAAGAATATATATACTTTGTAGGGTCTCTGACGCCTTCTTCTGGGTGTTGAAAACGGAAGAACAAACTTAGTATACCCTCATCACTAAGGTGGATGGTTAAAAAATAAGAAAGGAATAAAATCTTATGCAAAATATTGTGGGCGCCGACTACTGGCGACTGCTAGAGTACGTGTTACCTGGCGAATTCGAAATTTGCACAAAAGAGCTCTTTTGAAAGTTATGGGCGTGGGTGTTATTTGCCCTGGACCATTTTTATTTCATAGATTGATTGACAGTTAATATAAATATGTAAACTTTGCGGCCTTATTTGTTTTGACCTAAAGAAATGAGAAACCATCTACAGGGACTGTACAAAATTCAGATTTATATCGCAATTTTTACGAACGTAATGTATGATGATATATTTTTTGTCTGTACGTCTGCCTATTGAGAAATGGAACCAATAGTTACGAATAAGCGAGCATGATGAAGGTTTCATTTTAGTGGCATGCAGCGCTTAAAGGAATGGCGAATAAAATAAAAAATTGCTTATAATGAATATTCCAACAAATTTAGTTTGAGGAGCAAAGAAACTTACATTGAAAAAATATGATATAAATATAGGAGGATGGCCTGTGTGCTATTTAGGAGTGAACGAAAAAAAACCACAACCAGCAATTCGTTGTATATGTCACTTCCGTTAATATTGCGGTTTCTTCAAATGCTGCTGCTACTTTTGTTATTGTGAATGATGCTGGGGTTCATGGACTGTGTTGTGGTTAAAAGGGAACGTCATCATGATTACATCACAGAACGGGAGAGAGAGAGAGTGAGAGAGAGTGAGAGTAAGAGAAGGAAAAAATAGAAGGCTACAACAATAATAACAAAACACAAAAGTAGGCTTCCCGTGCTGCTCATGGACTCTAGCCACTAACTACGTAATAACTTTTAATGCCGCACAATTGTAAAACTCAACAATGGGAGAACAACTCTAACCGAAATTTCCTGTTCAGCTTTAAAAAGGTTCTCTCTTTGTTACTTCCTCTCCTATTATTTTTTAGAAAATAACATCTCAATGAGAACTCAAGCAAATTTTTGGAGTATACAGCCGGAAAAAACTTAACATTCCATCACTGACGTACATTTACGCTAGAAATCAATGGAAACTTATATTAAAGAACAATCCATCACCAACACGTATGCACATAGGTGGCACACAAATAATTACGCATGGTATATTTTAGATGAGGAGTACATTTTCGAAGAGGATTTGATTTGATTTGTAATTACTTTCTAAATTTATTCCATCATTAGGTCGAATCTGACGCGACCCATGAACTTTTCATTTTTATAATACCGTGCAATACTATCAGTCTCTCTCTCTCTCTCTCTCTTTGCGTTTCTGTCCCGGTATTCAATTCATCTCTTTGTCCATAAAGCAAATATCTGCAAATGCAGACATTAATACCGATGCATGATGTATGTGTGTATGTATCCATTAAAGCACAGCAACCTTAGGCTGGCTGTTCGTTGCAATGTGTGTGTTTAGCCGAATAGGAAATGTCATTTAATTCATATGTGAACGTCACACACACACACATAACAACATAAATACGCATTATTCTGTCGTCATACATATACGGTGTGAATGCCTTCTGCAAAGCACAAAACACGTTGCATGTACCAGTTTTTATTTTATTTTCCATTTATAACAATTGTTCTTGCTGCCATTGCCGTTAAAATGGAAAGGAGACCATAAAACAACATTTTAAGAGAGCCGGAGAACATTTTTATTTCCTGTAACTTTGTCATGACGCAGATTATTAGCGGAACTAATACAACGTTTACAGAAGAAAATAGCAATAAAATTTGTATTGATTAGTATTATTCTTATAGATGATTGCGTACGTACGTATCGTTCTTTCGTACACACATATTCTGAGAGTACAAATGGTTTTCGTGTACGCGTACTTGACTAAATAAACTTCACTGCATGTACGTTCTACATGTGTTCACAGTTCATTCCTCCAAGTTATTCAATCAGTCTATCAGTGCAATAATGCTTAACTTAGCAGAAAATCATATATAACAATAAACATCAGTTTGAATGTTTGATAACAAGTGTAATGAATGGTAGCGTATATTCGGGTAATCTTGTGGAAATATTTAAACTTTTACTTTACAATTTAGCATCAATGTGAAATAGTGATTGTTTCATCATCATCATGGCTGGCCGATTACAACCTGTGTAGGTATTTGGCCTGTTGCAGAAGAGAACGCCACGCGCTTCGATCTTTGGCGCGCCTTCTCCAGTTTTGTACACCAAGTGTTTGCAGGGCATCAAGCTCTTGGTCCCTCCACCGGAGTTTCGACCAGCCTCTTGTTCGGCGTCCGTCCGGTTCTCTTTCGAACACCATCCTAGGTGGAGCACTTTTATCCATTCGGCCGACATGACCTAGCCATGCTTCTGTGCCAAAAAGAAGCACGGGGATGATAAGGGTCTTATAGAGTGTAAGTTTTGTCGTACGAGAGCCTTTGCTGTTGAACTGCTTTCTTAGCCCATAGTAGCAGACAAAATTCTCCTTTTTATCTTTATGCTGACGTTTTTGAAGATATTTGCGGCTGTACCTAGGTAGACAAATTCCTTGACTACCTCGAAGTTATATCTGTTACAACATGGATATAGGGCGTCGCGAATCCCTGGGCGTTGGGACCATATACTTCGTTTTGTCCTCGTTTACCAATAGAACCATTTTCGGCGATCCTTTCTCAATTCTTGCAAATGCTGAGGTAACACTCCGCGCTTACCGACCAATGATATCAATATCGTCGGCATACGCGAGAATCACGGCACTTTTGTTTACAATTGTGCCACTTATGTTAACCACAGCATTCCGCAACAACTTTTCCATGATGACATTGAAAAAGTTACACGAAAGGTTGTCGCCCTCGTTTGGTACCAAATGGTTCGGAGAAGTCCGTTCCTATTTTGACTGAGGATCTTGTTTCACTCAAAGTCATTTTGCTAAGCCTTATCAGCTTAGCGGGGATACCAAAGTCAGACATGGCGGCAAACAATTTCGTGCATATTGGAGAGTCGAATGCGGCTTTATAATCGCCAAAAGGTTGTGTGTGTTGATTTGCTTTTCTTGGGTCTTTTCCAGGATCTGACGTAAGGTGAGAATCTGTGCGACATCGTATCGACCAGATCTGAATTCACACTGAAGTTCCCTATCAGTAGTAGTAGACTCGAACGGTTGCTTATTACGTATTATTATTATATAATTGGCGCATATGATTGGGTCTCCTTTCTTATGGATCGGATAGAGTTCGCTGAGGTTCTAATCACTGGGCATGCTCCACTCCATCCAAATATTACTGATGAGTTGTTGCATCGCATGCATCAACTCTTCACCACTTTGTTTACATGCGAATATTTTACTTCATTTTATTCATTTTATTCATGCACAAACAATTCCACTCTTAATGTCTCGATTGCTAAAGCTGCAAAAATGTTCACGTTATAAATCAAACAATGCTTGTTAGAGTCTTCTCTGCAAACTTAAAAAAATCCTATACATAATAAAAAAAAAAAATTTTAAAGTATATCGTTATAAAGGACAGCTTCGTACAAATGCATCGATCAAGTCCCTTTCCAATGGTTAGCGTTCTTGGTTTAAAAGACATACTCGGGCCATACTTCATCAGAAAATATTAAAAATTACGACCAGTAATGCGACTTGTAATCCACCTAATAAGGATACACGGACATATAAGCAACATGTTGAAATCGATTCAGATTTAGATTTTGAGCTGATTTGTATAATTAAAGGTTATTTACGTGCTTACTTTACGTTTTATGTAGGCGGGGCTAATCTTATTCATTTCAAAAAATCCTTGCATTTTATTGGATAACACTCAAGGTCTTAGAAAGGGTAGTTATTTTTTTCACTTTTTTGAGCAAAGAAAAGTTTCTCTGAAAAGAAATATGTCCGGATTTTTGGGCCTATAAGTGTCTGCGACGATTTTTAGAATTCATTATGAGTTTTACGATCTTAATTGAGTTATAGTGCAGAGTCCATTGCATAAAGTCAACGCTTGCGTTAGATAAAGTCGATCAAATATGTGAAAATGCTTCATCTATGTAGAATGGTGCTTTGATAGTAACAGGACGTCGCGCAAGAGCAATGCGGACAAAGGCTTTAAATTTGACTTGTCTAGTAATTTTCCCGTTTCAGCACAATAGACATCTCCTACTATTAATTTTGCTGTACTACCCGGGGGAGAAGAGTCCAGTAATTTTCTGTCCATAAGTAAATCTTTTCGACCAGGAGTATGTTTACCATCTCCAACAAAGACATTCAGACGGAAAATATAATATTTATATAATATATTTTGCATACACGTTGCATGAATTATGGGATAAAGAGGGAGATATAGAAAGAGATTACGAAACATGTTAAAGAAGCTTTACTTACCAAACAATCCAACGGTTAGTTAACATTTTTGGGAAATTCTCTTTTAAAAAAATGTGTCACTCTCTTTACGTTGAATGTTTTTAAGTGTTATGACAAGAGAGAAAATTGTAGCTGCTTAGTAGTGATTGTGTGTGTGTGTGTGTGTCACGCTAGCGCTATGTGTGACTATGATTCCGGCATTAGGTAGCACTTGCCATCAACATTGTCGGTATACCGTGCAGCATTCGTGTGCGGCGTTTCATTGCTACTTGTCGCCCGTGTCGAATAACTCTCCGTGTGTGGCAAAGACAGTTGTACCATAAATTTGAGAATATAACAAAAGTACATTTTTGTCATGTAATTGTGAATGTACAAATGAAGACACACATATACTGTGACATATAGAGGAATAATAATTTTTGTTGCTTTTTATTAGTACTATATGTGTGAAGAGCGTATCGTGTGTATTGGTGCATGGAGGACTAGTACGTCTATTTTGTGTATGTATAATTATATATGTTTTTAAGCGGATGTATATGTAGATATATATATCTATGTAGATATATATATGTATATATATATATGGACAATATATATGTGTGTTGAACATATATGGAACAGAAAAAGAACAAGAAGAAGAATTAGAAGAAGAGGCAGTAAAAGTAATAATAGGAAATTTTTCGTTTGCTTTTTTATTAGAAACGTTTAAGGCACACAGCAGTTCAGAAAATGTATGTATATATATATATATATATATATGTGTGTGTGTAACAGAGTGCTGTAAGTGTTGTGTTTGAACTGAAAAACAGCAGAGTATATAATTCACCCCCATATTCATTCTCGATAATTTCCTTGCTTTGCTCATTTAACGTGCACTGTGAGGAGATGTAAGAAAACAACTAAGACATAGTTCAACGTGCAGCAGTTGAACAGTTTAAATTTGTTTTTCCGCGTATTCGGACACGCGCTGTATATTACCCTTCATAAATATATTGAACATCGTTAATGGCGAGTTACTGATCAAATTAAGAAAAAGAAAACATTTTAATTATTTTCGAGTCCATCACATTATTTTCTTTCTAAAAAATGGATATGAATTATTTACGAAAATATATTCAAAAGTGAATGCAGGAGTAAAAGTGGAAAAAAAATATAAAAAAGTGAAAAATTAAACGAAAACAAAAAGAGAAAAAACTGCAGTCTTCCGCAAAGCTTAACGGTAACTTTTTTTAAATGTTTAAAGAGCAGTATTTTTTTGGTTTTTCTTTTATAGTGTGTGTAAAACGCTACATATACAAGTACTTATATACGTTTAATGAACTATAAGACGAAACAGGCCAAACTAGTGAATCAACTTGCTCGTGCAGTAAAATAAAAGAAATAAAAACAACAACAACTATAATAAAAAACTCGAAGCGAATGCACTGAGGCAGTGACGGCTTGAGGACTAGTTTGTTTGTTGTTGTTGTTGTTGTTTTGTTTACCAGCTTGCTAACACAAATTGCACTCGTTTTGTCGTTAGCTGTTCTGGTAACCGTTGGTTGGTCTTCTTGTGTGTGTGCCTTCAAGTGCTCTTATGTTACTTGTCTCTAGGCTTACGGTTGTTGTATACACATTAGTAGTGTACGTGTGTTTGTAATCAAAATGCGTTAAAACGTAACAAAATAGAATGTAAAGATAACGAGAAAAAGAAGAAAAAAACTCAAGTTTTATACGAAAAATTAACACAAGTGGATTTTAAAAGCAGTTGAATTATATGAAAAATAAAACGGAAATTTTGGAGTGTACTTAATAAAACGGAAGCTTCAATCTGTCTATGGCACTAAATAAACAAAAACAAAAAAATAAAAACAAAAAATAACAACGGCACTAAGGGCAAGTGTATACGTGGTATATATTGAGTTGAAACTGAAAAAGAGCATTTAAACAAAATGTCAAATGAAAATCATTTACTTATGAAAGCACATGAGGTCACTATTTAATAAATCGTTCTTATGTAAATAAGCCCTTAACAAGGTGTGAAATATAATTCAAAAGTTCAAATATTATTGATAACAACAACATCAACATCTTACATACTAAAAAAACAATATATAAACCGTTGGTCAAAACTACAGCCCATCTCTTTACAAATCGTTCTTCACAGGTTACTTGCAGAAGTAGAAAATCAATACCAATTGTGTGAATAATTACCCAACCAACACATACTCTTAAGTTTTATAAAAGCTACTGTGTGGTGGCATGTTTTCATTGTTAAAAACATTAAAAATATTGAAAAATGCATCCTAAATAAGTAAATAGTGTGCAACTAAGAGCAACGTACATGTGCTTAATTTGTTAAAACATTTCTTTCTCGCCTATTGAAATTTTTAGAAACTGCCCGCAAAAGCTTGTTTTTATTTTTCTTGTTAATCGTAACGGAAATCAAATTCATGACTTCTCCCTTTTAAGATTCAAGTGTTGCACATTCGGCTAATGCAGGAAATGATGTTGGTTACTCCTAAATAGCTGAAGCTGTGACGATCGATTCTTTATAATTTTCTGTACCGCATTAACTATGTCCACCTGTCCCTCTCAGCTGAAACCGCACTCTAAACACAAATTTCCGGTGACTTTTTTATACAAAGACATACAACGGGAATTAGATCATTTGCAGGACCGCTTCCCATATAATGTGCTATTTTTAAATTATTCTCCAGAAGAATATTCATCTTCATTTTGTAGATTTTTTTTAACACACGAAGGTGACAAATAAGTATTTGACTTAATTTCAAATTGGACTCAATTTGTTATATGAAAACAAATTTGGACTGTACCATTTTCAACCGTTTTTGAATCAATTTATAACCAGAATAAAATAATTTTCATTAAAATTTAAAAATGAATATAAAAAGTAAAAATAGTTTGTTTAAATTTCATCAATAAATGTTAAAATTTGCGATCTCTTAATTAATTACATGGATTACGCGGACAAACAAATGGACAGATAGAGGAAAAGGGCCATAGCGAGCCAACAAAAGCCGATAGCTGGAAACGGATTTTACATTGAAATTCAGCGCCCCAAATATATATCTATACAATCAGTTCTTATATCCACAAGAGAGGTCTTTGATTTTGTTGCCCTGGGTTATTTTGATATTACTCTTATAAACGGCTAAGAAAGCTTAGCAACGATTAAAAAAGTTTTGCAAATTCTGGAGAATTTTGCAAGTTTTATATGAAATGTTTACTATAAATTTTTAGTTATATATTTATATAATTTTGGTTACATACGAGCGGTTATTCGTAATGGTTTAAATTTATTACACCTTTGGGAGAACTTAAATGAGAAGAAAGAGAAACGAGTATATTTATATTCTTGATAAAATATAAAGTTATTATGAAGATATTTGGTTAAAATTTATTTAAAATCTATCAAGAGTTGATCAATTTGTAGTTGTTTTCTTATACAAAAAACTTCTACTTAATTCAAAGCCTTTGTTCAGCATTGCATCAAACATTGGGTCTCGGTACCGGCGCCTTAGGTTTTTTCTTGTGCTATGCCTACATGGTTTTCTACCGAACTACATTTTGGCTTCAACACGACACGGCTTAGCCTTTATAAGCGTTACATTTTTAGGCGATTTATATCAATGTTGAGGGAGAATTGGTACATTTATAGATCATGCTTTGTCGGAACTCGTCTGTATGCGTTTAGTCCTAAAGACCTTGCGAAGAGCTTTTCTCTTGGATTTTATATATTTTCCGCAAAAAAACTTATTTTTTGCGCTCTAAAATCCACTTGATTAAAATAAAAGTGTCTGACATTTTCGGTAATTTTTTTTTTTGTTATGAGTATAGAATTAAAACTGACGCGCTTTAAAAAACTCTTTAAAGTAAAAGGCTATTTATTTAAGACTTCTAACGATTAAAATTATATAGAGTTTTGCTTTCACTTCACTTTCGTATAACATTTGAATGTTACATTACATTACAGTCGTGCTCCACTTTCCTTTTGGATAACTTTTAAATATTTAAGAAGCCTTTGGGTATTGAGCATATTATATATTATTTGTGAGGTATTGACCGAAATTTGTAGAACGAGAACAAACTCATTTTTCTTAAAGTGATTTATCAAGTTTTTGTTTCTAAGTTTCTTCTGCATACTGGGCATTTCTTTCCGGTAGTTAACTTAGAGTTTGCAACATGAAGTTTATTAAATTGAACGGTAAAAAAAAAATGGTGTAAAAATTTTTTTTTGTTATTGTTATTGTTATATTAAATTATACATTGGATGGGTTAAGAAATGTGAGAGCTGACGTACATTTTAAAGGCTTTTAAGGAAACGATATCTCCGCATCTTAATTGGGATTCTTTTCCTCCAACATGTAACACAATTTGCAATATATTGCTACATAAAATGTATACAATAAAAGTTCAATTAAAACCAACTTTTTATGCTCCAACGTTTTATATATTGGATCTAGGAAAAATGATTTTTCGCATTAGCCAACGGCACAGTACTCATGGTTCTATGATCGGTACGATTAATGGAAGTTTCGTCCTAAGTGCTGATCTATACCATAAACGAGGGATATATTCTATCTTCTCTCCTCAATCGACCTATTTTGAAAACTTTTATATATGTTAAAGGGTGGCAGCCATCGTGGCAGTGGCATATTTGAACTACTTTATTCACGTAATATAAGGGGGCTCCAGATAGATAGATAGGCAGGATAATTATAGTAGGGTTTGGTCCAAGTTGAATTTAGTTTTTTACATGTTTCGTTCAAGCATAGTTTTATAAATTTTATATACACACATTGTAAACACAACAGTATGCAAGATAGTAGATCTTTTTATACCGCCCACATAAGAGGGGGCTTACTTGGTTTGTATATAAACCACACTTGCTCCCATGTGCAACTGGTTAGCATTTATCCCTTTTTTAACTTTTATTTTTACGTTCCCGCATTTCTATAAACTTCACATAAAATACGAGTACGTTCAGTTTATCATTCTATTCCAAGAGGCATCAAAGACCGCATTAAGTGTTTATTTTCTTGATCAGTATCAGAATATTTAAGAATATTATACCGTCCAGCGTTGGGCTAAAAGTACGCATGATCAAATAACAGACGTTACAAGAAAATAATTTTTTTCCGAATTGGTAGAAATACATAAACTCTATGGTTATTTGCCACGCCCACTAAATTTATATGTGAAGGGTGTTCAGGAAGTGACCTCAGCCAAATTTTTATGAGTCGGCTTTTATTTTCATTCATTCTCATCTTATTTATCCGGATACTTTCCTTCTCTATCGCTTTCCTTTTCCTGTCCACACAATATTGAATTTCGTTTACTTTAATATTAAAAATGAAATGGAATGGCTTTTGTATGTGTGTGTGCGCTTATGTGCGAATGATATAATAAAATGTGTGGTAGTAGTACATTACATGATAAAATACTGCATTGCCAGCTGGGGTGTCTCCAAGTCCGCGTGTGGCATGAGATTGCTTGGCTAAGTTTGAGTGTTATGTGCGGTGTGGTGTTATGACTGGCACTGCTGCCAGCAATTGATATGATAGTGCAGTGTGTTCGGTGTATATTCGTATATTAAGTATTTGTTTGAGTTGAGCGCCACTCACATTGTCACACTTACAAGTCCCACAAGTATTGGCGAATGGTGCCAATGAATCAACAAACCAAAGACTAGTGGCCGCGACTGACAAGCCAACTAAAACCAACTGACCAACTTGCAGCTAGTCGGTGAGCTACTTAAACTGGGACGCATTTTTTATACTGTTTACGTTACTTTAAATGGCAGATATATGAAAAGAGGAAAAGAAGAGGTAAAAAAAACTAACGAATATCATAATAAAGTGACAGTGGAAGGCACGGGAACGTTACACTCATTTTAACTTTTTTCCAGCATTCTTCCCTTACTTGCGGTCGGTTGAGTTGCAAAAAAACAATTTTCTTTAATGATTCTATTATCACTGTTACGAGTAAATTGGTTATGATGTTAAGCTTGAAAACATGTAAAGCGAAGTTTAGAAATAATTATCTTTCTAATTAATCCTGTTTTATTCGATTTTGAAAGCAGAAACTATTGCTTAATTTATCAGGCTAAGAATATATTAGAATTTAAGAATTAAATTAATTTTGAATTAGATGGCGTATTGAGGTTTTTAAAGTGGTCGGTGGCGTCCAAACCTTGACATCCAAAGAATTCTATTGAGTTAATTAATTATCCTTCAATAAAATTTTTTCAGAAATTCGTGACATAAAAGCTATTTGCAACATGGTACGTTTGTTGCGAAGGAGGTTTAAAAATAGTTTTTATTTGGTGAAGATTCAATAGAGAGAATTTATTAGACACAACGTAACTTTGTACTAAATTTTTATCGAAATATTATCAAGTAGTTCAAAGAACTTTTAAAAAATTTAAAGTATAGAGAAACTGACAAGGTGCGCTTCAAAATTGTATCTGCTTTGTACCTTAAGCGGTTAATTATTTTTTAACATTCTTTTCTTAGAGTGATTGCCACAAAACTTATACACGGACAGGGAGACATAGCCAAATTAATTCAGTCCTCCATACTGATTGGGAAATAATACGCTTTGGGGGCCTTCTGTCTCCTTATTTCGGGCGATGTAATAGTTTTCATTGAGTTAAGGAGTATATACATAAGTATGTACATATGTTGGTGCTCACTAGACCGGTCCTTATATATATGAAGAAAATTATTTTTTCGAATTTATATCATGGAAAGAGCTAAAAACATTTCTTTTGGTGCCCAAAAAACACAAACAAAATTTGAGCACGATTGGACAATTTTTAGCCGTGTTTTTATTATTAGAAATAAGACAAAATCTAGTTTCTTTTTTATTTTTTATTCAAAATTATTTGAAAATAAACCTTAAACTAAAATATTTTAATTAAGTACATATTAACATTAATGAAGTCTTTTTACATATCTCACTTTAATGCGTAAACATATGATAGTTTTAATACAAAGCGATGGCAAACAAAATACTTCGATCGGATGACGATATTTTGTTAATAGGATCAATTGATCATCAAATTACTGGTGCTAAATTACCATCAAGAAAACAAGTGCTACAAGTATTATTTTATAATTTACGAATAGTTGGGTTAAATTTAAGAGAAACTACTAGATTAGTTGTGGCTGAGGTTAGCACATTTTAGCAGAAAGCACGAATTCCAACACACCACGAAAAATACTGCATTGATAAAGTGAAAAAATTATACAATGAATGGAGGTCTGTAAAGGACCACGGTCGGAAAACTGAAACTCAAAACAAGAAGGAAACTGAATTTCAAAATTGGATGATTTATTCGATATCGCACGCGCAGACGCATTGCAGTTCATAAAAATACAAGGATACAGAGAGTTTTTATTAAAGCAGCGAGAAAAAGGAAGACTATGTTGTATGGTAGGAACAGATAAAATTCTTATCCGAAAAGCATTTGAAATTAGAAGAAGTATCCTTGAAACATATTCAAAAGAAGATTTAAGCGATTTTGTAAATTCAAAAACACACGCGTTCTTTGATCGCTTAGACATTTCCAAAGAATTTTTGCAAGTCGATCCATCGAATTGGAATGAAAGATTTGACTACGTTCAAGATTCTCAAATTTGTCAAACGTATCTGTAGTAAACGATGCTGCTGAAAGAGGTGCCAAATGCATTACAGATTATAACAATAAATTAACACACAATGAAGAAGAGACACAATTCCTTTTTTAAGTGATAAAAGAATATAATATGAATTATCTCACTTTTAAAAAGACCACTATTAAATTAAATTAATGTTAATATGTACTTAATTGAAATATTTTAGTTTAAGGTTCATTTTTCAAACAATTTTGAATAAAAAATAAAAAGAAAACTATTTTTAGTCTTATTTCTAATAACAAAAACAAGAAGTGGCTTGAGACTCGGCTAAAAATTGTCCAATCGTGCTTAAGTTTTTTGTGTGTTTTTTGGACACCAAATAAAATGTTTTTAGCGCTTTGCGTGAAATAAATTCGAAAAAATTAAAATAAGAACCGGTCTGTAGTCACAATAAATTCATTATATATACAATATTGTACGATAAATATAACAGATTGTAATTTGATAATCAGTTTCATATTATCTTAAAATATTGTATGTAAATTTGTGAGTTAACTTTGTGCCACTGTTAGTCAGTTAATAGGTAAACACTCTCTTTCATAAGTCAATTAAATTCCGTAAGTTAACTTCACGAAATCAATATTTTATGTGTAGATAAAGATTTTTACTGACAAAATTGTGTCAATTTAAATTATTATTAATTTTTCATAAAGCATACATTTTGTTGTATAATTTAATTTTGTAAGTAGTAATATTTAGGTAGAATTTGGTGGTCAAATTTTAACCGTTTTAATTCATAATTTCAGTCAAATTGATAAAACTTGACTACATTTATAAGTAAGCACTCCATTAGTCAAGCAAATAGATCTATTTTGGCATAAAAAATCAATATTTATACTCTGCACCACTTGTAGGAAAAAGGTATATTAAGTTTGTGAGGATGTTTGCAACCCCTAACGGCAAAACGGCTAAACCAACTTTCAAGTATTTGGAATCAAAATCTGAATCGAATTAACCATGTTCGTCTGTCTGTGCACCTCAATTCGTGCTCAAGCTACAGATCGCATTTTAGAGATATTTCAATGAAATTTGGTACAAGGGCATGTGTTGGCTCAAAAAGAATCTCTATTGAAAACGGATCGAATGGGACCTTTTTGGAACCCTTTGGACTTGGATGTGCCACATTTGGATCCGATCGGACCATTTTTAGAACCCATTTTCCTATAATTATATTTCACTAAGTAACTTAGCAGTGTATACAGAGACAACTAAACTAATTGTAGCATAACTTAAGGAGCTAAGTGGTGCAGGGAATTAAATGGTCGGGCTTGTCCAAATATAACAATTTAACGTGTTTTTATAAGGATTTGGATTTAGAAAGCATTTATTGTGTAAATAATATTTTTTATTGTTATTTATAATATTTTCAGATACATGCAATGTAAATGCTAAAAAAGTAAATAAACAGGAATTGAATTCTGATGAATAGACAAAGTGAAAATATGGCGCAGAGAGGAAAAAAAGAAGAGAAAAGTGCCGATTGCAAATAGTAAAACAAACAACAACAAACAATTAATGAATGCACTGATAGAAGAGATTTGAAACTAAGTAAAAACATAAATAAAGTCAAACCAAATAAAATATCTTACTAACGAGAGCAATTCAAATTACCGTAAACTAAAGTCCCGTAGAGACTGAGTTTAAGTCCAAATTATTATTCAATATAATTACAAAAGAATAAAATTTTTCCTTTTTTTTTTTTTGCAATAATTACGAAATAATAAAAATAAAGAATACACAACCAAACTCAAATTAATGCAATTAAATTACACATATCATAAAATTAAAAAATTAAACCAAATCCAAAATAATAAATTTTTAAATAATTAAATTTAAATATTATATATAAAATAGATGACAAAATATAAATCTCCAAACACTTAATACAATTGAATCACTGCCGAAGTCAACAACAAATATTAATAATAGAGAAACAAAACAAATTTGAATGAATGGAAATCCGCATTGCCAATAATAGAGATTAATAAAAATTACAGCAACAGCAACAGCAACCAAAATATTGATCAATAAAACATTTATTAATACTAGAAAAAAAAAAATAACCGAAACCAACACTTAAAAAAGTTTCAATATTTTAATGAAAACTTCACTTTTACATAAATCCTTTGTATGTGTATGTGTGTGTTCATGTGGTTAAGTGCATAATTAAAATAAAGTAAACGAAAACCCAAAAACAGAAACAACAACAATTTTACATACATACAATAAGTTGCTTTCATTAGTTGGGTATCAAATAAAAATCAAGCAACAACAATAACAACAAAAACACTTTAAGGTGGGTTTGTGTTGTTTACAAATGTTTAAATATACATTAAAAAATCATTCACCAAACCATACAATTCACACATGAACATAAAATACACACGAAACGCAAGCAAAAAAGAAACCATTAGCAACCACTGTAACACAAATACCAACACAAGCGTCAGCACAAAATACCGTACATGTGTGCATAGGGGTGCGTGCGTGTATGTGGTTGATGTCTGTCTAAAATGCACGCGTAACCTACAATATATACAACATAACATAACAGAGCGACTCAGCAGCGCGCATTGCTGAGAGTGGGTTAGAGAAAGCCATCAAGATTAACATTTGAAGTAAAGGTTATAGTGCCATTATACCCGCATATGTAAAGCGAATTGAAAGAGTTGAATGAAAATTCACGATGAACTCATAAAAAAGACAAAAAAAAAAAACAAAAAACACAAGAACAAAAACGAAATAACATCACGAAATAAATTGAATTGATGCCGAATGAAAGAAGAGGTAAGAAAACTTTTTTTATGTATAACATAACTGATAAATTATAATGTAATTTTTATACCCAGATCAAAAATCAAAATCTGAATCGATTTAACCATGTCCGTCCGTCTGTTCTCCTGTCTGTCCATCCAAATTTGTGCGCAACCTACAAGTCGTATAGTCGGTACAAAGACATGTATTGGCCCAAAAATGAACGCTTTTGAAAATGGATAGGATCGGTTAATTTTTAGAACTCCTCCCCGCATAATTTTTTTTTTAATTCATAAACAAACAAAAAATAAAGTAACAAATTCTCACTTGTGTACCACTTTAAAATTTTTGAAAATACAAGTAGGTATAGAAAAATTAAATTTTTCATTTTTCAAAAAAAAAAAAAAAAAAAATTTAATTGAATAATATATCTAAGTGGTGCAGGGTATTTGATATAATATCTTGACTGGTTGAAAAAAGTTTAAAGTAAATGGTTTTTATAAATTAAATGCCCGAGAAAGTAAACAAATTGGTTGGGTTATTAAGTAGGAAACCCTCGATTGCAAGGAAAATGTTTGAAAATGCTCTAAAAGATTAGGAAGTGAACTTGGGATACGAATTGGTCAAATATTTTTCCTAGTTGATGTCTATCATGTTAAAATTATTTCCCATGAAAGTTTTATAACTTTAAGTGGATCAGTAACGTGTGTTTTTTTTTTATATTATTTAGAAAGTGGTCACTCCTGCCACCTAGGAATGAGATTTCCATAAATCCCTTCCTAGTGCGCTTTTGCAATGACTTCAATTCCCTCTCCAAAGTTTCCAATTTTAGCACG
Source organism: Crataerina pallida (assembly GCA_949710015.1). Lineage (NCBI taxonomy): Eukaryota > Metazoa > Arthropoda > Insecta > Diptera > Hippoboscidae > Crataerina > Crataerina pallida. The sequence continues at coordinate 18,749,666 of OX453291.1, forward strand.
AACTTAGTAGCCTAAGCAAGTGTATAGAAAATTAATAAAAAACATAACTTAGACCACATCTTAAATAGCCACAACTACGTAGAAATGGGTGACCTGGCCTTAAAATCAGCGTTAAAATCTGAGCCAATCTAAATATGTCAGTCCGTGTAATAATTGTTGTCAATCTCACGGACGCAAATTTTTAGATATTGAAAAGGTTAAAAGGTTCTTCTTCTTCTAAGGAAGGAAGTACTTTAACCGGTACGGCAATGAGTGCACCACCAGGGTATCAAACATCTGTTTGAAGTTTCTTAAGGTGTGGATGTGTTTTTATGTATTCACATGTATAACACATTATCATGAATTGGGGTAAAATTGATTGGAAGATATTTGCAAATAAAATGTTGTTTATTTATGTTAAAGTCAGAGCATTAGCATAACATTCCATTAGATTCAATTCAGTGTACGCGACATACAAAACCCTATAAAATTACTATAAAAACAAGTTATTTATTTAAGCATTTATTTCAAGAATGAATTCAAAAATTTAAATTGATGAAGATTTGAAAAAAAACGTCCTCAACTTTTCAACGAATTCTAACTTTGACGTAAATTCTGCACTAACAACAAATATTTTTACAGTCGCTAAATAAAGCGGAATCATCGTACTGCCATTACGCGTTGTAAATAGTTGCTTTGACAATTTTTTTCTTCTGGTTTTCTTTCTTATCATTTCATTGTCATTATAATCGGCATCGGTGTATGTGGGAAAGACTTTTAAGAAAAGTCGCATGCAATTCATTTTCATTGGTTACGATTAATTGCTTTTATGTATATGTAGTTGCCGCGCTATCTGTCTAAATATTCCTTTGTCTTCTTTATACATACACACACACACTCAATAACCGCAAGGCATTATGAAAACAGCGTATTCACCAATTTAGTTATACACACAAATTAAAATAAGCCACAAATATTCTGACTGACTGAAGAAGAATGGCCGAGGAAGGCAAGTGCAAAATGAAAGAAAGAATAGAAAGTCAGTTTATAAGGATTATAAGTTTGTTTCAGTTGGTGGTTACATTATATTTAATATTGTTATTGTTGTTGTTATTGTTATTGTTAGTTATACTTTCCTGACAACATATTTTTATGGCTTTGAATTTTTCTTCATTGTTATTGTTGTTGTTTTATACTTACTTATTTGCTACTTGTGTTTTACTTTTCTTTTACTTCTTGTCGCTGTTATTATTATTATTGCTTTCTTTCTTTATGTTTTTCCTTTGTTGTTGTACTAATTTAATTAACAACTTGTAATCTTTGCGTATATTCAAGAGGCTCTGTTCAACAACTCTACTCTCAACTCCACTCAGTTATATATATTTGCAAGGCGTTAACAAAAGTAGAAATAGGAACCCAAGTACATGTATAAAGGTAATGAGAGTTGCAATGCTATTGTTGTTGTTGATGATGATGGGATTTTGTTATTTACAATTACAAAATTTTTGTGTTTCCTTTTACGTAGACGTTTTTCTTATTGTATTAGCGTTGTCAGTTGTTATAATGTGTTAAAGAATATCGATCGAGTTGGGTAATATGAGAGAAAAGAGAACATTTAGCAGAGTGGAGAGCTCATTAAAGAAACCTTAATTAAGCTATGCAACATTGTTTAGATGTCCCGTGTCTCACGTCTCATGTCTCATGTTGTTATTATAATTATTTATTCTTTTGGTATAAAAGCAAAAGAACAACACACACCAGTCGAGTGTGAATAAAAGCACCTTTAATAAGGGGATTCTATTTCTTATCGTAACTATCACAAACAAGAACCATGTATTCACTTGGTATACACTTGCATACATCTTCGAAACGTAAAAAAAACAAGTAAAAACTGAATCTTTAAAATCCGTCATTTTTATATGTAATTTGTGGGCAAGATCTCTTTTTCAGTAGCTTTTATACCTTTTTATTATGCAATGTTTCGTTTGCATAGTTAAATGATGCTCTAAATAGAACAATTGTGGGCATGTCTATGGCCTATTTTTTAATTAAATGATGAATAGAAGGAATATAAAAATGTTTGCTTATTACGTTAATTGTTACTATTATAATTTTTTCTTTTCTTTTTTTCCACGCCCCGATGCTGCCAATATACTGGCATGAAATTAGACTGAAGCGTTGAAATAACAAAAAAAAAACTAAATTCGCCTTAACCCAATTCTAAATTCGCTCATATATATGAATTATAGGCGTGACGTGCATCTTATTACGAACTTTAAAAGCGCATGTAATATGCAAGATCTTGTTCGGATTCTAAAAAAAAATTATGAATTGTGAACTGTACGCGTCTGCCACGCCTGTTTTTCGCACTTGGCGGTATTGCTAATTATAAATATTTGCGCCAAACTTTATCATTGTGGGCGTGGCTGTTAACTGATGTCGTCTCATTGAACCATTAACCAGTACACACAAACCCAAAAATTAAATATTTTAAATTTGTATCCGATCAAACATTTTAAGGTAATTTATTCATTTATAAATTAACCTGAGAGTGACTTATTGGCAAAGACTAACGTTCATGAATATCTTTAGTTACATGTGGAACTAAGTGACCGTATTGAAGGGTCAATCTTGGCTGACTTGTTTGCGTGTTTACCATTGTTTTGATTTAAAATATTATCATTTTCGGTTCTTATGGCTTACTGAAAAAAAAAAAGTTGTGAGTATTACGTAAGAGAAGAGATTCGAACAATATTCAATTCTCAGCGATTGCGAACTGAATATAAAATTTGTACTTTTATGCCCATAAGCCTATATGCATATGCGTTCGTTTACATGTAGAGTTAAATATTTACATTGTTTACTACGCTGTATATATATACATGCGCATGCTTTGCGGACGTATTGTGATGGTTTACATCGCTTCATATGAATATTTTTACTTTTTTCAACTTAAACCAAGATAACAGCAGGCCCTCATTTGTTTATATTATTTTAAGAGCTGAATGGATTGACACACCATTCCATCAACTGCGTGTGTGCATATATTTAACTTGCGTAATTCAGAATGTTAATCAATCGTTTGGAAGAACACCTTCGCTTACCCGTTTTCGTGGAATGCATAATCACAAAAAGTGTTGCACGATTTCCATTTCGATGAAGCGGATTTAAAATATTCTGCGGCTATTGTCATGTTATGCAAATTATTCATATGTTCGTTAACTTCACATTGCAGGCGCACAGATGCTCTTATTAATCTAATGAACCTCACGTACTCGTATGAGTAGAGTAAAAAAATTCAAATCAATGAGTTAACACATCATGTGTTTAAGGAAACGAAAAAAAATTGAGAAAAGTTTTGATCAGATGAAAGTTAATCATATATATCACTCATACGTCTGGGTGGCCGCGGTTGTAGAAATTATTTAAAAATGTGTTCCTTTAAGTGCCGGTCTTCTGAACACGACCTGAACAAAACGATAACTCAGCACTTCTGAGTTAAGTTTAATGTAATTAATCTCCAGTTCAGTTTTTTAAAAACAAAAGCCCAAAACATAAAAAACGTTCTTGTATATATTGTGCAGCAGTCGTGTACAAATCAAGGTAATTTTTTATTTACCTACTTAGCGTAAAGTATGATATTATGATGTTGTTGTGTAAACATTGTTTGACCATAATTTACAATAAAAGCATTTCGCCGTTGCCAGACAAAATGTACAATTTCACGACACGACAAATGGTAGGAAAATAATACAGAGAACTTGAACAAAAATAAGCATGTACTATAAATAAGTTGATATCAAGGCGTAAAATTAATTGCGTCACTAATTATCTAAATGAGTGAAGTGCTTTCACGCTTTACAATTATTTTGCTTAACACCGCTAACCACACAGAGCATGAATGATGATGAGTTAAGGAAAGTGTTGGTTAGAGTATATAGACCTATGCATGTGTGTATGTTTATAGGGATGTTTGTATTTGGATAAGGAAAAGGTTTACGTACAGAACATTGAAAAGAAAATAGTGTTGTGTGGGAAGGAATTGAAAAAGAAATGATAAACTTTCTTTCTTTTACAAGAGACCATAAATTACTGGAAGGCAGTTAAGTTGAGTTGTCGTTAACAACACAATTTATTATCTATTGTAAAGAATAATTAACAATTACGAGAATAATGTTTATACCCTTCAGATGGTGGCTGTCAACCAATTTTACCGACTTGTATTTTTTCATTTCAACAACAGATACACGGGCGTACATAGGCCATCTTTGGAATGCTTATAAATTACTTGAAAGAATTTCTGACTAGATTCGTAATAATTATTATCAGGCAGACCTTTATACTTATTTTGGAGTAAAGTCGAAGTAAAATCAGTCCGACTGGATCGACTGAATTTGGAGTTAGTTCATGAATATGAAAATTTTCAATTTTGCATTTAAATGAACTTATTAACCAACAATTACGTACACATTTTATTAGTAAGAATTTTTATTTTTTTTTATAAAAAAACGGGACGCGCCTAACTTTCGCATCGAAATTAGTAGCATTAACCAAAATTGAATTATGTATCAAAGATTACATCGAAGACCTTTAAAGATTGATTGAAAAATTGTTGTACACCTTAAGATTAATTACTTCCATTATGATTTTATATGCGTAAGTAATCATTTAATAAAGTTTGTGATGCAAGCTTCGTTATTTATTTCAAGTTGAATAACCGTCACTAACTAAATATTTTTCATTTGTGTATAGAAAACTTCTTGGACACTTAAAGATACCTTCCTGATTTACAACATGTCCCTTCAGTGGGTATACAAATAGTTTATTGTACGCTCAAGTGAGTTTCGTGACAACTTTTTTTCAATTTACACACTTGAGTTCATTATATATATATGTGCAGCATTATGAATTATGAAAACCTTTCATGTGTGCCTTTTTGGAGATTTTTTTTAATACGTGATATAAACAATAATAAGGCGAACAGTAAGGAGAACGACGAGACTAAAGTGCAGTGGAATACAATAAGATTATCACAATCAATAATGGTTTTAATAAAGGTTTATTAAGAGGGGATGGATACCCTATTTGTTATAAACCCCTTACCTGCTATTTCGTTGTAACTATCTTTTGAATATTTAGTCAGTGCGACTTGTTTAATATAAAAAGAAAAACCCAATGTGCTGTACGTTAAACGCAATATATTACGGGGTGGATAAGTGTTTCTTCCTTCAAAAGTTTTATTTAGCTAGACTCTCTTTGTTGAGATTTTATACAAGAATGCATTAATACCCGTCTGTACACAGTTTTCAGTCATCTTCAATCCGAAATAAATGTTAAAATTACAACATTTCGTCAGATCGCCATCTAATTAAAACCAATCGGTTATAAGATGATGCGTATGAAACTTGTTGTTTCTGTCTGTCTTGTAGATTTCCCCGTTGATGGTGTATTCGCTTTGTAGAAGGTCTCTGTTACGTACAAAGCATTAGATGCTTAGCTTTATATGTTACATGTATGACATTTCCTCTGACATTGTTGTTTGCGCTTTATGGATTGTGGATAACTGTCATTAATCTGGACCAAACGCTGTCCATCAATTTTTTAATGAATTTTCGGAAAACCATGAAGAGTTTATCTTTTTAGTAATCACGTAGAGTCGTCTCAATGGAAAAAAGTTTTGTTGGCAATCTGAGATTTTGTCCCTTTCATATCTTATTATTAAAACTAAGAAAAGAGTCAAAAGCCAAATGGCAGAAATCACTGGCAATGATGTTTAAAAAATGTGAGCGTGGTTTTAAATAATATCTGGGACCCGCCTTTTTCTGCATTTTTTACAAAAATGCAAAATTATTATTAAAAGCATATGTTCGTTCAATATTGGGCGTGACAGATAATATGTATATATAGAAGTACGTATGCAAGTTTCTCTGCTCTTTTGGCATCCATTTGAAATCGATATCGGAAGTTTCGCCTGAACGGGCAGGCAGACAGACGGACGTACAATCTATTATGATAAAAAAATTTAACGTGGATCATATATACACACTGGGAAGTCAATCAACCCAACCTCCAGTTTCGTTTTTAAAGAAATTTTTTTTTTAAATAGCCATCGCAGCTTCGCACCAAAAACTTGTTTCGACAAAATTCGTTTCTCTTCATGTATCGCAAAAAAGTTTTACTTGTTTGAATAAATAATAATTATTATAAATATTATTTACGGGCGGCAATTATATAGTAGAGAATGTTCAGCGTGGTGTGTGTTTTTCATATCGTTCTGTGTGCATGAGTATGTCAACAATCCTTTCGTTTAAATATTTTGCAAATCTCTTTAATCATGCGTTACATAATATGTGTTTGAAACTTTTCACATTTATTGTAGGTGAAGTGAGCGGGTAAATATAAATAAACGAAAATTTCAACGAATTTTGTTTTTAAGTCGCATAAATTATTGTTAAACTTTTTACAGTGTTAACTTAACCGTCCTATTATCCGTGAAAAAGACGTATTGTTTTATATGCTGATATATTACGAACAGGTTCAAATTTCCAAACTTATCACCGTTGTAACTCATACTGCAAGTTATTCTCATATTTTATTGTCACTTGAACTCACGACATATTAAAACAATGCATTTTTCACTTGTTGGAAAGAATTTATTTTTTGTTTTTGTTTTGGAAAATATGTGAAAATCCTTTTTTTTATTATACTTACACACGTTTTTAAGGTATGTGTGGGGCTGGGGTACAGAGATAATGTAATGTACGCATACCTTCACATCTCTATACGTTATGTTGTGTGCTATTTTGTACCCACAGGGAATTGCTTAAGATTTTGCATAATATGGTTACGGGTGTTTTGCTCTACTTTGCGTACTTCTCTTCTTATCTGTGGTAGATGTTTGGATTTTACAACTTTTTACACATGTTTATAATGCGCGTGCTATCTTCACTTTGGGTTTTCTTTGTTTCCAGAGTGTTAATGCATGTGTTTAATTGTAGTTTTGTAGGATTGTAACAAATTGTTATTTTCCTTAAATTTATTCAAGGGACAATCGTCTAGCTCACCCTTCTTGGGGAAACATTACATTTGACCTCATTTTACATTATTATACCAAATGCGACTTATGGAACAAGATTAGAAAAAACTTTTATAATGAATAGTTCAATCGTTCTTCTAAGGGTGGGCGTACAAACGTAAAGCATTTAAAAATCCAAGTATTTTATTTGGAGTCTATCTAGGCGTATGTGTCTGCTTGTCATTCGTTCTCCTAAGATTTTGAGATATAAAATTTGGCAAATTTTATAAGAGAACGCCGTTCAGAAGGAAATTTCTATAAGTGCCAGCTCCATACATTAAAATCCTTCCGTCAATTTAAAAAAACTGAAAAGTAGCAATTTTTGAGCATTTTTTCGGAATGCTTATCCTCTGAAAACTAATAATTACAATTGGATTTAAAGTATGGGTGACGGATTTTAAAAATTTAGCTTAAGTAATTTTATATCACTTGAAGCTCTTGAGCCAGAGGAGACTCATCCGTTGTAAAGCAAAAAAGCCATAATCCTCGAAATTCTTTAATAACAAGTTAAACTGTTGGAAACAGTTAGGAACTTAGATCTTACATAAGTGATGTTTCACAAATTTTGCTATAATGTGTTTAATTATTGTATATCAGTGAATGTGGATCACGGTTTAAGAAAGACTCTTCAAGAAAGGATCTTAAAATAGTCTGATTTGGTCCAATTTGACTTACTAAACTGATTAGCTATTCTTCATAAACTTTTTGTTAGAAAACATTAAAAAGTTTATAGAAAATTTTTTAGAGAACATTGTATACTTGAATAGTCATCGAAATGGTCCAACTTTAACCATTTTCAATGAACCGAAAGGATATCTCGATTCATTAAGTAATTTGAACTCTTCCTTAAGGCTACATTAAAGATGCACGTAGTAGTGCATGCACACTTTTCTAAATCCTTGTGCAGACATGCACAAATGGTTGATGATAAAGCAACATTACAGACACTCACTCCATATGTTAACAAAATTACTTCAATGTACAATTATACGTATGGAAATGTTGTGAAGCGTATTTCGTTAGTATTCTGTGCTTATCAGAGCAGTAAAGTCGTCACCGGTGTGCCGTGATGAAGGGTAAGATTATGTGCTTCTAGGTTTAATGATAGTTTTTCCCAACTCTCTAACAACAAAATGTCTTTGTATGTGTATGTGTGTGAGAGCGAGAAAAGTGAAATGCACGATCATCATCATTTCCATCATTGTCATTATACTTGCACAGTGCCATCATTTGGCTTACATACCCTATGCTTTAACATGAAGTCGGAAAGTAGTGACGCACTCTAACCCCAACATAGTCAAACCATCCACCCATTCACCCAGAAGATGTAGTTTGGATATATTTTAACGTAAGCAATGCTTTCAATTAATGAAATACTCATCTAATCCACCCCAAGGTATCAGGAAATAAGTAAAAAAAAAATCAAAGTTTTTTTTATAACATTTTATGTTGTGTGTTGCTTAATGGGAATTTTAGTAAAATAGTTGCGTTGCGGTTATATAATACTTGTGCTTTTGGTACTTCAAATGTCGATCACTAGCACTGCTAGAGCATGTGGATGCGGATGATATAAATGTAATAATGATTTTTAGGTGACTTGCAACGCATTTTAATTTGTACGCTTCCCACTCTACCTAAAAAAATAATGAAACTAAATCAAAAACAACTGTCACCACCATCCCACATAACCACAAAGCTGTGATGCGAAAATATAAATGTGTACGTACTCACGTAATGATTGACGTTCATTTTCAAAGCAAGTAACATGTGGCTGTCATTGGGCAATATTTGTACATAACAAACGATTCTTCTCATACTCATTTCCAAGAAGAGAAGACAAATAGGATACAAACGCAAAGCCCACGTCAACTAAATTTCATAACGTCAGCAGTGGTATAAAATGGAATTATTGCCAGAGTGCAAATTATGATCCGCATCATCATTGCGAAACGATGAAAGGAAGGGGAGAAATAAAAATCGCTGATTATTTACGCCTCATTTTGTTCCGTTCCCAAAAACAAACATTTAATCAGAGACCACCTTCATATGTGAGAGGACATGGGTTAAAAAGAGTGGCAGCAGAGGATTCTCACTGCAATAGTAATTAGTACAATTAATGAGCGTGTAATTAGCGTAAGTTTAAACAGCGTGATGGCAGCCGGTAATAACACGATTCGCGAATCTTTGGTGACCATTGAAATAGCCAATCATGCACACATGTGCAGAGAAAATGGTTTATGAAATTATGCTTTCAAAAACACATATATGGAAAGATCCTCTTTGGACAGCCACCACAACGATTATATACTTTACACATGCACCATACTTACATACATATAAACCAAATTCAATACTAACACGTACGGACAGATGGACATGTTCTGTGTCAGTATTCGGGCATAAATTTACAATAATCTGCCGCAACCTTTATTATGAAATATAATACATTCATACTTTCATGTGATAAGTGTAGATTTGCACGATGTCGAACTATTAAAAACACGCCTACTTTCACTAAAGTGATAATTCGCACAGGGATTACAGAGTTTTCTGCAAAAGTAATAAGTAGACTAACATTTCCAATCCGATACGATTCCGTTCTGATCCTTATAAGCAATTATACAGATTACAGTTATGCTCTACTCCGCTGGTAAAGGTCGAATTGATAATTTGTCTAAGAAATATTCTAGCATTGATACAACATTTCTAACATATTTTATTTTCAACTCATTCTAAATTATTTCATTTACACGCTGCTGCATAAACTCTAAAGACCCATTTATTTTCTTGTTATAAACGAAAAACAAGTAAAAAAGTAAATTTAGGTTAGGATAACTCTTAAACACCCTTCACATGTACATTCAAACGGAGAAGCGTGGCAGTACGACCCATCATATTAAACACATTACGTATGAGCTTGTAAGTCGAGCTTTATTTTGAGTTTTGTTTGTGGGAAATTGCGGACGTGTCTTTTCTCCAAAAACGCCCATTTTTGGCACATCATTGTTTAAATTTCGTGGCTGATAAATAGATTTTTTCGATTGACCAACTTTGCCCATCCAAACTTTGTGCAGAAACTTGAAGGGTTTGTACAAAATTTAAATACGATATTTCAAAACTTACGACCATGAGAATGTCAACAATAGATGGACACACGGACACATGTTTAGATTGACTCAATCTTTGGTGCTGATCAAAAATATATACTTTTTGGAGTCTCTGAATGTTGCAAATAAAATGACAAATTTAATATACCTCACATTTTATATGGAAAGTATGCACTTCAAAGGAGATATTTGATTAAGATTGAAAATAATGAAATTGTAAGAATTCTTTCCTTGTTGGTTTGAACGTCAACACAGTTATTTGTTGTTGCTAGAATATTTTACTTTGTGAAAATCAAAGAGACAATATTAACAATCGGTTAGGTCCGAATGCGATTTAACAAATTTTACCCCACATTTCGAAGATGCCGTTGAATACTATATGAATGGTTACGGTAAAAATGTTGATTATCGAAGAGTGAAAAGGAAATGTAGTTTAGTGTAGAGAAAGTAGTATGAGGTGAAATGACGTTTCCATAAACTTCTTCACAAGTGTTGTACAAAGTAATGGAAAGGACTCGTTTGGAATGTTTCTGCCTATTTAGTACCGCAGAAAAAAGACAGTTGCTCTGCAAATATGTATAATCCACTTGTTTACGTTTATATTCAAAATCATTCTTGATTTTCTTCAAAGAATCCTTTCAACAACCACAAAAATACTTTTCCTTAAGTCTCACTAACGAATGAAAGTGAATTTAACGAGCATAACAAGAAACGTGTTTTATAGAATCATTGCTTTAATAAGATGCGATATTCACCGACTTCACTTGTACAGTCTAACTCATTACGCGAATTTACATATACTTATATGAATCACCATGATTTGTTTTGTAATTAGTTTAGTAATTTGGACCCGATCAGACCATTTTTAGATTATCTTTTCATATAACACAAGATTGGAATTGACCAACATTGTCCCTTTTTGTACAGCACACATAGGTTGTGCAACACTTTGAGGCTTTTATATGTGTTTGTGTACATTTCTTTTAATATGTAGCAGCGTTGAACATGTGTATGCAATTTTTAATTTGTTATCATGTAATTTTTTCCCAGTTTTTTAGTTTTTCTTTACGCTCTGATTTCTCTCTGAGTACTTCGTTTTCATAATGCCGGATTTTCTGCATTAATTTTTACACATGCCCTACACACTTGGGGGTGGGTAGGAGAGGTGTATACTAAATTTGTTCTTTCAACCTAACAACCAAAAGAAGTCTAGTACCTTTATCAGCATGAAAGGATGAGTGGATCCCCATGTGTCTGTCTGTTGATGGCACTCCCACCGTCGTAGATTTAGAAATACTGAGCTGAAATTTTTATGCTCGCAATACAAAAACCTTTTTATTTGCCACAAATATTGAGCTATAAAGTTTATGTCATGTATGCAGATGTGGATGATATTTAAAATTCGGCCAAAGCCAAATTTAGTTTTCTTACTTGTTTTTCCTTACACACTTCGGCAGTTGCAATTTAAAGCTCTAGAAATAATTGCTAAATATAAAGTTTCTTCATTCAGTGTTAAGTAAGTATTTATGATACGTTAGAGTTGAGTTTCTTTGCCAGCGTAAAATGGCACGAGTATCTTCTGTGTTGGATGATATTTGAAGGGATGAATGAATTTTACACTTACTACAAATAAATTGAAATATATTTGGCAGAAGTCAAATGGAATGTCCTGAATTTTTTTAATTATAATAAATAGGCGTGTTTTGTGTACAGTTACGCCCATTTTAACCAACTACTGAAACGTTATCGATTTTTTACTTTAGGGAAAATATTTTGTAAATTGTGGGCACACATGTCGTTGGGTCTGTTTCATGTACCCTTTGTCGCACCTACCAAAAGTTATATTTAATCAGCGAAGGCGGATTTTGTTCAAAATATGATTTTTTGTAAATCGGTGGCGTGTCTTGTGCGTAATGGATTTTTGATGAATTCGCTTTTTATAAATATGATTTTAATTTTATGATCTTTACACGTTTTCTGTGCTGTAAAAGATTTTTGTCAGTTGTGCGCGTTGTTGTAACCAATGATCGTTTCAACTGTTAAACAAAGACAGATGGAAGAATGTCAAATTTAGTTACGTGGAAAGAACAAAAAATCATTTTCGAAATAAAATTTTCATAAACTTTTTTTGAATTTCTTTGTTCCTGTCCTTACTCTTGTGGTTTCTTATAAATAATAACTGTATATTTATTTGAAAGCGTATGAAAGCTGTTCCGTAAAAAAAACATAATTTGACACAAATTCCACGTTGACAGGTGTTACCAAAAAAAATTCATCAGTTTAACGCGCATCATTGGATTAAATCCCCTTCTAGTATAAATCACAAACAATTTAGAAAAACACATATATGCCGACACTAAGGTAAGGGTTCAAATAGAATCTGGTGTGGTAAATGCATTGATAGTCTTCCTGTCAGTAGTTCATGTAGTAAAGGATATTTGATGTAAAATATTTTTGGAATTTAGTAGAGAGAACAACTAAAGCAAAAACAAGTAAAAAATCTAAATTTGGATTGCGTCAAACCTTAAATACTTTCTCAATGTATTGGCCGTGGCAGGTACATTATAACGCTAACTCTATCATGTACCTCTACCCCCTCTATCAGTTTGCAGTCGAGTTTTGCGCTGAGGATGGTTTTTTGTGAGAATATCATAAACGGAAGAACGCACGGACACACCGAATTGCACATCTAGAACGACTGCTGATAAAGAACATACACTCCTTATAGAATCTTTAATGCTTTCTTTTGGGTATTTCAAAACAAACTTATGTGAGGGCTGTACAAAGCTCTTGTATGAAATGTTGCTTCTTTTGGAAAATGTGAAAGATGCAAGAAGAACAATATGTAACAAACAAGAACCTTCCTGTTAGCTCATTCATTCATTTCAGAGTGCTTCTTAATCTCTGAAAAAATAATAACTTCGTTTCATGGACGCACATTTTTTATACTTGGGCTATAAGTCTGCGCATGCAATGTGTGTTCGTGTTCATTGCTTCCATAAGGCACAAGAAAATATTACACTTTCTTTTCGTCTTGATATTATTGTTGTTGTTTTCTTAGAACCAACAAAAAATAATTTTCAAGAGTTTGGATAAAATGATTTACTTCTTTCCTTCTTCTCTTTGACGTTTACTTCACTTGTGTGCATTATGTGGCACTAGAAGATTTCATACAACTGTAAATATGTACATATGTATGTGTACGCGTATGCAGTGGCAGTAGTTTTTTAAATTTATAAAATTTGATTTCTTTCTCGGTTTTTAAACAATTTTGAAGCACAAATGGATAATGTGGGGTGGATGGACGTTTATGTTTATAGATTTAACGGTTCATATGTATTTTTAAAGTTATTCCAAAAGAAGAGAAATATGTTTTTCATTTCATCTTATGTTTATGTTCAACTTTATTTTAAATATTATTTTAACTGCTAAATAATGTGTAGAATTTGTTTATTTTAATCGAACCAACTTTCACAATTTCACAATTAGGAATTCTCGCATGACATCAATTACTTTCAACAAATATAACTAAATAATAAAATAAGTGAATTATAGAAGTGGTTTAGTTTTCTTTCCTAAAAGCCCAAAAATTCTTTGTGTTGACGAATGTCGTCTGTAGTACGTGTTTAACAATTCTGCCATATATCCTTTTAACACTTCCATCAACGGAGCGATCATTTCTTTTCTTTCCAGCCCCTTCAGAGTAGCAATCAATGTTTAATTTAATTATATAATTTTTGCTTCAATATTCATTTTCATATATTTATCACTGGTTTTTCCAGGACTACGTTTTTTATCCTCTTATCTTGAGCTCTCTTTTTTCTTTTGAAATATGATAAATGAAGGAAATAGGAAATGTATATTAAGAGAAATATTTCATTTAATATTTTATTACATTTCACTTCCATTGATTACTATTTGGAGTAAGGGTTTTGGATATAAAGCCCTAAAGTAAAAATGCAATAACTGTTGTAAATAAATGAAAGGAGGAAAAGTAAGAAAACTTATTCATCGGGCAATATCTGTTACAATAATTTTCCTTACTAAATCCTAACTCACCGAAATGAAAAAAGCAGAACAAGGCCAAAGAGAAGTGGGAATATGAAAAAGCACTTTTTAAGGCCCATTGTAATGCGTCCACTTTGCAGCACAACTGAACGGGCAAAAACTTTTTTTTTAAGGAGAAAAACTATCATTCAAGGAGTAGTTTATAACCATTTGCTAGGACAATACGATACACTGCACTGCAAACTAATTCTTTTGAGTTCAATACAAATATACGGACCCTCATATCAACTACAAACATACAAAAATCATTTGCGTTAATCGATTGGTATAAATCACAAATCTGTGTCTTATGTGCACAAGAAAACATGAAAAAGTTCAGATTAAACAAATTGCACAAAGGGGGAGGTAGAAAGAAATACACGACAATAAGTAAAATTGGAACATCAGCTGTTTAATGTTTTGCTCATTTAACTTTGAGCAATAAATTGTTAAGGAAAAGTTTGCTTAACAAAAGTTCTACACTCGCAAAGCAAGTTATTCGCCTGGGAAACAACTTTTCAACAAAGCTTTTTCTTATACTCCTACGGACTAGTATTGACTGCTAACTAAATTTACCTTTAAAGCTGATAAGAGTATATACTATACTTAAGTGGGAAACTTTCGCATAAGCAATAGACTTATTAGATTCTGAATGATATTTAAAATAGTTTATGATGCATTTCCTGCACAGAAAAGGTTGCGTGGTGTTTACTGTAGTCCTAGTTCCAAATTTCCGAACCAAACCAAAATTGTCATTGACTATTTTCCTTGGAGAAGCGTGTTAATCTTATCACCCACGTGTGTGACAGGAAACACTTTATTATTCTATAATAATCTGAGTTAAAGAACACCTTCTCGAAACATTTGCCACTTCAGGTTTCTATATCGTGGTGCAACAGAAGCTGAAGAAAGATGATTTTGATCAAAACAACTTTTTATCTATATCCCGAATGTTAACTTAAGAAATGGCAATAATCCTAGCGTTCGTCACTTTATACCTTTCATATAGGCATGCTAGGAATCGACATTATTCGACCAAGATGTAACATTTTCTTGGTTCAATAACCCGCAACGCCAATCGAAGTATTTTGTACATTTGGCAGTGATATCCTTTGTATCTTTAAGCGGGAGTACCAGCTGCCAAAATATACATTGCGTTGGCAAAAACAAAAGCCAAAAGTGGAAAAAACTGCACGATAAAGCAAACATATAAGTTTGCTCATCCCATATAGAGTTTCGTTAGTAATCAGTGGATGCCAAGTTAGAAAAACTAACAAGAAATTACCAAAAAAAAACTAAACTAAACTTAAAGTTGCTTAAGGGACTGCATCGGAGATATGCGCACAAATATTTTCTGTTATTCTCTTTTGTTTTTTAATTATATCTATCATCATAATCATAGGAGGGTATATTGGTTTTATGCAAACATTTATAACACCCGAAAATATATGTATTCTTGTTCCATATTAATGGCCAAGTTGATTTAGCCCCTCTTTCGACCAAGGATCCACCTTTAATATAACAAACAATACAAATACTTTATTTTTCGAGATTCCTCATAGAAGGTTCTGAAATCAAATTTTAGCAGAATATTGTATGAATACGTTTTACGTATTTGGAAAAATGTTATTCATTTTAACCAAGCCCACATTTAAAGAACATAGTACAGATGTAAATATTTTTAGGTATTTCTTTGGAATAATTTATGCTGTGGTCTGAAATTAGAACCGAGTATACCTCCCTTATATTGGAAACCAATGTGTGAAAGTGGGTGCTATTGGTTAATGTAGGGGCATACAGTGGCTGGTTAAAAACTTATGGATTGCTCCATTTAACACTGTTCCATAGGGTGTTTTCAAATGGCTATAAATGTTATGAAGTGTGCCTAGAGACCTTCTTTACTTGTGTTATTTAAAATGTGACAAGCGATGAGAGGGTTGAGGGGTCATTGGAGTGGTTTAAAAACTTCGCCAGTTGCTTTTCCAAGCAGAATGTAAAACGAAGGCTTCACTTTATATAGCACGTTTCGTACATGCAATAAACAATCATATTTTAAGCGCTAATGTCCGCCAAAAAAAAGAAAAACAGACAACAGTTTAGCAAAGTAAATGACAAAAACACTGCCTTGGCTTTGGCATCAAAAAAGGATATTTTGCCGGCTTATACAATTTGGCTAAGGCGTGGTGCTAAGTCTAAACAAATTGATGCTTAACATACTGCAGTTACGTTTAATCGCAGATGCCAGGCTACAATAACAAAAATAAAAAATAAAAAATTAAAAAGAATGATAAACGAAATTAGTTTCGGTGCAAAACATTCATTTATAAAAAGCTGCCAAACACCAAACAATACTCGTATACAAATTATTCCGTGGTGTTTTTTGGCCAAAAATTTACAAAATATATTACTTTTTTTATTTCCTTTTGTTGTACTGACAATGAAACGTACACTAAATAATTTACAGTTTGCATTGACAAAAAACAAAGGGAAAGGGGGAGGTGTCGATGCGTTTTCGTTAGGTGTTAAATTTCTCAAAAGTATTGAGTTTTTGCTACTTTTAATATTCTTTCCTTGCTTTCATATTTAAACCTTAAGGCATTTTGCAAACTTTTCTGTCCTTCTTCTTCTTCTACATCTTTGAATAAAACAAACTGCCCTAATGACCCGTTCTTATTAAAACCTTTTCATTTGAACCCTTCTGAAATAACATTTTTTTTAGTATGAGAAAATAAATTAAAGTCGCAAAAAGACATCTTGACAACTCAGAGTAAGTAAACCAGAAAAACAAGATGAATTGACCGTAAGGATAAAAACCTCAAAAAGACAAACAAGAAAACCAAACCAAAAATTGGTTTTTTGGATCATCTTCGTTACTTAAACTAGTGTAGAAGTTGTAGTTTTCCTAAAGGCTTGTGAAGGCCAGAACAATTAATTTAAATAAAAAAATGCAATATGAGACTTAAGTAAAATTTATGGACTGCGGAACCATTTCTTCCAAACAAATATTTTACGCTGATAATATTATGATTTATTATAATGATTTTTAAAAACACACAATTTTCATTATTTCAAAGAAACGAAAATGTGCAGCACCCTGGAGAAGGAAAAAAAAAGGGAATGATGGCGGGGCTTTATAATAAACATGCAAGCAAACTAAATTTTGGCTTAGGCCAAATCTTAAATACCCTTCACATTCACAACGATGGGTATGGCAGATATTTATATATATTCCACCTCCTAAGAGTGTGTGGATTACGCATCAACTTGCAAGCCTAGGTTTGTGATAAATATAGTTTTTTGTAAATTGTAAGCGTGTCTGTTATCCGACCATTTTTGGAACATGTATGGAGGGGATAACTATAAATTTGTGTACTTTAACTTGATATAGATTTTTGTTTATTGCGGGCGTGGATTATGCTTAAGAGCGATCGGTGTGCAAAACAAAAAATGCCCGTACAAAATTCAGCTCTCGAAATTGACGACCGTAGAAATGCTAACAACAGAAGAACATAAGGACACACGGACATACATGTCTAAACTCAGTTTTTAATGCTGATCAAGAATATAGATATTTTGTAGAATCTCTAACGCCCCTTTCTGGGTATTGCAAACGGAAGTACGTACGTAGAATATGCACTTTTCCACACATGGAAGGCGAGCGTATGTGTTAATATATAAATTTTTCAATTAATTAATTGCATTCAATGTGTGCTCACATTGTTATTAGAATTCTCAATCGTTACCCAACTTTGGTAATAAGGTCCGTCTCTAATAGTCATAGGGATGGTTGAACCAAATCAGGGATAATTTTGTAATAGTTTTTCGCAGTTTGGCTAAGGAATTGTTATCTCTGCAGCGCGATTCCTCATTTATTTAAAAAAGCTCCTTTATCGTAGTTTGCCGAATTCTTTTCAGTGTGCCTAACATTTGGTGCATTAATGCACAGTCTTTCGTGTAGTTGTACATGGCATTGTAGGCGTAGGTTTCTGATATATATTGTGGACAAATTTCATGTCATTTGGTACTCAATGTCATTTGAGATCTGTAAAAACAACCGCCACTCACTTGGGCCGATTCTGCCTATATACATATCATTTTGTATTAGATCGATTTGTGAGAAACATCAATAAGCGATTTGATCATTTTACAAAAATACATAGTTATAGAAATCATTGAAAGCGTGTGTTTAAGACATCAAAGTTATCACCCAGTTTGTGAGGTTGCTTTGAATAATAATAAGAACGATTCAATATATTTTGATTTTAATAGGGGTTTAAAACTTTTTTCACATTTCTTCTTAAGCTTAAAAATGTCAATGTTTTCATGTACTCAGACCATACAACGCATAAAACCTGTGGCCATAATTTTGTACTAACGTCATAAAATATTGCAGTATTAGGGTGTAAATGGCTTCAATAAGAGCAACAACAAAATATAATTAATTAATGTCCTATATGTACTGTGTACTACCCATATACATAAAGTGTTGTTGGTGCGATGGTACATAATAATGATTATAATATATTTACCCTTATAATGTGCTTCTAAACGCTACTTCACACTCCTAACACATTTATAATGATAAATGAACAGGAATAACAACAATAACAAATAATGACAAATAAGAAAAATCCACTTACAAGCTCTGGAATCTGTGCTGGGTGATGTAAACTAAGCAAATATAATGAAATTGATGCCATTAAATGGCACAAACACTCGCGTCCACATACACACTAACATATACTTAATATCAAAACAACACTTGAACAGTTTATTCTATTCTGACACTCACCCCCTCCCACACACACACACATACACACATCGTTTGCCTAAAACAAAACCACAATAAGACACTTTATAGGACAAATAACAGATGCATTGATAAAACAAAAAAGGAGAGGAAATATTGTGTATAAAACAATAATAAAAAACAAAGTCAAATTCAATAGAAGCGGCATTAAATGGAATCAAAGTGTTCATCATAGAGTGGATTTTTTCATCAACAAATTCGCACATTTATACACACACATGTAGTCATGTGTGGTTGTGGTTGTGGTTGTGGGTGTTGACGTGAATGGGGTTCATTTTCTATTAGAGATTTTAGTGCAAGTAGTGTGCGTTTGTATGAATTTGGTAAAAACATTTATATTGTATTTTAGAATGTACACTTCTAGTTATCCTGCTTCCATCTCTCTCCTTCCAACTATCCACGCTTTATTTCAAAACAATGACACAGACTCAATTGAGTAGTATTGCACATATTTCGTTACCATGTCACACTTAACACTTTAATGCGTATATTTATTAAGTGCCCTACAAGATAAATACGTACAACATATAACGTTGGCATAACAGATTGAAAAGAAAAGAATAAGAAGGGAAGTATTAGAAACTTTATATAAAAATATTTTTAATTATGTGCTTATCTCGTTCACTTATTACTTTTATATGAACCACTTGGGCTTCTCAATTTCTAAGAACATTTACATTTCATGATAGATAGAAGTTTTGGAAATTTATCAAAACATACTTATTCTTAATTGCAATGAAATTTTGAATAAATTTGGGCACGTCTTCTAAACTGTTTGCTCGTAAGCTAAATAATTAATAACAACAAAAATAGACGGACGCACGGACGTACATGTCCAGATCGACTGAGTTTTTGAAGCTGATCAACAATGTGTAATGAAAGATTTTTGACGCCTCCTTCTCGTTGTTGCAAATGGAATAACTTAGTATACCCCCTCTTAAGTGGAAGATGTAAAAACTTAAAGGTGAATAATTGTGTCTAATGATTAAATATTAATTCAACTTAACTTGTTAATCGTTCGCCTCAGTGCACCCTAGTGACCATTGTGTTATTAGTGTATGATGATGTGAAAACCTTTTAACTCCACAGTCCATTAATTTATTTATTTTACCTAACTCATGATTTAGAGAACACATCCAACAAAACATTAATTTTTTAATCCGTTAATAGATTCAGTAAAGATTCAATTTTCAATTAGAAGTTTATTATTCACCATTCTTAACTTCTTCCAAATCATAGGACAAAGCACAGGATCAGCATGAATTCAAGTGCAACTACAAGAAAACTACAAACACCAATACATATAGATAACAAGTAAAAATATTCTGGTCGGTTCTAGGTGACCATGTAATACTCTACACCACTTGGTTAGATAGGCTGGATAACCAACTGCGGTTCATGTTTAATTACTATTTACTCGCTCTTGTTTTACTGGGTAAATCAACTTTCATGATATTGTCCTTGCATTGTGGTATTTAATACCATTACAGGGTTCCTTCGGTACTTCTGCACAAAATATTAACAACTGTTACGCGATATTTTTGACTTGAAAGGGTTTTTATAGTTTTTCTTATTTTTGCTATTTCTCTACTAAAACTCAATAAACGTTTGCACTTCTACATTAAGATGAATAAAGGTGCTACTGGTACATTTAACATTATATTGTATATGAAGAGTGCATACTAAAGGTACACTGTTAAGTGCATTTAATGTGATATAAACATAAATCCGTATCAGTGTGAATGGGTGAAATAAATTACTTGAATATGTTGGAGTTTTTCTTCTTCTCTTCTCGTCTGAGTCTTCCACGTGGTTGAGTGTTACACGTGCTTGATTTTACCGAAAACCAACTGCAGGTGCATTGGCCCTGTGACCGTTACCTTTCTATTCTTCTTCTTCTCTTATTAGGCCTTCTGTAAATTATTAACAACGCTGCTAGATAACAATTGAGTAAATGAAGGGGGAACGTTGACGTTATTTATATTAATCAAGGTATAATTTTTTTTTTTCAGCTCAATCTTTTATTTATTGAACCATCCTTCTAGGATGTAACAATAATTAGTAAAATCTTAATCTAAGGGGATAAAATATACTGGCTTTGGACCAACGCCCATCGCCAGTTTGTGTGAACGATGCTTAGTTACTCCAGAACCTAGCGAGTCAAATCCGTTGCAACTTTCTTTTTTAGTCGATTATGATGTTCAATAGTGGGTATCACACTTGCCAGAGGGTTTGGGTGACTCCGAATTTTATAGATATATTTAGTGCTGTATTCTGTAATTACTTCTTCGACAGTGGCTATTTCTAGCTCTTTGTGTAAGCGATTATTGCTAACATACCAGGGTGCGCTTGTAATATATCGAAGAATTTTAGGCTGTCTTCTCTGTAACTTGGCTCAAAATTGGTTTTATAATGGAAGTGTACAAGAGAGTTTATTATCTAGACTTTTATTTGAATATCTGTTTAGGAGCCAATTCATTTCACTCGTCTTTAGCTTCATTTACAATATTTTTGTTTGAATGTGGTGAGTCCACGTTAGGCGACGATCCAAATGGATGCCGAGGTATTTAGTATAAGATTCTTGTGGAATCGTAGCATTGTGAATTTGAATAGGAGGGCGTGTGATTCTCCTTAATGTGAACGTTGCGTGAACACATTTGGAGGGATTAACTTTAATTCTCCATTTATCTAACCACCTTTCGAGATCCTTCGAGAGGTGCAGTATTGCAGTATTGTCCGCAAATGTGTGTATTTGTGTACTTGCGTGTGTTGGCATATCAGCTGTAAACAATAAGTATAGAATTGGCCCTAAAATATTTCCTTGGGGAACTCCTGATGTTATATTTCTTGTAGTAGACACAGTATTATTAATTCGTATTGAAAATGTACGGTTGGATAAGTAGGATTTAAGCAGAGCATGTGTGTTATATGGCAATACTCTTTGGATTCGAAAGACTTTTTTATGAAGGCTACAATGCGGTGTATTTGTTCTACTGTACCATGCGCTTGCCTAAAGCCAAATTGGTGGTTAGGTATAATATTGTGCCTACTTAAATGTGGGGTAATCTCGAGAAGAAGTACTTTTTCGATTAATTTAGATAGTACTGTTAAGAGGTTTATGGGCCTAAAGGACACTGCCTGGGTTGGATCTTTACTTGGCTTGGTTATCATTTTTATAACAGCACTTTTCCAACATTTTGGATAATGACCAGTGCTAAAGATGGCATTAAAAATTATTAAAATTGTTCTTATGGCACTGTTTGATAGTTCCCTTATCATCATCGGGGTTATTTTATCTTGTCCTGGGGATTTATTTGGTTTGAGATTATTAATTTGACTTTTAAGTTGTGGGAGAGTGATGCAAAAATCGTTATTGTTTTGGGGTAATATATCACTCTCAGTATCACGAATGCTTTGGATCAAATTATGCTGGTATTGGGGTATATTTGGACGGAATACATTTTCAAGGTGGTCTGCAAAGACCTCGCATTTCTCATGGTGACTTCTTGCCCATGCACCATTCCTTTTCTTATGGGATGATCCAGATAATTTGGTGGCTTAAGATTTTTGGATTTTCTATAGGTTGCATCTTCCCTGGACGTTAGGGCTTAAGTTTTCTAGGGCCGCCTGTATTTCAATTGTTTTGCGCTCCGATAATGCCGTGCGCAACTGTCTTGTACAACGAGCCAAAGCTTGTTTTAAATGCGGAGATCTATATCGCTGCCACTGTCTTCTTATGGTCCGTTTTTCTTGAATTAAGTCTTGCAATATGTAGGTGTGGCTACTTCTGCTGCAGTTTGAAGAATGTTTGTAAATGTTTCCACTGCGGTGTTTACACCCTGGGCATTTCTTAAGGGAATGTCGATCGGAATATGGGAACTTATATATTTTTTATATTTAAGCCAGTTTGTAGTTTTGTTTGGTATCCTTATTGCAATTTCACGTATAATTGAAAAGGATGAGTTTACTTCTAATAATATAGGAGAATCATCGGACGAGAGACCACATAGCGCTGTACTTTTTACTCGATCTCTTCTAACGCCTTTTAATATTGCAAAATCAATTAAATCAGGAATTTTATTTAAATCTAAAGGCCAATGGGGTGGGGTTCCACAAGATGAGATATCTAAATGGCTTTCGTTTATTTCGGCGTACAGCTACCTTCCTCTAGGCGTGATAAGTCTGGATCCCCAGTACGCATGTTTGGCACAAGTCACTCAAGAGGTGCGTTAGGGATAACATGCTAAAAATAGATTCCATTCCAACACTTTAGTGAGTCCGTCTGTGTGTCCATCCGTTATTGGCACTTTTCTGGTAAATTTTAGCTTCCGTATTTCTTAAAACGGATTCTTTAAATACCACGCTCAAAGAAGAAGAAGAAGACTCTTACCAAAAAGGCACAGAAGTTTACATATTTATAATTAGCCGCTAAAAGTGGGCGGGATTTCCGAAGACAAAACCCATCGTTAAAGTACAAAAATGTTGATTCAATATATTCGGTAGAGTGCTATTGTGTGATGCCATGCGCATAATTTACATAACTGTGTGAAGAGGGATTTCCCTTTTTATTCGAATCCTTTACGTTTATTAAATAATTGAGTAAAAGTTTAAGTATCAGACGCAATATGTGTTGGAACTGTTTATTCTTTGTTCATTTTGTGCATGTATTCATAATTTTTGTGTGATATTGTACACATTCTATGTTGGCTCAAAAATTCCAATTATATCGTCAGCCGACTTAAGTGGCCATATTGACATAGAATGCAACGCATCCAGGTTTTTCCCAACCAGGTGATGGGCCTATTAACCTGACGACAGAGGGAAATTTACAAACAATTACAAAAACAAGCTATTCATTCGTGCATTCACTTGTCCTGCCAGAAGGAATGATGACAGTGACGATAACAAAATATGTGTGTGTGTGTGTGTGTGTGTGTGTGTGTACATATTGACAACACCTCAAAGCTGTTGAAGTTGATGAAATTGTTTTCTGTGCAGTACAAGTCGTTACTCGTTACTCTTCTACTCTACGTTTAATAAGGTGACGAGGAGGATGAATCGGCTAAAGCCTTTTGTTAAACTTGGCTTGTCAAAAAGAACAAAAAGGCAAAAAATTTTAAAAAATACAATCATTTACTTAATATTTTTGAGGAATACGTGTCTGTCCCATATTTGACATAAAGCAAAGTTTTCGGTTATTGTTAAAATAGGTGTAGTTGTTGTTTTTGCTGATCTATTATTGTATCCTAAAGCCTTTACATGTTGTACAAGAACATTTGTTAATTAAATAATTTCATTAAGCAGTTTTGTTGTGTTGTTGAGTTGTTACACAACAAAACATCACCAACTCATTCAAATTATTTATAAGAAAATTTAACAATTGAATGGAAAATTTTTCTCAACATTTAACATGTATTGTACGTAATACACACAAACAGTCAATATTATAATTAAGAAGTAGATGAATCAAAATTTGAGTAGAGCAAGCATAGTTTTTGAAAAACATTGTGAAAAACGTAATGCGTGCAATACGCATTAGGTTCCCGCATTAGCAACATCCAGAAAGACATTGCCACAAAGTGTTGCATTGTAGTAATTATTTTTCATTTGAAGCACACGCACGCATACACATTTATTCTGCCATCACAACAGTGCAAAAATACAAAGCAAATGGAAGAACATAAAACTGATAAAAAACAATTAAAACGACTAAATTTAAGTTAAACTAAATCTTAACTGCCCCCCATACCTTTAGTATGTATAACCCAGGGGGCGTGGTAGGTGTCTGATTATCCTTTTTATTAGTATATGCAGTACGTATAAACTTCTACGTTGGATTTTGTAAAAAAAACCTTAATTTCATAGGCAGTGGGCGTGCTATACGAACCCGCCCATTTTAAATATAGTTAAGTTTAATTTCGTAGCTCACGTTTTGGCAGTTGTGATATTTCTTGATTGTGGACGTGACTCCGAACAATTTTGTCCAATTAATCACAACCTGGAGGGACATGCCAGGATCGATTTAGATTTTGATTCTGATCAAGAATGAATAGTATGTCTGTACATGACAACATTTAACTTCAAACATTCATTATTTTAATTAAAATTGATGGCAAAACACTTTTTTAACTTTATCAAATTAAGGTTTAATATAAGATGTAAATGAAATTATATACTTAACACACTTTCTATCCAAAGGTGGTTTCATAACGAAATAGAACAAAAATATATAACATTCAGAGTGAGTGAATATTTGTGCATGGTAACTGAAGCTACATTGCTTACGGCTACAGCAGTACACTACAATGGCTTCTCTCTCTCTCTCTCTCTCTCTCTCCCTTACTTGGAATAATAACAAATAACAATTATTGTATTTTATGCAGCAGTCTAAAAAATACGCACTCCAACAACACAAAACACTGACAATAAGAACAACATCGTTATTATCAACACCAAAGTCATTATTCATACTAGACCACAGCCTTTACAATATGTGCCCAAATAGCCTTCAGCTATGTACGTATGGTGCATATAATACATAGAAAGAGGTATTTTTTTTTCGGTCTTTCATTTGTTGGTTCGTTTGTTTCGTTCGCCTTACAAAATACAATGAAGCACTGGCAGAGAATTCTGTGTTATGTTGTTCTAACTCTAAACTCTACAAGAACTTACTCGTAACCCAGCAATCGAAAGGCAAATAAAAAGTTACAATTTCAGATCCAGCAACAATACAAAGGTA
This sequence comes from Crataerina pallida, assembly GCA_949710015.1. Classification (NCBI taxonomy): domain Eukaryota; kingdom Metazoa; phylum Arthropoda; class Insecta; order Diptera; family Hippoboscidae; genus Crataerina; species Crataerina pallida. Next base: position 18,775,423 of record OX453291.1, read on the forward strand.
ACTCTTACGAAAGCACTGTTACTTTGTTTTTAGTTTTTTTCTGTGGTATGCGGTATAATGACAATATAAACTGTAACAGTAGCAAAGTTGAGATGAGAGTTAAAGAATTATACTTATTGTTTGTGTTGCTGATAAAAGGAGAAATAATGGAGGGTTTGTTTCATCTTAAAACAGTTGCAAAATTGTTTTGGATTCAGTTGGATTGTTAGGTTTTCTGGGTTTGTTAGTTGTTAGTTTTTTAGAACGGATAAAAATATGAAATAAATAAATATTTATAATTAAAATTGCCAAAAATTTGAGTATAGTTTCAAAATCGTATATTTGTCTGGCTTTACGTTTTACATACACTCCGCACTAACAAATTTAAAAACCCGGAATTATTGCGATAATACATGAAGAGACCACCTCAGACATTATTGCTAGTCAGGAGAGAACAATTTTTACAACAAAAGCAAGTAAAAAACACTGCATTAGACCATCTAGGATAACTTTTCTAAATAAAAAAAAACATGCCTTCAGAATAGTTAATTTTTCGACGTGGCAGTATCAATATTTTTTTCAAAGTGGATAATACTTATTCAATCCCTCTGCAAGAGTTTTAATTTTTCACTCATATAATTCTCAATAAATACATCGTGGACAGACACGCGTACTTCTGAACTAAACTTATTCATTTTCAATACTTCATTTTTTACATAAAAGCGTGATGTGTATACAACAACAGATATGTAAATTAGCCACGCCCACTCAAGTGGTTCTGTATATGATTTACTATAGTAAGGATGTTGTAACGCGAGTAATGCCTAATTAAAATTTCACAGCCGCTGTGTTTACGTATCATGAAGGATCACGACCACTTTCACAAATTTATTCCCGACAAAGAGGAGGAATAGTCTGCCCAAATTTCAGAATGCCGCTCAGAAATTTGCACGGGCACACTGATAGACAGAAGGTCTGAATCTCAATCTCGGCTATTAATAGTAATTAGGAATATTTATACTTTTTGGGTGTGGCACATCTCTTTCTGGGCGCTATAAATATCTGTACAAAACCAATGTAGCGGTGCGTTAAAGACATTATCTTTTACCCTTTAGAAGAAAATGAAATTTTGCCAGTAGGATATGTGCAATGCGGAAATGAAAAGATATGAAAAATTTTATTTTCTATATTCACCTAAAATGTAATGTTTGTTTTTTTTTTTGTCCAAATATAAAGTTGCAAGTTCCTATAATAATTTATTGGAGTTTTTCAAAAGTTTTAAACTGTTGTTACCAGTCTAGTGTGGCAAAAAGTTTTTGAAGCGTTTGGCAATAATACCACGAAAAAAGTGAATTTCATTCTTGAGTTTAAAATTCAGAGCAATGAAAAAAATGAATAGACTTACACAAAAAGGCAGAATTCTAGAATACTAGAAAAATACATTTTGAAACCTATCTTACTAGTTGTTAGGAAATTATATTAAATTTGTTTTGTCCGAATCAGGTTAAAAGCTAAATGTAGGTTGGAATACATCTTAAGTATCCATCATCGATGTACAAGAAAGGTTCTTCGCAAAATATTGTTCGTGTTCGCGAAGAGCTACACTTAAAAATGTATAATGAGTTCAGCCGTATGAGCCTGCACCGACATTTACATACATAGTGCTCTGAATAAAAATTGATTATATTGGTTTCAGATAGAACGATGTTCGAAAAGGAACTCGGGTTAGAAGGACCCACACGTTTTGCTTTGTAATCATTTAGTTTGTAAACCTTCAGAAAATTTACAAAAAGTAGAAAAGTGTGGTATTCTCTTGTGTAAGAGGACCTACATAGATAGCCTGTGGTGATGGTGGATGAATAGATGCTGTCTGGGGCTTGATAGGTGATTTAGCAGCATGCGATAAAGTCCCCACCATTCTTATGCTTTCCATTATCGTCCAAGCAAAAATATCGAACGTGAGTTCTTTTTAGGAATGTATTGAGGGAAAAGTTCTTTAGTCTGTATGCGTTTATAATGAGTTCAACGCTGACATTGACAAAGTTGCATTCAAATTTAAAATTTGTCACAAAAACGCCATGTCGCTCGTAAAACTAAGCGAATATTTCACTAGAATGAGAAGTGCGTGGCATTCGTATGCTTTCATTACCGTATAATTAACATTTTCTGCCGTTTTCTCATTGAAAATGTTACCCGAATCGAGAAAAGCTTATATGAACACAAAGTATAGATGAAAAAAGTATCAGAATAGAAAAGAATGTAAGCTTGAGATAAAAACCTCTACACTAAGCGAAATACAATTACGTCTTAGTGAAATCACGTATCCCGCATATGTGGCGGGATTCCATATAGAAAGTTTTTCTTGCTTCAATTGTTTTCTTTTGATTTCCCAGTTGGTAAATGTTGGTAAAAATGTTTTCCTTTCATTTCTTTTTCCGAACGATTGTGTCTGTAAAAATTACTGACTGAATGTTGGCCGTAGTGTGAACGACTGCAGCATTACGTTACCTAATAACAGACATACACATTTATCAAAAAGCTTTACAAAGTTTCACGCCACGCCATGATTAATGCGTTTGCCTGTCAACAGTAGTTCATGTACGTAATGATAAGTGCTTTAAGAAGGAACCATGGAAAAATATAAAAAATAAATAGAGAATTGAAGACGTCAAATATTGCGGGTAAGAACAAGTTGGTTCTTACCCTACCCTGTGCTTACATATAAGACTTTGTGTTTTCCTCTTCTCTTAGTTCAAGTGACTTAATACCGTTTCCGTTATATTATTTAATGAAAGTTACATAACCTGGAGGCGTTCTAACAGTACATCTACATTTCTTTATGCAACTTAAGTGGAAGAGCAATTGAAATAACTGCCAAAAAAACAAAACTTTCAGCTCAAGTAAAGTGAAAGATAAATATTAACAAAGCGAATGTTTCAAGTTTAAATTACTCTCCTCACTGACGGGCTAATAACAATTTCTTCCAGTTTTCTAGCATTCATTTAAGACGAAAAGGTTTTGTCAGTGTGCTTAAAATATTTTACACATATTTAACATTCTCTGAAAAATCAATCATTCATTTCTATAAAAAGTTCAACATTGAAATTGTGCTACGAAGCAGTGACGGATTGGTGGGAACATTTTCATAGGAAAATATTCTTCCGGGATAAAAAATATTGTATTAATTTTGAACGGGTGGCGTGGCAGTCCTAATAGTGTTTATTCTGCGGCTCAGCTTGCAAGAGTACAAGCACGCTGAGTATGGTTTTTCGTCGACTGTGAGTGCTTTTGTTATTCGACTAGATATTTGTAGATAAAATTTCAGCTCAATATCTCAAAATTTACGACCTTTACGACGCATGGACGTACAAGTCTAGATTTTGTGTGTTTTTGATGTTGATCTCTGACGCCTCCTTCTGGGTATTGCAAACGAAATGACAAACTTAGTATATGGAGAGTACAAAAAACAAAACTTATTTATGCACAACATAACATAAAAATAAATTGTCAAAACCAATCAGAGTACATTTCAAGCTCTAATGGCGACAATCACACACCTACGTACACTAATATACAATAATCGGCAGCATGAGAAATTTTATAAAAATATGTGCTAACGCAACGTAAAACATGAGAAGTACTTGACTAATGCTTCTTTAATTTATTTAAAGGAAATGAAAAAACATAATTTTCTACAAAACCAGTTCCGGCCAAAGATTATACATACAAGTACTTACCAAAATACATGAAAAAATAAAAAGAGGAATAACGATAAAGCAACCCGGAATACAATAAAATCAAGTACATACCTACATGTAACTGAACATGTAGAGTAATAGTCTATGATCTAGTAGTTCCATGTAAAGGGAAACTCCCTGTAGTTTGTCTAACGGAAATTTAAAGAAAGAAAGAGGCACACAGACAGAATCAAGAATTAGTCTTTAATTGGGATTTAATATTTATTTCATAGATTTATGTATATTTTAGAATAATTTAAACGTTTAAGAAATACTATGATTAATATCCACATTTTCTATTCAAAATATTTTAGAAATCAAGGAGTTCCTAAAATTAAGTATATATAAATATGTGGCTAATTCTCACATCGAACCAACATAGATTTTACTCTGGTCCAAAGAAGTGATTATCAGAGTTCACCAAGTGAAAGCCCCAAATGTGTATTCAGTGAACTTCTGTTGAAGTTTAATCTGATAAATTATACTGAGACCCAAGGCCAACAAGTAATTTTTTAAAAGTGAATATAAGGCAATTTGGAAGATAGCACTTCGGTGTGCGCTACCGCCCCTTCACCAGCACACTATGGCGTACTTCCTCATTTGATGGTAGACTAACACAATCTAAACGAGAATTGCATGACCATACATAGATGCATTACTCTAAATAATTAATTTTTTCCGTGAAAAATTGCAAGAGTGATTTAGCTTTAGTACTTATTTAATTGAATTTGAATATTTTTTAATAATTTGATTAATTTTTTTTTTGACTCGTACATCTTTTCGTTTTATTCAAAGAAATCTCAGTAGAAAATAAGGACTTTTTCTTAATTTTTATGTTATCCCTTATCAGTTCGTATCTTTAAATTTAGGTGTAGCACTAAACGTTTTAGTAACAGTTGAAATAAAAATAGTTATACAGTAATCATCAAAGGTCTTTGTTCTTCCATACGTTGTTTAAATTATTTATTATTTTATTACAAATTTAAGATAAACGATAATTAAATTTTATATTCATAACATTTTTTATTACTCGAAATTCTTTTGTAATACATGAAAAAAAAGTTCTTGGCCAAATCAAATATCAGGAATTTCCGCTCAAGCGAATTTCCGTTTCCTCTTATTTTCTATGAGTTCTATGTAAATATTTTAAAATTTCAAACAGAAAAAACCAAACACAACAAAGCAAAATGCAGAAAAAATTACCATATGAAGAACATTGTTTCAAAAACGAAAGTTGGAAAAAAAACCATAACAGTGCACTGCACAAACAATGGTGGACTATTAATTAAATTTATTTCAACATCTCTCTACTAACATGTAGTACTGCGACCAATATAACAGTTTATTCTCAATAGAGTAAATTTGTTGCATTACGCGTATTTTCCATTTCAATATAAAAAACTATTCTTTTAATTATTTTTTCATATGAATTTTTAATTGCAAAATTGTAGTTGGTTGATAATCATTTAAAATGCTTCTATTAGTTAGATTGGGTTTCTATAAAAAAGTCACTGACCGTAAAAATGAAGAGACTGTAGGGAGAAGGAAGAACAACGACAATAAATAAATTTGTTGCTAATTATTTATATTTGGCCTTTTTTTTAATGACTATGCGCCAAAGAAATGCTGCAATATAGTTTACGAAAATTAGAAAAGCCACTAATTACACACCCAAGAAATTCAACTTGTACAAAACATTTAAGTTCAAGGCTGAAGAAATAATATCAGATACGTAGCTGCCTATTAGCATTAGGAAGGGTCAGCATTATATTTTAAGCAGAAAAGGAGCCAGTACCTAAAAAATGAAATAGTAATGGTTTTTACTAAACCATTGATCAGGTAAGTTTGAGTTTGATGAGGCCTACATAACACCTTCCATGGCAATATTTAAACACTACGGAAAGATTCATTTGAAACTTTAACGAGTTTTATTTCGACTCAACATGAATCATACATGTAAAATTTCATATTCCTATTCTTATTGAGAATGTTTAATAAACTTACTTACGTTCACTTTACGCACTGTAAAACAGATTGAATTTTTTGTTACTAACAAAACGTAAGAACTCACATTTCTTGATATTTTCGATTGAACCTTAATCCCATTTGCTAAAGGCTTAATCGAACGATTTTTACAGTACAAATGGTGAATTTCGGAAAATAAATTTATATCGAAAACTGTAATTTTGATGCCAAGCTGTAGTAATTGACGAGACAAATTCAACGTAACATACAAGCTTGAGTTTGATCAGAGAACTGCGTTAGTTTCTGTAATGATTTTAATCCACCAAGAATATTTTAAAACCGTGTTAGAAAAACTTGATTTAGATTACAAACATTTTGTATTCTGGGGAATTTTAAGTAAGCTTTCAAAGAATGCAAACTCTTCGTAATGCTACATCCGTTCAAACTTTGTATTCTAAAGAGAACCTTTACTCAGCGTATCAACCAAGGACTGTTTTGCGGAAATAATAATAATTGTTGATACTTTCTTACAAAACTTGGCTTTTAAATTCCATTTATGGTAAGGTTGAGTTGTGACAAGTTTGAGTGCAATCGTTAAAAATAATTGCCCGCATAATACAAGTTTTATTGTTGTATTGTTGCTTGCAGCTCTATACAAATTATAAGTTGAAATCTTTATTTAACTGTTTTGATTGCTTTCATTTTACAACACATTTTTGCTTTTGGGATTCATTACTTTTACTAAATTTGATTGTCATGTTATACACAAAGAATTGTTCGTTTCGTACAGGAATATATTATAGTGAAGTTGACATAATCCTTATAATAAAGTTGAATGCATCAAAGTGTGTTTATAAACTGAAAGAATTATAGAATAAATAACACACAACAAATACAAATATTTGTTATGTAGACGTTTTATCGATTATATGTACAAAAGGCTCAAAACTAAAATTAAAAATTTTCCGCCCCATTTTGTTTTTCTTTAAAATAAATATATATTATGGGAGGCTACTAGTCGCACACAACTACTAAAATTGTTTAAATAAAAGAGGAAAAGTTCCGCATGTTTAACTGATAAACGGAAAAGTAGTCAGATCGTTTTCCGGCATGGTGTGCTTTTTTGATTTTAATATTTTTGATAATAATTTAAGCACCGCCATTTGCACAACTTAATTATTCCGACTTAGAAAATAGAAACATACTAACAATCTATGTATTACAAACACTCTTGTCAAGCCTCGTCAGAGTCATTAGCAAAAAAAAATAATTTTAATTAGTCAAAATTTGTTTTATAAATTAAATTCGATAAAAATTTCATTAAAGCAAAGTGTAATTTTTTCTTTAATTACCTGAGTGTTCCACGGCGAAAGCGTTTCCTCCGAAAATACAGGTGATGAATTTTTTTTTGTTTTGAGAATTTTCAATGCAATAAAATTATATTATATTAAATTAACTCAATACGCCCCTTTTTTTATATATGATTTTTCTATTTTTCTGCATCCAGCAATTTCGTTAATTTTTAAAAGTGATGCATAACGTCAAATACTACTTTACTAAAACTTTACAACAGCTTTTCTTCTCACTGCCTTTAGATTGATCCATTGAACAACAAATAAATAGGTAATAAGGAAATTATAACAAATCCTATATTATTATTAGATATTATTAACATCTTCATTTAAACAATTAATTATACATTATTACCCTTTTTTTAAATATTTACATATATATTTATTTATTTATTTTAATTATTATATAAATAATTTAAATTTATGTTTCCTTTTCGTCAATTTTTCTCCAAAATTTTTTCTTAATGTCAAAACGTAGCAATGACTATTACTTATTATATTTTTCTTTTCTATTTTTACCAAAATATACCGTAGTTTTTAATGTGCAGTTAAATACCCACCGTACAAATAACCTTCTGTTTTCCTGCGTTAAGAGCTACTTCCTGCTCCACGGCAAATCCACATACCACACTCTTACTAATGAACTCTCGTTTCACATTACATTTCTGCTTGTTTGTGCAACCAAGTCATTCCTCCTCTACCCAGCTTGATATGCTATTTAGTTAAACTACCCAAGTTGATGTACATATTGTAATTGATGAACCGCTCGTAACATGAAAGCTTCACACTTTGAATTGAAAGACCAGAAATATTTTTTTCAAATGTGTAAAAATATTCATTATTTTAAAATAAATTTTAAAGTTTTAGCTTTTTTCAATATTCTTCACTAAAAAGAATAATGATTTTATAAAAAATTAATGTTAAAAAAATATTTTTCTTTTAATACTATTAACACAAGTAATAAGTGGCAAAAATATTTTCTTACATATAATTTTTTTTTCTAATTTTCTATTACAAACAATAATTATTATGAAAATAATTTTACAATTTTTTAATAAATAATCGAAATCAGCCAAATTTTAGAATCTTGTTGTTGTCTAAATAATTCAAATTCTGAATGAATCACTCAAGCCCAGAGAACTTAGATTAAAAATTAATCTTAAAAACCAGCTAATTTCAGAAGGAAGAAAATAATCAGGCCTAGGTATGTATAACGTAACGTTCTCTATTATTCACCTTAACTTACCGCTTACACAGAAGCTTAATGTAGCCCTTTACCAGATGTGGCGTAGGGTATTAAAAACTTAACTAGTATGTATATGAGCCTAATAAAGTGTTTCGGGGAATAAAAGAAAAACAAAGCTCAGGTGATGATGTAATGCTTGAATGTGTGTATTTTTTTTTTTTTTATATGGTTTTATGTACATTTGTATTTATTAAAAAAATATATAAATACATGTATACTTTCTTAAATAAATGCAGCAGTGGAGTTGCACAAACGTCAATTAAATGTTAAAATATTTTATATAACTTGGCCATTATCTGGAAGTGTTTCATATACACGATTCCAAAAACAACTAAACTTGTAAGATTCTAAGCTCGAGCTCGAATTCGACTTCGATATTGAACTTTTATTGAAAAAATTTTTAAAACAGAAAAACGAAAGTCGCTTAGAATTTTTATCTGCCATTCACATTTGACCTCCGTATTTACAAATTGGTTTTTATTCGTGTGTACACCTTTGTCCATCCGTCCGTCATTTAACAAATGTTGACTTAATTTTTGCATGTAATTTGCACATATTTTACAATCTCGTCCCAGTGAATATTCATATGATACACACATCAACATGCAATTTTCAGTCTTAAATTGTTTCAGATTAACCGAATCTTTTTGCAATATTTTGCAAAGAAAGGTACCTCTGACATAAGCATCATATTTACATCTGCACATATTTCTTTGTAACTTGAAGCTAATAATAATAAATAAATAAATAATAAGATTTTCTGTTTTCGAGATGTGATAAAAAAAAATCCATCACCATCCATCAGCCAAATATATTATTGGTTTAAAATAAAATTTGATCTTGTGCCCATTGCACTAAGTTGCAAAAGTAATATGAACATAAAAACAAGATAAAGAAGTTCGGTTAAGACCGCAGCTAAAAATACCCTCCACCTCTTAGAATCCTCTAAAAAAAAAAATTAGTTCCTATTGCCATATTTATGTATATGACTATTTCAAGTACTTACGCAAATAGTGTTTTTATTATTATTTCATTAAATCACGCCCACTTTTAGCACAGTGTTGGATAACGGTACCACTTATATATACCAAATTTCAACTTAATAGGCATAGTATTGTGCGATATATAATTTTTTAAAGATACAATTTTTTCGAGGTATGTTGAGATTTTCATTTATTGTAGGCGTGCCTCTTAACCGATTTTGCCCAATTTCAATACAAAATAGCGAAGTTTAACTAAGAATAAGTGTGCGGAGTTTCAATTTGATATCTCAAAAATTACGACCGTGAGAGTGCCAACAACAGACGGACACACGGACACACGGACGGACATTTCTCAAACGATTTCTCTTTTTATGCCGATTAAGAATATATATGGTTTGTGGGGTCTCCGAGGCTTCCTTCGATGTGTTGTAAGCGGATGATCAAAATGAATATACCCTCTTCCCTAAGGTGGAGGGTATAATATATATATCATAATAACAAATTTAAACAAAAAATCCATCACGTTGTGTTATTTTTCAAAAATTTGTAAAACAAAGATGTACGTACGGTCATAATTAGTATAGTTGCCATTAGAGCCAAGTTTATTAAATTATGGTGTAGTTGTAAATAAATAATTCAGAAATCTCAAAGAGCCATGGAAGCATGTACTACTGTACCTTTATAGTATCATTATCTGATTCGATTAATGCATGCTCGTTTAATTAATTGCTTTAAAGTTTTCCCTTTAATCCACCTTGGCATCTGGTGTTCATTGCGTTCATTGTCCTATCGTAATGGTTGCGAGCTTAAAAGGAAAACACTTATATCATTTTTCTTATACATCTTCGATACATTACTTCAAAAACACATTTCTACGAGCACTATGTTTCACCTTTCTTTCCTCTTCATTTTCATTTGCTTTTACTCTTTGCTTGATTTTGCTCCACTCAGACAATTTTTATGCAATTCCTGTTACCTTTTTTTACGAATACTTATTTCAAGTGAAATGAAAATACGAATTCATTTCACTGGGACGTGTGGGAACCGCACAAAAGTGCTCGTTTTTCTCAGTGTCTGCACTGGAATGTATGGTTTTTTTTACGCATAAACGTGTAAAATAGTTCCTTTCCTCAAATTGTTGTGGTTCTTGGCTTCGTACGTTTTTTCTACTTCTTTTTTTGCACCTTCCACATTTGATGGGGAGTGTACTAAGTTTGTCATTCCCTTTGCAACACCCAGAAGGAGGAGTCACAGACCCTATAAAGTATTTATATTCTTGAAAAACTGAGTCGATCTAAATATGTGTGTTTGCAAGTCCGTCTGTTGTTTGCATTTTTTATATAAAAATAACAAAAATTCATTTATCAAAAATTGAACTGTATGAGGTTGAAATCCAATTTATAATTATCCCTTCCATCGCAGTGTCAAATATTTACAAAAAAACAAACGCAATGTAAATCCCTGATATGTTGGATTTACATTGCGTTTGTTTTACGTAAATACGTAGAACACACAATATTACATTACGGAATCATGCTCTTAGATTTGGTCTTAACCAAATTTACTTTTTTTTACTTGTTATTATTTCATTCCTTTTAAACTACTTTAAGCTGGTTATTTATCGGCATGTACTTTTTTCGATATTACACTTAATTAGCTTCACTTACGTATCACTTATTTTTGGGTTTTTTTTCAAACACTATAGTTTTTAAAAAACTTTTAAATATCAACCTTTTCAATTAAGAAATTCTTTGTCAAGTGTTCCTTGTTATAGATAATAATTTAAATTGAATTGTCTGTCTCATTATTAGGACTCTTTTTTTCGACAAAACTGAGGTGATTCCATTGCTTCGGGAATTAAACATCGTTAAAATTATTATCAACTGCTTTCAATCCATAAATATTTTGCAAGAAATATTGTATCGTTAAAATTTTTTTTAAATCTATATATTTAAGAGGCAAATTAAAATTCTGCTGCTTCTGTAAATATATTTATATCCACACAATATATTGTACAATGAATATTTTACTTTACAACATTTAAGGTATTTGACACAACAATTGCATATGACGTGAATGTAAAAATGTGTAAATAATTTCATTCCATAAATTGTTCGTAATTGCCGCAGTTGTAATAAACTTAAATGTTAATGCACAATATAGGAAGTACAAAAGCTTCAATTGGATTGTCTACCTTCTCTAATTATAAGTAGAAGTTGGGGGCGTGGCGCCAAAATAAAAATGCGGGTACTTGATTACGTCTCTTAATAAAGTGCATAAGATGTGTCGATCATTTCTGCATTAAAAGGGTTTCTTGTGAATTGTGTGTGAAGGTTTCTGATATCCCATGAAGCCAAGCCCATTTCTCGGCACCTCTATGGGGCGGTTTACTTTAACCTCTTATATCTGAATTAAACTTTTTAGCTCAATTTTTGAGGCTGATATAAAGATTTTTATTCATTGTGGGCGTGGAATTTGGCCTATTTTACCCTATTTACATCGCTAGAACTACATGGTATGCATTGAATTTTAGCTAAATATCTAAAAATTTTTTTTACAACCGTGAGCTTTCCAACAACAAACATCCGCTAAATCGATGTTAATCAAGAGATATTGCAAACGAAACTATAAACATGGTGAGCAACCCAATATTAATGTGGATTTAATTAATAAATAAAATTCATAGAAAAAGTCGCCATAAGCCTCGCTTATTAACTTGAGCTTTATTATTATAAAGCATTTAATCTGACCACACGATTACACAATAAATTCATATTAAACCTTTTACAGCATTTTATACTAAACATACGCACAACTTAACTTTATGAATTATGTCAGGGAATAAACTGCCAGCAAGTACAACATAATCGATTCTATTATTGATGGTAAGGGAGGAATATAGAAATGAAACATACAATAAATTAATTAAAGTATATTGCAATTGCAACAATTAAATTGAATAATCAATGCGTTGTTTTCCGTTTTTCAAAGTTTGCCGTATATACGCACCGTGCCCGTATGCGGTAATGTTTATCGATAAAGAAAACCTCAAATTACAAATTAATGTTGTTGTTATTTTATTCATTTTTAACCAAACACACATTCACAATGAAACATTAAAATTATAATACTCAGTCACCACCGTTGGACTGATCAATGTGAACAATGTTTTTGCCCAGACCAGTCCCTTACAACAAATCCAATAAACATTTTAATTTGCACACATACATAACGTTTACTGTATGTGAGAGCTGAAGGCCTGCGGAATGTAGAACCACCAGTGAAGGGACCAATCTGAACAACCAATTTATAAAACAAGTGTAACATCCTTGTTCAGAAAGGAAAATAAAAACATCTTTTTGAAACACCCACACACACTTAACGCTCACTAACCAAACCCATATAAATATTCCGCTTTACAGGCGTTTTCCCTTTTCTTTTGTACCATATTCATTGCTCTACACTTTTTTATAGATATTGCTTTGACTCGTTGCTAGGTGCCTATGTGTGTAGTTCGCGCAGTATAAACTCAGTGCCACACAAGCAACATTTTTAGCATTTTTTGCTACTCAACAAGCAACCAAAACTACGTAAAGTGTACACACTCTGCTGATTGAAATTTTCGTATGCACGTGAATGTGATTTATATTAGAATTTCATTAATAATATTGAGAATGCAGAGTGTACTCATACCTTAACATCCCTAGTTTGTCTATAGCGGCAGAACATACGCGTATAATTTTTGTGTAGATAATGTCATTAATTGACAGACTGTTGGGGTAACATTGTTTGTCAACAAGTTGTGCAATTGTAAATTGAAAAGACTGCAATCAAAAAAGAGACATTTATTTATAAATTATGGGCGTGGCATTTATGTAGTTGCGCATTTTATTAACGTACTAATGGCCATATCCTTTGGCCACAAAAATTTAAATTCCGTAAATATTTGTATTATTATCCCATCCATTGATGTGCTCCTATAATTTACATCTGTCCGTCTGCCTATCATGTAAATTTTTATGCAATCTACAGGATGCATTTGTGAGATATTTAACTAAAGTATTCAACATATTCAATTCAACTTTTTTCATTTTAAAATGAATTTTGCATTGAAATTTTTTCATCAAAATAAAATGTTTTATTTTTCAATTTAAACGTTTTCATTTGGAATCTTCTCCTTTACAAAAGTTGTGTAGTGTGTTTCTTGTAACGTCGCTATTGTATAAAGTAGACCTACGCTACGTAGGAATTCTACGCAATACATACCTTTTCATCTCTCCGCTTTCATTTCATTTTCCCCGTATTTTTATTTTGTTCTTGATAACAACAAAATAATTTTTCAACGATTTCTCCTCTAATTTGCACAATATACCCACATGCTCAACTCTGACGAAATAAAAAATACGCAATTTTACATTGTACATTTGCCTTTGCATTGTACACACACATATATATATATACATAACAAACATATGTATTGTAGACGTAATGATTTGGTGCAAGCAATCGACCCACAAACCCCGTTTCAAACATTTTGCGCATATTTAATGCAAAATCAAGAACAACTACATCGACGGCGGCAACATCGGCAACATCAACCAACTAGTTCAAAACAAAAACAACAATGTACAGTACTTGCTATTGAATAGTCGATTTTATTTTAATTTTTTCTTGCTTATGTTCCTCGTTGGTGTATAAGTTGTGCTTCCATTAGAGTTTGTTTGCGTAGTGTTTTGCTAATGACGGGTAATATTAAATCAAAGTGCTGCCAATGTACTCAACCGTTATGGGGGAAATTTGTATGAAAATAGATAATAACTGGTACGTGAATAAATTGAAAAATAATAAGAGGCAGTAAGAGTTTATATAAAGTGAACTCAAACAGGTTTAATTCCACATGTTACGTTTGTATATACTTTGTAAGTTGTGTATTTGGAACCAATCGTTCGGAGGATTCATTAATATATTTTAATGAAATAATTTAATATGAACAATGCATACATTTACGTGCACGTTTGCTTTTGTCCAAATTTTAAAAATTCGCATTAGTCCTGAACCACTCTGATTGTCCTAAAATTTGACAAAAGTTGCTGAGTTGCTCTTACTTGGCACTTAAAATGGGATAAATTGGTCTATCGGATCTTACAATTTCACAATGCACACTACAGAGTTTTAAGAGTAAACCATAAATGATTCTCCTTTCTTGTCCGGAAAAAAGTTGTGAAAATGGATGAGGTCGGTTAAGGGTTGTACACTTAAATTCCATTTTACCTGCGTTGTTCATAAACCTGTGTAAATCTGTTTCTAAGAGTTTTGTACATTGGGACGTGGTTTAGGATACAGCACTTTCCCCAAAATGGGCGTGTCCAATGCACCAATTTGTTTTAGAGAGCACGTTTTCGCATATAAAAATTATGAAAATCTATAAAATTAACTCAAATGGGCGTGTTTGGCCACGACGTATTTAATGCAAAGTATATGAGTGAAAAATGGAAACTTTTTTAGGATGATTGTATAAAAAATTAAAAGTTAAAATGTTGCCACACCCAAAAACTAATTAGATGTGCATGTTTATTTAAACAAATTTTAACAATTTTCATACCTTTCAGGGGGTTTGTATACTAAGTTTGCAACACCCATCAGAAGAAGATTTCAGAGACCCCACAAAGTATATATATTTCTGATCAGTATCAAAAACTGAATCGATTTAGACATTAATGTGCATGCGTCCGTCTGTTGTTATCATTCTAACGGGCGTAAATTGTGAGATATTGAGGTGAAAGTTTATTCAGACGCTTTCGGCAGTTTCGCTATTTAAAATGGGCAAATTCAGTCAAGAGCCGCGCCCATAATTAATTTAAGTTTATATATCTGCCACAAAAGTTGAGCCATCAAGTTGAAGTTCACTTATTTATAGTTATCCCCTCCGTCGATGTTTTCTCCTTTTTCGAAGATATAATACCGTGGTGCTCTATTTAGCAAATTATGATAGTGTGCATCCGGGATTTGGCGTTCGCTTAATATTTTTACCCCCTTACCTGTTATTGTAAAGGAAGTTACAGAATAAGTTCACCTTTATATAAGTTATGAACGTAAGTAAACTCCGTCATTGTCATTCATTCATCGCCCAGTGCTCTTAGCTTTGTGGATTAAAACTGTGCACAACTTGAATTCTCTGTTCGAATATGAAACACGATACCAAGTGAATACTGGTTCTTGGTCTCTTTTTTCGTATCTCCATCTCTACCTATTGTAAGTGCGCACAGCATCACCACAACCACCACACCCACACATGTGTATGTGGAAAGAAGCAAACAGCATGTTGGAAGACATGGTATATATGCAATAATGAGGCCAGTCAATGTGCTTTAACTTATACAACGGAGGCAAATGCGAATATCGAAATGGCCGAAACCGCACTTCCGCTACACTACAGGGCTAGCAGAACACTTAACCAAAAGTGACGTATATTTATACGTGCACTTGAATATGCTTCCATCTGGCCATTACATTTGAGCATAACTTACATACAACATACGAGTATTTCACCCTATCTGTGATCTAAGTGCAATTCTACTAAATTTCAGTTGTCTGTCTTGTAATGTTATGAGCCTTTGAGTGCTGCTTTTATATTTTTAAGTACTCATGCTTGGATTCATATCAGTGGAAAAATAGTATAATTGGTGGAGTAGTATATTATTTATATTTTATTAAATACGCGGGCGAAATTTAGAATTTGGTTTTGATAAAATATTTATTTTAATAGAATAGGAATTAATGGATTTGGGTAGAATTCCGCACGAATTTGTAGGCGTATACATATTGAGAAGAGTAGGTGAAATTATTTAAACTTCAACTTTTTATAATTGAAATAAATAGTGGGCGTGGCACTTGAACGATTATGCCCAATTTTGATATACAAATTCTAGTAATTATGTATTTTGTTGTAATTCAAATTTCGATTTTCGATTTTGCATGCGGCCCCGTCCACATTTAGCGCATCGACGGATGGCCTCATTGTGAGTACGAATTCCGAATTTCAGTTTTCTAACTTTATTGAAGGTTTTGAAAGATTGAAATTGAAGAAGTCCATAAAAATAGACATAAAGTGTGTGATTCCGTTCGTCGTTCTTGCACCTCTTGTGCAGGGACACCTCTTGTGCACAAAGACAGACAGGCAGACAATTATCCTTAAATCGAGAAGTAGGCATTCGCGAATTTTTTTCATTTTCTATGTTGAATCTGTGTTGATGTGAATGATTCCACATCCCAGGTTATATAACGAAAATAGGCGAAAAGAGTAATCTATATATGTATGTGTGTGCAGCATTTGAATGGAAAGCTTCTACATATTGTATTTTTCCATCATCACATTGTACATTGACCTACATTCGCACTCGTTTATTTTATCGAACTTTTGTGTACGTACATATAAATTGTGGTTAAATTGCCCTTAATTTCGACTTGATTTTGTGTTTTTCCATTTGTATTGTGGTTGTTGTTGTTATTGTTTTGGAGAATATAAAATGTTAGATTGTTTTGATAGTAACAATATAAATGCTCAAACATTTTATTTTAATTTACTTGTACACGACTGGAAACGCTTTTATTAACGAGAATTTTGTTTCTTTTTTATTCATTTTTGAATCAGAGTTATTTATTGCAAAAGAACCTGAACGGTATTATAAAATTGCAGCCTTCTATTATTTTAACGTATCTAGCGTGTTTAAATCTTATTTCTTACACAGAAATCTAGAACAAGGTATGGGAAGGCTAAGGGCCAATGCTAAGTTGAATTAATATTTTATTTGTAGTTTGACATAAAAATCAATTTGGCGCAATTTGGGGAGGAATGGTTAAGACCACACGTTTCCACATATTGGCATGAATCGTGCGGCGCAGACATGATAGATTGGCTTACAAAGGATCATATCTACCAAGTCTCATATATCACTCGATACACATTTACATACAATACAACATTTTATATATAAACGTACTTGTGTAAGAGTGTGTATGATATGTAGGCAATAATTTATATTATTCTGCAAAATATAACTGCAATACATAAAACACTGCTTTGTCAACGCTGCACCACATCACATCACACCATACATACCTCCCCGTGCACTCTGTATGCAAACAATATGTAAATTGGATATTTCGCATGACTATGTGTTGTGTTTATTTGCGGTTGGTGTGCATGTAAATGTCGAAAAAAATATAAAAAAATACAAAAAACCATGGCTCGCGCCAGCTTATAAAAATTGTACAAATATATGGACAGCCAAGACAACAACAACAACAATAGCAGCACATATGTGTAAAGAATATCATTTAATGAAATATCATCATAATTTTCCCAAATGTATTATAAATCAAATCACAAAACGAATTCAAGGAAGTCATTTACACAATATTTTTTGAAATGTCGTGAGATGTCATTTATGTGTTTGCATACCGTAGAGCAGGGAGCATTATCCCTTTATATTTATATACACGTCAGATGCATAAATTCTAAAGAGGAAAACTTTAACAATAAAAAAAAAAATGTCGTTACTGTTGCAAAACCGAAAAGGATGTACAACTGATTTCCATAGGTTGGTCAAATGTAAATATGCAAAATAGCTCATACGTTCCACAAGCATTGGGCACCTCCGCTTACATGACTGTACAACAATTTATCAGAATTTATTTGAAATATATTCAACGGATAAATTTATTGCATTATGTTGTAACTGCTTATGCTGCTTATGCTGCTTATGCTGCTTATGCTGCTTTACATAAATACAAAGCTGCTCATTTACATTCGTTCTTTTGCCTCCACTGGTAATCCTTCTTGTACAAATTGCTTAATTCCCATTTACGGAGTCGTTATTAATGCGTCTTTAGTATAAAATCATTTATTAAACAGAGGAATGCAACTTCTGGAGTATGGACGTACGCGGCGTGACTTTAGTATTTTCACAAAGAAACCATTAGCATCATAATCATTAAAATCGGAATTAAAGTGTTTGTCTAGAGGCACTCTCACACTTCTACATATTCTAAATATTGACTTTTATTTGGTGCGAATTTCTGTTTTATGTATATGCAGAAATATATTTTCTGTTGACATTTATGACCGAACTGTTACTTGAATGTGGAAAATAAACATTTCCGTAACTTTCAGGATGAGTGGGTTTCAAACGCCTCGCTTTATTATTAAATTGAACTAAACTTGATGGAAATTTTCAGACGTACGTGGTGTAGAACTTGATTTAAACTTAGACACACTATACGGAGAGTGCTTGCTTATATGATATACCCTCAGTTTGTAAATATGAAGGGTTTGAAAATTTGTCGTAAGCTGAATGTAATTATTTTCTTTTTAATTTCATTTAATTAAATAGAGAAAAAAATTCTAACGGTAGTTCAAAGGTGGCTTTTTTCCATTTTTTTTGAACAAATCTAACGGTAGTTCAAAGGTGACTTTTTTCCATTTTTTTTTTTTTGAACAATTCAACACCGTTAATTTTCCCAGAAAGGGAATTCGTTTTTTGGCACTAGAACCTTTAAAATTTCTTGAACAAATAAAAATGTTTGTTTGTTTGTATCTCATCAAAGTAAATTGAAATCTTGCTTCCAATGTAAACATTTGGTTCAATCGTCATCACAAGTTTAAACGTGCTTTCTACCCTTTACATGCACACGTGCTTACCTTCCTTTCTTCGAAACCCATAAAAAATAATTGCTGCAGCAACAATAACTCACAATGCCGTGCTCATATGAACATGTGTGGTCAAGTTCTTTTATGATGTTTTTCTGCACTTACTCTTGTCGTTTTTGTTTTGGCGTGTTTTTCTTCGTGTCCTGATATGTTCGGTGTAGATATACAACATATGTCCCTTGATTTAATATTTCGTTTGTTGTGTTTGATAACGCCCTTGATCTCCTTTGAAGTATTTTTCTTTTTCTGCAATACTTTACTTAATATTGTGAGTGTTTTTTTATTACATTATGCTTAAGGCAGTGTTCCTCATGTGGTGGGCCGCAGAGTCCTTGAAGAGCACCCTTGTGTAAACTAAATGTACGCGACAATATAACTTTGGAAAGCTTGTGATATGTTAACAAACACGCCCATTTTACAAAAAACCACACTCAACGTAAAACTCGATTTATAAGCTGATACGTAACACAAACATTTTTAGAGGACGTGATTATATACCAGTCACGCCCACCAGTGTAGATGTGGAGGGTATTTATTATTTGGCCTACGCCAACTTAAGTTTTCTTACTTGTTAAATTTTTGCTGCTCTGAGGGCGGTCGTTAACCGATTTCGTCCAATTTCAATTGGATTGGATTAAATCCACATTCTTGATTAGGATCAAAATCTCAGTCGGTCTAGCAGTGTGCGTGTGTTCGTGTTTGCGACCATGAGTTGACATTTGGTGCAAACATTTTAAGCCAATGTCGCTGTCACGCCCATGAATTACAAAAATCCATCTATAAGACACAAAATTGAAGCTTTATATTAAACACATAAGTATTTATAATCATTAGTCCCTACGGGGGATGTGTCTACTATCCTAGCCATTAGCCCAAAATGAACGCGGTTGGATAACGCTTATGCCCACAATTTACGAAATTGCCTCAGAATCCGATTGATCGATTTAAGATTTTTCCCAAGATATATTTCGCTTTTTATTTGTCAATATTATTATTATTATCATTTGTTGGCGCTTGCGTTGTTATACTCAAAGCAATTTCTAGCATAATAAACAAAATTATCTAACACGCATTGGTGTTATGTTGGTTATAACAGCAGCAGCTGCCACGGCATGTACATATGTTTACTTACAATATTACAAAGGAATTGTGTCAATTAGTTTTGAAGTGCCTCAAAATTGTTACGTACAAGTACATACACAAGTAAAAGTGCTTTAACATTAAAATTGAGCGATAGTAACGCAAACGACTATTTTTAGTTGCATAATCAATAATTGTTAATATTGCAATCACGTATAATTAGCACTTCCGTCATGTGCATATTTTAAAAAATTAAATTATCTTAAAGACCTACGCGGGCTCTTTAAAGCTTTGTATTGCATGATGTGTTTGAGAGTTATTCAGTTGAATTTGTTTCATACTCCATATGGTAATATTGTATATGTGTATGTTTGTGTGTATTTGCAACAATCAACTTTTATTGTACAAGTGGGTAAAAGTCAGTCGATTTATTACATATCACTGATTTTTATGGTAATTCTTCTCTTTTGTGAGACGCCATGTACATACAAGGAAATTGAAGTCAATGCGCAAATAAAGACCGAAAAGAAAAAAGAAGAAGTCGAGCAAGAAAACTTCAAGGAAATGTATCTCTTTCCATTAAATGGTATTCCATACGATACACAAAACAGAACTGAAACATTTCTTTTCAGATTTCACTTAAAAAACGTAATGAATACATATTTACTTAAGTGTACAATATATTCTCGTAAGAAGTTATTGGATGAGACGTCATTGTCGGGTTTCTTCTGCGTGCAAGTCAATTTATTTGTAAATCTAAGGATATTCCATAAAATGTTTTAATGCAATGCATTGCATTTTGAATGTATATACTTCACTATGTTTTTTGTTTGTTTTGAAGGTAAGTAAATAATATGAAAATCTTTGTTCACATCACAATTGGCATAGATCGAATATACTTAGAAACAAGTAAAATGAGGAGGAGGTAATAAGGAAATGTGATTATCTGCTTATTGGAAGGCGTTGTAAAAATGTTTGGTGCCTGCAATGGAAAGTTATTCCCCCTTCCCGTCAGTTTTACTTCTGCAACAGCTTTTCTTAATGCTTCAGTGGAAAAAAACATGTTTAGAATGTACTGTTAGGGTCACATATTTTATTAATATTTTTCAAAAATTCAAAACCAAAACTAAGTAGTTTTAAATGTTTACTTAATAATTAATAATTTATTTTGACATGCCTTTGAAACATGAGCTTTATTGCAGGAACGAATAAACCATGATACTGACGTTGTAAAGCCCTGTCAAACTGGGCCAATTTCAAATGCAGGGTTTTGTTTTTTTTCATCATAAAAAACAATGGCCTGAGAAACATATTCAAATGCATGAAGAAGTTTTTCATTTTGTTTTTCTCGGTAACCCACTAAAACGAGGCAAATATCAACTTGTCTGATGGCATGACAGTGAAATTAAATTTTAACCCTTTTTGTTTTATCCACCATCATAATAAAATACTAAATTTGTCCTTCCAACAAACAGGCCTGAGTAGAAAGCATAAAGTATAAGCATTAATATAATTTCATTTTATTTTAAATAATTTACAAATATTCGCAGGATTTCATTGCATTCTGTTCCACACCTGTTCCTCGGAGAAAGTACATATCCTGAACAATGTGGAGAATGCACGTGCACATAACATTATTTATGAAAATTTTAATAAAATTTGCTAGAAACCTATGTGTTTATGGCACAAATTTTCGGAAAAAAAGTATTGAAATATTCGACATAATAGAAAGGTGCGCACACAACCGCACATACCATCAATTCATAAAAGTAAATGTTGAGAAGATAAAACTTGAAAAATTTATAATCATCTTGGTCGGCTGGCAGATAAACCGAAATCACGCGCACACTTGACACAAAGCCAAGCATATTTCTGCTTCTTATAAGCGGGCAACTGTTTTGGCACACATGGGATGTATGGGTACGAGGTGGTGGCAGGACTCTGAGTACGTTCATGTCATAAATTTTTGTATTATTTACTTTAGCTACGACTTTTACTTTATGGTAGACACATGAGTTGTACGCACATGCCATGTAACCAAAACAAGGGAGTGCAGCTGCCAGTAGGGTAGTAGGTAAATAGTTTACCACAAAAATACTTTTTCAACAAAACTTTTACTTGTCATAATGAAAATATTTTTCAACCTTCGCTTGCTTATTTGCTTTCCTTCCCCTTACTTCACTTACTGGAATATTTTTTTTTATTTTTTGGCCCGAATACTTAACTATGGTAATCTCTCATTTATATGAACATATAATTTAAATAGTTTTGCGTATATTTTGTGCCCTTTTTAAATCCTTCACATAAAACGGGGGTATGCTAAGTTTGTCGTTTGCAATGCCACAGAACCTACACATTATATACTTATCCTTGATCAGCATCACAATTTAAATCCATTCAGTCATGTTCGGGCCTGGGTCTGGGTCCTGCAGCCACCCTTACGGTGGTGAATTTTGATATAAATTTTGATATTTATAGATTAAACACGCACCTTCCTATTTAAATAAAATAAAATGGGTTAAAAGCCACGCCCACAATGAACTAATTATCTATTCCGCACGAAAATTTAATTAGGACGTTGAATTGTTGTCCATCCAAAAGTGGACGGATTCACATATAAGACACGCCCACAATCTTTTTACAAAAAAAAAAAGCTTTTTCCTTTTGGAAAATTGAACTTGAAACATAATACACAAAGTGTAAAAAGAGTGGCGTAAGGTAAATTTTTATGTAAATGTGGGGAGATTTGGTTTAAGCCGAATTGTTTACTTTTTCTTACTTTTACCCTCAGAGGTTATATCAGACGTTCTTCTCTTGTTAAAACGCTCTTTGTAAGAATGATTAAGATGCAATTTTTTACGGTTTTTTTACTTACGAAATCATAAGGCGAACAGGTAATAAAATAACCCTATGTCCCTGTCCACACCTTTACCTAATTGCATACTAATAAGTCGTGCAGTCGAGGAATTTTATGGCTCATTTTTAGCTAATTATGGTGAAACATTACTGACCAAATTAAAATTTATATAGGTCATGGCCTGGCTGCAAGAGAGAACACAACCCGCTTCGATATTTAGCACGTCTTCGCCATGTTTATGCCGCCACTTTCTACACGGCATTGTTTGTGTTGTTCGAGAGTTCGATATGACTCAACCATCCTATACTCGAAAAGGTTCAGGTTTAAAGTGTACGGACTGGATCCTTGCAAATTTTCTAACAAATAATGAGCAAGGCAGCAGCAACAACAAGGTTTACACAGGAAAAAAAAAACGAAATGAACATCAAGCATGGAGTGAGTGGTAGAGGAAGGACATGTACTTTGTGCATATTTTGTGCCAAGTAGTTAAAAGTTGCAAGAAAATTGTTACACAGGAACGCACACACATATATATACATCTGTCTAACAAATATATTTTTGTAGAAAATGTGCGACTGCTGAAATTTTAATTTTGAAATTTTCTTCTCTGACAAGTTGTGGCTGGTGGCAGAACAAACAAACAACGTTTTGTACTAATTTGTCGAAATACTTATTTTAACCCATGTTTGTGAAATTTCTCTTCAAATATCATGGCAAGAAATATATTAATAATTTATAATGACAATAATTCACAATAATAATAAAAGACTTATTTGAAAAATGAAAAATGCACACTCGTAATATATTCATCAGTTAATAATAAAGTTTCTTATGGTTATTGGTATAATAAAACGTAATGCCTTCAATAGCAGCCACCACAGATTTGCAATAATAAATTATGTGTACGTGTTATGATAGCAGTTATGAGGGGGAAATAAAGTAATACATTACCGTTAAGTAAAATATATTGTCATAGGAAAGTTGTTAAAATTTATTCACAAATAAACTCAAAACCTCTTTGACCCAAATATTTCACTTAAATTGAAAATTATTGGCATTTACTTTGAACCAAAACCAAATAAATCCGCAAAGGGTATTTTCTTAGATTCAAGCACAAATCATCGCATGAAGTGTATGTGATATTAGTACAGCATACAATTACGTTCTAAAGACACATAAATCATCATTAGAGGATCTTAATTTCCATATAAATATAACTTTTAAAATATATTCTCTAGAATCAATGCATATTTTTTTTAAGGATCTGTATACTATCTCTCCTTCTCTGTCTACCTAAAGCGTGATAATCTACTAATATTATCTATTGCTTTTGTGTAGATTTTTGCAAAAACCGAAACGTGCTTAAAATGCTAAAAACCACAAACAACAAAAATAGTATTAATCCGTATTATATATTTTGTGTTTGCAAAGTGCAATGTCATTTATTGGCAGCCAATTAAAAGTTTTCCAAGATTGTCATTCTCGTGACTACCTGTTCTGCTCAGTAATTGTTGTTGACCTTTACCTTAACGACATTACTGAACAATGTTTCCTTTCATTGGCATAGAATCAATTAAGAAAAGATTAAATTGCCAACTTCACGTTAATTCAAGAGCGTAGCATACCTTTAATGATGAAGGTGATTGTGCGGCTTGTGGCAAGTCTTTATATTTTATAACTACTTAGTATACCAAGTAAAAATATTGCATATGGCTTAGGCTGAATCTTGGATGTGCAATATATGGGAGTGGCAGGTGGACAAACGTGCATTAAATTGAAACTTTGTAGTTTTTTTGTGCTTATGAGGATATTTTGTCAATCATGGACGTGACTGCTAATCGATTTACCCATTTTAAACATGAAACTACCAACGTAAATTAAACTTATTACCATCGTGAGTGTCTCAGTAACTGAAGTACCCATTTTCTGACGATGACGTTTATGCTACCTATCAGAAGGGGGGATTAAGCTTCTATAGGAAATATAGAATTCTTGATTAGCATCGAGTGTATCTGCTGCTGAAAAATCCATTCAGTTAACAATTTTTGAGACACATTATGAAATTCATTCACAGCTTATATGTATTTATAATTAGCCCGTCCGTCTAAGCGTCAAAAATGAGCAAGGTCTGATAACATACTTGCTCAGCATTTTTAGAGAACTTTACTTCGCACACATTTCGACTTTAGATTGATACTTAATAGGTTCTCTGTTAGGCGCCATAATCAGTATCAGCCGCTCCTATAGTTTGCTTATGAATGAGGAAGTGCATTTAATATGTGATCTCGTTGGAACTACGTATCAAGTCCACGCCAAGTATTCAATTGAGGCGTCAATCATGTGACTTTTTTTCCATGGCGACGATAACAAGGACGAAACATAATGTCTTAATGACATATGTGCGATGTCGTTAATAGTTTTGCCGAAAAAGTTAATTGAATCATAATTGGAAGCAAAGCCGGATTCTTGTGCAGAAATGTGGCCAGAGTTGTTCTTGGTAAACCACGTTTTATGGTGTCGAATCAAAGTTGATGGATTATTTGGAACTCTATCTAAGATCAGCAGGTATATTCTCAGCCGACGTTGCAGTACGTTGTGGTCCACGCTTGGGCTCATCAATTTCAGACCTTCAGATTATGGCATAATTTGAAATTTTTGTACGAACGTCCATTAATGAACAAATACAGACTTTGTTATCAAAAGCTTTTTAATTTAAAGGCAATCAGTTTTTTGTATTTTTCATGAAGCCTTCATTAAAATAACGTTTAATATTTCTATTTTCTTTGTTTCCAGAATTAACAATTTTTATGAAATTTCCAATAAATTCTGTCACTCATTTAATAAATAATTAACATTTTTTAACCCAACAACGACAAAAAAAGTATTCCCAAGGCTGGGTCCGTACAATTTAAGCAACATTAACGGAGTGCATTAGCAATAACTTTTTTCACAATTTTTTTGCAACGCAGGCAGCAATTTTCACTTCGCATATGTTTCTTTTTTTGATTTAAGCGTTTTTTTTTTTTCGTTCATTCTTTCGCGTTGCAAATTCTATCACATCAAAGAGTTTTTTGCAGCGAAAATAAAAAAAAAATTCAGTAAATTATAGTTTATTAGTTGTTGGAGAGATTTATGTTGAACATGTGAACACAAAAGAAGGAATCTATGAAAAAATGCCTCAACAAAACGAAACGCATGTCAGAATATAAATGATTGTTAGCAAACGTAGTCAAGCTGGCAGGAGAGTAAAAAAAGCATTTTATTCTGCATTCAAATGTCCGACGAAGTGCAAGCACCGTCGTTGGGCTTTAAAGGTTGAATGCTTGTGTTTGATGGGCAGTAATTTACGTACAACAACCATAAAATTAATCATAAAAAATAAATAATAAATATTATGCAAGCAGTAGCCGCACTCGTACTGCAGCAAATTAACGAGTTTATCATAATTGTATTTTATAAAAATTTTTAACGCACAAGATATGATCAAACTCGTCCTGAGGAAGTTTTCTTCTCTAGTGTTTTAAACACTTTTGAAAAGAGTGGTTGAATCATTTTTAGTTAGCTTCGTTTGTATACAAAAATGGAATGAAGGCGTTTACAACAATATTGCTGCCTTCATCAGTCAATTTAGAGCAAACACACGTACACACGTACAAACGATTATTTTATATTCATTAGTACCGTACATGATAAATGTTTAGTTTATGGTAATCTCTCTGGATAAAATGCAATTGTTTTTTAATGATGAAAGCTATCTGGATGCATTTAATATTCCAGCTGGACCCACACACTACAAGCAGAATACCAAAATGATAATAAACGAGAGAATGGAAGAAAAATTGTAATAATTTGTCTGAGATTTTGCATTTTAATCGTACTCGAGGCACACTTGAATTCTGTGTACGTGTGTATGTGTATGTTGATTTGTTAAAAATTTAAATTTGCTTGTATTCGAGCAACCTTTTTTTTTTTTAAACAAGTTAAATGTTACTCGACGTCTGCATTTGTAAGTCACTTTGTGAAGTGTCGTTTTGGGTGAGTGGTTTCGAAAAATCAAATTCCAATTCGGTATTCGTTAAATGGAGTTTCTCTTGTTTCTTTGGACCGATACAGGACCTTTTACTAAATGGCATCGATATATCAAAAAAAAATGCGCACAAATTTACATGGACAGACAGACAAACATGGTCCAATAGTGTCAGAAATTGATTCTGAATCGATCTATATAATTGGAGGTGGGCGTGGCATTTTTCATTTTGGAGTAACAAACATCCACACGGACCTAATATGCCCTTCGCTACAAGTGGTGCCGAGTATAAGCCTTAGTAAACACAATGTTATGTAAATTACAAAAATGATTTTCTTAGATGTCTCTTCTCACTGCTTTCAGTACATATCATACAATTTTAATAGAGCCCTTTGGAATAGTTTGGCTTTATTACCATATAACGTGCATAAACGGACATGTACAAAATGCTTAAATGTTTACTCTTCTTGAAGTTTTCTTATATATGTTAGATGCACTCTTACACACATGTACACACATGTGTGTACATAGGCCGTTGATGTATGCCTGTACGGCTGCAATATTATTTCAGTTCCAACATCACACGAATTATGATTTTACTTAACAATACAAATACATTCATTATTTAGCTTATGGGTCCTAAATGTTAACTAAATATGCGGCGCTACTGCATGGCATTGTGTCTGAATAAAGCACATTATCATGTATACGTAACAAAAGACTGCACAAGCCTTACCCACCAGGCACGTGGCTGGGTAATGTTTGTGCAGTCGAAAAATTCTAAACATAGTTGCATGTTTAAATACAAGTACGATTAATAGTGCCAAGTTTTTCCATTTTTCAAAATAATGATTACAGATAGGACATGTTTAGCTTTAGTTTTAGAACGGAGTCCTTCTTTCACTACCGTTAAGTTGCCTTCGGTTTTATTTATACTCGTAAATAATTTGCAAGGAATACGCAAAATGTTATTCTTTCATTGATTTAGATTCATTGGATTGTGTAAATTTTTAAGTGAAAAGTTCATGTTATAATTACAACCACATACGCAAGAGAAAGCTTGAGGAAATTATTATTTTTTTTTTAGACATTTCGATGAAATTTGGTACAAGTGGAAAATCTGTTAAACATGATCGAATTAGACCATTTTTGAACTCCCCGCTATATAACGTTAAGTTGTAAAGATCACTTTAAGATGAAAATTTGCAATTTCTAATCTCTTTTGTTAAAGATTAGTTAAGTAATTGACAGTATCAAGTTGAAACTCCTTCGCACAATTTTAGAAACGCTTTCCAAATAAAGTTTATTTCAAATTGGTGCGTATGTCTTTTAGAACCTCTACCCTCCACAAGTTGATTTATATGACAATGGCTCTCGCTTATTGATACAATTAAGTTATGGTATAAAATTTGGAAGTAAATGACCCAATATTTGACATAAGCCCAATTTTTGCTATGTTTTTAACATCTAATAAGACTTAATGAAAAATCTATTAATAAAATCTTTCCAACTTATTTCTCCTTTTTTACAGATTAAACATTAATTGATCATCTTTAAAGGCAAAAACAACATTAAATGACTTGTTAGAAAGTGATTGTATGTGTATGTATAATTAATTGCAAGTGCCAGCCAAAATGGATTGGACTCGATGGCAAATAACATTACTATGGATTTCCCATAAGCATGGGATTGGCATCACGTGGCTGCCAATTTAATTCGTGACGTATTATTATATAAAAAATAAATAAAAGCGCGCCATCCATTCACATTCAATTCATCCATTGAATTCAATTATTTCAAAGTTCATCATTGCAAATGTATTTGAATAATACTCTCTCTATATATTCTTATCACCATAAAAATACTCAATAATTAATCAAAGTAGTAATAGGTGAACGGAGAAGTAAATAGTCTAAGCACTCACTCACACATTGAACAAATTCCCACACCTTTCAACGACTTCTCTACTTTAACAATATTAACCAACTATTAACCAATAGCAAAATCAAAAACCATAAAAATTTAACCAAACCGAACAGTTGCACTTTTCATAAATTATCAAAGAAAGAAAGAAAGAAAGAAGAAGAATGCATTTGTGTATAAATAAACATAACATAGTGCACATTAACTATTAGTAAACAATCTCTCCTTGCACCCAAAAGAACGCTTTGACTCCACCAGCAGCTCTCGTCAACTGGTATTTATCTGTCGCTATCAAGTTGTAAATGACATTTTTTGTGGCCAAAATGATTTTGAGAATACATTAAATTAGTCTGAAGCGCCTTGATTTTTGAGAGAGTGTGAGAAAGTAGGTGGGAAGACGACGCCAGGTGCGAAATGAGATAGTAAACCAAGATCCTAAAGAAAGGAACAGCAAGCATTTTAAAAATATACTCTTATCATAATCATCGACACGCACAACTGAGTGATTAAACGACAGCCAGCGGTGAAGAGGAGCTGGAAGTGGAACTATAACGGTGTGACCTTTTACAAACAAACAACAACAAAAACAACAACATTTAAGTCAATGTCAAAGCAAAGCAGAACATATTCCATATATCCAATAAATAATTAGAAGCAAACGTAGCAAGGAAGGGACGACAGGAAAATTGAGTGAATGAAAGAAAAGGTTTCCCCTGAATTTATCAAATAGCAACACCAACAACTACAACAACAAGCAACAAACAACCACATCAATTACTAAAGGAAACAGTAGAGACTCATTAATAAAACTCACCCGTATAATCATCCTATAGTTACTAGAGTGGAAAGCACTTGACAAGTAGGTGTCTATCTATACCCATTCAGAAATCTATTTTAAAACTCTTGTAAATATAACATCTTGACAGCTATATACACACAACAGCGCACACAAGTCTATTTGAGATTATGAAACACTTAGAACACTCCTACACTGGTTCGATTTCTGATTGATACATAAATGCGTAAACTACTACAATAAACACATATTTATATATATGGCATGACAAGACATTAAATTTTTACCTTATTTATGACTCTTAAAGATCAATTCTAGGATTCTAAAATCGATCAAGCTCAACCAGTCCAAACGCTGCGCTTATTAGTTTTAATCGTAACAAATTTATGGTACAATTTGTTGAATATTCTTACTTAAGGTACTTAAGCCTCGAGTTGAAAAAGCGTTTTAAGGAGAGAAGCTCTAAAAATGGTCCGGCCCGTTCCTAAAATGTTCCCATCGGGTAACATGAATTTTTGTTTCACATTTAAAGCTGAGTTACTGAGAAACTATGAAAAGAAGGTCCAGAGACCAATAAAATTTTTCTGCGCTCTACAAATGTTACGCAGACTACTGGTTAAGAAACAATGATGTCGAACATTAAACCATTTATAGTGAGCTTTAGAGGCTTTTTCTTCATCAGCAAAGAAGTCGCGATTCTCTGTCCATTTGTCCATTTACCACGCGTAATGGTCTTTACAACAAAAACATATAAAAATATGTATTAAAAAAAAAAAAAATTGAATGCCGGTCATTCACTTATTTATTGTATTTAAACTTGTAAATATTTTCTTAACCAACCTTACGCGTTAGTATACTCCACGTACATACGTTGCATTCCATGTGGCAGTACATGGTAAGTGTATGTGACCTTATAATTAACTATTGTATTAGATGACATACCATAAATTGCCGAGTCCACCAAGTGGCTATTAAGGGCAATAACGGTTACGTACACAGTGAATAAGCGACAGGGGAATAGCGTGATGTTAATGTTTTGTTAAGCAAAACGTTGATATGAATCTTCATAATTGGTCAGGTGGACACGTGCAATATGCCAACAGAGAACATAATCTAAACAAATTACGCGCACAACAATGTTAATAGAACTTAACAGTGAGCTCACTCCCTAATCTTTAATACAATACAATTATGAAGAAAACTGCGTTAATTAAAGCATAACGTGCCTTAAATTATACGGAGGATCGAAAAAAAATTATGGTAAACATTGTATGAAACAAACTGAATAGGACTTAACGCAGATAATAACTGCACGAAATATTAAAAACGTGCGGAAATTTAAATTCTGTTCCTATTGATAAAAACAGTTAATTGAAAAATTATTCAAATGTTTAAATCGGAAGCGTTTAGTAGATGTGGTAGTTTAAGGTCCTTACGCAGTGCTCCTTTGCTTAGCACCGTTCTAGAGAGCACCCTGTCACTGACACGAATACATCCGATTACTTCACTGGAACTACCGGGTCTCGATTACGCTGTTCAATCGCAAACCGCCATATCAGCACATCATCGCGAATCAGCAACTTCGTTACGCAGTGGTATTGCTGCTATTGCCGCCAGCACTCCTGCCGCCCAACTGCAGGCCCAATATCAAAAGAATCGCCTATCTGCACCAGGCTCCTTGCGACACCCAGAAGTTAAACGCAATTTACCACCCAAACGGTAGGTTCAATATGTAGCAACGGACGCAACATATTCAAAGTCTAAACTTTTACAAATGATCGAATTTTTTTAGCAAAATTTATCAAACACAAGACTCGACTCGATTGCATCTAAAGACTTAGATGTCGTGGTGTGCAGAAAGGTCAATGAGCCTTCTTAACAGTTGCTCGAAAAAAAAATTATGTGAGAAAACATTCTTCATCAAAAAAAAGTAGATTTTTTCAATACAACGCGTTACCTACTTTACTTACATACACGTGCATATGAACTGTGAGTTCAATGACTTTATATTTTCCGTAATACATGATTCGTTACATATACCTACAATGCATAAAAACGAACATTTTTATATGTTACAACGTCTAGGCACATACACATACGAGAGTACAAGTTTCTAGACAGAATTGAGTAAGAGCTGCAAGAAGTAATAGGAAAAAAAATGTAAATGCAAAGCTCTCAGGGTGAGAAAATTCAGCCAAGTGAAATGAAACGAAACGAATTTTTTTTTTGTACAACTACAACTATAATTCATTTGTAAAACATTTACAGAAATTTTCTCTTTTGTATATAATTTGCTTCTTCTACTTCTACCACTTGCACCTCTCTCCTGTGAATTCTACTGATTGCTATGATTTGAACTATACACACATACAGGCACTTTATGAACATGTACGTGTGAAAGTGGGCTTTTACCAAAATGCTTTGGCATACATTATTTTCCGTTCTTCGTGCATACGGGGTGTATGGTTTATTATATGTGCGAGCGTGTGCTTCTTGCTTTTAACATTTATTTTGTTATTTTTTTTTTTTTTTGTGAAAGCTATACAATAAAAATAAATTGTGATTACCATGAACCGGCAATGTTTCCTTTCATGAGGTTTTTACTTTAAGCACAAACACGCCTCTGTGTTGGTATGTCTACAACGTGGACATTTCTTAACTGCATACGATGAGTTCCTACTCTTTGAAAAACTCCTAATAGCATAGTTATCTGGCGCTCAGACCTCTACGAACATACAACGAATATAAAATTTATATTTTAGAGATTTTGTAGAAAATTTGACGATAGAGACTCCGATGGCATGAAATTGTGCCTAAGACTAATAATGTTTTTATTTTAAAATTAGACATATTCGGGAATTTAGAAAACGAGGAAAATAATCCACTCGCTAGAGAAATTTGTAAGCTCCGACCCAGTCGGACCAAACTAATATCACTAATATATTATTGTATACTGTCCAGATAAAATTGATCACCATCAATTAGTCAGTTGCTACGCCCACAATCGACAAGAGTCTCTAGCAGTCACAAAAATGTAATCAAAAATATGATGCAATTGCTTTTATACAAAAAATTATTCAACCAAAATTTATTGAACTTTGGTACACATGTTTATATTTAGCTAAACCGGCGTTATTTTTAAAAAGTAGGCGTGGTTGCATAACAAACGTAGCCACAGGTTTTCTTCGATTCTTCATTGAGATAAAAACTTTTACGTGATCGGGGGTGTAATATATCATAAACCATACCAACCATTTATATATTTTTTTGGTTTAAGAGAAATGTTTTTATTTTATTTTTTATTTAGATAGAGGGCATGCTGTACTGTATCCGGAGCTGCTTAGAATATATTTTATGATTGTCATGACTTGGACAGTGTAAAATTTTGTCATCTGCATAAGTGTTGTTAAGTTGTTGATAATCTTTGTTGTTGTTTTCTTTTTTTAACGTGAACCACCTCTTAAATAAATCGTGCCTCCTTCTTCTCTCCCTTATATTGGCGTCTTTTGCCACAAGATTCAACATTGTTCCCAAATTTTAATTCCTGCTCTCTCTAAAGTGTTTGCAGTATATACACTGATCGAATAAATTGCTGTTCTCTTCAATACTAATTCTAAAGTATATTTGGCATTATTTTATAATGAACCGTTTTAGAATCAGACATAATATTAATTATGATGCGAACCAATTGGGAACGAATGAACATGAGACCAACATTGGATTAACTGTTGCAGTTGTTTTATATTTATGACAAGTTAGAAAAATGCCTTTTCAAAGAGTTTAATATATATTTCAAACGTGACCTACTCACCACATATGCACACATTGTTCTTTTGCTTGCCAATCTTTTTTCTCCTTTATTAATAAAGTTGTTTATAATTATTGTGCAAGACAGATGTCCTTCTGCACTCTACAGACTTGTGCACTTTACTGATATGTGCCATTTTCTCCGTTGATACATACATTTCACCTTAATACGAAAGTCAAACCTGGCGTTGACATAAATTTCCCTTTTGAACTCTCTGTTTGCTCTTCATTCGCTTAGTAAGTACGTAGGTGTATATGGGCAGGTGGTTATGTGGCTTTACATTTGTACTTACAATAGGCATACGTTCATATGTGTTTGTATATATATAATACATTCCACATCTCTGTTGGTTTTGTTATTCACTTTTTCACTTTGCGACTGTAAAGCATTTGAGCTGTGTCGGAGTGAGCACCACGGGTGAGGCATGACATGAAGTGATAATTTCTTATTTTATTTTTTATGAATCAGTTGCATTATAAATGGTTGTAAAAATGATAAATTTAAATTCATAACATTTGCGAACAGATATTGACGAGGCAGCTGAATCAATCAATGTTCCAGGAAACCTGTTATAATAAATCATTGTAAAGTATTTTTTGAACAGTAATAAATACTTGCTTGATAAGAAATGTTTAACTTTTAATAAACACATCAACTTATCTCCAACTGCACATCGTTTTAAATATTCATTGCACTCAATTCCAAGAGAGTGCATTTACTCTTCCCGTATCTGCATGTGTGCGTAAGAATATAACTCATATAAAATGCAAGCTCGGTTGCTTCTGCCGTTGCTGCTGACATTATTATTATTATCATCTGCGCTCTGAGTTCAGTTCGCATTCATTGTGCACTGGGGTCCTTTGCCAAAAGACATAAGAAAATTGATAATAATTCATATGAACATGCACATATGCACACATACAGTACAAGTACATGTCATAATTATCCTCCGTCTCTTTCATGCATATGTCGTATAATAATTATGTGGCATTAGTTTGTGAAGCCCGAAAATCAATGCTCAGTGATTTCATTTCATAGGAATGGATGCGAAGCAGAATATTTTTGTGTTTGTAAATTTATGAGTTGGGACTGAATATGTTATATATCATACATTTACTCGTTTTAATGAAAATAATTTGGAAAGCTGTACAATTCAAAGGAAAATGAATGTGTCATGTTTTCTGACTGTTTATAATTTAGAAGCATGATAACTTTTGCATCTAAATGAAGAAATATAAACTCAAGCAAGAGCAGGCGAGCAGTTGGGGTAGAATGAGAGAGAGAGAGAGAGAGAGAGGGAGTGTTAAAAATTTGATTTAGGGTCATCTCAGCAATCGAAAAATCTGGGGCACGTTTTACATTCAATCAGTAGGCGTGGTATGCATACCCTTTTTGAAAGACTATAAAAGTTAAATGCCGATGTCGATGTACTGAATGAAATTTTTTTGTAAATCGTAGGCGAGTTTGCTATGCGACGACGCCTATTTTCAGCATATCACAGTTATTAATTAAATTTTCCAACTTCATTATTATGGACGTGGGATATTTTCGTCAATTAGGACATGGCTGTTAACCGATTTATTTTATTTACACGTATCATATGTACCGTGTAAAGATGTACCCGCGCCAACAATTTGCATGTATGTGCCAAAATCCATTAAAACACATTTTTGTTATATATTTTTTTTAGAGTTTTTTAGAGGCATAAAAAATTTAACACTTTTATTAAAAACAAGTCCACAAATGTTCACTTTTATTTACACCCTATGGTTACTTAAAGTGATAGCCCTAGTAGTTGATTGTTAAGATATTTAATAAAAACAAAAAAGAGCAGAAATGCAGATGTGTGTCATAAATTAGGGCAACAATAAACGAAAAGGCCCAGCAACAATAACATTCAGTACAATAACCTTTAACTTGCAAGGACAAATTGCAGAACAACAGAAACCGTGCTACAGGAAGGGTAAGGTAACAAAAGAAATTCGAAATGAAAATAAAGGAACTTGGGCGGAAGAAAGGAAGAGACAAACGGACAGTCAGGTTTCTTACGTAAGCAAGAATGAATGCAGGAAAGAACTATATATGAATACAACAACAATTGTTACACGAACCGACTAACTCAATGACTGCACTGATGACTTCAAATGTTAAACATTTTTCTACGTAAACGTATAATTAAGCGTTGGTGGATCAAAAAGAGAAAAACATAGAGTAGAAGAGGGCCAGTGGAGATGAAGTGGACGTACGGACATGCAGCAGTACAGCACAATATAAATGTCGAGCCGAACCTTATAAATTTAGGGCAAGGTATGTGTGCGTGTATAAAGCGTACCTTTGCATGGATGTGTTCATATATTTGTTATCGTTACTTTCATAAATCGCAACAACGAATGCTTCTCATTATAAATAGTGTACACAGAAACATTTTCTATAATACCCAACGATGGATAGAGAGATACGGGAATGTACACAATTTAACGAAACGGAAGTATTTACTTGGCTTGTTTTGTTATTATTTGTATGGTGATATATAAATATATATAAAAAAAGAAAAAAAAAACGTAAAAAACAACAAAGACCACCACACCAAACACTGTCATTATATAATATATAATTTAATATTCAAAAAATTCTTCACAATAATCGTGATGATGTTGATTTAGGAAATACACAATAAGTGGGTCTTGGTCAGTGTTCCACTTAGTTTATCATAAACTAGATTTAAGCTAGTTGTTGTTATTGTATAGTTGCATTGTTGTATAATAATTATGTTCATAGTTGTTGACAATGACAATATATCGGTTTCTATTTCAACACAATGTCCTTTCAATTTCTTCCACCTCCTCTATTAACAAGTTGTGCTGTTTGGGTTAATAAATTGACTTCGGTTTTTATGGAATAAATATTACACTACTATTTGTTTGTAAAATTGATTATAATAATATTACTTTTTTATTTGTCGATCTAGTCCGTCAATTTGCAATTTTCAAAGAAACATATGCAGCCAAAATTCGACTTGCAAGTTGATACGTAATACAAACACTATTAGGGGTTCTAATTATGTATCTGGCACGCACACTGTTTTAATGTATTTAAGATTTGATTAAGTCCTCTTTAGGGCCTTTCGATTTCATTTGTCTTCAATTTTCATTAGGGAAAATATCACTCATACGACCGAGGTATCAATCAAGATTAAAATTTACCACACTTTCAATCATGCATTTTATCTCATCTCTTACTTTAAAGGGGAAAATCATAGGTGCGCTATTGTTTGTTTATACATTTTTAAGTGTGTCAAATTATGAGAGAGCTTTCGGCTTTACGTGTAAAGACTATTACATATAAAGGCTGTGAGCATATCCACTTGTAGGCGGAATGTAATATGAATGCTGTAATCATTCAAATTAATTGTTGTTGATTGTTGTTTTTGTATATGATCTAACTTGTAAGAGTTCACTGTTAACTGTCGCAGAGTTTTTATTCCAGTAATAAACGGATTTTAACTTAGATTAGTAATAATATCAACCACAGCTAAACATTTACAAAAAATCTAACTTTAAATAAAATGAAATAACATAAAATAAAACAAAATAAAATAAAATATGGTTTAACAAAATCTTGTCGGAACCATTCAAAAGGTAATATTAAGTCAAATATGTGTTGTGCCAGTGAAACCAGCAAACAGAATAATTAGAAGAACCGAACCAAATTTCTAAAATGTGGTTCGATAATATGTATGTAATTCTGGGGCCGATGTCAGGGAATTGATGTATATACTTTTTATTTGATAATAAGACTTGTGTGCATGAAAGCCATGAGTTACTTTAAAAACTCTTTAATCTTGCGGTTAAGTGTAGGGTTTGAAACTGCGTTATGTGCCATAACTGAGTTCGCACGCAAACAAACGTGATAATATTTTTAAATATGCTTTTATATCAGCTCGGAAAATTCTTCATATGTGTGCGCATGTAATTCTGTAAACAGTTGAACACTTGGTGTTTTATAATATTGGTGTAGGTCACGTGTGTTATTGTTTGTGCGCACTCCTGTTAAAATTCGTTCTATGTTTTGTGCTATTGCTGTAGTTCATGCATATTATTCCTTTGGCAGCTTAAATTAAATTTTCAACGTTTATTGCCGCACCACGACTCCCCTTGAACAAATTTGTAAAGTGTACATGACACCGAAGCCCTACACAGAGCAACTTAATATATTTTTGCCATAATTCCATTTTGTTAGGGGTAGGTAATGAACCCTTTCATTTTCATTTTCTTAGAATTCACACAGAGATACACACACACACACACACACACACACACACACACACACACACACACACCCATTAACACAGGCAGAGTAATACGAAAATGAAGTTAAATGAAAATTGTGTCTTGAGAGATTTCTTTGCAGCACGTAAATTCTGTAACAATACTGCTGTATTTTATGATTATTTGGAGCATAAAATTACTTTTTAATTTTTTTTCTTTATGCGCCAAATGGAAAAAGTCATAAAGTAGCAGGGAAATGGCAAAATAAAATGTCAAATTCCATTTCACAGTTTTCACCAAAGCCGATAAATATATTTTGGTAATGTTTGGTGGCATGATAAGTTGAAGATTGCGTTGCGAACTGGAAACTGAGTTCGACTTAGTGTAGGGTATCCAAGAGGTATTCTACAAATTTGAAACTCTATTTATTTAGCGAAATATTTTCATAAGCAAATGTTAGAATTTCGTAGGAGAAGCTTTTTCAGTAATTTATGCCTGCTCGCACAAGCAACACAAACCATATGAAATGATACATATGTATGCAAATTTATGAAATATTAGAAACTGAGACTAAAGAAGTGTGATAATGATGAAGGTAAAGAAACAATTTTAATTCCGTTTATATTTTTGGAAATTTATTGCAACAGTGAATCCTTCTGATGCCATTTTTTATACTTCTAATAAACACGCTGTTCGATGCTTGAAACTTTCAGAGCTGTCATACAAAATATGTAGAGTGCTTCGGCATGAAACAATTATTTTCTTATACTTATCGCAGCGTACGAGTCATGTCGTTCTTGATGGTAAATAGTATGACTCAACGTATTTGTCAAGCAACACTGAAGGTGTCAAATGGTTAGAGACAATCGGTTAAAAGATGTCATTTGCTATGACAGATATGTTAGACACATCGAGGATGTTAAAATCTCCGGTTGTTGAAAAATGTTTAAAAATAAATTTTCTGAAACATACCTAGAAGGAGGCATCGAGATGCTACCAGCTATATTTAGTCTTGGTCAGCACATTAGTCTGATGTAAATTTCGAGATATTGAACTTAATTTTTTATGCAAACAATACATTTCTAGTATTCTTCTCGTAAGTTTTTATTTGAATTGGACGAAAATTATTAAGTGCCACGCCCATAATTGACAAAAATATCACAGGAATTAAACTATAAATTTGTGATTTTAAAAAAATATTTATAATTTCTACATCCATTGATATGGCAAAAATGGGCGCTGTCGGATAACATACATGACCAAAATTTGATTTGGCATAGAATCCAACTTTCAAGTGAATGCGTTAAACAATATTAGCCATTTGGTACCTGCCACACCCACTGTTTGTATATGTATTCAAGTTTTGCCCCAAACCACTTAAATTTTTCTTAAAAGTTTTCTTGCTTATTTTTCAACAATAAATCTTAAAGCAAATTAAAAAATAACCACACGACCGCTGCAACAATTTTTGTTGCGATTAAATATTAAAATAATGTGTATAATTGTAATGCCGTTAAAACAACAAACATAACAACAACAGTAGCAAAGTGGCAATTTGGCATTTAAGTTTTTTTAGCGCAATGCCAAAGTGCAAGCGTACAATGTAAAGTGTAGGAAGGAAGAGAAACAGAGAGAAAGAGAGAACTTTTAAGTACATATAATATGGCGGCATTTAGCAGAATAGTTCATCGTAACGAATGTACTTGTGCAAGTGTATGCATTTAAATAAATGTAATATGCAGAAATATAAACATTTGTGCGTAAGCGTTCTATGCAGTACTGTTCTCTATCTCTGTCTCTTATACGCCCTTCTGACATGTGCTTATTCAAGTACCTACGCAGTACCATTGCTTTATAAACTAAATGTGTTTGTACCTTAACACTAATTTGTGCATGTGCAATTGCGGACACTTACATACATACCCATAAGAGGCAATTAAGAAAGAAAGAATGAGAGCGAGAGAGGGAGAGGGGCATTTAAAAAAGCAATTAAACCGTTAGATTTAAGGAAACAAAAGCCATAAAAACATTTATTAATATTACAACAACGAGAACAGCATTTCAAATACACAGATTGCAACTTAAAGACACATACACTCACACAAAAAAAAATTATATGTTATATATTTATAATTAATAATTTTTTCAGTCAGTTAAATTTTGTCAAGGGCAAAAATAATACCGAAAAATTTCTATAATGAAAAAAAAAAAACATTTTCATAATTTTTGTTTGCAGAGCATTATCACGTAAACTAAAACCACATCTAGTTGCCGACACCGTCAAACAGTATATCAGTAGAGCGCAGCGTGTTGTTAAAGGTTCACAAGAGCATCAGCCTAACATGGAGTTTTTACGAGGCGTTTATGCGTTCATGCAAGTGAGTAGATCATCGGTAAGTATCGCCAAACCGCTCTAACAAATTCTACTAATACCTATAAATATGTTTTTTCTTTTCTAAATATAATGTCGGTGTATGTGTGTTTTCTCAAAAAAAAAAAAAAAAATTTCACAAACAAACGACAAAAACAAGTAAAGTAAACAGAAACACAAACAACGTTGAATGTGTTTAATAAAATCAATAAAATCATCTTTGTATGTATGTATAGCCCATCATATATAAAATCAACATAATCATACAAAATTAAAAGGTCTTCTATTCTTCTGTTTAGAGCGTATGTACACACAACAACCAAACCAATCATTCAGTGTATATAAACTAGAGGTCACCATGACATCTGTTTTATAACTTAAAATAATCACTTAGAGTTTGTACGTGTAATGTATTTATTTACATGACTTTAATTGAATATCATTCAATTTCGACCATATTCTATATTACGTGTTTCTCAACAATAAGAAAACTAATAAAACAGAAAAATAAAAAATTAAACAAAAATTAAAAACAAACTACAGCATCTGATCACTAATTTGGCGATAGACACGAAATGAAGTATAACTTTGATTTACATCAGGGCAGTCAATGAAATGTGACACACAAAAGCCATTTAGATGATTATTGTAAACAGCCAAATGTTGTCTATAGCAAGATACATTGGACACTATAATTGAATGAAAATAAAGTTGTAAGTAAAAAAATTATACTTGGCCAAAGACAAATCGTGAGAGCGCGCCCCAGATGCACTAAATCTTTTCGAGTAGTACTCATGGCAATATAAAATATATTCTGTACTTTAGAAGTAATAAATTATGCACCGAAGTATAAAGTATTATTAATAGTAAAAACAGAAAATTTTAAAACAATTTTGTTGCATTGTGGGCGTGCCGTTTGATTGATTCTACCCAATATCAAACGGCGCATGAAAAGTACGAACGCGGAAGCTCCTTCCGGGCGTTGCAAACGTTTGGATATAATAATATCCGATAATACATTGCAGTTGACCATAAAATTGTTACTAATGCCTTTCTCGTACTATTCAATCTATCAATCTATGCAAATGAATCCAATTTGAGCTAATGCAGAACCTTGTTTAATTTATTATGAATAACATTCAAATGCATACAATGACAATTGTGCAGCTCCACGTACATATTTGAATAATAAAATTCAACAGTTTTCAAATTGAAATGAAAAATTATTTTGAAAAGAACCAACTCTACCACCTCTTTCACGACGGGAGTGGCATGCACCTGATTACGCCCCCAAATATTGTTAAGTGTCTATATACAAGTTGGATTTTATGCCAAGTAAAGTTTTTTGTACATTGTGAGAGTATCGGGTATCGGGCCGGGCCATATTTTTTACACATCGTTAGCTTCTTAAAAATTGTGCAGAAACATTTTGTACAAAAATTTTTCGTCAGTATTTATCAAAAATATTCATATATGAATTTCTTATAAAAGACATAGATACATACCGAAAGACATAATAAAAGTTGTTATTCGAAACAATTTCTATCAATTTATTGTTGACCACTTGAGCATAAATAATTCTTGCTTCAACGGCCTTACTAAAGCCAACAAGACAACTTTTGGATGAGAACGATTTGATTTACAAAGTTGTGCTTCAATCCTACAAATTCCTCATTCATCAGTATTGTACTTTTGTAGAAAAACTAAATGCAATAAAAAATCTTCGAGTTGAGCAAGTGAGCGAGCGAACGTATTGAAATAGTAAATAAAAGTTATATATCATTATAAAATAAAATAAAAAATAATACACTCAACGGTTAAGAAAGACATTAAAACATTTATAACCAATAAGTCGTTTGGCATTATAATCCTTTGTCACATAAAAACTCATTTTCATTTCGTTACTTCTTCTGTTTTGGAATTATCGTGTGACTCTAACTAAAGATCAATTATATATAACATAAACTCTATTGGATCCAAAACACCAAAGAAACTTGAAAACTTACAGCCAGTGTGACTCTTGTGCCATATATATAAACATTTCACTATATTCGACGTCGACCCATCCTAGTCATGTTTCATGTCGCATCGAACCTATTGTCATGCATTACCCTTAAATGCAGCTAATGTCACATCTTCGGAGTACTTGTTGCAATTACACACGAGTCATTTATGTTGCATTTTCATATCTTTCACTTCAAATACTTCATTTTTTCTTTTTTTTTATAATAATTTCAATTTTCGAGCATTCTTTCTGGACAAAGTTTTCTTTTCGTTTTTTTGATAATAATTTTTATTTTTGTTAGTACCACAGCAATTTTTCTGGTCACTTGTTAATCAGGTCATAACAGAATTCCATTTTGATTATATAAAATTTGTGTTTTTGATGGAAACCTTTTTCCTTTTGTATATACATAGATATTGAGGTCATGATTTTTTCTAATTTTCTTATCGTTCTGTTTTCTTTTCCCATCGCCTCTTTTGAGAAGCGTTTATAAATATCCTTTTTGACTTTCTTAACTGCTTTTTTGTGCCTTTTGTACTATTTTAAACACGATTTTTACATTCACTTTTTATTACCCTCCACCTTACTTAAGAAATCCTACTTACAGACAATTTCACAAAATTTTTAATTTTTGATTTATAACCAATCGATTCGGATTAAACTATATTTTGACTTAATTATACTAAAGTTTTCATTGGGACATAACTTACATTACAATTTAAAAAAAAAATTATGAAACTTGTACATTCTTGCATTACCCGCTAAGGACATGAAGGTAATATTTTCGTGCGAACAAGTGAAGGGTATTCAAAATTCGTGCTTGACTGCTCCTTTTTTGCTCCTAATTAGCTTTACCTATAATTTCATTCTTCTTTGGTTTCTAAATGAATTCTTTATTTCAATTCTGGCTTTGGTTTAACGTGCTTTTTAAGTATGCACTTAAAATTCGAAAAATGTTTGATTTTTCTCTTGATGGTTCGTCTCTTTTATCCTAGTAGCATACAACGTTACGATAACCAAAAGG
This sequence comes from Crataerina pallida, assembly GCA_949710015.1. Taxonomy (NCBI): domain Eukaryota; kingdom Metazoa; phylum Arthropoda; class Insecta; order Diptera; family Hippoboscidae; genus Crataerina; species Crataerina pallida. The sequence continues at coordinate 18,818,553 of OX453291.1, forward strand.
ACATTCTTAATATTAATCCTTTCCTTTCTTTCTGGAAGGGTGATGTAAGAACAAAAAATGCAAAATAATAAAATTATTGACCAAGTTCTGGGTTAACAAGATTTATAAAATAAAAACAAACTTCTTTAGAACAACACTTACACAAATATCTGTGCGTTTATTCTTTTTATTTTTTTTTTTCTTTTTATCAAAAATTATTAAGCGTTGGATTTTGTGTTGATATTTATTTGTTTGATATTTTAACTTATTACTGCAAAAACCGTAGTCTATATGTATATGTATGCGCACACATATTTATATTTTTGGAAATAATAAAATTTTCATATAATTTTCAATAACAATTAATTGTGTTTATACCCTCCACATAATATGGGGGTATACTAAGTTTGTCATTCCGTTTGTAAGCAGGCGTCAGAGAAGCTACAAAGTATTTATTCTTATCCGTATGTCCATGTGCGTATGTCTGTCTGTTGTTGGTATTCTCACGAGCGTAAATTTTGAGATATTGAGTTGAAATTTTGTACAAATACTTTTAGTTTTTCCACTCAGATCGCATTTAAAATGGGTAAAATCGATCAATAGGTTTATCTGCCAAAAAAACGAGCTATTAAGTTTAAATTTGGTACAAATATTTACATCCTTTCAATCGATATGCCAAAAATGGTCATGGCCGAATAAGAACAGTGCCCGCCATTTTCAAAAAACCATACTCTAAGTAAAAATCGACTTGGAAGCGACTACGTAATACATACGCTATTAGATGGCGTAATAATATAGCTGCCCTGCCCTCCATTGTAGATGTAGAGGGTATTTAAAATTTGGCCTAAGCCAAATGTACTTTTCTTACCTGTTTATTATAAAACATTAATTCATATTAAATGACACTTAAACCAGAGACTAAATGTGTTAAAAGATTGATAATAGAGATGAATAAATCATTAAATTGCATGGTAACTAGCAAACATGAATTTTCTTAAAAATTCATTAGAAAACTAAAATTTTCAAATCAGAGACCCCGTAAATACTGCATAAATGTTTAATTGATGAAACTTAAAAATCGAACACATTATCAGAAATATGAACTTGTTACATTTGAAAGAGAGAACAGTTGAATTAGAAAGCATTAGAAAAGTGTACATTGGACACAGTGCGCGCGTTTTTGAGCAATAATATAAATAAATCTGTTCCTAGAGGCCCTTTTCGAAAGTCTGAAGAATATTTGATCAAACTGCCACACCCACCTTCAATTGTACTGAATCGATCTTTCCGTCGATCTCTGTCTATTGTTTTTTTTTTTTTATATAAAATGATGAACTTTAGTATAAGAACGCACTTGCCTTAAAGAAACCACCATTCGCCATAACATTGAAAGTGAACCCATATAAGGTCCTATTATAAAAAATGAGTCTATATGGCAAAAGTACGTGATCATTAATATTTTTTAACAAAATTTAATTGGTATTAATAATGATTGTGAGAAATTTAAACTCGATTGAACCTTTAAAACCCCCTTTCCATATAACGATATTCCGTTAAACGATAATGCCGCACGCTTTAGAAAAACAACTCAATTAATTATGGGCTAATTTGTGAAATTAAGTGATGTAGGGTAGTTTCTGTAATTTGCTATAGCTAGTGTTGCCCAACGTATATGTCACGGAACAATGAAAAAACCTAAAAGTAAAGATTATACACTAAAGATTATAAAGTAAAAACTAAAAAAAAATGAAACAATATTTTCAAAAAATTGAATCAATGTTGATTCCTTGGGTAAAATAATTCCAAAAACTAAGTTTTGTTTCAAAAAATTAAAAATTATCAATCTATCGTGGTTCAAAAAAGTTTTTCTTTTTTTTTTTTTTTGTAAAAAGATTACGAAATTTTTAATTGATAATTTTTTATTTCCTTTGAATTTGAATAAATTTACTAGTTAATTTTTAGTCATTAACGGTTTACAGTCTCTGTTTTTCGTGCACATTTAAACCTTTTGTAGCACCTCCGTTAAAATAATTACGTGCTTTGGTTGATATACTTATTAAGTAACAAAATTAAATATATCGGTTTATATAAAATCGTCTCTCTCTCTCTCAAGTCCTTCTTTCTGACAAAGTTTCTTTTTGATATCTTAAAAACTACTGTTATTTAGCAAAATTCTAATTTGATTTTAATTAAAATTTTTGAGTTTTTTCTTTTCATGTTCACTTTTAACACTAGATTTACGAACCGAGTCAATTAGATTCATTTAAAATTTAATTTCTATATATATATAAAACTATAATATTAATTTTTAAAAACATTCGTTGACTTTTATTGAAGTAATGAAATATATGTAAATTTCGATTCCTCTTCCCCACGCACCCCTTCATTTCGCATTATCGAATGTGGTATACCTATTTTAACGGTCGTGAGTCAATTTGACTCATAAAAAGGATTTACAGTTATTCGCGTAACTCATAAAATTTGTGGCTCGTATCCGCCCTGGGCAACAATCAAGTCGCAAGTGATTGGTTTCTCTTCTATATTCAAAGATGCCTCTGCTCCAAAAGACATATTATGCTTGGTTCGGTAAATAGAGCTTTCAATTTGATAATTGACGAAAGTATGATGGCATACATAAAATCATGTACAGAATTTGAAGCTCGTAAAGTTGTAAGCCTTTGTTGCAATTTTATATGCTGCGAAGCATATGATGCCGATTAAACGGTTTTCCTTATTTGGGCAAGGATGAGCGAATTTGTAGTAACTAAGCTTGTAGAACCATATTTAGGTTGTGGACGAAACATTATCACAGATAATTTTTTTACAAGCATTTCCCATGCAAATAAGTTACTTGCAAAGAAAACTACTTTGGATCGCACTATATGTTTAAACCGAAAAGAATTACCTAAAATTGCTAAAGCTAAGAAAGATAAGATGACACTGTTTTATATAAAACTTTATAAATCTGAGAATTTTACCCGACCATTTATAAAAGCAAGTCCAATGAAACGTTTTACTACTAAATTCAAAACATAAAAAAATAACAATTAAAAAAATAAAAAACTTATTTCAGAAACGGTAACCTATTATAATAGCACTAAGTATGGCCTGACCGTAAATATTTCGAGAAAAGATTTTATTTTCCAATTGGCTGAAGAACTATGAAGAAAATATAGAGAAGAAGTCGAGAACACTTCCATTTCAATGACAAAAATTTCGTACTACTGACGCACGTAAGAATTGTCAAGTTCAAGAATCATGCAAAAGAAATACATGTTAAAACCTTTGTGCTAAATGTAATAGAAATGTTTGTAGGAAATGTATTTCAAAAACAGAATTTATATGTAAAAATTGTTGATTTGGAACTATTTTCTTTGCAACAAACATCAATTTTCTCGTATGAGTCAAATTGACTCACTTCACTAAAAGTAGGTATATAACAAGCATCTGTAAATCTAGTGTTAATTAGTATTGTGTGGTATTTAATTGGTCCCCAAATATATTTATATATGAATACATATACGTAGTAGGTACTCGTACATACACAAACGCATAACAACGGGACGAAGTGTAACATATAAAATGTATTTGAAACAACAGTTAACAATAAATGCTCCCTCCTTCTCTCTCCCACTCGATCTCTCTCACTCTCTCTCTGTTACGTTCTATTGTATAATGTAGAGATTTGTAGTGAGGTATGTCTTAATTACATGAATATGAAATTTTTGTATGGCTGAGTGTATGCAAATGTGTGTGTGTGTGTGTGTCAAATGGAGAGTAACAAAAGCAAATTAAAAATTGAATAATTAATAGCGACACACGTTTACTCGTACATACATGCGTACAGACGTATTACACATATTTACTATACCAGCGAGAAGGAACACAAAACAAAGAAAATATTATTTTTCAAAATATAGTCACAATAATGTGTACTGAGCATAAAAAACAAAATGTTTTTATGTGCTATAGTTTTAATTTTTGGTTTCACTTAAGTCTTATGAGAAATGACAAAGAGGCGCTTGACGTGTACCATGAAAACATTCAATTTTTCATTTTCAATACTTTTTAGCCGATTTTTTTATTATATATATGTATCTAAAATAAAAAAAATAAATTTCCATTTAAAAGTCAAAGGTAGAATATCATGGCAATGATAAAACAACAACAATAACAGCAACACCAACAACCACGGTTAGTGAGTTTACAACACCAGTAAAAAAAATTTTTTCAGCCATAACAAATGCTAAGGACATCACTAATATGAAAGCAACAACAAGAACAGATGATGACTTATCAAAAGCACACCAACAACAACCCCAACAACCACATAAAGGATCTGTGAATTGTAAACTTTATAAGGCTGTCGGGGATAAGCAACAAAACTTGTTCATCAATAAAAACGCCAGAGGCAAGCAACGCGTGCTTAATGAAAATGCTAAACTGACTACTACTACCACTACAACTGGTACTGAAATTGCAATTATTCAGCATAAGGGAAAACAAACTAAACAACAAAAGCAACCATAACCGATTCATAAGAGTGTTGCAATGAAATTCTTCTGAAGATAAAGAAACAAGAAGACATAAAAACGAAGAATATTGAACGAATCAAATCAATTGAAAAAATGAAAAATTATTGTATATGTGATAAACGTAAACAATGAAGCAATAGCAAAAACAACAATTGATTTACCTTGATTACACACATTTCTACTAAAGTGTGTACACGTAAATGAAACATCCCCAATTACAACTCTGTTGCCCGATAGGAAACACAATCCGTCAACGAGTAAGCTTCTATGAGCCTCTCCTTAATTTAACCACAATGGGCAACAACAAATCAACAAGAACGACAACACATTTTTCAATTATAATAAATAATTGCCACACAAACAATGGCCGCCACGTCTATACATGTTCTGTAAAATAAATATATTAAAAATAAATCGAATCAAATCAGAGCAGTACCACATATACATGCATACATATATAAGATGAAAAGTCGTAATTGTTCAAAATAATTTTTCACTATTTTAACGTTTTACTGGATAAGGAGAAAAGGAAAAGAAGAAGAAATCAAATAAATTCAAACAAAAAAAAGAGCAAAAAATTCTCACAGCTGTGCCTTCCTCGCTTTTTTGTGTACATACATACAAATACCATAAAATAAAAAATTAAATAAAAGTTGAAAAAATTTTAAGAAAATATATTATACAACAACAAGAACAACAACTACAACAATTTCATTAAACGACAGACCTACAACATAGATATGGTTTGCCTTACGCTCTAAATTATCCGAATCTTACTTTTCGCATACAATTTGGATGCAGTTTATATTAAACGCGATTTTGAACTCAACTATATAACGTTAAAACAACAACAACAACTTATATAGTATTTTACAAACGTACGGTGGTTTCTTGTTGGTGTCGCCCTTTAATAGCTGCGCTGCAACAAGATAAGAACCACACCAGCGCCGCAACATTTGCGTACGCATTAGTAAAAGAAAATGGTAAATACAATATAAAATAAAAACAAAAACAACAACAACAATAATAATACGTTCTACTCGTTTTTATATAAAAACTATAAAAATAAAACCCCTACAAATAACCATCTATTATTATTTAATGAAGGTTTTTATATTTTAAGTGTTTTTCTTATCCCTTACCTTCTCTCCCTCTATCATGCTCTCTCTCATATGCGCAACATACCCACGTACCCTCGTTCTTCTATCCTTTGCGTCCATTGTTTTACGTTTTTTAACACGAAAAAATACCATTTACGATAAATCAAAAACCTGCACAATAAATATTGTATTAACGCTATTGTGGCAAACATGGCATCACATGAACAGACAATAAAATAAAAAATAATTCGATTATGGAGCAGACAAAAGAGGGTGTAGAAGCCATGCCCAAAATGTAGAAATATGTAAAAATTTGGAAAGTAGAAAGGAATAAAAATTATTAAATAATGGTCACAAATCTGACAATATCTGACGCCCGCACTAACCATGCACTGCCAAAATAGCAGAAATTTCAATTTCTTTAATCTCAAATTTATCGTCGTGAGCACGCCAACGATAGACGGACATGTCTAACATGTTCTATCTGGGTGCAAACCAACTTACGTAAGCTTAATGCACTTTCCAATGGAATTTGCATCTAATACGGCACAGAGACTGATCATATGCAATTATTTAAATTTTCCGAATTCCTTGCAATTATGGGAGGGTCCTCAATGGATTGAGTTGAAACTTAATATTATAACAAATTATTTCATGCCACATTTTTCCGACGGTCATAATGACAAAGTTTCTTGGTCTTACCTAAATGAAAAGTGTCGTCTTGTACATAACATTTAGTCTGTATGTCCATCTTTGGAAAAATTATGTAATGATGGCCTACATCAAGAACGTTTCAATTATAAGGGGCCACAGTATGTTAAAGTAGAATTTCCCTATTTACTACATAATTCTTTAGCCATGTCATGTGTAAGGCATAGGTTTAGGTTTATTGGAGGATTTCATTCAACCGTGGGTTTGCTTTATAAAAAAGAAAAAAATTCAGCGTTTTTTTCTTTAAATATTCTTTATATTAAAAATACTTGAGGTACTTAAAAAAAACTTTTAACAAAATGCTTAAAAATGCATTCGTACCATTTTCCATCGATTTCTTTTTTCCTATCCACTCTTCCACTCTTTCGCCATACATTTTCATTACATTTCGTTTTCGCTTTCTATCTCCCTGTCTCTATATATATTTTATTGTTTCTTATATATTTTATTAGAGAAAAGCATCTACTGTGTGGGGATGCAAATACTGATGATAAAAAATTGCACTTTTTTGTAGGAAATCAAAAAAATCGATATTTTATTTTTAAAAAATCTAAAAAAAAATAACAAAACTAAGTAAAAAACTGAGCCGTTCGCCTCGCCCGCCAAATGAAAGTGGTCCTAAGATTCGCAACAAAAAAATTTTAACCAAAAATTTCCCTAAAAATCAATTAATTGCTCGGATGCTGTGAAATAAAGAATATGTTGTCTGCATATGAGTTCTTTAAAAAATAATTTTCTTTTAGGTATTTCGCCAATGTTACACGATTTCAATTTTACACAAAACTTTGTAAGAATATGGTAAAAAATTGTTACAACTTTTTCATTCAATTTAAGATAAATTATGAAATATTCCAAAAAAAATAAAAATATCATTAAACAATTATGTCTTTAGTCAACCCCATCAATAACGATGACTGTTTAACTATACAGTATAAACACATTTTTGAACAAATAATAGCTCTATTGCCGCGTATGTGTATGTCCGTTTAATTTACTATAATTTATTTTTGGCCAGGTCATCTGCTACAACATCCACACTTAGTATTTCCATAAACACAAAAGCAACACCTTAATGGAAAAATTTCGTGAGAGAAACATACACATTTGTTTGTTTATTCTCTTCTTTCTCACACATTGCCGGAACTTGCAAACACAATATTGTGCACAATTCAATAATTTCAATGCATACGTAATTTATCGTGAAAATAGACTTACTCACCAACTCTTACCAATACAAATATATAAAGTAAAATAACACTTTACCCTGTATACGTACATGGATGTTTATCCACACACACATGAGTTTTATACAAGTGATTTGTATGTTATGTTCAGTAAAGTAGTCAACAGATATTCTCTATACGTATGCATACTCTCATATGATATTCAATTATGCGAATACATACATATCTATAGCCACCCTCAAAAATATCAAAATAAAAATAAAAATTGAATAAAAAAAAACAACATATGCACGTTATTGCAGTAATTTACTATTTTGTCAACTTTTTATTTCATATGACGGTGTACATGCCCTTAGTTCTTGTTGACTCATTTTTGAATATTTGGTATTTTTACCTACATATAATCCTTAACCGACAGGGAACCTGTAATTCCATACAATTTGAAAAGAACAATTTTTACATCTGGGAGAGTATCAGTCTTGCAAATATAAGGATCACCATGATAAGCACCATTCGCCGAGATGCATAATTTCCGATAGACAAGGACTACCTGTTCATTTATATAGCCTGTGGGCGTGGCACCTACTTTGAAAAATGTCAGTGTATGTAGTGGCCTACTTCAATAGCTAGAAAAAGAATTGTGTGGGCGTTGAAATGTTTGTTGTACTGGGCCTGACACACCAGTGAGCGTTTCAACGTTAGAACAGACCAAATGTATGTGCACAATATAGTTTTTGTATGCAAGTTGGGCAAAATTTTGCAAAATTGTTTAAAAGGCACGACAAAAATATACCCAGCAGTCGCAAAAATCATGCCATGAAGTGTAAATTTATAATTAGCTCACCAATCGATGCTTTAAAAAAAGAACGACGCCGAAAAATTCTTTTCCGACAAGCGTACCAAACGAGGTAGCAGTAAAATGTAGGGAAAGCAATCAAGTACCTGCCAAGCCATATTTGATACCTTTACTGGTTCACTCCCTTAATAATTTATTGCAATGAATAGGATGAGGAAAGCTTAGAAAATCAATCAATAACACATATATCGAACCAGGATTGAATGTTGAGTAGATTTATAAATGTCTCTCTGTCCCCATATGTAATTTTCTGAATGCAGAAATTAAAACATGCATTCCAAATAGAAATAATAGCCGTACCAATTTTGGAGGATGTTCGAAATATTTGTTGTAAAGCACTCGTGCGCTTTGGGAGGGATTCCACTTAATTTTGGAGTATTGCTTTAACTAATTAAGAATAGCTGGACTAACTTCGAATCAATTTTGGAGTAAATCCACATTTAAGTTGTATTCGAATACATCTAATTCGTACTACACTCGATATGGTATAGGTAGTAACTGGTAGACTGAGATGAGAAGTAAGGGAACTATTTCTTGAGAAGATTTGAAATTGTATAGTGGCATCCAGGCGCTTACTCCTATTTCACAATAAATTCGGACTAAATTTCACATTAGATTGGGGATAGTAGCAAGTAAGTTCGCAGGTAATGCGCTTAGTTGTCCCAGAGCTTGTACAGCGCATCTGAATAATTATTTAAACAGCTGGGAAGGGTACATTTTCGGATACACAAAACTGTCTACCGTTTCAAATTATTTCGAAATATCGAATGTGGTCGATTAGAATTGAGTCTCCAATTAAAAGTCAAAGCCCTTACTGAGGCTTTACCGACCCAAAAGAATACGTTATATATGTCAAATCGCAGAGGCGCCCCCTTTAGGTATTTAGTGTTTCGCAGTTTAAAAAAGGTTTGCGTCCCACCCCAATTTTAATAATAAGCTACGCGTCTGCGTATATAGTCGATGATAATTATTACCGTACTTTTTCTTTATTAAGATTAAATTTTGTTGATTTATTGATTATTAAATGACTCGCATTATTATTGTTTCGCATCAACCATCCCATCCGATTGCAGACAGGTACGTATATGTGTGTATGTTATCAACATAATAAGTTTTTTGTACATAAATAATAAAATATATTTACATATATATACAAAGGTATGTGTGTTTATAGCGGACGTTAAGAAACCCTCTTAACAACAAATTAAATTATATTAAACAAAACAAAAACAAAACATTTATAATAAACAAACAAACAAATGTAGTTGTCGTTGTTGATGTTGTTGATAAATGTGCAATATAATCCTCAATATGTCAAGAAGTACAAAAAATGAGAAACCGAAACGAACCGAAATAAGGTCAGCCAGAGGAGACTCTATTATTAACTTACATGTAAAGCAAAGTCTTGTGTAAAATTATTTATAATTTTTTTTATTTCACAATTTTTTTTTCTTAACCTATAATTTGTTTACTTTCGAAAAATAAAATATAAAGTATTTGTTTCATACATAAGCGGACAGCATATATGTTGGCAATCGAGCATATTCTACAATTACACGCAATTTTACTTTGCAAATGTTTTTTGTGTATTAAAAGTGGCAAAACGAGATGAATCGCAAACTCCTTTTGGGTCAAGATGGTGATAATGAATAAATTTGAATTTTTATACTTTACCTTCCCCTACATTGAAATTTCGATAATTTTTGATACAAATATATATGTGATAATAATAATATTGAAAAAAAAATTATAATAAATTCTCGTTGTTTTATTTGAACTCAAGTTTTAATTTATTGTACTTCAAAGCCGTTATTTATGAACATATATTAACTAACCAGCAAAGTACTACTTATACCCGCATACTATATATATATATATATATACATATATCTATCTACCTATCTATCAATCTATCTATTTATCTATCTATATACAACAATATCTAACCATAATATATAATTTATTTATAAAATACTTGTACTTTTATATAAAAATATATTTAATACCTAAATGCACACAAGTACACGCACACACTCACAACAACAACAACCGCAACATGTGTGTCGTATAATTTGAACACATTGATGACACACGGTCCTCTTAAAAATCACAACCGTAAACCGAGTGCGCCAACGTTTAATCTATAATCAAATCTATCTAGCCACCAATCTATCTCTCTCACCAAGCCTTTATGTGTATCCATTATTGCTAAATAAACAATATTTTACAATTAGTATACAATATATACACCTACAATATAATTATCTGTGCATTGTCTACTCTATGCCTGTGCCTACAAGCGTTGCACAAAATAAAACACACACATGTATATTATATGCAAATTTAAAAAGCAATTATTGTTACCACTATGAAAAGCAATTTACATGTGTATGTGTTTGGTTGACATTCAGTTATACTCCAGCTCAAGTTTGTTTTTTCTTCTTTCTTTAATTTTCATTTAATTTTTGTTTTGCTGTTGCATCAATACGGTCGATTATCATAAATATTTGCCGAAAGTATTTTATATGTATTTAAAATAATTTATGTTTCATGGAATTAATGGAAGCTTTTGTTCGTGCGTGTATGTACACATGTGATATGTTATGCTTTACTGTGTGTATGTATTTGTTATATAAATGTGCCTACACATCTACGTACCCTACATAAGTAAGTGTGCGTAAGTAATCCCTGTGTTATGTTATCACATTATGCAATGCATACCATGCATACAAACACACTATGTATTGATTACTCCTAATGCCACCATGTACAGAACAATACGAAATATTATATTTAAAATATATATCTAAACAAATATGCGAATGGCTATTATTACTTATTATATACACGTCTACATAAGCGATACTTTTACTAATTATTCCCAATAACAGCTCACATAACCGTATGTGCACGTTATCACAACTCTTACACAAAAGCTTTGCCCCCGAAAATGCTTTCCAACACATATACGCACACGACCCCAATACATCATTAAGCACTGAATACTAAAATTGGAAAGATGGAAACACGTAGCATATTAACAGCAGCAGTAAAACTAATCAACACTAACACACTCCAGAGGTTAACAGTAAATTAGAAATCTATGTTATGACCGACCAATGGTGCTTATAATTCGAATTAAGGTCAACTCGAACGATATCAAATTAATCTTTCCAAGTTCCTGAAATATGTTTCAAAGATTACTTCGAAATATATTTCATGTTCTCTAGGTCGCAAAATCTGACATTCTTGGTATTCGTGGGTCTTACGCAGTTTTCTATTTCAAATGAACAAAAGCGATTAAAAAGCCACGCCCACAATTAACTAAAATCTTTTTTCGGCACACAATAAATCTGCAAAATTTAAATTTAATACGCATTGTTACTGTATCCATGAATGTACAAAAAATGTTCTCACGCCTGGACGCTTCGTATAAATGTGAAGGTAACCATGCTTCGGTTTAAGGAAAATAAACACTTTCTACTTCTACATTGAAGATATTCTTATTTCAGAACGAATATTCTCTTTCAGTTGAAGAACTGAGTCGGACTTTTTTAAAAAAGCACGCCTTTTCAAGTAGTATCCCGCGAAGAATGTAAAATGCGATCACGTAAATTAGGATTTGTCGAATCCAATTTTCCATCAGGAGGATTATGTGCCTATATGATTAATCGTTTGACAATTTCGTACTTTTCGAGGCTAAACAACTTCTCCAAACGAGAAGTTGTTATATTTTAAATCCATCAAGTGCACATGGATTCCGAAAAATATATCATCCTCGAGTGGCGTAAAAACTGAATCGGACTTTTCCGTTCGACACAGTGGCTCCAAAGCTAAAATAAAATACTGACGTGGCAATCAAGTTGAACATGAACCGCTTTAATCTTAAACTAAATTCAAATGTGAGTTTGGTTAGGATTTCCGTATTCCCTATGTGGTGAAATAAAAAAGCGTACAACAGTTTTTGCTTTCCTCTCCCACTCCCATTACAGGAGAATTACACAAATATTTACACAAATTTAAAATCTGCACACTCTTAACCATACACAGCGAACACTAAATAAACACGCAGATACACACACATAAATGTACATGTATTTGAAAGATATGAGTGCTAATATTTAATTAGATTAAAATGCACCTGATTACTAAATAAAGAAATACATGAAAGCGTTGACATAAAAGCTGTTGCTTTTTTTTGTAAAAAAGTAAACCATGCAAACAAAACCAAATATATCTAATTGCGATTACGAAACGGTAGATGTACCACAAACACCGTCCATTGAAAGCTTAAACAAAAAACAAAGCATTTAAGATAAATAGCAAATAAAGAACGCATCTCTTTATATTATATCCGTACCGAACTATACAAAGCAAAACACGTATAAAAAATTAAATAATCTCCATACAAAAATATTTATATGCGTCGTTTGTGCTTTGAACCAATCAAACGTATGCCGACCACCACCCCCACCTTAAAAAAAAACTCAATTTAAATCATACTAATATAAAGAAAACAACATAAACCCCTTAATGTGTTTCAAATGTGTGAGTAGTTGTTGAAAGCAAAAGACATGAAATAAAAAATGTCATTATTGTGTTGCTTTAGTTGTTTATGTGTAAAGCTTTAAAAACCTTACTTTCGTTTCATTTGTAGTGAAGTACGATTTGTTTTTCATTGATTGTTGCCGTTCTTCTTACACCACAATATATATATATATATAAATAAATCATTTGTATCATTTGATATTTGTTACATTTTTGATTTTTTTGGATACGTTAAGTACAATATATAACCAATAACCAATGATATCAACATACAATGTGAGTAAGATTGAAAAACAACTTGTTTTGTGTGCTATACTTGAAAACCTGCTTTGCATTCGTCTTTCTCTCTATTGCTACTACGCTTATGCTTACTATAACGACATATACTATTAAAATAAAAGAAAATGTAATTGTCATCTGATTATTTGTATATTTTTCCACTCTATCAGAAACTTTATGATAAATTGTAAAAAAAACTTAATAAATAACGATAGAAAAATATCTGAAGAGGTTAGACCAAATCTTATATATCCACCATCTTCATACACCGAACTGTATTCGGTTACCTTAGACATGGTTTAAAAAAAGCTTGTTTGGACTTACAGGACTACTAATAGTCGAGTATTTCAACTTCTGCGGGCTAAAGAATATTTCCTACAGATTGTAGACAGATCGATTTGATTCTGAACAGTGATGTTGATAATCAACGACGATCTTCTTTATATACTTAAATATGTACATGCACACTTTGAGAAGACTCACTTTGATATTACCTAGCGGACCTTCACTTTGCGCTTTCGACGTTCGATTTTTAAACTTTTCCTGTGGGTGTCAAATGAAAAGGCTTAATAAACGAAACGCATATTACATACATTTGTCCATTTCCATTCTATTTGCAACATTTGCAATACGCTAAAGATACTTTACATCTTCAAAACCATAATCAAATGAGTCCGACAAGTGTTCATCTGTAGGTTGGAATTCTTGCGGTGGTAAATTTTGTGATATTAAGGTGAAATTTTGTGCAGACACTTTTAATTTCTGCAAGCAGATAATGCAAGGACTCTTAAAGGGCATAATGTACCTGCCACACCCACTGTATGTAGATGTGGTCAGTATTTAAGCCACATTTGGCTTTCTTACTTGTTTATGGTCCATTTAATGTGTGTATAAAATAAATTCCCGATAAAACGAATTGAATGCAAAATCAAAAGTGGCCACCACCTGCATACCTATCACCATTTTTCATATTCTATTTTTTAGGCAGAGTTCTATTAAAACTGTCTAGTATCAGTGACGTGACATGTTTACAATCGACAAAAATCTATTATAGCCACAGTAATAAGTTTAAAAGTTTGCAAGTCATTGATGTAGTAAGGAAAGGTACGATCGGATAGCAGCTCAAAATTAGCAAAAACCATCCTTGATATGTGATTTGGCATTTGCAGTATTGTTGTATAATATAGCACATACTTTGAAAGCTTCTTATGTGGAATAGGATATCTAAGATTTGGTGCAAGATTTTTTCTAATTTTTAATTTTGATGACAATTTCAATCACAAAATTTTAAATAATTTTCCTTGAATTCCAATATGAGGCTGTTTTAATAATATTTTTTACAGTACTCCTCCTACTCAATGAAACCTTTTTATTTATTTGAATAGTAACTATATTTTGTTAATTATTCTGTTTCCGTTTCATAAATACCCATTTTTTAATGTCATTATATGAAATCATTGCAGTTTGCCAAGATGATTTGCAATTCATCTTCAATTTTTATAAAATCGAATACTTCGAAGACTGCCATCTCCCACTCATAGTTTTTTTCTCTCTATCTCTCTCTCTCACTCACTTTTTCTCTTTGACTACCTATAAAATATATACTCTCTGCCACTCATTTCTATACCATTCTCTCTAATTTTTTTTTTTCACCGTCATCTAAAATATATTTTTAGACTACATATGTACTTTCTTATTATAAATTAAGAAAGATGCAATTTCCCCTTATACTCAGTTGCTATGTAAATTCATCAGAAAAGAGAATTAAAAACTTTGTTTAACATTTTAAATAATAAAAAGCTAAACTAAACGCATTTTGCTAAAACGAAAGACACGCGTATACATCATAAAGCACGAAGCTCATAATAATCATAACCGCATATAAGTACATGTTGAAAGAATGATGGTACGATACTCTTTCATTAATGAACCTTCTCTCAATCTATCTCTCAGTCTTTCAAACTCTGCCCACGTACACCAATGTACACCAACGAACGAAAACCACAATCGAACATACAACAATATGAAAACTGATATATCATCATACTAAATTTTGAAGAAAAAAGAAAAAAACTCAAAAGAAAATCAGTGACATGCTTTCCATCAACAACATCAACGAAATTTTTGAAACCAGAGAAAAACAATTCCAATCACTCAAACTCATTAATAAGCAAAAAAGAATCACGAGATACGTGGAAGCGATATGTATTTATGTATATATATGTATATATATTCATATGTATGTATATATATATAAATAATATTACAAGCAGATAAATCAGGTTCAGCACATACCCACGATTGGAAACTAACATTTTAAAAACTAATATAACATCACCACCATCAATAGTAACAACAATAAAACAACAAGAACAACCAGAACAAGTACAAAATGCAGATCACTTAAGACATACTCTCCCCCTCTATCATGCGAACTAAAATTCTCCAAAAATATTTTAAATAGATAGAAAATCTAACTTAAACTTAAAACAAGTCGTAATTAAATAGAGAACACTTAACATAAAAATACTGAAATTACTTCAAAAAAAACATAAATTTAACAAAAACCATAAAAAATTTTAACAAAAACATAAAAAATGAAGAAAAAAAAAGAGTACCTCTGACCAGGAAACTTTTTATTAATCATCACTTTATCCATCTTTGCGATGAACTCAATCAGATCATTTCAACATCACATCAATATATCAACAACAACAACATCACAACATCGCCTCTTGGCCTGCGCTATAAATTATGTAAACCCACTGCTAGAACAACAACAAACAGAAAAATCAGAAAAAATCAGAAAGGAAAAAATAAATATATCGAACAAACACTTGACATTGGTTTCTTTTAGTTGAATTTTTCTTGAATGAGTCTTCAGTTAATAAAGCAAAAACAAAAGCTCGTATGACGCGTTCAAGGTTATTCTCCATCTCTCATTTAAATTATGTATGTGTTCATGTCAACAAACACGGACTCGGAATGTTTTTTCTCTACTTTTTTTTTTTCTATTTGGATTTACACGTTTTGATACTTTCATCATTAGATCATAATAGAGGAGAGATCTAATCATCATTGTCACAGTTTGTACACAAACACACGCACTTGTAGTGACAAACATTCTCTTGATATACATATCACACATGTGAACTCTTCTTCTTCTTATTAATATACTCACATAATTCACGCCCTTTTTTTAAACTACTGACACTAATTTAGGGAGATATGTACACACCCACAAACACTCCCACACACACTCACATACACACACAATGATTACAAATTTTGACTAAAAGGCTATGATTTTGGCATTTGAAATTTTATACCACCCAATTATTTTCCATTCATTTCACATTTCCATCAACCAACACACACAATAATTAAGATGTGATTGATGTCTTCTGTACTTTTTTTGTCAATTACTCTTTGTTTGTACATCCAACATCACCAACCTCATTATTAACACTAAGCTAAAGCTATGAATTAGATTTTATTATTCATTTCATTGTATTTTCCGTAGACTATGTAATAATCGAGAAGGCGAAGCGACCGTTTACTAACTTTATTCAAATTAAAATAAATAAAAACCCTAACATTTTATCGTAATTTACACATATTTGACTAAAAACGAAGTCTTTTTGTCTCATTTTAACTGTGCTCCCTTGGCCTATTTTTGTACCTACTTATTAATAAATATCTATTTACCGAAATACCTGTATGTGATTATTTCATTTTATACTCTCTCTCTCTCTCTCTCTCTGTGTACTTTACGTATTATTCAATTATCAATTATTGCATATACTATGACATTTTCTAAGTGTATCCTGTTGCTTTTGAGTGTGCGATAGTCCTTAATACAATATATCTAAGTATTAAATAAATATTAATTATGAATTGTTCAACTAAGTCCAAAATATAAACAAAGAAAAAGTCAAATTATTAACCCCTAGAAAATAAAAAAGAAAAGGAATTATTGAAAAATATTTAAATGTGGGAACGATGTCAAAGGACTGAAATCTTAAAGTGGCCACAACTGAATATTCATATTTATTACAAAAATAATGGTTCATTAATAAAAAAAATTATAAAGAAGAATATTAATGTTTTGTAATTGGAAGCGGAACTGGTGTTGAATGTGGGATCCATTAAGTCGATCGATATTTAATTTAATCGGACTGAAAATAATCAATCGTCTACATTTGACATTCGTCCTTTTCGATTCTACATTTATTAGTTTTGCTAAATCTATAGTAATTTTTTTCGAAATACGCATAACGGTTAATGTAAGGAAATTAATATATTTGAAATAGAGGTGAAAAATTTTTATGAAACTACAGGAGATTGACAAAATAATATGAACACCTAACATGACCTTTTATGCAATTGCAGCTTTTCCCTGAATATTATCTTTGTGGAGCTCCCGCCGTACTGTTTTTGTCGAAACTGGTGGAAATAATTCTACTTTAACAATAGTTGCTTTTAATTATGTTTTGATTTATACGACATTTTTTCGCATTATTTTTCGTATTACTTGAATAAAATCTATTAAATTGAACAAACGTGTTTATTAAACATGTAACAGAAACAGTATTACTCAAGTGAGTGTTGAGTTCTGCTGTCAATTTTGCCGCGATAGTTATAGATAAATATATGATCTGTTCGTCGGTCTCTGTCAGTTTACTTTGAGTGACGCCCACTATTTCTTTTCCCATATGATATTTTATCATGTGTGCTGTCATTATCATCCCAGACACTCCCGAGTACCAAAGATTTGCCCTCTTTTGAAGTCCGAGATATCACACATTTCACCGATTGCTTGTTTTAGCTGTCGCAGCGTATAATATAACCTACAAGACTTGGTACGTAAACTGTGCAATACGTACGCGTCACGTTATTTACACGGAAGCAGTGTTACCAACATATAACAAGATGTACTACATTGACGAGGTGTTCATATTACTTTGTCCATCCCTTGTAAAGGGGAATATTTCATTCGGAAATCTCTTAAATTTAGATTTTATTAAATTGTTCCATTTTAAATGAAGATGTCATATAATCCACCACTTTAGTGATAGAAGCTTCGAAAGGTTCAAAAATATTTTTACTCAGCATAAAAAACTGATTCGATTTGGAAATACCCTTCCGTGCTCGTGTGACTCTGTATGCCCTTTTCTTGTCCGACGCAGTCGTCTATTTTGTGATATTGTGCAGACATTTCCAGTTTATGTATGTACGTGGATTTCTATTAAGAGAAATTTAATTTTCTTACTTGTTTTATTTAATTTCCTAATTGATTCGAGTTATTCACCTTTTAAACGTACAAATTATTTAAATATAATATTTGGCTACACATAGCTGTCGGCTTCAAATTAAATAAATTCCTTTCTACATAGTAAAATGTTTCCAACTGAGTACCCATAAATTCAATTAATCCCACTTAGGAAAATTTATTTAGAACAGAACCACGATTGTATGTTCTGGATTATAAGCACTTTTTGTTTGAAGTGGACGGAATGGGATACTTTTAAAGTTCTTCCTTCAAATGTTAAATAAATAGTTTACAATGAACCCAACGAGGCTGGGGAGGACATACGCATTAACAGCAATAAGTTGCTGCAAATTCCTTTTCTTTTTAATAAAAATTTATTATATAAGCTAAAAACCTTAAAAATCTAATCTATCTTATATACGGTATTGTAGTTCACTTTTAACATTGCTCCATAGTATATGTCCATTTTTTTATTCTGTATCAAATATTATATGTGTTCACGGTTCCATTTCAAAAGTACATCACTTAATACATAATCACCTTAAAGTCTCATCACTGCATAAGCCTTTAGAAAATTGTATTCTTTAAATTCCATGAAACTCATAGTTTTAACCATTAAAACTCTTCTAATATTACAATAACAATAACAACAACAACCAGAACCCAACTTTAAATATATGCTATAAACATACATATGTGCTTACTTCACAAATGCTACTTCGGCTACACAGTAACAAATCTACTTCTCACCAAAAAAAAAGTAAAAATTTATCCTCAACAGACACAGTTCACATCACTTCAATTTAATTCAATTCAATTCAATTAACTTGTGTGTAAATTTTTCAAATCGCTAAATGCTAATAATTGTTTTTTAAATCATCCTTTTTTAGCATCAATCAAAACTGTCTTGAAATTCATACCCAATTAAATCCTTGTCTTTTACTCTCTTCAGTAAATATTAGAAAAAAGAAGATTACGCTCAAAATCTACTACGAAAATATAGAAATTAAATCAAAATTCTCGCTTGATTCATATATTGATTGAATTGTTTATTTTTCACGTCACTTTCTATTGTCACGTACTCACCACTCTACTACTTTCACTACTCACTAACGCTATATAATAAAAAATTTCTTTTCCATTTAATATTGAAATTGTTAAAAATAACAAAAAACAAATAAAAATATTATCGAAATTTCATAAAAAACATTTTACATATTTTCGAGAATTCATAATATGAGAAATCTGCAAAAGAACTAACTCTAGATCAATTTCTATAAAATATCGATTCCACTGGTCATCGTTATTCCAACGACAATCATAACAAAAATTCCAAATCAATTATAGTTCATATAACCACTCACGGATGTTTTCATTTAAGTCGCATTGAGTGCATTTATTAATTTTTTAATAAATGTCAATAATGAAAGTTCAGAACAAATTGCTATCATTCCAAGTGCAGGGAAAACATTTACAATTTACTACTTTGAACTACTTTGTATTTACCCCCTCTTTGTTAATCTAATATTAAATGCAATTGAAATTTTTACAGATTGATACTGAAAAAAAAACATTCCTTAAGAATGCTTCCTGTGTGGCGATCGTGTAGAATTTCATTTAAAACACCTAAAAGAATTTTGTCCTCTTTAAGTTTTAATAGCCACCAATATTCGATATTTTAAACTACATCTCCACCAATATTACTTCCCAGGGAAGTTATTTAAATATTTTTAAAATACATAACCTTTCGCATCTTTTCTTAAGATTACAAATGATGTATTCGGTAAATATTAATCAAGGTTATTCAGTTAAGGTACGGGACTCAATAAACTTGCGCACCAAATTCTAAAGTTTTCATTACGAGTTTATTTCAAGTAAGTAAGCCGAATGTTTTAGTAAAGTCTGTATGTTGGGATAAGTGGATTCAAATTCAGCTGAGGAGCAAAGTACAAAAGTTTTCCAGCTGGAAATATTTAGACCACTTTTGGTCCAAGCGCTCCTTATTTCACCTTTTCATATGCTGCAATTCAATGTTTTTCAGATAATTTTATGAAAATATGGACTTTAGATTTTTTTTATAAAATACACTTTCGATATTTTAAAAATAAAAAAAAGCTCCCAGGGAAAAGGGCAAAAGGCAAAACATACTTATTATAAATTGAAAATGTTTTCCCGCACTGAAAAGGCGAAACCGACATGAACGAAATTTGCATTCCTTCTAATAGAATTTGTTATCATTCTTTTAATTTATTTTCGTTCAATATATGCATTGAGTATTATAGGATTATGTATGTAAATGCTACAATAATATGTAAAAAAAGCTGAATCTAATTAAATTAAAAAATAGTTTACGTTTAAAAAAAAGTTGTACATTTTTTACTGTATTCAAAATATTTGTAATACAAACACATACTCAGACAATTTGTTTCTGTTTATCTCTTAATTATTTAATATTTAAATCACAATACACTCACAAGCACACAAACACACACATACGTACAAATCCAATGCATAACCATCTAACTTTGGAAGAATATGATTACGTTTTAATACTAAATGCAATAAAATCACGCTAATTAAACAAACGTTGCAAGAGTTGAAAGAGATGGAAATTGATTTGCCGATAATTGCAAAATAAATAAATGAAGTTCTTTTTCCGGAGATAAAAATAAATAAATAATTAACTTTTGGTTTGTTTAGTTAGCCCCGTGAAAGAATTTATATAATAAGACCCTAAAAAATAATATTTCTTTCATGAATTTCAGTACTAAATGTTGTATGATATTAAATTAGGTATGAAATTAGTTTATGCTATTAATTTAAAAAAAATAACTAATTAATTAATCGTAGAATAAGCATTTTCTTTATAGTAAAAAAAAAAAAAAAAAAAAACAGAAAACAAAATATTTTCAATACCTTTGATAATAATATAAAATTTTCTTTTACATTCCTCTTCATATTTGCTCACCAACACAACAAACACACAAACATACAAATCATATATAACACACGCACTCTTCCCATGTGTCTCTGTCCGTCTAAATATGTGTGATTTTTGTTAAACTTGCCAACGGAACGAACAGGTGTCTCATGTTAAAATAGATTCACCTGTGTTTCGCCTACATACAAACGCAACAGTTATATTATTAATAACATTTTCAATCGCCGTCACGACACGTCAATACGTAGGAAATCCAATAGACTGTGTACACACCAGGTACGTAAAGCTGGAAAATCAATTTCTTGATTATTTCTTTTTTTTTTTCGTTTCTATGCTACAATTTTACATATGTATATATTATTGATTATTATATACAGGGTGAAGAAAAAATCTCGAGCACTAAACGCTCAGGGGTTAGAAAAGAAGAAAATTTAGACCAAGATCACCGCCAACTTCATTCCTTTTAACCCAACAACTTTTGTGTTTGTATTTTTTTTTTTTTGTTTTTGTTGCGTTACGAGTTTCCATCGTTGTACTTCACCCTGTTTGGTCATGATTTTGAAAGTGGTCATATATTTCTTCATAAATTTGACATTTTTTAATATTTTTGAAAAATTTCTTTTGGACCATTTTCATAATTGTGGCCATATTTATTTACATATGCATATACATTATTACATAGACCATTTGCTTCTATTTACGCGTCTGAATATTTTACAGAGACATACCAGAAGATGTCCTCAATACGTACTGTTGGATACACTCAACATATACTGTGGTGGATGCCTTTATGAAAAAGCAAGGTTCCGAGGTGCCTTTTCCTGGGATACATAATTCACAGGGACGCGGACCTCTAACAATAAAACACACCAAATATTATCAATGGGTGGCGTTCACGCTATTTTTTCAAGTAAGTATGTAATGTGAAATGTTCGTGAAATATTCCTTGTAAATGTTTATTTACGTACATTTCAATTTGAAAAATGTTTGTATGCCAGTGTGAATGCTGATGATTCCCAAAAGTCAGTCTATACTGATTATACTTGATCTAAAAAAATTAAACTCAATCTATCAATTACATCTAAAGCTCATAGAGTGAATTCAATGGATGAACGTCGTTCCATAAAACATTTTCAATTATAGCTTAACTTTTGTTCGTATATCCGTCTAAAGAAAGAACTTGATAGAAATCCCACTGTGACAGCTTTTGCGATGATTTCGAACAATATTGAAAAACACCTTTTGAAACGGATTTCAAGCGATAAATTTCAATAAATAAAGTTCTGCATCCATAGGAATCTGAAGCCGTTAAACTTTAAGCGATCAAAATTTTCCTTCTACGCTTACTTTTCGCAAAGTTCCAGCAGTTCAAACTTTTTGTCATAGTGAAACGCGCTATAAATTACAGAGTGGTAAACGAGACCGTAAAATTCTCAATTTTTCATTCTTGCACAGAGCATATGCTTTCCTTTACAATATTGTAGTTTTTTGGGGAGCTTCTATATTAACAGCTTTTTTTCACTTTATTTTATTGTTAAACGTTATATGTTACATGCTGTACTTTTCTGCTCTCGTAAGACTTGTCGCATTTACTGTATATAAATTTACGATATATTAAATAACAATTGATAATAAACCCCCGGTTTAGTTCATACGTGTAAGTACTATTTTTTTTTAATAAAATATGTTTTGGGATGGTTTAAACTTTGGATAAAAGCTCAAAAGCTACCTATAGTCGCTAAACTTATGATTTTGAAAAGCTTTATTGCCTAATAATACAATTCAGATGAACTTTTGGAAGGTACAAGTTAGTAAAGTTATTTGTTAGCTGTAAAACTTAAGCAGCCAAAACCGTTAAGCATTAACTGAAATTATGAAAACTTATATTTTTCAATCAGTAATTAGACCCTTTTTAGTCCGTTTGCTTCAATCTCTATTGAAAATGTATTAGAGCTTTGGGACCAAATAAACTTGATTATATGGTAGAATGTATCATTTAAGGAAACTTCAACTTTATAACTGACACCACAACAGCTGAATTATGCACTAAATAGTGTTCTGTCCACGATCCCGCTCAGTTTACTTACAGTTCAATGGGTGTTTACAGGTACATCAATGATGCTTTCCACGTATAAAAACATGTTTAAAACCAAGTTAGCCATTTATCCCCATATATTTATAATATCCACATAAAACTAATTGTATGCGGCTTTCTACCATTTATAGGAAGAAGAGGGTGGCAATACTGCCTTTTATGCTAAAGCTAAATATTAAGCGGATCTTTAATGTGAGCCCAAGATTATTAAGAATCCTTAATGCTTTAAAACATTGTCTCATAGAAGAGGTTTTCCAATGTTTCGTTAGCGCTAATAGCACCGAGTAGTTTGTTCGCTGCAATAGAAATTCGCCGAGCATTCTACATACACGTAATTTCGACAATTGTAAGCGTAAATAGCTCTTGCTTGACTTTATACTTAGTGTGAATATTTATGAATCGGTCGCTGGTATAACACTTGAATTTCTAATTGGTAGAGGAGTAGCGCAGGAGTATCAGCAGTGTTGAACATATGCATTGCGGTGTTTACCAAGTTTTAGCATAACCTGTCATTATAAGTGAAGGGTGTTCAATAAATAGTTTAAGCTAAAAAACATTTTTTGTTCGTTCCATTTTCATTTAGCTACATTATGCCACTTTTTTGTGGAATTGATGGATTTGGGCATTAATCCAAACTCATGAAACTACTTATAAATGTGCACTTACGAATGCACATGAAAACAAACATTCAAGGGATAAAAATCAAAATAAGAAATGCGGCATATATTTACTTGTGTTATGATAAAAGGAGTAAAAAACTAAATGTAGCTTAGACGAAATTGTAGGTACCTTCCATATACACTCGTATATGGGTGTAAACAGTGATTTAACTTTTTTTTAAAGACTCGTACTCTGATGTACGAGTTGAGGTTCAAAATAAAAATTATAATTGGGCGCTTCTGTTATCCGGTCCACCCATTTTAGTACATTACAAAATGAGCTGAATATATTACGACTAATTTTGTTCGATTGAAGGCGCAGCCCTTGATCGATTAATATGTAAACATAAATGGTTGTAAAGATATTTCAGCTTAATACCTTATTATTTTGACTGTGAGGATAGGAAATGTTTTGAAAGACATAGTCAGCCTAGTATACCGCCCATCTTACGTAGACAGTGTAATAAAAGGTAAAATATAAATCTTAGAAAAGAATTTCCTTAATGCACGACAACACTTGGTTTTTCTACAACTTTTATGTGTCTTTGAAAATGAGCATTGCTTGCTGTTACGAAATTGAAAAAGTAGTCATTTATTGTACAATACCTATTAAGAAATATTAAATTTCTTTACGATTTAATTAAATTGAAGTTGTATCAAAATAATAAAATGATCTTCAACGACTTTTTTAAATAACACTTAATTACGTGAAATAATAATAACGTTTAAGTAGATATAAAATAAATGATTACAAAAAATTGATGCAAGAGGTATGAAAGGATATGTAGCCTATGGTGGCACACATTTTTCTTTCAACTTTAAAAACGCTAATAATTCAATTTAAGAAGAACCAAGGGATGTATCCTGTAATGTACATATATGGGAAAAGTAGTCCCCAGAGAAATAAATCCATTTAATAACAATCTTGCTACATCTACTGCATCACGCATTCCCACCAAGCCAACTAATTTAGCTTTACAAGCATTCCTATTTGTTTAATAACGTCTTCTAACGCAACTAAATCAAAAACGTACGCATATTTATTTATTTATTTATTTATTTTATTTTATTTATTTTATTTTTACGATTTGCTTTCACCTATACAACAAGGCTTATGCCTTATTGTTATAGTATAGGTGTGCATGCAATGTATAACTTACTATATATTAATATAAACGTTTGTATATGAATACAATTCAAATTAATGGCAATTAATGCAATTTTGGGCATTAACGTAAAATATATAAAACAATATATATAGAACTCATGAAACTAATGCATGTTGTTGTATATATAAGTTTGTATGTAAGCATATGTTTAAGGTGTATATGTATGTACTGATAAAATACAAGTATATAACTGTGATGAGCTAGTGTTTCTGTCATGATATTAATAGTTATAGTTTGTAATTAGTTGTAAAGCAGGGTTAGTTGTTTTTTGAATAGCTTCCGATTACATGTTGTCTGTATATGACCAGGTAAAGCATTCCATAATTTAATGCAATTTATAAAATATTGCCTTTGGGACCAGGAGGAGTAGTGTCTTATTTGGATAATTTTTTTCCCTCTATTACTGCTTGCAAAACTCGACACATCATACAGATACATAGGTTTTTTTATGTAGATTATCGCGTGAAGAAATATTAAGGGCTTCTGTTGCAAAAAATGATCTATGCTTAGACCAAGGAAATGTTGAACATGGCCTGAGATACGTTCCCATCTCTTTAATCCATAAACGTATCGAACAATATTATTTATGGCCACTTTTAGCCGATGCATAGCCACTGAACCGCAAAAACAGAAAGTCTCACATCCGTATAATAAAGTTGGCAGCAGATATGTTTTCGCTAACAACGCTCTAATATGTATGGGAACTACACGCTGCGTTAGCCATAGACCTCTCATTTTTGCATACAATTTAGCTGTGGCATAAGAAATGTGCTTTTCCCAATTTAGCGAATCATCAATCAATATACCTAAAGTTGTGGACACCTTAACCTGTTGAATAGCTTCGTTATTTAGTACAATATTCAGGTTTTGATTGGGAGATAAGCTTCTTTTACTAATTTGCAGAAATTTACACTTGCTGCAATTAAGTGCCAACGTGTTGTTTGATGCCCATGTACTTACAGCTGCCAAATCTTCATTTATTTTAATAATACATTCGGGAATATTTTCATACTTTCCAGCAAAGTACAACTGGACATCGTCAGCATACATATGAACTTTGCAGTGTGTTATACAGCTTGGCAGATCATTTATATAGAGTGAAAACAGAAGAGGCTTCAGTACCGATCCTTGAGGTACTCCCCTGAACGTGTTTGGACTTTCAGATGTATTTTCTTCATGCACTACAACTTGCGATCTTCCAGTTAAAATATTTAGTGCATTAAAGATAATGCTGTTGCATGTTGCACAACAGAGAAAATCAAATATTGTTTATGTTCAGTGAACGTAATCTGTCGCATTATGCATGCAACTAGACAATAAGCGACAAAAACAAAAACAATCCCCATAAGGGGTAAAAAATTGTGGCCTTTAAACTTTAAAATAAGACAACATTTGATACTGAACTTGATGACTGTACAGTAATTAAGTAAGCTGTGATATTCCTTTGTTTCCCAATCTTTTGAAAGCCTTGTTCAATGCAGTGAAATTTTCAACAAGCAAATAAAATACGAAATAGACAGATAATAGACTTACAATAACGATTGAAGTGATTAAAAGGACCAGAATAATGTAAACAATAAAAAATTCTATCAAATCACGAAATAATTAAAATAAATTAAATTAATTCAATTAAAATATCGGTAAATTCTATTAAAAATTAAGACAACTTTTCATTGAGATATCAATTTGCAACACAGACTGATTAAAAAAGCTTTGTCGCTTTTCTATATACTGAACTATATCCAAGTAAATGATCACGCCTTTTTTATTAATGAACTTGTTAAAGAAAATATTGCATTTATTTACGAAAAACTTATTTGTGTTTGTTCGAACTAACAAAAACTTCTCACTAAATAATACTGGGGTCATCAATGTAATTTTTAGGTCAATTGGGTTAAAGGTGGGCCTAGTATTTTAAAACTGTAGAAAAATGCATCTCCTTAGGAAAGATATTAATATACACTTTTACCGAATATATATACTTTTTTCTAGAAATTTATGTGTCCGCATGTCCGTCTGCTAATGGTACTTTCATAATGGTCAATAAAACAACACACCAATTAGGTCCTTAAATAATGCTACAATTAGTTCGGTTGTATCTAAATAGGCGTGGCACACCTCATAGGGGAAGGGGTTCTCAAAGTAGTACGATTTAATCCATTACTCTTTGAGTCAATACATGTCCTTTCATCGAAATATCTCAAAAAAAGCTGTAGCCTCAGCACAAATTTACATGGACAGACAGATAAAAATTGTTAAATCAATTCAGATTATGATTCTGGCCGTTTTGCCCATTAGGAGTTAAAAACATCCTCACAACTTAATATACCCTCTTACCACTTGTGTTATAGCGTATAACTAACATATAATGCATTAGATTATTAGAGGGCGCAAAAAACGCCGACGCCTACGCTTACGCCCACGCTTTGTATATAGATGTGGAAAGTATTAGAGATTTAGCCCTGGCAAAATTTAATTTCTTAAGCCCTCTACATAAAATGGCGGGCTATACTAAGTTTGTTCTTCCGTTTGCAACATCCAGAAGGAGGCTTCAGGCATATATACATTTTGAGATATTGAGCTGAACTTTTGCACAGACATTGCTATTTGAAATAAGCATAAGCGATCAAGGGTCACGCCCACAATTGACAAAAATATTTTTCAAAAAATGAGCTATGAAGTTAAAATTTCGATTGTTTATTATTATCCTATTCCTCGATGTGGCAAAAATGGGCGTGGACGCGTAACTAACCCGCCCACAATTTACAAAAACTTAAAATGGCGCAATTTTTAGTAAATTTTCTGCATCACTTATTGAGTGCAGCTTTTCTCGGAAAGCTTTAGTGCATCGATGATGGCTATTCATGATTTGTGCTCAGCCAAATGTAGATTTTCTTACTTGTTCATATGCACAATGGATTCCCCTCTCATTAAAAAAGTTTAACCGCTACTAGCGCAAACATAATCATTTATAATCGACCAACATATGTCACGTGTCACAAAGCTGTACATGAAGAGTTTTTCATAAAATTAAATGTATATAAAACTGTGTAGTGTGTACATATGTGTAGGTTCGATGTTTGTTCATAATTATTTAGAGTTGCTGTTCTATTCCTGTTGCTAATGATTTGTCAGTGTTTGTCATCATCGTCTACGCTGTAATATAAGCAAATATAACAATTTGACACATGTGTAAACCATGATTTGATGATTGGAAGTGATATTTTAGTGTCAACATAACTGACTAACTGGTAGTACTAGCATTTAATGCGGGACCAGATTATAGACGAACTGTGGACTTCTATTAAGTGGATTTTAAATAACTCACTCTAGCAACTGTTATGCCCTGTACGGTTTCTTGTTCTTGTTATTATTATTATTATTGTTGTGTTCTACGTTTTAATGTTGTTAGTTGTTGTTGTTGTATTTGTTACTTTCTGTTGTAGCATATTTAAGAGACAATATGCTGTCATAACGGGAATAACTGTCTCACTGCAACACAAAAAGACGAACAATAGCGATAAAACAAAAGATGCAGTATTTTCGCTTAAGCGACGCATACATATACAACATACAGACAGAGTAAATCATGCGCCTGCATCAATACATGGTAGCGAATAACGATGGTCTTCCAACATTCATCCTGTGAACGTTAATGATTGTTAGGAGTTGAGTGTGACACTCACAAGTGAATGTGAGACATAGGCATACCTAACGCCACCTAACACATACATGTTGGCAAACTGCTCATAATTGCTGGAGATTTTCGCTTAGGCGCTAGCACTTATATAGTGAACGCATAACAAAGCGGAAGTGAGTTTCATTTCGCTATATTCGATGCTTAGTGCTGCCAAGTCTGCATTTGTTTTGGTTTGTTTCTTTTTTCAAAATATAAGATCGAGTAAAAGAAAACGCCTCATCGCTTCTTTATGGAGAATATTAGAGGAAAATTAATGAATATCTATGTTTCGAAAAGAGAATGGTGGGAGACAACATGGGCACTCTATTTTGGGACTCACCCAATATGTTTGTCTGTGTGGGTACAAAATATTTTCCTGTTATAACAGCTAGAATATTATGAGCCCATGTTTTGGATGAATAGTGTTTATTTTGGCGGCATTGTGTACGGGCGCTTCGGTTATAGGTGCTGTTTGTGCAAACTTATGAATCGGTCGGTTTAGTTGTTCTGTACATATGTCCATGTATATGTTACTTATAGATTACAATCTGTGGGCTCCACACACATGAAAACAGCGTCGCTGTACACATTTTATTAGACCCAAGAAAGCACCGGCACATACAAATTATATGCGTGCATGAGTGCGTAACTAAATACATCAGAATGATGCGTTACAAAACAACAAGTTGATCGTGAATTTTTTATAGAATTTTTCAAACAAAAAGAAAATAAAAATAATAAAAATAAACATAAAAAACAAATAGAGTGTGTATGTGTGTATTTCGTGAATTATCCATTTCTTACATGTATGGCAAAAATAAAACGTGAATATGTGCAAAACAGAAAAACTGATAACAATTAAAGAAAACCACCACTTGGTATCAGCTGAAACATTAACGAGTAGAATATGTACTATAGATAAGTGTGTGTGTATGTCTCATGTATTGTTTTAGTTAGCTGCTAAAAGGTGTGAAGCAATATTTTAATATTTAAAACAAAAAATGTACGCATGAGCTGCTTATTTCAATAGTAGTATAAGTCCACTTTTTTAAAAAAATTTAAATTTGAACACTTAACAATAAATAGGATCATGAATATATATATTTATGTATTATTGTAAAAGACGGACTTATCCCACATATAAAATAAATTAATGGAAAACGCTCGAATAATGTGTACCGCTTTCTCTCTCTCTCTCTCTGTCTCTCACACTCAAAAGTGTGGCATTTCTGCACACGAAATTATTATTGACTGTCTGACAACCCCTCTCCCCCACGATATTTCATTTTACGACTGCACTAATTATCTGTTTTCATCAATACATTTATACCTGATGTGCCGAAATACCAGGAATTTCACAACTTTTTCATTAGTCAACTTTCATGTATTTTGAAAAATTCTTAGAAAATCTAATATTCTCAAAATGTTCCTCCCAAGAGTTCCCCCACAGTTCTTTTATTCTTATAATGAAATTTTCTATATTTAGTCATTTCTTGTGTTTATTTGTTAATGCATTGTGTGCTAAAATATTAAACAGAAGTTGTGTGTGAATAAGACATAATTTGGTATTTCCATCAGCTTAAGGTTTTCAATTAAAAGAAACGTTGTTAGCTACGGGAAGATGTGTTTAGATGTTTTGAAAGATTTAATATATTCACGATTAAAATGAAATATGAAATTCGGTGCAAGCCGTCTGTAATATATATTACCTTAGTGAAAGTCATTCAGATATTCATTCCATTCCGCTTTTTCTGCTACTAATTGGATTGTTAGGGACAATAAATATTTCTTCCGATACAATGAGGAATGGCTTTGACGTTTCAAACGAGGACAAAAAGCAGAATAATTTAAGTTATTATGTTTTGACACTAAGCCTAAGACACCCCGAAACGTACATAAATGTTCTTGGTTAGCATCAAAATCCGATTCGACATGCCCCTAAGTGCGTCTGTTCTTGTTACTTACACTGTTTATAATATATTGCCCTGAAATTAATTTTTTCACCAAAGTTCGTTTTCTAATGGATCAGAATTTTTACATATCTATCTCATGAAGTAGATCTTCAAAGCAGAAGGTAGTGTGCACATTAAAATACTTGCTTAAAATAGGTGATATTGAAGAACATAAAAAGCTTGAAATTAAAAAAGATTTAGTTTTAAATTCGTCTATTATGGGTGCACTTAATAAATAAGAAAAACATTAAATTTCTTTTAGGCCAAATCTTAAATAACCACCACATCCACTTACAATTGGTGGACATAGCGGGTACGTATGAGCGTATAAGTCGAGTTTACGCTGAGTAAACTCGTGTCTTTTATCGGACCACGCCCACTTTTGGCTCATCAATCTATGGAATAATTATCAATTTCTACAGTTCATTTCAACTCAATTTTTGTGGCAAATATATTGATTGTGGGCGCGGCTCTCACAGATTTTGCCCATTGCAAATAACGTTCAAAAACTAAAATTACTTGTACAAAATTTCAGCTCAATATATCAAAACGTACGACAGTGGAAATACCAACAACAGACAGACACACGGACATACATGACTTGATCGACTCAGTTTTGATGCTGATCAAGAATATATATACTTTGTGGGGTCTCTACGTCTCCTTCTGAGTATTGCAAAAGAAAAAATAAACTTAAGTGGAGGGTGTAAAAGGATGCTATTACATACACGTCACGCCTCTTTATTATGTACATTTATTTAAAATTTGGCCCACGCAAAATTTTGTTTTTTAATTGATATATAAATTTATTTAATGAGTTTTTTTAATCTCGTGAAAATTGAAACCTCGTTGTTTAACTTAAATTTATTCACCGCAATATTTACAAATGAATTAAAGGAAATTTTCTTATCTATTCTTTTTACACTTCTAAACAAAACAATTTACATGAAATTTATTGACCAGAGACGGTATTGAATTAATTCCCGATTATTTATTTATAGTTATTTATAGTTTCAACAGTAGGTGAAATAAATTTTGTGTGGATTGCTTTCATTTTTTTTTCTGCCAGAAACAGAACGCACAAATAATCTGCTTAATAGGTGGAACCCCAGATACATAGAGTCGGTCAAATTGTATCAAATTTGGACACAGCTAATAACAATTTTTAAGTCCTTCTTAAGTACTTTTTAAATACTTGAAAAAACTCCGCATATTTAATTCACTTTTAGGTGGATTCAAACTGTTTATGAAAGGAAAATGATCGGGACAATGAGTGTCATATAAATACATATTGCACCGATCTTACACGCGCACCCTTACTTCAGCTCGAGTTCCCGTGACCCACTTTGAATCCAAACATATCTTTGCGCCCATATAATTTAATTGATTCTGAACAAGATAGAGAAGTTGGGTTAAGACCGCAGCTAAAAATACCCTCCACCTCTTATAATCGTCTAAAAAAAAAATAAGTTCCTATTGCCATATTTATGTATGTGACTATTTCATGTACATACGCAAATAGTGTTTATTTTTTTATTTTAGGCGTTTGCGTTATTAAATCACGCCCATTTTTGGCACAGTGTTGGATAATGGTACCACTTAGATTTATAACAAATTTTTACTTGATAGACATAATATTGTGCGATATATAATTTTTTAAAGAAACAATTTTTTCAAGGTATGTTGAGATTTTCGTTTATTGTGGGCGTGTCTCTTTACCGATTTTGCCGAATTTCAATACGGAATAGCGAAATTAAACTAAAAATAAGTGTGCCAGGTTTCAATTTGATATCTCAAAAATTAGGACCGTGAGAGTGCCAACAACAGACGGTCATACGGACACACGGACGGACATTTCTCAAACGATTTCTCTTTTCATGCTGATTAAGAATGTATATAGTTTGTGGGGTCTCCGAGGCTTCCTTCGATGTGTTGTAAACGGATGATCAAAGTGAACAACAAGAATCCATCTCGATTCATTCAATTTTATAAAAGATCACAAAAGGTGATTTAAGTCTCCTCCATAAACTTGGTAGGGTATCAAATAAGCGCCACCACTTGTAGCAGTGTTCCGGCAGGCAAACCATTTCAAGAAGTAATAACAAGAGAAAGCAGCACAATACACAAATGCATAAAAAGTTTATGGAGATAGTAGGAATAGTTGAAACCACTTGAATTTAAAATAAACTCAAACAAAACATATATTTCTAAACGACATACACATACAATATATGTACATAATTAGGTATAGACATGTTCCAAAATATTTGTAATTATAAAATTACTGAAGTACAAAAATAAACGCACAACATGATGAACTCTATCAGCGACCCAATGGTGATTCAATGGTGAAGTCAATAAACTGAATATCAAATACACACATACACACATACGTACACACATACATAATATGTTAGAGCAATGTGTGTTGAGAATAAATACATGTACATGTGCGTACGTAGATGTATAAAATATGCAGACGTCTTTGCCTTACTCGACGTGAAAAATGAAAATAAAAAAAAAATACAAAAAAAATTATGCTCCTCAGACAAAGACCATAAATTAGAGGAAAAGTGCAGAGAAATGAACTCTCCAGCGTATATTGCATGTACAAATTTCGTTTAGATGTTGCAAATGTTGAGCGTACATAAGCCCTAAGCGATGAATAGTTTCTAAGAAATGATGCCCAAAATATTGAAAGCACAACATTCAAATAGATGATACTCGCAGCAAAATGCTAAATAGTATAAATTTTAACGTAAAAGAATCGAAAGTGAAACATCCCACATGTCACCTTAGTGACACAACAATTATATCACAATACGCAAAATTTTAGAATAAGTTACAGTAGCTTTAGAAAATGTTAGATATATTTCGTGGCTTGAAAAACCTTATAAAGGTCAGTCACGTTGAAGCCGACTCGTGGGTATTCCGTTTACACTATTCCTTAACTGTGATTATTTTGATGTCCTTCTCACTGATTATCACAACACGCCAATACGTTGGAAATCCAATCGATTGCGTTCACACAAAAGATATTCCAGAGGATGTACTCAACACTTACTGTTGGATACATTCCACATATTTACTGAAAGGTTTCTATAATAAAAAGCAGGGCATTGCGGTACCATATCCGGGCATTGGAAACTCAGAAGGCGAACACCATGAAAGGAAATACTACAAATATTATCAATGGGTGTGTTTTTGTCTATTTTTTCAGGTAGGTAAAAACGTCTGTGGACCATAAACTATTGTTACATTTTAACTCGAAGATGGAATTTTAGAATAAAATTAGTTTTTGGCAATTAATCGACCCCGCCCTCTTTGAGCACGTGAATGATTGAGCTAAATATAAATATTATAATAAATATTAACTGTGCCGGTTAATTTTTGTAGTTGTAAGATACTTTTATCTATTGTGGGCGTGATATCTGATCGACTTTGCCCAGTTTAAATATTAATCTACAGAAAGTATAAATATTTGGGCAAAATTTAAGTTTAATATCATGTTCCTGATGGACGGATAAACGGTCGATTTAGCTTTCGATGCTAATCAAGTAGTTTCTTTGGCAAAGAGCCCAAAGTTCATACTTAGAACGTCCACTACCAGGGGACGTTATAGGTAAAGTAGGGGTTTAAAATTTTGCCAAAGCGAATTTACTGTTTCACCATACTCGTTTTTTCGATTGTTTCAGATTTTTATATCCTCCACATAATATGGGGGTATACTAATTCAGTTGCAGCACAGAGAAGGAGACATCAGAGACCTTACAAAGTACAAATATAATCCCGATCAACATCTAAAACTGAGTCGATCTAGACATATGTGTCTGTCTGTCTGTTTTTGACATTCTCGCGGTCGTAAATTTTGAGATATTGAGTTTTTTTTTGAGAATTTTCAAAAAACCGTACTTCATGTAAAAGTGAACGTGCAAGTGATGCACTATGTAGAGGTCAGAAT
This sequence comes from Crataerina pallida, assembly GCA_949710015.1. Taxonomy (NCBI): domain Eukaryota; kingdom Metazoa; phylum Arthropoda; class Insecta; order Diptera; family Hippoboscidae; genus Crataerina; species Crataerina pallida. The sequence continues at coordinate 18,853,473 of OX453291.1, forward strand.
CATATACCTGCCACACCCACTCTGGTAGGCGTGCAAGGTATTTAAGATTTAGCCTAAACATACTTCAGTTTTCGACCTTTAATAATTCGTTAACAACAAGTAGTTTTCGCCGTACATTACTTTTATGTCTTTCCTTTTATTCAATAAAAAATATTTATTTTATATTCTTTTCTCACATGTTTGTACACATTCATTATACGTCGCACAAGTATAATCTATGAACATGGCCTCTAGACGTAGCTGTGTGTCTCAATGAACTTGGTATTGCGAATGATATTTTACTAAATCATTTGTATTACTTACCGCCATCACTTCATTTAAAATTCCGGCAAGATTATGCATAAAAAACATTCTCAAAAAAAATCATTTCTGTTAGAAAATGTTATATAAAATGTTAAAAATTTATGAGGTCATTTCATATTAGTGTGGCTTTCATTCACTTTCTAAATTCTACATTTTCTATATATTCTCATACAATTTCATTCGTGGTGAATTCCCGATGAAAACACTTTCACTTTGAAATAATAATCTTGCGTTTGGTAACGCGTCGTTAAATAGAGGAAAATTATTTGCAACATTTTAATGTGTGACCGTGCGTATGTGTACGATAAGCTGCATACGAGGATTGCCTAATAATGATGTTGAATTCATTTTTTATTTTTCATTTGTTCTTTGCAAAGCTTTTTTATCAGATAGTATACTAAACTGTTTAAAATCCAATCAGCTACAATTCAAGTTCAATGCTGCATCAAAAAGTTGCTTCAGCGTTGCTCTACTTTAAGTACGAATATTCATTAGGTACCCAATATATATGTTATTATATTTTATTCAGACGTAATTTTTATTAAAACCATCTCCATTTTGGTTGAGATAATAAAAAATGTTCGCCGTGAATTTATGAAAAATAGAAAATACATAAATCTTGATCACTAATACCACTTTCCCTTTTATTGCCTTTTTCATATATTATTGTTAAATATTAATACCATATTCTGTCTGTACGTAAAACCATAAACGGAACAGACACATGGTATTCCATTTCTTAAATTCATAGCGTTCATAGACCGTTTGCAGTGTGCAATGTAAAAATATAAGTAAAAAGCAAATATTGTTCACCCTTTACTGTGTTACATTTTCGTCGTTAAAAATAATGATTCGACAGATTTGTGATTCTACCAATATCCGTATTCATGTCATATAAAGTGAAATTACGCCAATAATTGAGAAAAATTTCCCATAACCAGTAAAATTAAAGCAAGAAGCTGTAATTTCGAGGCCGAAAGTATAGGCGCGGTGGTATAAAGTCTTCGTGTAGGCCTACAACAAATTTAGAATGTTAAATCGCTTCAGATCGATCAGTATAATTGAAGGTGGGTGTGATACTTACCGTTGAGGAGTTACAAACATACCCTTTGCACCCTTTGAGATAAAATGTATGGGCATCTGACGCGTCCATAGATTAAGAGTAAATATCTAGGGTATTTGCTATTTTACTTTACATTCAATACTTTTATGCTGCGTGCGTATTTCGGTTACCCTCCTATCACCACAATTGTTGACGACATTGTTTTGAAATTGTTTGTTACGTGATATATGAAGGGGTTGATCTTTTCACAGTTCACCTGGTATTTTCATGTTTATTTATATGACAACACATTTATGCTGCTTGCATTTGCAACGACACAAATAAAAAGAAAAAATATATGAAACAATAATGACACATATAATCTTAATATTATACATGTTGCAAAAATTGTTTTCATAACTTCCGGATAAGTGAACTGAAGCCATTCTCGTTGTACTGCAACATAATTTTGTTACGTAATGCGTTAGATGTTTATGTGTAAACGTTTGTATAAAACTCATACGAAATGTACGCACGAACACCCATTCTATGGTGTAGTGCTTCTTTGAAACGCATTTAACGCGTGCACCCATCACTTGAAGGAAATCCCATAATTATGACGGCGAGGGTGTCTACAACAATAATGCCATGCAAGCATTCTAGCATATTGTAAAATATTTGAATGCCTGCCAAACATAAAATTAAAAGTTTTGCTACAATTTAGCGAACGCACTCCTTCTTTATATTGTTTATAAATGTATTACAGCGAAAAAAAAACACGCTAATAATGCTCGAATCAAATGAAAAAGAAAAATATTGAAATGTTCACTCAATTTCAGTAAAAGAAAATTGCATTAAAAAAAAGAAAAAATAAAAGTAATAAATCCATCACAAGTAGTCTGTTATAAAGACACGTTCATTTTTTATTTTTTTTTTTACTTAATAACAACACTCATATATTCATGCAATACACACACATACATTAATACATTTTAAGGAGAAACTATTATTCCCAGATGTTGATAACACTAATGAGTGGGAGGAAATCACTTAAAAGACTGCCTGTTTATGTTAAGAAATATGATTAATAGAAGAAATGCAGCACAAACATCAAACACAAGAAGGAAACGGTTTTCTATACATTTATATGCGGAAATAGTTTCTCCATTAATAATCATTAAGAATAATATGTAAAGTATGAAAGTGTTTTATTTTAACCTTTCCGTATACCGCCAACCTTGTGTTGTTCTCAGTTGCTAGAGCTCTGCCAAAAAGTGTTTTCAATTATTACATTCGAATGAAGCAGCAATCATATGCGTATGAGAAGAAAAGATGGTATTCGTTATAAGGTCAACGATAAATATATTTTTTAGGTTTTCCTAAACACAAACGCTTCTTAATACCGGGCATGTCTTATATTGTTTTACCATGTGGTAAAATTCTACCCGGGGTCTCCCAAATCGATCATAAAGTCACAATCACAAAGTATTTCTTTTATTAACAAATCATACCACGGCACGATGGGTAAGAAATTCAACCACTAAAGTGCTCCTTTAACCCCAATAACAAATCAAACTTTAGCAATCAAAAATGTATAAATTGTATTTTTTAGGCAATTTTGTTTTACACACCAAGATGGCTGTGGAAGTCGTGGGAAGGTGGCAAAATTCATGCACTCATCATGGACCTAGATATAGGAATTTGTTCCGAAGCCGAGAAAAAACAAAAAAAGAAACTACTTTTAGATTACTTATGGGAAAACCTAAAGTAAGTGCAACTGTTTACGCTGCTCCAAGGCTGACAAATATTTATTTATTTTTGTATAATTTAAACAATAGATATCACAATTGGTGGGCATACAGATACTACGTGTGCGAATTATTAGCATTAGTAAATGTGATAGGTGAGTATAACCATTTAAGCTGTTCCACGCACATCACTACACGCGTCACATTAACGCCCAAACAAAGGCATTTGCTATACATATATACCCACGCTAGTGTGCGTATTGCATTTAATTAAATATATAATCCGTCCGCAATTATTATTTGTTGTTGTTTATATCATTTCAAGGTGTATAGTATAAGACTTGGCACATACGCGCGTACTAATATATGAATGTGTGAAGGAAAAGCCACGAGTTACGAGTGCTTTTGCCATTGCGTTTATTGCTTCTTGTGTTTTGTTGTTAAAACAAAATAAACAAATCATGAATTTAATGTCGAAAGTTTTTATAAACTGACCACTACTGTCGAATCGCAAATTATATAACTGACCAAAAATGCACAAAATGTAAATAAACACAATTTATCACAATGAACCATTAAACGCCAAGTACACTACACATCACTCATATAGGAAATTGGACTTGACTCTAAAAAGTTTAACATTCGTCACCAATCTATGAAGTGTTACAAAATTTTATATTAAATTGTATGTTTTGTCTCTATTTTCGAAGGTCAAATGTTTCTTATGAATCGATTCTTCGATGGCGAATTTATGACGTTTGGCCTAGACGTGATACAATACATGGAGGCCGATCAAGAAGATCGTATGGATCCCATGATTTATATATTCCCAAGAATGACCAAATGCACATTCTTCAAATATGGTTCCAGCGGAGAAGTATGTCCTTAATTAGCTCTATACCCTCCCCCTTCGTGATGGGAGTATACTAAATTTGTTATTCGGTTTGCAGCACTCAGAAGTCCGTCCGTGTGTCTGTTACGGTTGTAAATTTGTAAATATTTTAAAATTGGGCACAATCGGGAAAAAAGCCACGCCTACAATCGGCATAAATTTATTTATCTAAGTTATGAATTTGAAATTAAGTATGCACATTTACAATTACCGAGTCCATCGATGTAGCGAAAATGGAGGCGGTCGGATAACAGATAACAATTAATTCACAAAAAACATTTTTATACGTAAAACTCGACGTACGTAAAAATTCGTAAACTACTGTGAGAAGGTCTAGGCATGCCCACTATGGAGAAGGTGCTGGAGGGTATATAGTCTAGTCTAGATTTGGGCTAATCCAAATACACTTTTCTTAAAGGTTTTCCTTTCATTTATTTATTATATATTTTTTTAAAATTATTTCAGGTGGAGAAACATGATGCTATCTGCATATTGCCGTTGAATGTTGTTAATGAGAAAATTTATATATTTCTTTGGTTCTGGTTTATATTATTAACGATTTTAACATTTATAACACTAATATACAGGGTGGTTATTATATTTTCACCACGCATGCGAGTATACTTATTTCGTATGCGATTTAGGTGAGCGTCCCGTTACATATACGATATATGATCATATCAGAGATTATTAATTTCCTTTTTTTTATAATCAATATTTCAGGTTAGTGCGTCGAGACGCTATAGAAATAATCGTTCGTCGTTCCAAGATGGGCGATTGGTTTTTATTATATTTATTAGGTGAAAATATAGATACAGTTATATTTCGTGATGTTGTACAGGACTTAGCGAATCGTTTAGGACATAACCAACACCATAGGGTGCCTGGAATTAAAGGAGAAATACAAGATGCATGATATTGGGAGTATTAGAAACCATACGGAATGTAAAATGTCGTCTCCATCTAAAAAAAAGTGAAAAAATCTACAAAAAATGTACAAAAAATATGAAAAATACATCAAATGCTGCCAAAACTGCTTGCCGCGAAACAACATCCTACCAAAACAACAACAACAACAACAACAACATTCGTAAAAACGATTAGTCAATCACACGTGTTATCATCCATCATATGATTAATAAAAATCGAGAGTCATTAAGGTAAAGGAAAGCAGAGTTATAGAGAGAGAAAGAGAGAGAGGTAGTAAGATCGCACAACAACACATGCCAGAAATATAGAATATCACCAGCTCCATTTGGAAAGTTCAAAAAAATTATTTGTATTAAGATTTAAAATAAAAAATATCAAACACGCAACATCACCGGCATCACTTACCAAGCTCAACACTACCTGCCGCTTCATGTAGTACAATGTCACTATAAAAAAACATCATCACTAAATAAAAGGAACAACAACAACACCAACCAGAAAAATATCATCAATTAGAAAGCTTAGAGAAAAACGTGAAACAAACAAACAAACAAAAAAAAATGAAAAAATCCTTTGGAGACGACTACCACAGTATGATTGCATTTTTGTATTGGGCCCAACAACAACAACATCAACACAAAAATGACATGAAAACCCTAAAAAAATTTACTTAGTTTTAAATAGCAAAAAAAAAAAAAAAACAACAACAACAACAACAAAAACAAAAAACAAACGACAACTCACATTTTGAGTTCTTTTTTATATATAATATATATATGTATATATATATATAAACTAAAATAATTGAATTAAAGAAAATTATGTATAAAAAATATTATTATAAACCGAGAGGAAATGTCTCCTTAAAAAATCATGTTTTTATATAAATATAACTTGAACGAAAAGAAAACTTCCTTCTGCATATGACATTATAACAAATATCCCATATAATGAATTCAATACATTATCAGTAATAATAGCGCGCATCATCTTATAACCGAAAATCACCCAAAAATACGCAGGAAAAGAAGAAGCAACTTTTTTCAATTAATTTCGAAAAAACGAAGAAAAAACAAAATGAATTTAAATTATATATAGAAAACCACTAAAAAATAGTCCCGAAAAACAAATAAACAGAACCAATAACTACGCATTGTATGTGTGTGTATGTGTGCAATCCTCATCGTATACAAGTTGTTCTTAAAAATCTTAAAATTTTCTTTTCTTGTTTGATTTCTTAACAATATTAAAAAAAAATAAAAAGAAAAACTTTCCATAAAACATTCAAGCAACTACAAAAACAATCACGAGAAAACTCTAAAAATTCTTGCCACCCACGTACTTACATATAAATGTAATGTTTTGTGTATCATTCGCTTGAAAGTTTTTCTGCTACTCTCTCTCTCTCTCTCTTTCTCTTTCTTACTTTATCTTTGTCTCTACCAAACATTCAATTGGGAGTTTGTACAGTTGTTAACACCTAACTATCACTAAGCGTAAGTCTACAAAGATTTGAATTATTATTAATTAAGAATAATTATTTGTAAAATACAAAATTAAGGCAATTATTTGTTGTTATATTACCATTTAACTCATGTGCATCTTAGGTTTGAAACCTTCATTGAAAATTCAAATTTAGCAAGTAAACAACAAAACAAAATAATAGTTATTGAAGAACATTTCCTTTGCCGTCACCTTATCATGCATACGTTTTTTAATATCCGTCCAAGATTAATTAAGATTTCATACAAATATACAGTAGCCAACACATACACACACTCACACATAATAAATACATCAGCAATAAAAAAATCACCACATAATTGAAATAATGACCAATGCCAGCCAGTCCACCACTCACACCACTTTCATTGCAATTTATATATATATATTTTATTTTTACAAAATTCATACACTTTACCAAGGAAAAGGACAAAAAGTGCGGGCAAAAAGCATATTATTATGGACTTGGCACCTTACCTAGGGAGTGGATGGTAGCTTATTAAGTTTCGCATGGCCTAGTGTGGGGTATTCAGCTTGCGAATGTTCACATTTTCACACTTTTTGGGATGAAATTTCGCACAATGACAGTGTAACAGTGTTCATATTATGTATCAACTTAGAAGTCGAATGCTGTACCAAATAAGATTTTTGAGAAATTAAGGGCGTGTCTGTAACGCGACCACGACAATATTTATAAACGCGTGTATTAAATTTCAACGTTATAGTTCAGTATAGGATACCAAGCATCCAAAATAAAAGAACTACAAATGTTTGTACAAAATTTTAGCACAATTTTTCAAAATTTACGGCCATGCGCGTTCCAACACTGACAAATTAGTTCAGATTTTAATACTGATCTCTGACGCCTCTTTTGTTATTTTATATGGAAGGTATAAAAAATATATTTGGATTAAAAGCGTTTTATAATTCAGTCAGTTTGGAACCAATTTCTCTTTTTTTTACACCAGAAGAACGTTTACTATAGACGTATAGAGAGACATGATTGAATCGACTCATAATTTCATTGTGATCAAAAATATACGTATATACTCTCTAGGGTCTCTGACGTCTCCTTATAAATTACTGTTTTACAGTGCATTTTAGATTTTTAAATTATCTGTAAGGTATTTAAACTATTTGTATGACCACTTTTTTCTTAAAACGATTTTTTATTTTTCTCAAGACATTTATCTTTTTAGAACAGAATGAAATCAAATTATATTGGAAGGATAAAAAGTATTAAAGAGGCGGGTTTGACTATTATTTATCATCATTTTTGCCTTTTATTTGTTAAATTTTTAGTTCGTTCAGGTTAACTTTTTATTCATCAGTAAATTAACAGTCCGACACAGCAAGAACTTTGCATTAACAAACTCTGTTCTTTCTCTAGAGAGCAGAAGACCAAGCACTCAAAATTTGTTAAAGTGTATATAAATTAATCCCGGAGGGAATCAACTGTCTAAATTTAATGCTGAAAATTTTCTCTACAGTTTTTTATTCTTCAATACTTGATACTAAAATATTTAATTATGCGTAATCCATATAACTCGAAATATATTAAGAGAAGTAGTCACTGCCAATAAAATAAAAATAATTCAATAAATCACTTTTCATATATTATTAACATATAAATGGTAGCTTAGTATTCCACATTATTGACAACTTTTTTCTATACACAATTATTTATATAGGTTAGAGAAGAGGGGGGTAATATAACGACAAATAATAGTTCGGTGCTAATAAAAAACAATATTAATTTATTTATATATATATATATATATCTATATAAATAAATGAGTATGTATTTGTATTATCAAAACATAAACAAAATGTATATCAAAATAATCTGTATAAATAATTGCATACTACAATAAAATATTATACATATTAGCAATAATTTATCATACACAACAATAATAATAATAATAACAATAACAATATCATGAATTTCATAAGAATATGTATAAAGAGACACACACTTAGACAATTTAGATAAATCTCGATTAATTGATTTGAAAAATCAAAATCAGATTAATTAGGTGAACGGCAAAAGTTATACAAAATTGTTCCTGAAAATAAATTATTTGAAAACTTTCCTTTTTTTCTGCTATTATTTCTCTTATTTTCCTGTAGAATTTATTATTTAATAATAAAACAAATAAGAAACTTAAATTTGGGTTAGACCATGAATTAGAGTATGATTTTTTTATGTTATCTTACCACGCCCAGTTTTACCACATCGATGGAAGGTATAACTATATATATTCACACTAAATTTTAAGTTCATAGTTCAATTTCTGCCTTAGTAGCTCAATATTTGTGGCAGATCTTTGTCGATAGTTTACGTGGCTCAACAACCCATATTGCGCAATATCTCAAAATTTACGCCCTTGCGAATGCTAACGAAAAACAGACACACTGACTGACGGACGTATGTGTCTAGCTAAACTCAGGTTTATGATGCTGATCAAAAATACACGTACTTTGTAGGGTCTCTGACGCCTCCTTATGGGTGTGCAAACAAAATGACATACTTAGTAAATCGCCATTTAATGTGGAGGGTGCAAAAATTAAACAAACAAATTTAAATATTTACAAAAGACATTAAATCAAACTTTTTTTGTACACTTTTAACGCCCTGAAAAGATGTTCTTCAAAATATTTCAAAATTCACATAATCGGTAAAATGGATTTTTTCTAAAAAACAGCGTAAGACCTAAGAAGTTTTACCACAATTAGATAAAAAATGATTTTTGTTAAGTTTGACATTTTGACTCTTGAAGAATTCTATCATGTGATCGGAAATGCTGACAACTTTCGCCTTGAATTTATTGTAAAGCAAAAAGGAAGCTGAAATGGCGGCTTAGGCAATTAAAAACAATTTTAAAAATGGCGTCGAAGAATATAAAATTCTTTTGAGTAAAATACTTTTCTAAAATTTGAGACAAAATTTATATTATACGTCCGCGACACATTATAACGTTGATTCGGTTTGAAAAATAATCCTTTCCTTTAATAGTAGAAATCGAATGGGAATGATTTACATAAACCCCTTAGTCTATATCATATATATAGAAGAACGCCGGCTTCTACTTCGGAGAAGTTTCATAGTATTATTTTAAAAATTTCATATTTCACCATAAAATAGATCAGTTATAATTTGCTATCTATTTTTCAGTTCGAAGAAGCTTTCTTAGTGCCCCTAACCAGCCATTGCAAATATTTATTGAAATACTGATGAGTATGAAAAATAATTTCTGTGTAATTTTTCAATAAATAAAAATTTGCATTCACAAAAAACTATTACGTAATAAATTAAACAACGAATTGTTCACAGTTACAAAACATACCCATGTTATGATAATAATTCAACATGTATGTGAAATCACATTATGTAACTTCAATGTATGTATAAATGTATATAATTATATTTTTACTTACTATTAAATATCGGTTCTGTAAATACATTTCATTTTTTCTTTATTCATCAATTTTAGTAAATTTTTTCAATAAACAATGAAAACATTTTGTTTTTTATTTTTTTATTTATTATATACAAAAACATAAAAAGTGATTGATTCAGTAACAGTAAACAATAGTAAACAGTAAAACAAGTAGAAAAGCTGAATTTGGTTTAGGCCAAATCTTAAATACCCTCCGCATTTACATATGAACGAAAAAGGGGTCAGGTGCATGATTACGCCCTCTAATGGTATGTATCATAAATCAAGTTGTAAGTGGAATTTTGCGCTAAGTAGAATATTTTTTAAATTGTGGTCTGTTATCCGACGGATAATTATAAACAAACTTAACTCAATTTTTGTGACATATAAATAGATTGAGGATTGTGGGCTCTTGACCTGTTTCCCCCCTTTTAAATACTGATCAGCGTGCAAAAACTAAAAATTTCTATGCGAAATTTGAACTTATTATCTCAAAAGTTTCGCCCGTTCGAATGCCAACAACAGACGGACGCACACTCGGATGTCTATATCGACTCAGCCTTAGGCATTGATCGCTTCCGGGTGTTGCTCATGGATTGACAAATTTCTTATGTAGAATGTATAAAAATCGCACGGATAGTATTCATTCCGAAAAGTTTATTATATTCCTGTTATAGTTTTATTTTTATGTTAAAACTGATTTGTACAGCAGTATAGTGGAGGTAAGAGTGGATGCTTATAATTGATTTCAGTCTAAAGAAGGTTAATTCGGCACGGTGCTTATATTTATAAGTGTTTGAACCATAAAATTTCGCAGTAGCTTTAGTAGTAGTAGCAATAAATTGCATTGTATTCTTGAATTTAAGTACTTAAGAAATAAATAATTGCCCAACTTTTTAAGTCTTTATACGTACATAGTAAACCCATTAAGAAATCGTGCATATAAGAATTTTGAAACATAATAGATTTTTTGTTTTTTTTTTGTTTTTTGTAAACTTGTTAATTTGTTGGTTTATAAAATAATTATTAAATTCATCGCTCCTGTAAAATTTGTCAACTTTGATATGAATAAAAAAATTTATAAATATTAAAAACAAGTGAAATTATACAAAATGAATTACAATAATATACAGAAAAAAGTTGTAGAAATAATACGAGAAGCTCGTGCAAAAAAGGTCAACTGCCAATAATTAAATGCGTTTATAAAATTTAGATAGTTACTTAAAATTATTGATATTACATAAATAAATAGATAAATACTTGCTGAAAATATATATATTATATACTACATATATAATTATATAACTTGACACAGCTGCATTGCTTTTCCTGCGCTTACACATATTTAAGCCGTATGTTAAGCTTTTGAAAGCCACCCGAGAGCCGCATAGTTTACACTCATATTTTAATAGTACATGAAGGATATGCGGACACAAACAACAAATATATATTATATTTGGTAATTTATAAAAAGAAAGAAGACAAGAAGTACACTGCTCTCCACTTCAAACAAGGCTTTTTAGTTTTCAAAGGCATCATGTACATACAATATATACGTAGACGCAACTATCAAGAAGATTAAAATAATTATCACATGTTACCCTTTTTGTAATTTAAAATTTTAATTTTGTATTTCTTTATTTTTCTATTGTGTGCTGTGTATACATATTTATTGTAAAATTATTTTATTATATTACATAAGAAATTTAGAAGACAATAATTAGAAGACAAATGAAAAACATTCAAATAAACGAATATAGATCATTCTTTATGAATATAATGCGAATTTTTGTTTGCATAACCAACACTGTAAGGTTCACTTTTTGCCAAGTTGACACCAATTTCACCCTACCATTTACAACAAACCACGGCAAGAACAAGCAAGAGAACTAAAGTTGGCCTCGACTAAATCTTATATACTTTCCACAACGTTACACAAACAGGTATTTAATTATATGACCTCTACGTACAGGGTGCGTACGGTATTTGAAGATAAGACAAAATTGTTCTCCCAAAATTACAGACAGAAAGGCAAACTGAATTGGGATCTAGTGTTGCAAACAGAATAACAAACTTGGAGTATCTTTACCGGAATCTCGAAAAAATCTCTACTGCAAATCAAAATTTCAATCTACCTTAAACGTAGATTTTACTTTACAATCTTAAACTACAATATCCATCATCATTTGTAGAATTATAATATTTAAGCATTGTGTGGAGGGTGTAAAAATTATCAGAAACTTTAAAAAATTTGATAAATATTAGAATTTTAATAGAAATCTAGCCATGTCCGTCTATTTTTAGATGCACGGGCTCAAATCTTGATCTTTAGACCCACATACATACATTGCATACATTGATAGAATTTTATAGACTACCATTTATATAAGGAGCCATGATGATAAAGCCAAATTGAGTTGGAATGTCACAATATTTAGCACGCAAACCTTTGAATTTTAATAATTATCCGATGGGACGTAAAATTTAAATAAGTGGGGTATGTGCAAGTGGGATCTTAAAGGATTGAAGGTGTACCTTATAATAATTACAAGTACAGAGCAGCAACAGTGTTGGTTATCGCGTTTAATAATTTACAAACTAATGCTCTCAGTCTTCCATAAAGTTAGATAAATTGTATTTAATTTCTCTTACTCACTCATGCAAATAAGTACTTATAAGTACTTATACATTCCAGCTTCAAGTCTCTTCCTCTCTACCTTTCTTTCTATTTTATTAACAAAGTTTAACTCTTTTTTTTTGAAATATTTCTCATACAATTTTAAATAATTTGTGTATAAGTATTTTATCTCGCTCACTAGTCAGTACTTCCAATAGAAGGGAAAAACTATTAAATCCTCTTTTTCCATCATTATGATTATTAATTAGCTTAGCTAATGTTTGTAGAGAATTTGTCGAAATCTTTAAATAAAAATAACTGCCTTAATATGACATAATGTATATATTTATATTAATAAAAAATTATTATGAAATTGCATATTTTGTACATACATGCCATACAATATTAAGAATCGATTCGTGCACTTGTATATAAAATTTATATACTTATAAAGAAAAGAATTGAAATCATTTGGATTTTTTAACGTGAAAAACACGTCTGAATTTTTAAGAACTTAATGAAAACTTCACCAAAAACCCTCAAGCACTCTTGATCAACTACAGAATTTACATATATATGACTTTTAATTTTAATTTATTAATATTTATTATTGTTATTTTTTATTATATAATTATAATACCCGCGCTTTGTTTATGCATCTACAAAAAATTGCTCTCACTGGCACGACACGTTTGAAATAAAAAAGATTCTTCAGAAGGCAAAATTAACCCATGGACTTTGCACCTGTCCGACTTTCCGCCTAAACTTGATAATTATTTATATTTATAGCGAGATATTAATGAGATTATCAAACGGCAAGAAAACGAAACCTTTTTACGTGTAATGTGCTAAACTTGGAACCTGATTTTTCAAGAAGTATTTCTTATGTGACATTGGCCAGAGTTATTACAAAATAAATTATAGTATACATTATTATTATTTAAAGCCAAAGCTTTTGTGATATCCAGAAAGAGCAAGTACGGTCATTATGACCTCTACCGAAAACCCCTCTAAGAGATAATTATACAAGTACTTTAATCCGAATATAATAAGTTCATCTAGGTCCGGAATTCCATTAATTTTGTAAAATTTCCACAGCTTGCCATGTAAGTTGTGAAACTTATAAAAGACGCCGAACAGTTTTGGGCCGTTCTACTCATACTGAGAAATCTCTCCATTTTGAAAATAGGGCAAAATAATAAGAATCAAGAAGTAGAAATTCTCATCTCATGATAACCTCCAAGAATATGTGTATGTACATATAAATTGAATTGCAAACAAAACGATCGATATGACCACTTCGGCCCTTCTATTCTGTTCTCAATTTTAAGATTTGTACCTGTTTTTATTTCATTAATAATTTAATAGGAACACCGCCCAAATGTATATTTTTTTAATGATACAAATTTTCATCGAACTCCCATTTAACACGTTTATTAAAATATCACTCATGGTTTATATACATATATAAAAAAAACATTATATAATAACAATAAAAGTAATAATATTAATATCTTTAACTGAATTCGCCGCTTGCCTTCACTTAGAAGAACAAGAATACGTTCATTTTTTAACAACCGGAATTATATCGAATCTCTTAAATTTCTTATATATACGAATATGAACGAATAAGAACAGGCATTCCAAAATATATTAAAGTCCCATTCCAAGAGACAAAAACAACAACACAAATCCATAAGAACTGAACGAGAATTATAAAAGATTTTAAACAAAAATTAGTTTAATTACCTTAACAAAAATTTACTTAAAAAACAACACATACAAGTAATTCAAGAACACACACACACATACACACACAAATTGATATACATACAATACATTAAATTTAAATATGAGATAAGAAGAAGAACATAAACATACAATACATTTAAAACGTCACCAAACTGAAGGAATTTAAAATTAAACCAATATGTCTGAACTGTAGAAACCAATGAAAATAAGAGTAACGAATTATTACAAGAGAAAAAAAAAGGTCTGAGCAGAGAAGAGAAAAATCGTACGATAATACAAACAATAGCATCCATTATTGCAAAACAAATAATTACTTAAACTGTAACCACAACCACACAATTTAACTGCAGCTTAAAAAACTTGTCATGTATTTACGGCTACTTATGTGTGCAAATGATGTTATGCAGTGAATTTTATGTTTCTGTTCTATACCCTTGCTCTTATGTTTTTTCTGAAATTCACTTAATCGGGACCAATTTATTCATAAAATGAATCGATTGGATTTGATGTGGCGTTATAACAGTCAACACGAATCATTATCTACTAAAATCAGTCAATTGTTTTTTTCTTTTTTCTTTTTTTGTCGTTTTCCGGAGAAAACATTCATTCCTTAGAAATACGCAAAATAAAATTATCTCTATATTGCATAATTGAATGAACGGCCTGAAAGTCTGCTATAGTGCTGCATTTACTGATACAAAAATTAAACACTGGTCACAACACTTGTGTTGTAATCACGGTTCAACAAATAAGCACTATGTCGTTTAAATTCATTTTGTTAGACTCTGGTTCAGAAAGAAGAAAACAACAGGTGACGCTGAAGAGTTATTAAATCAATATAAAGCTTTTATCAAATGCAAAACATATTCAACTAAGACCAAATCTGAAATTCTTTCTAACTAAAAGGCTATAATTCCAAGCTTAAATATATTCCATATCTGCATACAACTGCAAACACGGAGTACATTGTGGGCGTGTTCATTATTCGACACCTCGATGAATGGGATAACTGTAAACATGTGCGCTAAATTTAAACTAAAAATAAACTTTTACCGATTATAGGCATGGCTCTTGACCGAATTTGTCCAAAACTTACTACCATCGTTTCTGGCATTTCTTCTTTTTCCGATGTGGTGCTTTTGACCAGGTAAACACATATCGTAGGTGGTAGAATAAAGTCCGAATTAAAAAATTCTGAAAAATTCACACAACTTTTTTGAAACATCATCAGAAATTTTAATTGGGATGAAATTATTTTATTGTTAAATTAACTGCTTTCAGGAATGGAAAAAATTTTATGTAGCAAGATATTGTAATAATAATGTATAAAATTGACGTGCTAATTCTTAAACTGCATATATATGTAAACTCATAAAAGTTCACATAAATTTTCAATTTCCAAATTACAATTTTAAGGATCATGATCTTGCCAAAGTAAAAGTTATTTGACATTTAAGTACACTGAAAAGAAGGTTATACCAATCTGAGATTTCATATGTTGGCCACTCTTTTTGAAGGTACACTCGAAATACAACCAGTCTTCACTTAAAATTGTTCAATTGTTTAATAAGTTCAATTGATTGACGCTTAAGCTAGTTTGCAAAATTTAACTTTTAAAAAATACAAAAACAATAGCTCGGTAAACATTTTTCATTCAATTAAAATATTTGCTGTGTGGCATTTTTTTTTCAATTAAATTCTTACACATACTTATGTATACGTAGGAACACAATAAAAGCGTAATTATACAAGATTATATAAATCCCAACAGAATTGTAGCGCGTCAATAGATTGAAAGAATTTTGTATGTGAAATGAAATTTAAAAAATTTATATATAAAAAACGTTTCATTTTGTTTATATATGTATAACAAATTATGAGCATGGTTAATAAAGCTTTAATTTGAGAAGCTATCAATAAAATGAAACCAATAATAATAATAATAAAAAAAAAAAAAAACATGGATATAAAACCGCTAACATGAGCACACATGCACATGTCTCTCTGTACTCTTTTTCAAGCAAAGAGTTGAAATATGAAGCGAATTAATGGAACAACCAAGCCTATGTGGCATAAAGACTAAAACCAAATACTGATTAAGAGTAAAATTAATTTTAAAAAATTAAAAGCAATTAATTAATATTCATAGTAATTTTAAATTATAATCAATCATCAGCGAACACACACCCACACACACTTTAACATACAATACATACTCATTACATTCGTATGCATACAAATGAATGACAAAAGTCAGCCACAACTGATTACCCGTTATCCTGGGGTGGAATAAAAACACGCGTTTTAATGTATGTACGAGACAACGCAGACACAAGTGAAGGCATGTACATGTTGGACTCGTATATTAAGGTTTATGTGTGTGTGCATACATTGTCGGTGTTTGGAATTATCGAACAAAATTTGCATGTGCCCGTTAACGGCATCAAACATATGCTACATACATACACACAATTAAAGGGTATATTGATATCAATTAACTATTCATTGGTAACGCTAGTACTTAAGCGGGACAACAACAAGACGGAAAAGACATCATTTTCAGGATTGTATAACATATTATTAACTTGTAGTCTATTTATTATTACACAATTATTATACATAACAATACAATAAAGAGAGCAAATATTATTGTATTATTATTAATATTATATTATATTAAATTATATATATATATATATATATACACAACAGTAAAAACGACACATTTTAAATCTACAAACAGATAAAATGAAATAATTTTTAAATCAAATTTAAAACGGAAAAACAAACAAGTATAGCAACAAAAGGTATAAAAATTAAGGGAGAAAATAAAATGTTGTAAATATTACTAAAATATAAACAAGGCACACATACAGACAACTCTTATACAATTAATTTGTTAAGGTAAAGCCCATTATACAACAACACACATAGTAAGTGAACCAAAAAACAACAAACAAACAAAAAACAGAAAAGGCGAAACTATCAAAAGAGAGAAAATATTAAATACATACTAGTTCATATATAAAGATGACAACAAACTGATGCAAGTTAATGTAAACACACACACACAAATGCATAAATAATATAATATATATAAATATTATAATATTATAATGAGATAAAATTACAAAAACAAAAACAATTATTAACTATAAACTATAAAAAGAAGAAGAAGAAGAAGATATTACATTAATATAAATTAACGCAATAAAACACACAATAATATGAAAAACAAAATATGAAGTAATAATGAAAACGTTGAATCAAGAATAGGAGGTGTAATCGGTAACGTTGAAAGAAAAAGAAAAAACGGAGAAAAATATGAAAGAAAACAACAAAACATTTTTCGATTTGTTAAAAAAAATATACATGAAAATTATAAACCAAGTTGTTTCATTTAAATATGTATATATTTAAGTAGCAGCCTTGGTATCAAGAAGTCAAGTGAGTCCACTTCTAATTAAAAGACTTTATATCAAAACTTGGAACCTGGAAAGATCCAGATTCACAATTTTCAATTTATACTTGTACTTTGAAAAATTTCAAAGTGATAAATATGTCACAAAAATTTTTTATATTTTGTATTGTGAAATCAAAAAAAAATTTTTTTTAAAGAGGAGAGGTCTTAAAAATGGTCGGATCCTATCCATTTTCAAAACAATTTCTTTTTGGGCCAATATCCTTTTAGCAAATATCATCGAAATATTTTAAAAAAATAATAGAATGACATATGAAAAGAAGTTTTTAAAAATGGTCCAATTCAGTCCCCTTTGGGCCAATACATGTTCTCGTAACAAATTTCATTGAAAAAAAGTGCGACCTGTAGCTTGCGCACAAATTGCGGACAGGCGGACATGGTTAAATCGATTCAGATTTTGATTCTGCATGGATCGGTATAATTGAAGGTGGGTGTGGCACTTTCTACCTAGGAGTTACAAACATCATTTTAAAATTACAACACTTAGCTTTTGGTATTATACTAGTCAAGCCTTTTTATGAGATGTCCAAATCGAATAGATTGTGAAAAATAAAGGTGAGATCATCTTCCCAACTCTAAGTTCTATTCTTTGACATCCATGTATATTGATTAGGTTCAGAAGAGTCGTAATATTATATTATTTGGTAGCTGCTGTACCGAGTTTAGCAAATGACATTCCACTCAAGCAACCCGTATTATATAGATTGTGCAGAAAATTGGACATTTGAGGTCTTGAAGCATAGTCCGAATCCGCCATTCCAATGTTAAGTACGATAAACTGATTTTCAAAGAAGCACTAAAGGAATTGGAAAAATCCGACCTATCTACAATATGTAACATATTTACACCTGTTAGACATTAAGTTTTTAAAATGTATTTTGAGTCGCGAAACTGGTGGACTAGCATTTTGTCATACGAGTTATAATCCTTTAAGTAAATCCCATTTTTTTTCATATGTTCTAGATTTTTGGAACCCTCGAACAACTTTCTTTATTCACATTATTTGTATTATGTAGAAACATGTTTGTGACTTAAGTCTTTTATTATGTTCTAAATAACAAGAAGCTACCTTCACGTAAATCTTCTATAGATTGAGATCGCTAGTACAATTTGTTCATCTATCAGTTAAACTGATCTCTTCATCTTTGTGAAATTTTCATCATATTGAAAATATTTTTATAAGCTATGTATTGTGTATATACACAGTTTAGTTATAAACTAAGTACGGGCATGGAGGTAGGTAATAAATGTGGAAGACAATTTCGCTAGAAACAAAACGTAAGAACCCTTCTTCTTAAACATTTTTATACTTTTTCTGGTTTGCTTTTGTATATATATGTATGTACAGTATATAGTTTTTTATGCGTTTTTATTATAAATACTGAGACCACTGGCAAACTAACTAACTGACTAACGGTTCTTTCAATACCTTAAAATCAAGTTTTATGTACACATCAAAGTAATAAAAAAAAAAAAAACAATGAAGAACAAAGCTCCTAACAATGAATTGAAGGAAACGATGACAACAACACTAGCAACAACAATAAAAGAACTGTAGAATCTTTTCTAGCACAAAATATGTAAACAGCAAACTAACAGCAACTAAAAACTCAGCGAAGCCGAAAAATCGTTTAAATCTCTTTATACAAACAACAATAACAACGGCTCTTCATAACAATGAAAACAAGTGACAATAATAAGACTGCCTCTCAAACACCATATGGTTGGTTAAACACTATGACACTGTACACTTCCGAACTAAGCAGATTAAAAACATTCAAAAAATTCTCGCGCAGTTCGCAATCTCTAAAATGTTATACAAAATATTTTTTAAGGCTTTGAAATTTTGTTGACTTATTTTAAAAGACTTTTTAACTAAACGCAATCAAATAAATAGATCATAATGTTCTGTGTTCGTATGTTTATGTAATTTCACAAAGTCTTTAAACAACGTACAGTTTTATGGTTAAAAGTTGAGTAGGGTATAGTATTTGAACACAATAGAGCTGCAGCCGCAAAAAATTACTCTCTTTTTTGACTTTGCTGCTAGACCGTTTATAATAGAGCAGCAGCTGAAAAAAGTTGATGAGAAGCATTGATTCAAGACAAATTAAAAAAAAATCATACAGGCAACCAATTAGCCCTAAAATTCGTTTATCTTTAACCATTTAACCGTAACATGTGATGTTATTTGGAATGAACTTCATCAAATATATGTAGCACTCCCAAATGAAAACGAAATAAATCAGGTTTGCCGCATTGTTCAGGAGCAGTAGATGGAAAGCATATTACTATTAAAAATTCTAAAAATGGTGGTTCACTTTATTATTATTAATTAATAAAAAAAAGATTTGGCATTGTATTATTAGGAAGTTGTGATGCAAATTTTACGTTCACGTATGTTGATCTTAGAGATTTGGGTGGTGAAGTTCTAGGAAGAAACACTATTGGAAAAAACTTTTATATAACAGTCCTAACTTGCTATTTTAACCCATGTAGATTCTTTCATTAAAACATTTTTATAATTTTTGTTTTATAAATTAAATGAAATGTCTTCTTTTTGAATTAAATTTATTAACATTTCGTCAAAAACGTTTTTACTTCGATCAGCCATTTTTTTTTTTTAATTTTCATAACATATTTCAGCTGCGAAATATTACTTAAAACAAAATTACAAAATTAACAAAACGGAATTGAAAATAAATTATATTAAAATAAGCTACTCTACTCGTTCTCAATATGAGAGAAAATTGAAAAAATGAGAATGCGGCTGGAGAATTAAAATAGATTTGAAGCTTGCAGCAGCTGCATTTGAAAAACCCAGCAGCAAACACATTTTCGATAAGATTTACACATAAAAGAGAGAAAAAGAGAGTAATTTCTTTGCGGCTGCAGTTCTATTGTGTTCAAACACATGTATGTATTTAATTATAGTGAGAGTGTATAACACATTTTTTGTACATAATCTCCTTACCTCTCTCGTGATCTCTTTCATGATCTCGCGAAGCAAAGTTAGTGACAACATTCTCGAGGAAAGATGGATCGTTATTATGGGGAGCACTTCAAAAGTAGAAATAATTGGATTTTCTTTTTAAAACATTCATCTACAAAATAGAAAATTTCAATTTTAAAATTTTACTGGGTTTTATGTTTTTTGTTGTTTACGCGTTTAGAATGATGGGCGCATCCTTGGACCGATTTTACCGATTTCTCTGATATCTCAACGCTTGCCGCAGCAAACCAACTAAAAATTCGATTCTGAGTAAAAATACAGATACTTTTTCCTTCTGATATTTACAAACGTGTGAACAAAAACAATATACCTCCATTTCATTACGATAGTGGGTATAAAAAATATAATCTTGGACTTGCCATGCGAGAAGTACAAATAATATATTTAAGTGTGTTGAGTATAATTATCCTGCACGTCTATATTTAGAAAATGGGCGGCATCGTATGATTACCACGCACCCTAATTGACAGAAATCATATCTGCCACGCCCATATTTTTGATGTAGTGAATCATGACAGAGATTCACTTTTTTAATTTATATTTTTCAGTTGTTAGCAATATAAGCTGCTAGCTGCCAAGGGTAAAATTGACCTTAAAAGTCCTCATTACACATCTATTGGTACAGATACACAATACGTTAAAGTGTTAAAGTGAACATCGCATATAACATAAGTGAGAGTAAACTAAAAGTATATAAAATTGTATATTACGCATGTAGAGATACATAGAGTTTGACAAAATCTAAGCCAACAATTTGGTTAATGTTCACGATGAGAATATTAGAGATCACGCTCTCTCTGAAATGAGAGTAACATTAATGAAAAGTATCTATAAATAAACTTTTTTGGGTACATTACCATATCAGTAAAGAGAACTGGTCTTAAAGTTGATGTTTATATATATGCGAGTGTATGTATTCACATAAACAACAGGCATACTCAGCCAGCTTATTGTAAATAGACTGCACGGCTTAAACGTAAGCTCTAGTAGTGAGTTGGTAAGTGGACGGAACGGTTTGAGATACGGAAAATAAATATGGCGTCACGTTAATATGAAGACTTCCCGATTTTTCTTTTAGTGTTTACACTCATATTAAAAGCAATGATTGCAAAAAAGTAAACTTTCGAAATTTTTCACGCTGACTGAAATTTAACATTGATCAATATATAATATTAAAAATCTTATTTCGATATAATTCTTAAAGCAACAAAAGTCTTGCTTTATAAAAATTAAAAAAAAAAAAATTACTTGTGAAACTTGTTTAGACTCGAGTTATAATGCACAAATGCTGATCTAATGCCGTTCAATTGAAGCTTTTTCTTAATGTATTCCTCTGCTGCTGCTTTGTGTGTGTGTCTGTTTGATTTATTATAAAAAAGTAAGAGAAAATTTAAATTTAAATTGAAAAACCTCAATAAAAGTGATTGATGTGGGTGAAAAATTAGGAAAAAAAACTTAAAAACTTTCGATTAAAGTTGGAACCATACAACAGAGGTCTTGAGAGTGCTTAGACACCCACACATAAAAAAAAAAATAGTAAAAAACTAAAACAAATAAATGTTATTTTATACATAAAACGGCCATTATTCACGTTTAGCTCTTTTGTTGTTTTCGTTTTTTATTTAATATTGTTGTAAGGTACTCAAGGTAATCTAGTTTTTGCTGTCTTTACGTGCCCAGTTTTGATTTTGTTTTGTTTTTTTGCAAGGCACAGTCCTCGTGTGCGTTGTTTTTTGCATATTTGCATTTCGTCCGCAGTTAAAATAATTTTTATTGTTTGTATGGCGGCTTCAAAATTTTAAAATGTCATTTATTCATAACTTTACGGATTTTATTTTGCATTCTAGAAAGCAAAAACAACAATAAGAATACTTTTTTTATATATTCTTTAAAGAAGGCCACACTGTCAACTGCTTCGTTAAAAGATTTTAAAATTAAGCAAATAACCTTAATTTGCTTTTAGTCAACGTTTGTGCCTATATATGCTGATGCGAAAATGTGGTAAGTACTGAATATTAGCAGAAACTGAATATTATTAGTGATTATTTGCAAGAAAATATATTTAAACGGAGTCTTGATCAAGTTTTCTTTCCATGGACGCACGGACAAATTTTAATTCCACTTACAACTACAAAAACAAAGGGCTGTAAATATCAAACATATCAAACTTTTTTTTTTGTAACATATCAAACTTATGATCGGCATTAAAATATGATTTGATGTAGACGAGTCCATGCAGTGTCCGTGTGTCTGCCTGTTGATGGAACTCTTACGGTTGCAAAAACTGAGATATGCCCTGCGTTATACACGCGGTGTACTGTTTATATTAAACGAATTTGGTTAAGGGCCACGCCCATAATCTTCACAAATGTATCTTTCAGTCACAAAAACCCATAAAAAGAAATTTCTTATATGTGTAGAGTATCCATTGATATCCCAAAAGTGGGCGTGATGTAAAAAAAATTTTCACATTCGCAACAATTTGGGCATTACTGTTAAAAATAAGCGGGAACGCTCAATATTTACAGAAAATCCATTTTGTGCATAATTCAATAATGTATCATGACACGTAACACAATCCAAAAGCCTTTGAATAAAAGCCCGTGACTCGCATTTATTTTACATACACGTTTTTTCACTGAATTGAAAAATTGTTCCATTACTATAAAATTAAACCAAAGATTTATGAAATGATTTATATAGTGTGTAAATCAATCGTAAAGTTAAAAAAAAAATTATAAGCAAAATTTCTTTCAGTGAAAAATTTTTATAAAATTCTTATATCACCAACATCAGCACCAACACCTCTCCCAATCTGCATGTTTGCCATTATGGTTAAATAATAATTATAATAAAACAAAGCAAAACAAAACTTGTATGAACATATATGTTTATTTATGGAAGACACAAGGTGATTGACTAACAACTGACAACCGTACACAGCTAGGGAAGCCATTAAGCTTAATAATGGTATTGGTTACCTATTTGGCGGGTAGTACATATGTATGTAGGCGTATAAGAATACAATATGTATACAATACCTGTATGTATGCAGTACCTTAAAATATTTATACCCACAATACATGTAACGTAACATACAAACACAATGCCAACAATGGTAATTAGCTGCTGCTGTCAACTAACTTGAGTCATTTCTAAATATGTTTATGTATATAGGATTAATTAATGTATTCTTGTTTATATTGTTTACTTGTTGTACACAATCATTGTGTAGAAATTTAAAGTGATTTTTAATCTTGCCTTGTTTGAACAACTCTGATTTCATCAGCAGCAATCGATTGTTGGTTTCTGTTGCTGTTTTCTACCTACCCACTCATTCTACATACGTATGTGTGCTTTACAGTGTTGGCAACTGAAGCAATAATATCATATAAAACAAAACAAACCGGTCATAATTTTTTCACCTTTTTTCCAAAAAAAAAAAAAAAAATACAAAAAATTAGATTTCACACCATTTAAACGTAGGAGCGAAATAATACTTTTTATCAATTATTTTCTTCACCCGTACATATGAACTGTAAGCGTTTTTAAAACAAGGAAACATTTAGGTTATACGTCAATATTGAAGAAATGAAGAGAACTGTTGGTTTCGTTGTGCTCAAGAGGCACAAACATGCGGTCAAACTCAACTACTTTTTAATTGTTCTTAATTTTTGGGTCAAGAAATACTCTTGTACACAATTTCATCGAAATATAATATATTAAAAACGGTTAAAAGTACAACACAAACTTTTATGGACAGATAGGCATAATGCTTTATTAGGAGTGAAATAGTGACTTTTTCAACTTTTTTTTTTGTTTCTTTTAACTTTTCGGCGCTTAACTGTCAAATGCATTTTGACATTTATTAACAGTATTCCATAGGGTCTCATCATTATGGAAGTTAAGCTTGAACAATGGTTCGAACTGTTTCTACGGTTAAATTGTGTTTAGTGATGTTGCCTATTTTACTTTTGGATGTAACAAGTGTTTAAAGATTTATCAAGAGGCAAAAACGTGGTCCTTTTCTTTTCTACATTGGCTTCTCCTATTTCTAAAATAAGTGGCTCATTTTTAACTGCTTTCAAATTAAATTGCTGAACAATCTTGTTGAAATGCTTTCGTACCAAACTATTACATATATGACCGATCACACCGCTTTAATTTGTGTGGTACCCAAGGCGCAAATACACTTTTTTAAGCACTCGTGTGAATGAACGATAAGCAACACTTAATAGATTCATAAATGCGAACGTACATATTTATGTATACTTGAAACATTATTGAGTGTATTGTAAACAAAACGAAAACAAACAAAAAAGAACACAATTCTACTAAACGTGTCATAAAATGTACATAATTATTGCAGCAATCAGGTACACGGACCTTCGTAATTACTTTGATTCATTTCAAATCTGAAAGATAGGTGAACCACCGCAACAACGATGTAATAAAAATAGTGGCAGTAGAATAGCATAGAATCGCTCGACAAGAACAACAACGACTTGATAAAAGAACGAAAATACTTCAACTTGCACCTGTTCGCTATTGACAGACATGACACGAACTGGCATTGAGTAGAGAATTCCTCCTGTTGCCAATAATTAGTAGCAATAATTAGAACGGATGGTAGAGCCCAGGGGAAAAAATGTAGAAGTAGAAGAATTTGAGTGTTGATTATATAATTGTAGGGCATGCAAAACAAAAAAACAAAAACAAAAGGAAAGAAATACAACTGAGTAACATGCAACGGGCAACAGATAAATGCTTAAGGCAGAAATTTCCTATAAAGAAAGAGAGAGAGCGATGGGGAGCACCGAGATAAGCTTGAAAACAAATACCAATATATTATTGTAATAGGGCTGGTGTATGCGTAGAACACGAAATGCTTTGACTGACTGCGTTACTGACTGATAGGCCATTCTACAGTACTGCTGCTTGTCACACATAGCGTCACATTCAATTAGTTAAGCTGCATTAAGTCTTAACTGGTGCCTTAATACTTAATATACAAGATACACCGAATAAAAGAGCAATTTTACAAAATCACTTCATATGCAACATCATGCCTACACGCATTCCATGAGGGATATAGGGCTAAATGAATGTGGGCTTGCGTGTACATAAGGGTGTGTGTAGACACGTACCATAAACTGTGATTATTCGTACACGTTGCAAAAGCAAAAACAAAACAAAAAGACTTGTACGTACTATGTTCGTTTGGTATGAGTATTGAATGAGTAGGCTCAGTTACCCGCCTAGAATTGACATTGATGGGGCATTGGGGTGCAGCCGGTGTTGGTGGTTGGTGCTGGGGTTGATAATGACGACAACCTCTATTAAGCTCAACAACACAATCTGTAACTATGACCACAGATTTTCAACCATGTCGACCTATATATATACATAAGTATGAAGTGTTTGTGCATATGTACACCTTTACAATAGCAACAACAAGAGCAACACAAAATGAGTTGAGCATATAAATCAAAAGTTAAACATTAAGGCTGTGCCAGCTAATCAGGTTAAAAACGCCACAGTTGCCGATAAGAAGGTCCCTGGTTCCACATTAATGTTTGGCTTGACAAGGTGATTGCAGTACCTTCCCACTGCGGCATAAATAATGAATGATAGCAGGCGTGGTATTCCAACAAAACAAAAGGAAAGAATCATTTTAAAACGAACTACAAAGTGAAGCGAAATTCTTCAAAATTAACACTCCTGAAATCATTGCTGTACAAGTTGAGGAATAATAAATAAAATGAATAGTTTTTCTATGGACATACTTGCACATACATGCATACATGGTTATATAATAATTATCCATAACAGTTTCAGAAAATCATGAAAGAGGAGGTGTTTTCCACAGCACACAAGAAGAATCGAAAAGTTTTGTCTTAGTACGAGAATCGCATGCATCATCTAAAACATATTTATTATGTTTCTACGTACATTCAACGCCGCAGCATATTGTAATATCGGGCATCTCTCGCAATATGAAATGAAATGGTTTTGTGGGAGACGGAAATAAGTAGTTAGGTGTTATTTTTTCATTTTCCTTCTATTTTTCACATTTAATCTGTCAGAGCAGAAAACAAAAGCGATTCATTTACATTCATTGGGAGTTCCATTTAAAAAAAATGATTCATACCGACAACTGATTATTATTGTCAGTGTTACAACCATTTATTATTCAACAAATATTTGATTTTTTTTCTTACATACTATATGTTAGTTGTTTGTAATTGAAGCTTTTAGATAGATTCTAATCACGTTGTAAATGAAGTGTTGATATATTTACATTTACGTGCACGTGGTATGGTTGAAATTATTGATGAATTAAGGATCACTCTGAAGATATTTAAGTATGGCCGTCTGGGTGTCCGTCTGCCTATTTGTTATACAATCATGAAAAAGTGTTTTTTTTTAACTTCGATTGATAATGTGGGGGCGAAATTTTCAGACATACAACATTTTTTTACCGTTTAGATATCCAGTTTCTTTTTGAATCGTTTGAATATTTTCTTAAAATATTTAGTCCCTCGCTGTTTACAAAAAACGTATGTCCACCTCAAATCATGCTGGGGTCTGCTAAATGCGATTCTTATTGAAAATAGACCATATCGGCTTACTTTTGTAAAGGTCTTCACATACAACAACTTTAAAATAAAGACCTTTCCAATCTTTTCCAAATCTTGAATACTCTCCACATGTACGTATAAACAAAGGCCGCGGTAGATTCAGAAATAAGCCCTTTATATACATTACGGATCAACTTGTAAGTGGGATTTTACGCTGATTGTAGGTTTTGTAAACTTTTATGCGACCACGCTCATTTGTTTTAGACGGTTGGGGTAATCGTAACTTTAAACCTTAATTTTTGTAGCAGATAAATATAGAATAATGTATATGAGGCTTGCTCCTGCATGTTGCAAATGAAGTAGCAACTTAGAATACGCCCCACCCTATGTGAAGGGTGTAAACGAGTTATGATACATTTTTCATTAGAACTTAATGCTACAGGGGTGGGCTTAACTGACCAAAGCATGTTCACTTGTTTATTGTGACTTTTCTTAGGAGCGTTGCTCATTAAGTTGTCTTTGTGTAATTTTTAATAGATGCATTATTCATACATTGAATATTTTGTGCATACATCATAAAATTGTCATCTAAGGAAGTCATCATACAACGTAAGTAATAAAAAAATGGTGTTGCTTCCGTTTAAATTTTTTACCGATAATAGTTAGTTCACCGCAACCACTAACCCGAGTCAAGTGGATAACATTTTGTGTCTTTATGTCATTAACATTTTGCGCCTAATGAATGAATATAAAATATAATAAAAAGAGAGAGAAAATGAACAAAATTGTAAAGAAAAGTTGAACTGAGCTGGAAAGAAATGAACGCAGAAAAGCATAACAAAATTAATTTCTCATTTACACTATGAACATATGTAGTGGTGGCTGGTATTAGTTTGTGCGTTGTGTCTTTGACATGATAAGCTATTCAACACGTTTTTTTATTTTTTAATCATTACAAACGCTTCATGTAGGAAAACTTTATAGTAGAAGTTAACAGAAAAACATTTTCGGTTTGTGCACATGAAAGAGGAAGTTTTTGGTGTAATAAATAAGAGGAGTAGTTACATACATACTTGAACACATATCACAAATAAGCGAAGAGAAACCCTTAGTAACCAGTTACCAATAATGATCTTACACATCTTAAGCTTAAGCTAAATCTTGTTCAACGCTTGGAGTGATCTCGGGCGTTATGTGATTTTATATATACTTATTTCAATACGTTAAAAATCTACTTAAAGAAGCAATTTAGAAAAAAATTTCGGCCATGCCTCGACCCACTCAGATGTTGACGCTGATCAAGATACTTTTTAAGGCCTCTGAAGGTTCCTTCGGGTACTCGGGCTCACTTTTGTGCCTTTAGAGGTAATTATAATATAAAAATAATTATGAGTATGAAAATTATAACCAAGAGGTAGGGTAGGGTAGCAAGAAGGTTCTTAGTTAGTGAATTATCTTGCAAAGTGATATTCATATACCACCAACTATGAATACCACGCGTATTTCATAAATATCGCCCTTATCGAGGCCCACGAGCATAACTGAGAAAATAGGGAAAGAAACTATTGAGTCAAAATAAGAAAAAAATAGAAAGAAATAATTTAACCAGCGAAGTCACCGCTGACTGCTTCATATCGTTCACTTAAACTGACTAATATAACCTTCACAAGTTTCGCGAACTACACAAGTTTATCAAACAGGTCAACTTCTTTTGCTTGACCATAGTTTAAACAATTTAATGCGCTTTCTTTCTCTTCTTCGCTTTATACTTTATCATAGTTGAAAAAAGTACAGAAATACGGTTTTGCAAGTAAAAAAATATTAGCATTATTATACACATTTCATTAGTAAACCTTTCTGTAGAATGTTTAACTATGAAAATCTAAAGCGTTACGAAGTACTCTTGCAATACCAGCTTTATTAGTTTCGCGATATAACATTCAATGAATAGTCTGTAGGTGAATAAATTAAAAAAAAATATCAATTTTTTCAAATCAAGTGTGGGGTAAGAAAATGATTTCTTAAATAGGTGAATAAAGTATTACGCACTACGATCATGCAATGGTTAATGGACTGCAACGAAAGCACTTTTTATTTTTATTATTTATGAGTGCCGTAGTTAATAAAAATATAAAAAGTAAAAATTGTTTTTATGAAGTATGTAACACGAATGTTTTTCTTTTATTTAAGGCTAACCTACTCAGATGAAAAAGAAGGAATAAATGTTTCTGGTCAAGCTTAATGTTGTGACTTTCTTCTTGTTTATAACTTAACCCTCGATTTGTACTTTATACATATGTATATCCACTTTAAAAGTCGTAATTAGAAATATATAATTCGGGTGAAAGAGGGGCTAGTTAGCTATGATAAGTTCATACTTCGTTTAGGCAATAATAATTATATAG
Source organism: Crataerina pallida (assembly GCA_949710015.1). Taxonomy (NCBI): domain Eukaryota; kingdom Metazoa; phylum Arthropoda; class Insecta; order Diptera; family Hippoboscidae; genus Crataerina; species Crataerina pallida. Next base: position 18,883,183 of record OX453291.1, read on the forward strand.
CAAAGGTGAATCCCTCGACGTAAACCTCAACTCACTAACATGACCTCAGGCTTGATCTGTTTATGATAATCAATTAAAACGTTTTCCCATGGAATTTATACACTTCCATTTGACTTTTATTTCAGCATCATTTTTGTATTTTTTCTTTCAAATTTATTACTGAGGAATGCATCTTAAGTTGTACAGAAACCTTCAATTATTATACGTTTTCCACTTTTGTTGTTCCACATGAACTTCTCTTTTCAGTGAAGATGACTTCAGGCATTTCATTAAGTGCATGTGTGATATCTAATGTTTCTGGTAACACATTACACTCGTATATTATATAAGATTAATCGCTGTAAAGTTGTTATTCCTGACTTACAGACACATTCTGACATTTGCACACATTCTTCAAATGCAATATTATTAAGACTTTAATCTTTTAATGTTTTTTTCTGCAACATTTATAATGATGAACATTCAGACGATTGTGAGTGATTATAAATAGTTGCCCACCTCAATACATTTCGTGCTTAATCATTAATCTATTCCCTATTTTTCTATTTTTAACAATTTCTTTCTTAATAAAGCTTCCCCACATTCCATACTTATTTATTGTATTGTTCGTTTACTCATGTATATATTTGTAATATTGTCTGAGAAGACGTTTCGTTGATTGTTATTTTATTACAAGGTGTGTGACAGCTCAAAGTAGTTGAGAAGGGGGTGTGCAAAAAACCTAATGATCAAATGAAATGCGCTACTGTCTGGTAAATTTATGCATAAGTGGTTTATGACATCTTTAAATTCCTTAAGTGACTAATTTAATATTGTTGTCCGCTCATGCGAATATGCGGTAGCTGTATTAAACATTTGGGCTCTGTATTGTCACGTTATAGTAGTGGACTTCTAAAACAGTTTCAATATCTACGGAACGAGAATCCACGATGTCTCGCGGTTTTTAGGCAGAAATTTACTACAAATTTATTACATTTAATTATTCAACATAAAACTCGATTTGTAAGGCATTGTTAGAGGGCGTTATCCCGTACTTGTCCCGCCCATTGTTTGTGTGTAGATGTGTAGAGTATTAAGGATTTGGTCTAAGCCAAATTTGCTCTTTTTATATTTCTCTATCTCTTCAAAAATGAATAATTTCAATTTATCTACACATATTACTATTTATATTCCACAGCTTGGTGAGGAGATTACATGTATATTAAGATCAAGTACAGCACAAAGTATTAATATTCTTAATAAGCTTTAAAATATAAAAAAAATGACTAAGTATCCGCCCACGCTTGAAATACTCACGGTAGCAAAAATACTCAGCTGTAATTTTCCACTAACGTTCTTAGTTAATCTATATGGCTTTTTATTATATATTTGAAATGGACAAAATCGGTTAAAAGCCACGCCCATAATTGACAATAATCACTCATGACAATCCAAATAGAGCTATAAAGTTAAAATTTAGCAAATAAATATATATTTACTTTATATAATAAAAAATAGGCGGGGTTAACTAATAGATGTGTCCGCAGAAAAAAAAAATTATGCAGAAATCAAACTTTTGGAAGTGGTACGTACAAGTAAATGCCACATCCACACTTTACATATATGGTAAATATGAAATGCGTTTAGGCATTGACTTAAGGCACACGATTTTATTTCTACCTGTATTCAAAACAATTAATTGTTAAAGTGTCGAGTGTAAACAAATATTGTGTCAACATATTCAAAAAAGGATTCATGTGTAAAATTTAAAAACACTATATGAAATTTAATACTTAACTTAACTTAAATATGATAAACAGTTAGCAGTGTTTCAAAATGTTTATTGTGGCTTTATTTATTTTGTTCATATTTTTTCTCAGTACCTTAAAAAGAATAAAGTTGTCTGCAAGAGTGAAAAAATTTCTCTCATGTTACAAAATACTTCACAGCTGGAGAATTTTTGTTCTTTACTTTATTATGTCGACGATTTCTACGATTGGATTGGTACGATGGTAAAGTTAAAGCCTGTGATATATGCAGTTAAAGATTTGTGAGTTTACGGATGTGCGAGCTAAGGGTCGCGTGTGGTCCTTAATGTCTCTCAAAATTGAAAAATAAATATATACCTTCACCTAGTGGTCCCGTCCCTAGCCATACACTATATATATATATATTATATATATAATCAAATTTTATATTGTAATAAATATAATAATAAGATAACTAAAGGGAAAAAATTGCTTCGCGATACTTTTAAGAATTAAACAATTCATTAAACAACCAATATAAACTTACCACTTAAGAAGGTTACAAAGTCTATCAAAGTAGCAATGCAACGTTCTTTGTACAAATAATTACTATGTGAAGCACAAAAAGAAGGAAAATTAAATATTTTTCCAATTAACGATAAAAACCATAAAAGTCGACAACATTTTTGAACACAATTATTGACAGAAACTCTTACGACATACCATCACGTATAAACGCCGCATCAAACATCAAAAATCAAAAGAAGAATGAAGGAAAATCTGATGAAATGATACAAATGAGAAGCGTTTTTGTCCTATTTTTGTTTTTGTTGCAATGTGCAACAATGTGATCAGTGTGAAGGTTAGAAAAGGGAAAAACCCTTGATATAAATAGAGAAAGGAAAAGAATGGAAATACCCACAGAAAAACGTCTGCTTAAATATGTTTCATGATTGGATCGCTAAATGTCTTTAAATATGTAGCAACCTCTTGGATGTTATATTTTTAACACAGCTTAACCTTGTTGCGCAATGGTTGGACACATTCAGTGAGTTATTATGTGTTTGTGTGTGCACAAACACTCTACGCTGCAACAATAATTGCTAGTACTTAAATTACAACTCATAAATATTTGTAAAAATAGTACAACGAGCTGGAGGTAGACAGAAGTGTACGGCATGCCTGACTGTGTAATAAAATTTCACGATATTAACACAACTTTAAACTTGAGCCCTAAATCAGGGCAAGCAATGGCCTTTAACCAAACTGTACAACTGGCACAATGCAATTGTTGTTCGCAATTGTTCAGCGAAATCCACTTTTACATAAAATATATTTACGAAAATTACTTACAGTATGTTGCCAACAAATCAGGTTTGTTGAAAACAATTGTAAAAAAGAGAATCGACTTCATAACAATGAGTGTGAAATATAATTTAGGTGGCATTGTTTTATATACTGACCGATTTTCTTTGCCATCCCGATTCCAAACGAAAATTACTTGAACTTTTGCACATAATTTTGTAAACGTTGAGGTGGAAGGGATTTGTTTTTAGGCGAGAGAACTATCTAAGAGGCGGCTTGGTAATAAGAGCGTATTTTTTCTTTTGTATTCTATTATCTTGTGAATTTATTGCGGTTGATAAATGGAAGTAGGCGCGCGGTTCAAATCAATTGTTCTTTTTTCCTTACATGTAGTTATTATCGTTAAGATATTGATACAATCATCTTGTGATGGTATTTGTACATATTTTATTCGATCGGGATCAACAATTTCTTAAATTTTGATAGCAAACCTCATTTTTTTGTACAGGAAGGAGGTATTGAGTTACGAACGGATATGCAAGCATGATTCAACAGATTTTGACTTGGTGGCCATTTAATTTATTTTTATAATTACACATTATTGGCTAAGATTACCCCACTAAATTATGGGTGTATTGCATAAATAAAAAGGGGGTTCATTAAATATATTCTGGAAATTGAATTTTTAAAATTGTTAGATTTAAGACTCGTTTAGATTTGTTTAAGGCCTTGTGATAGACCAAAAAATCCTTGTTAGCTACCTTCAATCCTTCAATCAGATTGGGTGCAATGGCTCTATAAAACAATATCACAATACCACTTGCATATTCTTTTATATTGTGGTCAGCGCAAAATCTATTCCGCGAACACTAAACGTAGTAACTTGAAAGGTTTGATTCTTAAGTTCGCATCTCTTTGTTTTTTGTTTTTCTCACTTGTACTTTTTATTATTCTTAGTTTTACTCCAACTGTATATTGTATTCCGGTCTACACAGACTCGTTGCCAATGTAATGATCTGCTTTAAACGTGAATTTTATTTATGTTCCTTAGTGGTAAGACGTAGTTGGCTATTACTAGCTGCCCGCATACGTGGATTTGTCGGCACGTTTATATGGCTTTGTTGTTTGCCTTTTGGGTGTAATTCGCGGTGTGATATGTTGATGTAGCTGTATGTAGTCATTGTTCCTTATATAGCTGTTTGTACCACTTCTGGTTTGCCTTCTAAAGGAGCTACATTAAACGCGTGGCATACACGCACACAAATGTACACATTAAAAACGTTGTCTTCTGTCACGATTCATGCTAACTTGCATATATCTAATGGGCCTGCTGAAGTGTGGTGGCATACATGCATTAGATTGTTATTATATTTCCGATACTATTGAGCATCTCATACCAAAAGGGAGTTCTTTTGTACAATAAATCCTACCTGTAGGCCTTTATCTGGTAGGCGTATATTTTTCTGGTTATATTGGTACCTAAAACGGCCTGGCTGCCTACAACGTATAACAATTAATGAGATTTATTCATACTTTTAAATCATGCACTGAAACTTACATTCTTGTAATGACAAGTCATATTTGCACATTACCACATTTCGAATAAGGTAGAAATATTATAAATTCTCCAAACTTGCTCATACCTACACAGCCATTGAGCGTTTTCTACCTTTATAACCCACATTTGAAGTAAACTTTAACACAGCTGTTATATATTATTATTATAATGGTCTAATGGAGCCCGGCTACGGTAAGTAGCTACATGAAGCAATTGTTTGCTTACAATTGAACCGCATAAATTGCCGCAATATGTGGGCAGCTGTAACCCAAAAAAAGCATTAAAATTCAACTAATAATGAATAACATTTTATGCACACTTATCATATATGCAGATAAATCAATTTGTGCATGTGCGCTGGATGAAACCGTAAACATACTTATGCAGTTGGTATTTGCATGTATGTTCCGTTCCGTTCATAATTCTTTGTTCTACGTCGCAACTATCGGTGTTACTTTTACAGAATACTAGAAATTTGTCAAAAAAAATTCTACAATGTCTACATCCGTTCCAAAAATCGATCTCGATCTAGACTGAGTGACTCCAAATATTGACCAACGCAGAATTTTTATAAAACTTGGCCAAACGACAAAACCTCGTAATAAAGTTAATTATATTCCGTCAGTCAATTATATTTCAGGTAGTCAATTTTACGTCGTAAGTAATCATTTATACATTGGAAGTAGTCAATTTAAGTAACAAATGACTGCATCTGAAATTAATTTGACTATTTCCATAGTACAGTTCCCAGTTTGTATTAACTGAAATTATATGTATGTTTATAATTATATGAAAATAACTTTTTATAACACATTTATTTATTTCTTGAATCTCGAATCAATGAGTAATCAAATCTTACATCTAACGTAAATGTTAAAGTTACTGCAATCCCCTGCAGGTGAGGTCAGCATTTTCTATGAAATTTAATTTCAACTATTTATACAATTAAAGGGCGAATTGATCTAGGAGTAGAAAGCCCATCTTAAGAATGTAGTATGTTTAAAAATTAGATGCGTTTGGTGAGGTTGGATTAGATCAAGTTAGTCTTATTGATCAACTTATAGCATAAGTGCGTGACAAACTAAATAATGCGTGCTAAAATATGTGAGCGTTATATAAATTTCTAGTACTGTACATAACATTTACTTGAAGTCATTAAATATATGTTCACTTATACCTATTTATGTCTACATCTACCGATTATTTTAATATTTTGTAGTCATAAAACATGTCATGCTTCATTTGTACGACCGTATTGTGCACATAAAAAATTTAAATCTATGCAGCTGGCATTTTTTTTTAACAAATGCTGAAAAAATCTCTATATATTAATGAAAATGAAAATCATAAGTGAACTAAACCCGAAATGTGATCAATAAATATAAAACTGTTGCAGTTTGTTTGTTTGTAAGAAAACTAGTTGACCACAAGCTTCTCAATGGCCGTGGGTTATCACCGCCATCAAATACTACCTACAATAAAGTGCCCTGTTAAGCATTAGAGATGCTATCATGTGAATGCTATGAATGAGCTATTGGAAAAGTACTAAACTCTTGCGCAATCAACTCAATAGTAGCGAACACCACATAATTATTAAAAACATATTTCGGCACTAGGCTGCGACATTTATTGTGTTCGAGATCCATGAAGATGCTATTAAACCCTTAAAAGTCCAATTGTCCAGGTGGTAGATAATTCGTCAATTTGTGAGCAATTATCTCTCATTCAAGCAACAGCAAATATAAATTCTGTTCTAGAGATTGTAGTTAAAGATCCGTCATTGGTATTTGTCCTTAAGCGAAAAAGTGATATTAATCTTGTAAACGAAGTTTGTGGTAAACATTTCATAAACATAAGTAGTTTGTACTTAATTTTAAGCTTTGGTCGCACTGCACACAGTGCCACGCTTTCCCACTACAAATGTAAATACATTTTGCATATATGTATCTTCTTATACAAATAAATTGTATGCATTCTTTGCGTGGTCCGTACATCAGCGTTTATACAATTTCTAGCCCAGGACCATGTTCTGTACTGATTATGCTTATGGTATCTGTAAGTAAGATTTTAATAAAAAGGCATGCCATAAAAGTGTGTAATTTTTTTTATAAATTATGCGAAATTTTATTATTATGATGCAACTATGTACATACATACGTGCATATACACATTAAACGGAGAACACTTCCAGAGATTGCCTTATGCTGATACAATGTATAAGCAATATATCCGTTTAACCATAACCATTTTATGTGGTGTGTGCTGATTTGATTGCTCCAAAGTACTTAATGTACGCTTTTGAAGACTTTGTTATGTATGGCGCACGTGTATATGTAGTGGAGTGAAGTATTTTGTAGATAAATGCTTCCGATTATCATATGAAACCGAATAACGTATCAGTACATTGGTGAGTATTTATTTATAGATACATGTAAATAGTAAAGGAACTGTTGTTCGTTCTTTATGGTGCTCACAATTACATATTTTAGGCTGGTAACTAAACGAAAATGCATTTCGTTACTTCAGTAGTTTCAACATAGCATGATATTGAAATGAAATTCTCACTACTTATCTACGCATATGTACATGTCATACATCCATCCAGCCCTATCCTTAAACTTTTAGTCTGTGAAGTCCTTGAAACATACAGTTAGGAATTGATTACATATGGGCTTTTACCGCTACGATGATCGGTAATTTGACTTCTTTTCAATTCCGAGATCACATTAAATTTGCTTCGAAATGGTCAATACCATCGTCTTGGGATCTACCCAGATATTCGTCCAGTTACTCATAACTACCAATAACATACTGTGAATGTAATACGAATCTAATGTACTGTGAAGTTGGCGTATACGCTCATTGACTACATTTGTTGCAAATCTACTCTGAAGCGAATTCAGATACTCTTAATTTACCAAATCTACCCCGACATTGATGCACATGTCTACCTAGGACCATTTGTATTTCCATTTATTCCGAATAATTTAGTTTCTGATATATCAATAGATGTGTATATAATCGATCTGCCAACCATAGATTTAAAAAGCTTAACACTTATATAAAATCAATTGGTTTCATTGTCAATACTAGATAAGTGTACAACCAACATCGGTACTAGGCTTGTCGCAAAGGCAACTGCAAACACAAGGGCGTATAGGAGTAAAAACTAAAGACGTTGCTAACGGCCTAAAAACGTTTCCTATATATCTAATGTCCTTGCTTCTGTTCCCCAGAGAAGCGCAGAAACGACGGCACTTTTAAAGCGCGTAAATTTTGTCCATTGGGTTCAAAGACCAAATTCCTAGCCCAGAGTTATTGACGACTGCATCTGTGAAGAAGTAGTTTCGGACTAATTCGTAGATACATAATGCATGTATGAGGCGCTAGGCTTTTTATAATATTCAGTTATTTGGTTTAATGATTAACATTTTATAACGTGTACGTTTTCATTCTGTGTGTATGTGTGTGAACGTACAATATAATGGCATTGGGGTGTAGACATGGAATATAAAAGTTTTCAAATAAAAATTATAGACGTACAGGGCTTGCAGCAGTGATTAGATGTAACATCACGTTGTTCTCTGTGGTCAGTTTCTGCAAATCATAAAAATGTTTTCGTCTTAAGTTTCATAGTAAGTTTTATAGCAAAACTATATATTCTTAAAAGAAAAACAAACAAAACAAAACAAATTAACGACGAAATTTACGTCTGATATGAGTTGAACAGACAAGTGCTGTCCGCTGCAGAATTATCTATGATGCGCAGGTTAATAAACTTTTCAGGTTTATGGTGACTTTCTAAGTGAGAAACAAGGCAACATTGACTTTAATACTAGTTACCTTATGAGTACATAATGTGTATCTTTCTCAAGAACCAAACGAACATCTAGTCGAGATGGTTTATGCGTTAATGCATATTTCTTTTTATTTTCTGCAATTCCGTCAAACGTATTAAAAATTCGGCTCAATGCCGACATGTATAAAAGTATATTTGTATCGGATTGCGGGTATACCATCCATGTCGTGACTATCCGATAATTTTGTGATAATTTCAACTTAATTTTGCCGATTGCAATCATTCATCGATTTTGTGTACACATCAACTTCGATTGCAATGACGCATCCATCGATTGGATTCTTCTGGACATATCAAACGAATTGACAAAATAAGTATGCCCTTAGCTTATAATACGTGGGGTATACTTAAATTTTCTTGCTTGTTATTGTAATTTTAATGTCTTGTGCGTTTGTTAAAATTGTCTTCTTTTTTGTTTTGTTTGTTGTGTTCTTTGCAGATGTTAATAAACCGCCGCCGCCGCCATCTTTGCATGTACGTCTACTTCTCTTAGGCAATCTTTCGAGTAACCATAATTCCAAACTTCATCAACAACAACAACGCTAACTTTCCAAAGAAGAACAATAGATTATTCTTTTGTTAAGGGCAACAGCTTGCAATTTACAGACTACTAGACGCGCGCACACATACCTACACTTATACACATAAATATATGGTATATGACTTAAACATATATAAATTCTTAAATGTCAGTCAGAATGAATGAAATTTCTGTAACGCTACTGGCCATACTACTAGTCGCAATCACTACAATACAATTTGCCAAAGTCTCGGCTCAGTCGAATTATGTACAACATGGTGACAGTGGAAATTATACAACAAATGGTCTCCCCGAGGAGGCAACACTGGATGGGAAGGTATGTATCAAATGTTGCCAAAACTATTATCCGTAAGAAAAATTAGCATAAAACAGGAGAGAATTCCATCAAATAGAAATCAAATGCCAGTAAATATACATACATACATACCTTGCGCAAATACATAATAATTTTATATCCTCCGCATGAGATGCGGGGTATACTGAATTTGTCACTTTACCTACAACCACCAGAAGGAGGCTTCAGGGACCCAACAAATTATATGTTTTGTTGATCAGCATCAAAATTTGATTATATGTGTCCGCATGTCTCCGTGAAAAATTTAGATATTGCGCTTACATTCCAGACATTTTTAATCCATATCAATAACATTTTAAAACGTGGTGTAATCACTCAACTACCACGCCCACAGATCATCAGGTTATATAGTTGAAGTTTGAATTATAATTAACACATTCGTCAATGTGAATGGCTCGAGTACGGTCGCGTCCGCAATTTACAGTCAACTTAATTTAGCGAAATGATTGTCCACCCTATCCTATGAGGTGTATTTTACGATTTCAATGTGTTATTTTGGCACTTGCGGACAAAGAGCATGTATGTCACCGTCTGTTACGCATAGATAAAAGAGAGTCCAGGTTTTAACTAAGCTTTAGAGCCAAACTAGAATGACCTACAATTTTTAATTACATTGTATGAAATCGAATGATTTTCTTCTCATAAATATTTCTTTCATAAGGGGGGCTTTTCAGAAAAGTGACCGAATTCGTCCCTTTTTTCGAAGACACACACACACACATATAGATAGGCGGACTCACTTGATCAAATATACCCAAAGGATTGTCTTAAGAGTTCCAAATATTATATCATTTACCTTAAAAAGTTCAAGTTATAGGCATGGGCGCTGGAATATCATTTTGTCTAATACAATAAAGAAACTCTCAAGTTTGCACACACTTTTATAAATTTTCTCATAATATTATCACCACACAAAAAATGAAACACGGAACAGTAACTTATTTTTACTTGCACTTAGGCAGGCAAAGTTAATGTAGTTGAACAACCGGCACAAGCTGCGTTACGTGGTAATAAACAAATTCTCACACTATTACATAATTAATTCAAGCACACATTACATGTATGGGTAATTAATATCAACTAAGCGTGCATGTGTGAGTGTTTGCATTTGCCATTGAATATATAATTTTCATCTTTTGCGTCTCAAAAGGCGATATGAACACATTTTCGTACGGAATTATTAAAAACTAGAGTACAAGGTAATGAATGTCTATTAAGAATCCACGCAAAGAGGACGAAGAAAAAAATTAAACAATAATATTAAATTAATGCGATAAAGTACAAATAAAGAAAATCACTTAACTTTGACTGGCATCTAGGCATAGTTTCTAAAACTCTATATTCCAAACCTTATGAAGCCTTAATATCGCTGTGACGTATTGTTCAACAAGATTTGCCCAATTTTAATACCAAGTGGGGGATTATTTCCACACATGCATGGGCGGGCACATCTAGATTGACATTTACACATCATTGAGTCCCCGAAGCCCTTCTCTGGATGATGCAAATATTTTGACACAATGATATAATGTTTAACTGGAACTTATAAATTTTCTATAAATCTTTAGGTTACGAAATTGGATGATATTAGTCCCTTGATATTTTTAAATCGAACCAAGGCAGCACTTAATTGTGCAGCAGGTTCCATGCAGGTAAACAACCAAACGTTTCTTTACACTTAGGTAATTAAAATTATATGACATTCGTGTATTTAAGGTGGACATGAAATTTAATGAGCCATTCCATGGTATAATACAAGCTGACTATGACCGCAGCAGTGCTTGCCGTGTCAACGGCAAAGGAGCATTAAGCTATCGACTGGAGTTGCCTTTGAAAGGCTGTGGCACCATACAGGTAAAATATGTTTGTTTAGTTGTAAGTTTAATAAACTTTAAAAGCAATAAAATTTTATTTCAAAATGTACAGAATCCAACGCGTGTATTCACTAATAACATTATTGTACGATTCCACGCTAATCTCGAAATGGATGGTGATGAGATCATAACTATAGTATGCCGTTATCCTCCTCCAATACCATCCCTGCCACCCGCTCTACCAGCACCCATGTAAGAAATGGTCATAATACGTAATTTTTCATAATATTGTCGTTTTTTACTCCAAATACAAAAACAGTTTAAACCCGATTGCTGCTGGTACCATAATCCAACCACCACTAAAAGGCATACAAATTTTAATGATTATATGTGCCATAATGTTTTTGACCTTGCTGCTCTTGGGTTTGGCTATTTCTTACTATTGCTTGCGCAGTCGTCCCATACCAATAGTCCGCCGATTACCTATGTCCATGGGTAGTGGTTCAGAAATTACCAAGCTAAGCGGCAGCAGTATGGGTTTACCGACAGAATTTGAAAGTGTCAAAATACCAAGAGCTCATACAACATTAGCTGCCGTTCATAGTTCATCAGGTAGCGAGGGTGCTCTTTTACCGTCAGACTATCCCAGTGAATCTCATTCTGAAATTGAGGAAATCGATACACGGTAAAAAAAATGATGTTCGACATAATGTTATGGTGATAATTTTATTCAAAATTTTCAGATCACTGCCATTTAGTTCTGCAGGTAGTTTTGAAAATCGAGGATTTGTTCATGAAAGTTCTAGCATTTACAGCGATCACTATGGTCATACCCAAGAAGTTCAAACGGATCACGCTGCCGTTATGTCCATACCCCGTTTACCACTTGCGATAAAAGAGTCGCCTTCACCGAAATTTAATGTTCAAGTACGCGTTAAAAAATCGCCACCCCCGCCTCCATCACCGCAAACATCCGACACAGATAGTGTTGCTACTCTTAGGCAAGAGCGCAATAACTTGTCAACTATTATGGAATCACACGAAGACCGCGAAAGTATTATAACTACCGAATCACTGCCGATTCAGGAAGAAACAATACAGACTCAATTCACTTATATGCCAGATTTGCATCCCGTACCTCAACACACAGAGATTACAATACCACCACAACAACAACCTGTGTTCTCAGTTTACACTCGTACTCATCATGAGGTGGTTGACGGCCTTCCCGAGACTTGGTCTGATATTACAGATGTCCCAGCTATTAGTGAAGTCACTGATGTAACAGTAACAGTCCCAGATGTTCACTCCGTTGCGGAAATGGATGATAGCACACACTTTATGAAAACACAATATACTATGCCCGAGCCTCCCATTATTATTAAAAAACCACCACAAATTACTTCACATATGGTTGACGATGTCTATTTGCGTACTATTACGGAAAAGAAGACCATTGAGGATATTGAAAGTCACAAACGCCGTATAACCGAATATAAACCAAAAATGAAACCACTGCCTCCACCTATACCGGATCCTACGTGGGATGTAAAAATACGCAATTATTCCACTGAACGTGAACAACAAATGTGGGAAAATTTCTCCGATATTTCAAGTGCATCAGGTATGACCGTAACACCGAAACATGAACTCTCAGAAGTGTGTCTGCCGATGAAACAGACCGAACCACCTCAACAAATACGTGACACAAAAGAAAAGCTAACCAGTCCACAGTTAGTGGTTAATATGAAACCAATCGAAATACCTCCTGAAGATAAGGCCGTACCTAATTGGGATGTATTGATTAGAGTGTTGGAAGAACCGGAAATGTTCGAAGTAGATGATGCTAGTTCAGTACACTCCAGTGTACATCCATTAACTCGTTATATTAGCTATGATGATAAAGCAAAATGGAAAGAAATCATTACCACCGAGTCATCATTAAGAACTATGTTAACCGAAGCGGTGGTACGTGAAGATTTTGAACGTATACGTTCTGATAGCAGATATGAAAGAATATTCGAACCACAAACCTGGGATGTTATTATACGTATTTTAGCACCACCGGACGACGAAAACGATGTAGAGTTACGCGCAAGTAAAAAAAATAAAAAAACTCAACCGTGGGATACCCGCTCTAGACGTAGCTCGTTGCCTACTCTGTACGAGTACGATAGTGATGGTGGCTCCAGTGTTCGAACTATAAGGAATGATCCATCCCTAGCAATCAATCCCATAACATTAAATTTACAACGATCACGTCGTTCTTCGCGCACCTCCTCCTATCATACTGATCAAAATGATTTCCGTTCTGTGTCTGAGGTAATAGTTGATTTTGGACGACTTGATAATATGTCTAGTGCAAGCTCATATTATCCCATGCAATATGATGATGATGACCTTTCCGAAAGGCCTTCATTCCATCGTTCAGTTAGTCACCCTTCACTGGCACGATCTAACAGTGAATTTACTGAACGTTGGATAGCACCAGAAGAACTATCTTCACCTGATGCTACACCTACAGCTCAACGGAGACCACAAATGTTGGTAAGTATCGAATCAAACAAATCTATTAAGGTACTTTGTTAATTTTTATACCCACCATCATATGTATGGGGAAGTATACAACACTTTGTCAAGACGTCTCCAAAAAGAGGCTTCGGAGACCCCATAAAGGGTATATATTCTGAATCAATTTCGAATACTGAGTTTATGACTGTCTCTCCATTTATCCATCCGTTTATCCACGGCGGTGAATTCTGTGATAATCCCTCCCTTGGTCACAAAAATTGAGATATCGATTCTTACTCAAAAATACTTACAAGGAAGTAATTACATAATACAGAGCACCACTTGTGACAAAGGATGCCACATTCACTTTCAATTATACCGATCGATTTGGAATCAAAATTTGAATAGATTTAAACGTGTCCGTCTGTCCGTCGGTCCGATCGACCATAACATTATCACTTGTTTTACGCATTACTATAGCACATAAGATATATTGACACACATATATACTCATTAGAGAGCTTTTGTGCATTGATGGCAGGTATTCAAGTTTTGGCCTCAGCCAACTATAGTTTTTTTACTTGATTTGTTTATGACATTACAGAATATTTATCAGCGATTGCCTGCACCACCGCCACCACCAAGAGCAGGACGTATGGTTGCTCAAAGTCAAAGTGAATATATGAAAACTCGACATACAGTTTATCACTCCAGCAAAGACACTCCTTCTCATGATTGGTAGACGTTATAAAGAAGGAATTTATCTGCAAAATATAAAACGTAATAGGAAATGTTTATAAATTTTCTTGTGTCCGCTTTTTGAATCTTTTCGATTTATTAAAAAATTATTTTAAAATCTTTCTCGATCATATATCTATAATTTCATAAAATTATAGCCTAGTTATACCTCCAACTACATATGTATATTAGAATTCACTTTATGCAAATGTATGTAATAAGAAATTATGAAATTTAAACATAACAGTCTGGATCAAGGATCATTGCAACTAACTCCAATTTTATAAATCTATGAAAAGTTTTAAAACGAATTAGGTTTAGCAACTTGATATAAATACGAATGTTTATAGATTATAAAAATATATTTAATACCTTAATAGAACTTGGTATGAATTTGTTTTTAGAACTCGATATATATTAAAACTCTAATTAAAACTTATTGCGACAAAAGTTTATTGTTTCTCAACGTATCTGTCAGTGTTGTATATTAAATTGAAATTTATTTTTTGGTTAACAAATATTTTCCTAGAAATCCTTCCTGGAAAGTAATTTATTTCTTAAATAGTTAACTATTGTTAACTTACTTCTGTATATAAATAAAGTCTGTAGTTTTCAGGAAAACTTGTGTTTTCTTAGTTTATATCATATAGCAATTACACTCCTGAGAACTTCTCGTTTTACTTGATTTTTCGTATCAAGTTTTCTTCTAGTTTGTAAAAGATTTCAGATATTTTAATAGTTTCATTCTCGTATAATAAAATGAAACCTTTGAAAGTTGCTGAATATAATTATTAAAAAAAAACTTTATTTTATTAATAATGATTTTAAAATTTTTTCTTCATGGTGGTGGGACCTAAGACAAATGTTCTATAAAGTTGTTAAATGTAAGAATATTAATTGTAATCCTGGTTGTATTTCATAAACAGAAACTTGTAAAAATAATAAAAATGAGTATGCAATAACAATATATGCCGTCCTTAATTTAAAAGAAAACCAAATCAATAAATTCTTATTACTTCTTTACTCAAATATTGTAATTCTTGCAAGATGTAAAAGAAAAACAAAAAAAAAAAAAAAACAGATATTTTCCCCTAACAAAAGTCGCTCTTAGTCTAATTGTATAATATACATAATCTCGTGCAAATAATTTTATATTGTATACGCAGTTATTCTAAATAGCAAAAAAGTACATAATAAAAAACTACTAACAAAGTAAAATTTTTGTATTGTTTAATTTCGTGGAAGTTGTTATTATAATTCCGGTTTGGAAATCAATAATATGATGCAAAGGTTTTCCTGTTGACGTTGTCCCGAAACATGGCAATGGCAAAACATTTCATTTAATATTGAAAAAATTTACAGTCAATTATCTGCGATAGCGAATGCGCAAGGAATAGACAATTTAATCATTTATTAACCTAATCCCTTTGAGTATTTAAGTACTCCTATCATATACTCTAATTATCCCATGGGGTATAATAAACTTGAACCTTTTCATCAAGTACACTCACCAGGGCAATTGTTTTTTATTTGTTTTAAGTTTTCATATAAGAACTTTTATAGAAATTGTAACGCATATTGAACCATTTCCAAGTAAAAATTAAACTCCATTGGTTCCATTCTTCATCTTGGTCAGTCCTAAAAAAAATTATTATACCCTCTACATTAGTGATGAGTTTGTTTTTCCGTTTGCAACACCCATAACGAGGCTTCAGAGAGTATTCTACAAAGGATATATATTCTTAATATTTGGTACGTATATTCTAAAATATTCCCTTCATTGATGTATATCCGCCAAAAAAAATTTCCTATGAATTTGAAATTTTGTTTGCATATCTATAGTCTCATATCCATCGATGTGCTAAAAATAGGCGCCGTCGAATAATGGACACGTCTACAATTTACAAAAAACCATATTCACCATGGAACTAGGTTTACAATCTGATACGCAATACAAACACTATTATTGGGCGTAGTAATATACCTGCCCGCCCACTGTAATAGATGTAGAGGGTGTTTAAGATTTGGCCTAAGTCAAATTTAGTTTTCTTACTTGTTTAATTCTAATGCTTAATAGATCAAATGAAAGGAAAGTATTTGAGTATTTTAAATATTTATATGCCGTTTATATGATAAACCACGATTGTCTATAACGAATCCTAAATATGTAATAGAAATATCGATTGTGATTGAATCAAATTTGGCCTAGTTTATATTTCACATTGAAAGCACTCTCGCGTAGAAGCAAATATTATTTGACAAAAAAATGTATTATTTCTGTTTAAAGCAAAATTTTATACCATTATATTGTACCACGAAAACAATTTTAACAGAATGAATGGAAAGCCTATAATACTATAATTAAAAAAAATCCAATTTGCTACAAAAATTTTTAATGAGAATTTTCAATTTAAATTGTAATCCGTTCATCTACAATTGCACGTGGTGTAGACGAGAGTTTTTATAGAGCTACTAGCTTAATATCACAAATGATTTTTCAGAATGTTCCCCGAACATGAAGAAAAATCTGCAATTTCTTGGGAAAGTTTGACAAAGAAATCCCTGCCCCAGCATTAGTAATGAATTGAAATTGGCCTAGGTGAAAGAGAGAGAATCGCCCCCCAAACCTTACGTTTAAGAACTTTTTTTACTTTTTGAAATTTGAAAATAATTTTCATGTTGTCTTCTTCTTACTATTTGCTTTTTTTACGTTTTTTATAAATAATTTATTTTGTTAATTATTGCATCAAATATAAATAATAATATACATCTCAATTTTTTTTAGCAAGCAAAGTTCTTCAATGTTTTTTAAAACTTCTTTATCTATCTTCTAAAAGAAGATAAAATCCTTGATAAAAATTTATTTTCCTACCACCAATTATTTTACCTCACCTTACTAATGCAAGGTTTCAAAATTTCAAAAAAAAAAAACATATTGATACCTGAGCATTACTCTTGTTGTCTTGTTACTTGAAATTCAAAGTCACCGTATGCTCCACCTCTGTGATTTTAATATTTGTGTATTTATACTTGTCTTTGGTTCCGGTGATTACAGCCGCTTGCAACAGTTGTTTTTTGTTAAAGTCAATTTCAAGGTTTTTCAATTGTTGAGTGTGGCAACTAACCTTGAAAAGCTTTTCTCTCCTGCATCCTTCATTTTGACTTTCTCTCACAAAAGCTTCACTTTGTTTATGATGGTTTAGTATTATATGCGTATGGGTCCTTTCATGGCGTTATTGTGTTAAACCGCATCTAAAGAATACAGGCAGTTTTCTCAGGACACGCGTTTTAAACGGTTGTTTCTACAAGAAATTAAAACGCTAAATATAAAACTTAAATAAAAACGTATTTAATCACTATTGTAATATAAGACATGCTTAATTAGAATGTGATCTTTATAAAAAAGTTCTGACTGTACATAAATGTTATCATTATTTACGTACTCGTATGTTTACAAAACAAATTTACAAATTAGAAAACAGATGATCAAAATATACAAATATAGCTTGCATTTCATGGTAAGTAATTTATTTAAAAAGATAAAGTTATTGAATAATATCAATAAAATAAAAAGTAACCAAAGGAGTCTTAAAAATGGTTCCATCTAAAATAGTTTCAACAGGGCTCACCTATCTTCTAAATATTTTAAAAAGTAGTGTGTGTGTGTGTGAGATGTATTTTGAGTGCAGATTTACACAGGCAGGCAACCTACAAAAAATTTCAATGGATTCTCAAAATTATTCTGAATCAAACATTAGAATAAAATAAAATTAAAACTTGAACTGGCCTTATAGGACTTAATCAGAAGAGAATATTTTGCTGATCAAAAATATATACACCTTATATACACCTTTTTTGTTACAAACGTTTTGACAAAGTTTATGTGTACCTGATAAATTTAAAAAAAATTTTTTTTTAAAGTATTTAAATTTAATATTATGAACAAGGAAAACACTGAATCTGACTTTTACCAAATCTTAAATACTCTCTCATTACGCCTTTTAATAGTGCAAATATTAAATATTAACTTAAATGGAGATAATAAGATTTCTATCCTTTGTTGGAGTTGCTCTTGACAGATTTTTTTTAAAATAGCAATCATATATGAATAAAAAAGAGGTTTCGGAGACCCAATAAGTATGCATATATTCTGAAAAAGCATGTTTGTCTCTCTGGGTGTCTGAAAATATCTCTTTCGATTCAAAACTAGGCAGAAGTATTGTAGTCTTTGCACCGTGGTTTGAATTTTCATAAAGTCGTGACCTATAGAATGACTCGTCTTCACTGCAACAAAATAAAAAAAAAAACATTTCTTCTGACACCTGAAATATATCCGACTGTACACCTTACAAATGGCGAAAAGTGTTCTAACATTGTTAAAAAAAATTGAATCTTTAAAGCTACTTGTGAATTTATTAACTTTGCTTTAGAAAATAATGAATTATATTAGTATGCTTGTAATTCGTAGGAGATATAATGCGATTGAGATAAGCGGTCTATGTTATAAAATTCTACATAGATATGTGCTTCCTGGCAAGGAAAGCTACTTATTATTATTCTGCTTCTCTTTATCTCAATTCTTATTTTAATTTCACATATGCAAGGAGGCACGTAAGTCTGTCTATTAATGACATTCTATTGACGGTCCTATTCTTGGAAAATCATCATTAAAGTTGAAGCAACAAAGTTCGCTAATGAAAGTCATATAGCTCCAAACTTTTTTGGCATTACTGAGAGTGAACGATTTAAAGATTTTTCTTTAGCCAACTACTTTGCAATTTGCTCTTTTTTAATAAGTTTGAACCATTCAAATCACAAGAGCTATTATAACCATTGTCAAGTGCACCGTTGCTGCCTAACAGTCTAATATGTGAAGATAATCATAAAATGAGAATAATAATTTCGATGCTTTTCATATTGTGTGTGGACATTGTAAACTTGAAGGGAAAAAGATTATGTGTTAGATTTTTTATTTGCCTTGGGTTTTCTCATGCTTATTTGGGTTTAACTTGAATCCATACCAATTTTTTACTTTAAAGAATTTTTATACTGGCATACACATAATATTCTTTCTCCTATTAAATACAAACTGAATCATAAAATTAAACAAAATTAGTTAAACATTAGTTAGGAATTATACATTAAATAGAAAGCTGTACTGGCAAGTAAATTTTGGTAAACAAACAGCTGAACGATTTTTTCCAACTCCCTCAACTATTTAATAAAAACTTTGCTTAAAAAGTACATACAATAGTTAAATATAACTGAAGAAAACTTTTACGATTATATGCAAATTTCGCACGACTTTGTGTATAATTTTCGGTAAAGTAAAATATTTATTAAAGCGTGTTAAAGAGTAATGTCATGAATACACGTATGAATGTATGAAAACCCTTGTCTCTAATGTGCAAATGAATTGAAAAACTAAATTCACTTTGACCACCAATGCATTTATGTGGTTTTATTATACATATTTGCATATGTGGTATGGTTCTGAGAGTAGAATTGACATTAGAAACAGATGAAACTTAATATTTAAATATGAACGCAATCTTTTCTACAAATCTTTAAAGTTATTTCTTATGTACATTAAAATTATTTAAATTGATACAAATACAGGTAAACGGATGGCCAATGCCTTGAGAATTTATACGACCTTATAATCCTGTGTTAACACATTTGAAATGAATGGTTTGGGCATATCATTTAAGAACCAAGCAATCGTATAATCAAGCATGAATTAACAATTCAATTATTCTATGCCGAGCAGTTGATTTGAGTATTAACTTAATGAAACTGCGAAATTTCAACTCAATGTTGTTTGTATTGAATAACTTTTATAAACTTACTCAAGGGACTAACTTTCTCTCTCTACTCACTATGGTTTTCTTGTGATCAATGTTTTTCATAGAAGGGACTGAAATTTATTAAGATGACTACCACCTTGTTCTAGATGCCTAGGGAGAAGGGATTTTAAGATATTACTTGCTTAAGAGGCAGGAGTGATCACTGCCTCGTTTGAATTGAATTTTCACATACGCCACACGGATCCATTTAGAATAATGAAATTTTCATAAGTCATGGTAGACATCATCTATGAAATATATTTAACCAATTCCAATTCAAACAATTTCCTAGTAATAATGGGATTATGAAATTTGTAGGGATGAGTACAGTCTGTTTACTTTCATTATATTTAGTGGATATATTCAACAAGTAAAAGAACGAAATTTTGGATACCCACCCATCAAAGCTGCAGAGCCCTGTGAGGAGTATATTTGTCAATACGTCTCTTTCCTTAAAGAAAATATTGTATAGTCCTGTGGGCGTGTCGTTAGGCCGATTTTATCCAATTTCAATAGCACTCTACGAAAGAAAATTATTAACACTGTCGACATGTTTGAAATCTTTATCTAAATTTTTAACACATAGCATAGTCGGACAGACAGACGTGACCAGATCTGCTCAGTATTCAATGTTTACCTTGGGGCGTTGCAAAAGGTTTGACAAATTGATATATCCCCCTAAACATATGATGTAGGGTACAAAAATCTTACATGGTTTCGCATTTTCACAATCCAACAATTTCATTTCAATCGGAATCCACCTATTTCGCATAACTAACCGAAACACAATTTTGAGAGTAAAACTATTCAATCATTTATAGCTAATAGGTATTGAATGTTCTGATATCTAATGCATGTGTATGGATAGAATAGTTTGGTTTTAATTTACTCATTCAGTACGGTGTTTTTATACGAAGCATAACAATGCAACAAGCAATACGTATCAAATTGATTAGAATGAAAATCATCTTCATGTACTTGTGGAAATAGATCTCCAATAAACTTCTTTAGTAAACAATTATCCGTAATGAATACTTTGTTTGTGTGTTTTTTGAGATTTGTTAATCCCCTTCCGATTTCAGGATTATATGTACGTGATACATGGGAAAAAGTATTTTAGCGAGGAATATTTTTATTTATGAGCAATTCAAGTTCAAGTGCAAGGCTAATACAATAACAACATTGCAACATTTCTCTACTCTCTTTGGCCGCCAACCTACGTTCTCTCTTACTTGAGCTTTTTTATTCAACTAGTGTTTCTACACATGGGGCATGTGCATGTGTATATTTCTGATAACATAGGTTTTGTGAAGGATAATTAGATTCGTATGTTTGATGATATGTGACGCAAAATTACCTATTTTTCCACCCAATCGATCACTATACGCCAGCCTTCAGCAACTAGTGGCTTTAGCTGTTCATGGAACATTTCATTTCATTGTATACGCTCCACTAAAGAAAGAAATATATGAATTTTACAACACTCAGAAGAAGAACGTAGATACCCTCTAAAGCGTATAAAATCTTTATGAGCAAAATAATCAGAGTTGCAGACAAATCCGTCCCCATTACCATTTATTGTTGGGTCTCTCACGGTCGTAAATTCTGAGTTTTGGTATGCAAGGTGCTACCTAATGTAGCGAAACGGTCAAGTTCCATGCTCACAAACCTTCATGTGTTGTCGATGTCAATGTCAACGTGGTATCAAACGGTACCAGATTCCATTTTGACAGTTAAGTATGTAAATTAAATAAAAGCTTTTAATGTTAACAATATTCTGTAAATGTTATTAAGTATAATATCGTTATTTCAATAATAATAATTACAATTACAAAGAATACCCAGGCACATGTGCTATTATTGTCATTATTTATACGTGTTCGTACCATGCACACAGCACACTGTTGACAAGTCGCCATGCAATAACAGAGGATTGTGGGAAAGAGATGAATTGTAAATGTAATTTTTTTATTGTGAAAAACATTTCGCAATGAATAATTTTATGGGAAGATTTTGGTATTTGTTGGTATGTTAAATTGTACATTTTAGAGGTGGCAGAAAAACAGTTGTAGTGTTAGATGGCATATGTGCGATATATGCGATACTTTTTAATTTAACTTTATCAGGTTATGGAAGGACTTAATAGAAGTTTTTCAGGGTGCACAGAGTACATTTTCATTTTGAAGCTTTTATATCTTTACCTTACCTACCGTTCTTTATTCGTTAGTATCCTTCTACAACTATGTAACAATTTTTAAACATTTTAATGTGTTTTTTATATGCTATAAATGCACGAAAAGAGACAGCGACACAATGTACGAAACTAACTAATCAAAGTGCAATGTGTGGTGTAAGGTTTATACTCGATTATATTTCAAGACACTCACTGATACTGAATAATTTGTGGCTGTAAAAATTTGGAAGGAGTTTTAGCTTAGTAACCGTGGGGTTTTTGGATTAAGATTGAAAGTATGTAGAGCCTCATGGTTTTTTTTTTTTTGTTTTTGGTTCTGATCATTAAGGGCCGCGCTTGGGAATAACTAATGCTAAATGCAATCAAATGTTATGAATATTCTCCTTCGGCAAGTATCTTTTTAATGTTTTGCAATGTTTTCACCAAAATTGTGTACAGAAAGGCATCTGTTAATTATATCTATTTAAGTCATTCATTTTAATACAAATTTAATTTTTTTTGCAGCGTAAAACTACAAAACTACTAAAACCAAAACAATGTGTTAAAAATGTTTAAAAAAGTGTTAAAAACGAATTTAAGCTGTGAAGAAAATACATTACAAATTCCTTTGTTAAAGCAACAAATTTGAAAATTAAATTTTCTAGCAGAAATTCAATTAGAAGTGTAATATAGCTAAACAAAAGAACCCACACAGACATAATGGAAGCAGAGAAAACATTTAGCGAATCATTATCATCAACATCAGTTTCATCGTCATCCACTGCGCATAGAATTATGCACACACCATCACCCTCTACAGCAACAAGTCCTCATACACCACCATTGCAACCATTTATACAGACATTGACATCGACTTTACAGCGTAAAAAGGGCAAATTACAACGTTCGGAGCGTTTGTCAACCACAGAATCTAATTCCAATACATCCAGTTCAAATAATTCCACCACAACACCACCAAATGCTGCGACCACATTATCAGCATGGGAATCGTTGGTGAAGGAGAGCTTTGGTCAAATGGTTTGGCCAATAAAAATTACTTCGTGGGAATTAGTGGATAATAAATTCAATAGTGTACGCAACAGGTAAGGTGCTTAACAATATTTAATAAATAGTAATTAAACGAACTAGTAATACTGAAAACGTAACCAAAGAAGGGACCAGGAAAGCCTGGCCCGTAGCCGGCATAGCCATGGAAACCACCATACCCGAAACCGGGATAGCCAGCAAATGCCGGATAAGGAAATCTGTGTTTGTATTTATACTTATTAGCGCCAGCTAAAGCTCCTAAAACACCCCCAATTAATCCACCACGCAGAACTCCTAGGGGTCCATGGCCTGTAAGTAGACCTAATGTACGTGGTCTAAGGGAGTCCGATAATGTGTCGACTTCATTTTCTTCATTGGAATAATTCTCTGCATTATTATCCTGAGTGCTCGTTTGTCCCAATATTAAACTGAAGCATAGAGTTGTAACTAAAATCTGAAGTATATTCTTTAATATCAAATTATTTATTTTCTTTTTTTTATACCAAATTACCCAATAATAGCCGCGCATTGTGCTTGAGAAGGTATACAGTAAAACTAAATCATTTCTCAGTGTTTATATCAAATTTATATAAGATTTTTTTCTAAAAAAAAAATAAAAAAATAAAAAAACAATTTGTTAAAAAATATTTACGGAAGTCAAGATGAACAAACGTCTTACCCAAAAGTTTAGCTTGAATGTCATCCCCTAACCTTAAGCTGATTTTAATAAACCGGTATAATGATTTTCCCACGAAGCGAATTCACGGTTTTGTCTATTAGTTGTCATAATAGAAACAGACAGCCGCAAACCAGTTTGCGTTTAAAAATGAAATTTGAAATTAAATATTAACGTTAATGATGAGTTTTGGGGTTTTACCAAAATCCATTTTTATAGCCACCGTTGAATACTTTGAGCTTTTTCAACATTAAACATGAATGAACACCATGCCTACGTACCATATATTAATTTAGTAGAGTGTTAATGTCTTACTTGCTGACCTGTGCTTCAAGGGGAAACTTGTGTATGTGTTTGGCATTTGCTTGTCAGTGTTTATCTTAATTGCTTGGCATGACATTAAAATATCCTCTCTTCAAGGTGCATATGTGTGTATATATATACTCAAGGAGGCTGTTCTATATTATTTTAATAAGTCTCTCCACCACTGCCACAACGTACCCGTTGATAATAATAAAAGGAATTCCGATTCAATAAAAGCAAAGTAGGCAAACACATATATCACCAAGATTTGTGTGGACTTTATCATCATATAAAGAAATTTCTAAAATTGTACGTTTACTTTTTAAGTTTAGTTTAGAAAAAATTCTTAATCGTCGGTGCTTCAAAAGGTGTATTGATATATGATTGATTCCCTCACAAAATCATACTTAATTTTCACTCTGCGTTCACTACTTTTAGGGCTTTTAAAGTTCGTCTCATGCGTTAGTTGGTTCAGGTTGATTAAATTTTTGTTGTTAATCAACAAAAACCAACACGTAGTGCTGGTATCACTTCCAAGTGAATAAAACCATATGGTGAATAATAAAATTTATATGTACCTCCCACGACTAATACGTACAAACTAAAGTATTTTCTAAAATCAAATAATAGTTATGCACTAGAAAAAATAGTTACCAGTTATATTAGATGTCGATTAGATTAAATGGCTAAACGATTGATGAAACAAAAATATTGGTGGACCATTGTTTGGTATAAAAAAACTTTAAAAAATCAATTCATTTATAAATTATTTGGATAAATTTATAGATGCATAAAATATTTAAGAAAGGATACGTTTTTTATTTCCAAATTAAAAGTATTGCATTTTTTGGCAGTGTAAAATATCATTCAAACGTATAGGATGTAGGAACTAATATACAAGGTAACACGTTAAATGCTCACGGTTAGTTCGCCACAGGTAATCATCCCGATTATTTCGTTTAAAAATGAAATAATTCATGAAAAATAAATGAAAAAGATCTCATTGAAAAAACAATTATTGAAAACAAATTAGCCATGCATCAGCACACACAAGCTTGCAGTATTATTAAAATATATTGCAGCGCCAAAGAACAAAAAATCTATTTGTTTCTTTATTAACGTATAAAATGGCAAATTTCGAAATCAATACAAATAAGTTTCAATGAAAGGATACATATAGAATTACAGTAGGTGCTCCAGCATCGATATTGAAGTTATCTAATGAAACAATGAACAATATTAAAAATCACCCATATTACTACCAATAATAGCATGTATTTATCAATATTTGAAAAATGATTAAGAAATATGAACACATCTCATTCGCCGCTGCGGGATCGACAGAGTGTACAGATTTATTCTTTTGGATGCTTATTTAAAAAAATTATTTATTGATGCTGGGTTTCTAATAATTAGCAAGAGGCTCTGACGGTAAAAGTACTTTCATTTTTCTAAAAGTTTAAGGAAATTTATTCAAGAAAAGCTCTAGCAATCCATTAACTACGAAAGTTAAATAAAACTTAGAAACCATGAAGCTTTTAAAACTTTCTTTGGCAATTGTTGGAAACATAAACCCCAACAGCTTTAGTAGATTACAAAGCTTCATAAAGCATAAAATAACTTTTATTTATTTATTTACCTTTTTTCACCATAAATGGTCCTTTTATAATGGAAGTCCTTATAGAAAAAATTTGCAATTTTTAATATTTTTTGACAAAATTTGATTCATTGAATTGGTTACAAGCGAAACATTTTTAAAACTTCTTTCCGCATAACGATATTTCATGAATTGAATTATACGATAATAATACAACTGAACTAATTATGTGGAATTCTATCTTAAAGTGTCAAAAGCTTTACGCAAAATAATAATTTAGGGTCAATGTTATAACATAACATATTGTATTAGCAACAACAAATGCTGGCGGCTTGTGATATAAACAAAAATGTTCGTACTTGCGCTCTTCGTAACATCATCCACCATGTGAAACTCTTGCGTTTAACGTTTCGTAGTTTCATATTGACACAGATAAAATAATAACAACAATGACGTCATAATAACATTCACAAAAATATTGAGAAAACACGTTCACGATGATAACAACGTGGATAATAATTATGACGTAGCGCAGTGTGTATGTGTAGAACTTGGGTCTACATAACATTTAGTTTTCTAGAGCAAAGCATACAAAATGTGTGCCGTGAAGATGGAAAAGGAAACAGTTACAAAGAGAACGTGATTACATTAACAACGAAAATTCTAAATAAAATTTTGAATTTTTAGCTTTTTGTCAAATAGTGGAAAAAGTTACAATTACTTATTATGTATACAGAAAATACGCAAACAAAAAAATTTAAATATGCACAAACGCGTACGAGAAAATAAACACAAAATCACAAAAAAATTAAATTTCTACAATAATAATATGAAAAAAGTCTCGTTTTTAAACTATACACAAGTTGTCATCGAATAATTTTATACAGCAGGAATTAAATTAAATTTACTTTTAAGCGACGAGAGACCTCAAAAAAACACCAATCTGAACGAGTCATTAGTCATAATTATTATCTAACAAAACAAGAAGAGCAAAGCGTGTTACTTATCAAACACATATATTAAAATTTGCTTGCCCGCCTCACCCTCACTCAAGTATATCAACAATACTACAATAACAATGTTTACATATGCGAGATTTTTTTTTCAACAATCCATCATATAAACAAAGATTGATTGATGTGCAGTTTGGCCCATAAAATACATGAACACAATTCAAAGAAAAGCTGGAAGCAACAATGTTTTTGTTCGGCAGGGCGTATGAGTGAAGTAACACACACATGCTTTCGTTATTCAACGTTGCCGTTTTATTATGTGCTTTAATTTCTTTTACATTATCAATCCGATGTTCAATCACAATTATTATGTACGTTTTCAATTCAACTTGAGTGGTTTCTAACGTCGATTATTTTCTTTTTAAACTAGGCGATTAGAAATTCATTTTAGAATTTGACTACTGATAAAGTTTTTTCATTTTAAGTAAATTGTTGTGTGTATCTCAAGTGACGAAAAGATGCAAGTGTCAACCATTTGAAAAAAAAGTAAACGATAATTGATTGAAAATCTTACAATCTATCAACATGTTAAGTGTATTTGGGTAATGCAACATCTAATCAGTGTATGCTCTGATTGTATGTACTGGAGAGGCCTGGGCGGCAAGACTCCGCCATATTCTCAGATTCATTTTATAATTTTAACTTACAATGCAATTTTTCTCAGGGAAAAAAGTGTTATTAATTATAAGATTTTAAGCGGGCGCCGAAGAGTGAAAATATTATTTTGAAGTAATCAGTCTTATTTTTGCAGGATATATTTAGATAGTATTGAAAGCAAGAAAAATGGCCAAAATACTCTTCATTCTCACGTACAAACAATGAAACAAAAAAGGGTTTTTTTTGGAAATTGCGTACATGTCGGTTACGCTGTCCCGGTTCTCAATTGAAAAGCTCAGCTGTATATGTAATGTTACTAATTTCGTTATAATAAACAAAAAACAATGTTTGCAAAATGTTAGCTTAATCGAAGAAGAACAAGGGATGCCGCAAACGGTTTAAAGTTTAGAAATCGTTGATCTTTACGGTTTTCCTCAAAGGTTTTATGAGGCCGTGGGTATACTAAGAGTATTCATTGTGGTTCTAGCACAAGGAAGCATTAGAGACGACGTTTCAATATACTTGATTGCGATCAATATGCGGGCACACGACAAATTGGGATGCTGATCACGAATAAGAGTATCGGGTGTTGTAAGCGAAATAATAAACTCAGCATACTCCCATCTAAAATTCCTTTTAACAGAAACTTACTTAATTTTGTCACAATTTTGTCACTAGCAAAGAAATTCCATTGCGATGTGGCAATACCACGATGTTATAAGAGAGAGGGGGTTTTAACCAGATGCCAATTATATTGTTTCAATTTTGGCTCATTTTACACAGACTCACGCGTATACCATGCGGGTACGTGCTGCTGTAAATAACAACACAACACAACACAACCTACGCAGAACATGAATTAATCAACTTCATGCATAGGCATTAAGAGATCAGTTTTTAATTCACATTGTCCTTGAAAGAAAGCAGAGAGGAGTGCAAATTACTTGGATGCCTTCCTTAGATATCACATTTTTTGAATTAAACAGTTTCTTGTTTGGCACCCTGTCATATAATTTGATGTAAATATTTCGAACAGAAGTAACAAACACACAATTTTGCAAACTTTAGCAAAAACTTCAAGAAATATTTAAAAAATATTTCATGTAAAATTATTATTTAATATAGCGGAGGATGGTCTATATTCGTTTAGTTTATAATTAGGAAATGACCTGAACTCTTGAAAATGTCACAAACGTAAGCAATAATTTAAAAACAAGTGTATGTGACTTACCACCTCCTCCACAGCATATTCTCACTTAGCCAATGTAAGCATTGCCCATACACTGTTCACAAAATAATGGCCCTTATCACACCAACATCCCGTGCAAACAAGTGTTAAGATCTCACCAATTACGACTAATAAAGTATTTTTTCTAAATTTAAACTTCAGTGTACACAACTTGAATAGAAATGCAATTTTCATGGACGGAAAAGTTATTGAAAGTTTCTTTTTGCAGTAAAAACCATTTTCATTTGAACTCAATTCAATCTATAATTCCGGCCAATGAAAACTCTTAAGCGTAATAATGTTGTACGAAAAAGCACGCAAAAACACTTGCGTACGCACATTCCATTGATAGAGTATGAATTTAGGCATTTTGCCAGCTGAAACGAAAAGTTCTGCGAACTACAACTTCAACAGCAGACACAAAGGCGTTGTTGCTCTTACGTAAAATTAAGTTGAATTAAAATAACTAACAAGCGGAGTTCATCAGTAACCCAGTTAAATAAAACTGCTAAAGTGTTACACTTGCTTATATTCTTCTTTAAAAGCATTTAGAAAGCACGCAACGTAATATATAGACAGACAATGTCAAAGTGTAGCCGTTTATCGTAATCTAAAATCACCAATCAAGCGAAACAGAACAGAATGCTTTGTTTCAATTTAAAATTAGCTGCGATTTTTCGTTCGTATGGCGACGAAAACATAAGAGATCGGAGCCAAAGTTTGTGCGCTCCACCAAGCACAAACCGAGCTCCACCACACAAGGATATCGGTGCTTTGCGTGTTTTACAGCGCCGTGCTTCGAGTGTCATGTAAGTGTAAAATGCGGTCAACACAAACAAGGCTCGCCACCATTTCCAACATGTTAACCACAAATGCAAGAGTAAATAATTTTAATGCATGATGTGTGACAGCATTGCTTTGGTGGTTCCACCATCACCCCTTTACTTGAAGGGATTAATAATAAAAATACATTTTTAACATTTGTATGCATTGCTTATGAAACTCATTTATTATTCAAGTAAAGAGGTAGGAATTGAAATAATAAATGGACTAAACAGTAGTTGCCATGACATCATTTTCGGTTAAAATTTCGATGTCCTGGTTATTTGATAGTTTCGTCAATAGGTAAGATTGCAACTGTTTTGAAAAATAAATCTGTGGAGACTAAAAGGCGAGGTTACAAATATTTCTCTTTTTTTTTTCAGGACTTGGAATATACATATATACCACGTATACTTGCAACCTCTGCACTTATGAAATATTACAGAAGCGTATCAATTTTTCAATTTTCTGGTTCAAGTCATAGCTTTTTTCCATGCCAGTGAAATGACACGTTTAACAATACGTGCTTAAGCATTCAATTATCACAATTGTATGGCTGAAGTTCTATTGAAGTATCATACACTTTTACACATAAAGTTGTTTATAACTAAGAAAAATTCTTCCCCATCGTACATCTTCTTTAATATATTTTGAGGAAAAAACAAAAGATTGATACTTACACTAGTGTTAGTCGTTTCATCCAAGCACTTTGTTCATATTAATTAACCCAAGGTAGGTCATAAAGCTGTTGGCGATATTGGTGGCCTTTCAATGGAAACCAAAATATAATGAAGCAGAATAACAATTTTTCGTTAAAAGTCGTTTTAATTTTCTAATTGAACATTCCTAATAAATGTTTTAAAAAATTAATAAAAAAATAAATTTTACTACAACTTTTATATATGAACTATAATTAAACCCTGCACCACTTGTAGTAGAGTATAATTAGTAGGTGTTTTTAACACCTATACGGCAAATGCCGCACCCTTTTCAATCGATTCAAATCTTCAAAATCAAAATCTGAATCGATTTTACCACGTCCAGGGTATGAAAATACATCTTAAATATAAGTTTTTATTAACTTTTTGTTCTCCTCTTTTTAGTTCATCAGCTACGGAACTTATATCAAGGAGAGGTGTATTTTCTAGACAACATTATGGATCATCAGATCAGGTATAAATTGTGCATATTGTATCGTTCATAATTAAATCTAATTGGTTACAATTTGTCATTAAAACCATTGCGCTGTTGTGATACTTTGAGTATCTACTTCCACCAAAGATGTGTTTTACAGTACAATATGTGTTTATGTGTGCACACTTGTAGTTAATCAAGCACATGTACTTAGGCACGAGAAATGTTTGCAGGAAATTATGAAATAATTGACTATTGGAAGTTTTCTTACTCAATAAAGTTCACATGTACGTACGCTACAATGTAGATTGGAACACATTGGTTTAAACAGCCGCCGAATACGACCAAAAATTAGTAGGTGAAAAGATAATATAACAAGTAAGAAAACTAAATATGGCTTGTGCCAAATCTTAAATACCCTTCACCTCCACAACGGTGGACGTGGCAAGTATATATATATATTGTGCCCTCTAATTGTGTACGTGTTACGTATCACAATACAAGTCTACTTTTACGTTGAATATGTTTTTTGAATAAATTGTGGGCGCGTCTGTTATCCGACCATGTCCATTTTTAGTACATTGATGGATGGGCTAATCTCTAATGTGTACACAAAATTTCAAGTTCACAGGTCAACTTTTGGGGCAGATGTACAGATTTTTGTCGATTGTTTGTTATTAGATAATGCCTATTTTTGGCACATCAGAGGATAGGATAACTATGTATAAGCATAGCAAATTTCAGGTTCCTAGGTCAGATTTTGTGGCACATATAAAAAAATTTATTGATTGTGGGCGTGTCTGCTATCTGACCACGCCCACTTTTGGCAAATCAATTAGGCTTATATTTATAAATATAAGTACAAAATTTAATGTTAAAAGTTAAATTTTTGTGGCAGATAAATAGATTTTTATTTATTGTGGGCGCGACTCTAGACCGACTTTGCCCATTTTACATAGCGATCTGCATGCAAAAAGTATATGTGTCTGTATAAAATTTCAGCTCAATATCCCAAAATTTACGCCCGTGAGAATGCCAGCAACAGGCAGACACACGAACACACGGACATACTTGTCTGAATCGACTCAGTTTTTGACGCTGATGAAGAATATAAATACTTTGTAGGGTCTCTGACGCCTCCTTCTTGGTGTTGCAAAAGGAAGAACAAACTTATTATACCCCCATTACTGAGGTGGAGGATATAAAAAGAGGTTACAATAGCGAAACAAACGCTGCTTTAAAATGTTATAATGCAGCACCTTTTCTCTTGTATGATAAATTACCATAGATACAAATCCATATAAGAATATGAATACAAAATTATAAATAATTTTTTATATTTTACACGTTTGTACAATTTTGCTCAATTAATCACTTTTTTTAAACTTTATTTTTTCCGCAGCTAGCACAATCACAATTAGATAGCATTGACCCTAGTTATAAACGTTTTCGCGTGGAGAATGGGGAGTCACTTGCCGAAAGAGACGAGGTACAATATATTGATTATTAAAATATATCAATTAAATAAATAAATTAAACTATTGTAAGAAAAACAAGTGAAAATTTTGATTATACTCAATGTTGTAATAAATGCGCGTCATTGCGAAATAAATCACTTCGTTAAAAAGAAAAGGAGTTCCACGAATAGTCTAATTTTTTAGCCAAAACCTCCAAAAATTATTTGGGAGTGGTCCAATTCGGTCTATTTTTAATATGATTTTTTTTTTTTTTTGGGCCGAAAATATGACCTTGTACCAAATACCATCAAAATGCGGCAAAAAATTTAAAGAACTTTATCATTCCGCGTGCAACTACCATATGAAAGCCTAAAGTATTATTATTTGTATAAATTTCATAGCTGTGTCGATATGTAATGTCTATCCGCTTGCGTCGTAAATGTGCGTCCCACTCTTATTTACTTGCTTCTACTTGCTTTTTATATTTTTCTTTTATTATTTTAACATAAATTATATAATTTTATGATGTCATTTATACAGACTCATATGAATAATATTCATTTAGTTTCCTTTTTCTACTTCTGACTTTTCTTCTATTATTTACGTGTTTCCTTTTTATTAAAACAAGAAACTGTTATTGCAACGAAAAGAAAATTTAAGAAATTGAATGTTAAAGAAATATAGAGGTTTACACTCGTATGTCGTAATGCGTGTACGTCAAGCATAAAATTTTTATAAACACTTAACACGAGAATGGCAACTGTAGCATTATAAATGTATGCTTATGAAGAACTTTTGGTTTCTCTTGTAAATATTTAAAAAACTTTTTATGTTTTACATAATTTGTGGTGCAGGGTACAATGAGTTCGTGCGGGTGCTTAAAATGAACAAACAGTATAGTTAACGGTAAGATTTTTTTACCCACACAGTTATTAATATCCGTCATTTATATGCCTGGATCGTAATTTTTTAAACATTTTAATGAAGATTATTCAAAAAAGTCCTTTTTTCTTCAAGGCTTTTATTAGATTTTTTTTGATTATGCCACCTTTGAATGTAATGCTTACTGTTTGCTTAGAAGTGAATTTTTGTTCCACAGTCTTGTGTTCGAGTTGCCCTAGGGGAAACGTGTTGGAAATAAGAAATATTTTTCCGTTTCATTGTCACGTCTATAAATCGCTCACCACTTTAATTTCCTTACGATTTCACCTATTCCAATATATTAAAACAAGTTCTCGTTTGGCATTCGTGGTCATATTTCTGTTACAAGCATTGAATTGACTACAATTTCCCTTTAATATTATTTAAACTGATCTTCAAAAGCTTACATTGTTTAACAATTTAAATATTTTGTTGTATCAGACACTTGTTAGAAAGTAGGAAAGGCTGACATATATCATAAATCGCACTGTAAACCATAGTAGATGGTTTATGCTTAGTTTTAATATAAAAAAATTGTCAACTAAAACTTAAAATTAAATTCTGATTGTAAAGGATCCAAAACACTTCATCACATATTGCAGAATTGTGGATTCCGTGAATATAATTTGTGAAAGAAGTGATGCGGAGTTTTCACAAAAGTGTTAAAAAATTTATAATATGAGTACAGTAAAACAAATGAAAGTCAGTTAAGCCTGCCATCAAAAACCCTACACTACTTGATATATCATTCAATTTAACTTTTGTCTTTGATAGATTAAAAAAATTTATTTTTCTATACCTACTTGTATTTTCAAAAATTTCAAAATGATAAATATGTCACATAAATTTTTATACCCTGCACCACTCTGTGGAAAAGTGTTTATTAAGTTTGTGAGGATGTTTGTAACTCCTAAGCGGCAAATGCCACACGCACCTTCAATTGTACCGATCGATTCAGAATCAATATCTGAATCGATTTAACAATGTCCGTCTGTTTATCTAAATTTGTGCGAAATCTACGGGTCGCATTTTTTGAGATATTTCGATGAAATTTGGTACAAGAACATGTATTGGCCCAATAAGAAATCCTATTGAAAATGGATAGGATCGGACCATTTTTTGAACCCCTCCCCATATGAGGTCCTATTATTTTTTGAGATATTTCGATGAAATTTGGTAATTATTAATGCAGTCCAATATCAAAAACTTTTCCCAAACTTCATTTAAGATTATTGTATCGTTTTGAAGTTTTTGTAAAACTTTTCTGTAAGTTAGCTTCGCGTAATGTGTCTGAGAAGCTGAGATTCTGCCCTGATTTATTGATAACGTCTTCATTTATGCTCCCGTTTGATTGATATTTCCATACATAAAAATCGCACAAGAAAAAATCGCATAAAAAAGGTTTAAGTGTATAAATGCGTACATTTTGTATACAATAAAAATTAACCTAGTTCTGTTGAGAACACTTTACACTCATCTTATCAAATTTCTTTCAATTTCCTTAATCGCTGAATGTATAATTAATAAATGTTCAATATTTATTATATGTTCTAGAATATTAAATATTTGAGCCCCTGTAATTTAAATTTTTTAGGTTTTTGGTTCGCCCAGCACACCAATACTAGAGAATCCGGAACATCAGACACGCTGGTATTTCAAATATTTTTTGGGCAAATGTAAGTACTCTAAAACGGCCGTTGTGAATTCATTGCCTCTGCCCAAGAAGAATATTGAATGTTTGTTTCAATTAAATTTGTTTTATTCCAAGTGCATCAAAATTATGTTGGCACAGAAGCCGATAAATCTCCATACTTCTTGTCAGTGGTTTCACAAGATTCCGGACATCAAGGTGCCCCCATGTATAGAGCAATTTTGTTTCGTAAACAGGTAAATATTATTTCATTAGTACTATTGCTTTATTTTGTTTAAGTTGATCATCATGATCCTCTTAAATTTAATAAAATTCAACCTACCCGGAAATAAAATTAAATTTC
This sequence comes from Crataerina pallida, assembly GCA_949710015.1. Lineage (NCBI taxonomy): Eukaryota > Metazoa > Arthropoda > Insecta > Diptera > Hippoboscidae > Crataerina > Crataerina pallida. Next base: position 18,918,399 of record OX453291.1, read on the forward strand.
CAAGCAATTTATTTATTTAGATACAATATAAATCAGATATATAATATATATTTTATTTACCAAATGTGTGTAAACAGAAAAATATCCTTATTAATGTAATGTAAAAATGGTCTATCATAATCATCAATAGTGCTGTAAGATGAGCAAAAGACCAATATTGATTAACTCAAGGTTGATCAAGGTTCAATGATGCAAAACATCTGATTCACAAAACAACCTTGAGTTGATCAATATTGGTCTTTTGCTCATCTTACAACAGTATACAAAAATATCCTGTTATAACAAAAAGCCAATTTTTTCATTCTATTTATAAAGAAATGCTCTTACGAGAAATTGTAAGTGGCAGGAAAATTTCTTCTAAATTAAGAGTTCATGACCATTTGCTTAGGGCTTTAGAAATATCGCATTTTTTGTACTTCTCCCTTCTTATTGTAAAGCTGAGCGGTAAACGTTGATGGTGTAAAAATGGAAAAGTGAAAATATTCTTACGCTAAGGTGTTGAATACGTGCTGTCTTCTCTTTGGTTGAAATATTTACGTTTATTTACTATTTTATGCAAATGCGTTCAAAAGTTCTATTTTATGATTTCAATTTTCTTTTGAGCGCCTGTAGGCTGTAAGTATTATGTAAGCTGAAAAAGATGTACCTTTTAAATGATACATCTTAAGGTAGATTTGTTTGCCAAGTTCATAAAACTTTTAATGCCGCAACTGCACTTTATGAATACACAAACTTTTTGAATTTGTTTACTTTAGTATTACAATTTTAATAACCTCCACGTTACACATATATATGGTGTATACAAAGTTTGCTAAACGTGCAAGGGCCCTTCAAACTGTGCGTCAGTCAGTGTCAATCACTCTCACGATCGTAAATTTTGAAACATTGATAGAACTGTACGCATGTGGATATTTAAGTTGGACAAAATGTTAACAGCCACGCCCATAACCAACAAAAATCTATTTCTCTATCAAAACCATTGATCTTTAAAGTAGGAATTTGGACTACATATTTACAATTATGCCATCCATCCATGTGTTAAAAATGCGCGGGATGGGTTAAGAAATACTGATTAGCCTATCCATCGATGTACCAAAAATTGGCATGGTCGGATAGCCTTTCACTCTATCAGAAAATCTTCATTTGGCATATAATCCGAATTATAAGTTGATTCGAAATTCAATGTCTGTACAAAATTTCACGTCAATATCTAAAATTTTATTAACGTGAGAGTGCCAACACTATATGAACACACGGACACAGGGACGAACGTGCCTACAGCGACTTAGATTTTGACGTTGATGAAAAATATGTATTTTTTGTAAGGTATCTGATGCCTCAACAAGTTATTTAAAGCTTAAGTCAAATCTTGGAAACCTAGCTAAAAACCAGTTGGAGTTGATTTTCAAAGCAACATTTTTAAAAGGATATAATAGATATAGAAGAAATTTAAATCGTCTTTCCTTGGATACATCAACTTATATTTTAGTGCGCCTATTTCTGAGATACAAGATAGGCAAGATAACTGTCTGAGGCCTTGTTTATTATAAATAAAATAAATTTTATTTTTATTTTATGTAAGAAATGTTGGATCCTAATCTTACAATTTATCACGGTGTTGTTAGAATATGGAACCAGGGGTTTAGAATCGATATGTTGCACTTTAAAGATTTGTATGCACTTAATGCGAATGCCAAATTCGAATTGAATTACATTTTATCCAATCCAAGGGAGGTTCATTACCCCGTTTTGATTCCACGCAATCGTTCCTAATCAATGTAAAAACTTGTCATGTGAAACTTTGTACAATTTTTTATCAAAGACCTTTACTGTGGAGAAAAGTTTCGATATTAGCGTCCTTGGGTAATTTAAAATTTAAAGCTCCCATTTTTAAGCAGCCTCCAGTTATGTGGGAATCGAACCTACGATCTCCCATATAAGTTATTCAAAAAACAATAAAAACCCTTTAATAAGAAATATATTTTTCTTTAATATTTATATATCTTTATTATCATATATCTGTACGAACACGTCTATGACTGCATCGATTTTCCTGATTAAGAATGAATTGTGCAAATATCCTTCTGGCAGTTGCATAAGCTTATTATATTCTCACAACTAAGGTGAATAGTAAAAGCATACACAGACAAGCATATGAAAATATTTCATTTTATGAGATTCTTAAAATTTTATGACTTTAAAGGTTTACCTATATAAAATATATCATGAACACAAATATATTTCATAATAATAAGCTGGATAGTAAAGATTATAAAAATTCATTTTTAAAATCTAGCTTTGATATAAATTTGTTTTTCATGAATTTATATTAAAACAATTTTAATATTTTAAGTTCACAGGTTATCTTTTGTGGCAGATATATAAGTTTTTGTCTGTCTGTTATCCGATCACGTTCATTTTCGGCACATCAATGAAGATAATATTTATAGATAAACGTACTTAATTTTTGTGACCGATAAAATTTTTTTCAATTGTAGGCGTGGCTCTTGACCGATTTTTCCTATCTTAAAAATCAATCTGCACGAAAAACTAAAAGTTTCTGCACAAAATTTCAAAATAATATCTCAAAATTAACCTCGGTAAGAATGCCAAAAACAGACGGACACACAGACATGTCTAAGTCGACTGAGTTTTCGACGCTGGTCAAGAATATATATACTTTGTAGGGTCTTTAACGCCTCCTTCTGGGTATTGCAAATAGTAGAACAAACTTAGTATACCTTCATCACTGAGGTGGAGGGTATAAAAACATTTTTATTATTTTACTCTCAATTGAATTTTGCAAAAGCACTAATTGGGTTAAGGTCACACCTGTATAACATATATACGTATAAATTATAGAAATGCGAGTGATTTTGAGTTTTGCAAAGTTTACACTAGAGCTTTAGGCATAATTTACTTACAAAACAAATAAACATTCTACGAATATATATGTAAACTTAATTATCAAATTGTACAGCTATTACTTAGTGGGACATATGAACCGGCGTTTATATCAAAATGTCAATTATTTGGGTTTTTTGAAAAAAGAAAACGTAATTTACCTGCTATACATACACATTACATAGATTAACATAAATTAGAATAATATTTTAGTTTTATTTGGAGTTACAGATAATCATATACATTAAAAATATTTATATATTTTCTTTCAGGGCACGCAGAAGATTGCATTACCGTATCAAATGAATCAAAAACTGAACGTTAAGCAAATTCTTGCGCACTTTAGCTGCATCGATGTATCTAATGTGAAGAATCCTAAAGAAATTTATGCCGCTGATATACAAAAAGATTTACTATTATTGGAGGAGCAAGAAGGTTCTGTTAATTTTAAGTTTGGTGTTATTTATATGAAACCAGGCCAATGCTGTGATGATGATATGTTAAGCAATGGTACGTAAGTAGGAGATATACGCCAATCGACTTAAATAAATTAGATTCTTTGTGGTTTTTTTTTTTATTACCGGATCACACCCATATTTGGCACATGAATTTACAAAAATCTCAATACTCAGCTTAAAACTCGAATTGCAAATTTAAACGTAATACATAAACTAATAGGGAATCACGCCCACCGCGGTAGATGTGGAACGTATTTAGGGTTTGGACTAATCCAAAATTAGGTTTCTTACTTTTTACAATTATGGGCGTGGTACTTATCCAATTATATAGGTTCCTGATTGGAGCATCTTAAAATGGTACAAAACGTAAACTCAAACTTTTGAAAATTTATCATCATAAGGGTTCAAACATGTCCATATCGACTAAAGTTTTAATGTTGGTCCCCTTTCTGAATGTTTCGAAGAGAATAATGTACCTAGTGTACTCCTATCTTATGTGGAGGATATACAAAGTAGTAGTATATTATAACATAGCCTTAGCATTTTAAATCAGTATTGTGGACTTAAGAATTTTGTTTCGTTTCTTATCTTTATTAATGAAATGCTACAAAAACAGTTGAAGGCAGCAAAGACTTTGAAGATTTCCTTGATGTTTTGGGTGAACGTATACGCCTTAAAGGATGGGACCGCTTTCGTGGTGGATTGGATGTTAAAAGTAAGCAACCACCTCTTCAATTATTAAAACATTCAATATGCAAACTCATACATAAAGTGAACAGTCTTCTACTTCTCATAAGTAAAGTTTAACCACTTTTATATTTACACACTTTTACATATTATAACACGTTAAAATTTTCCATGTTCTTCTTTATGACATAAAGAGAGTTAGCGAATATTTTTCTTTTCCAAGTACATACATTTTCATTGGTGTGGTGCTTTGGGAAGCACTATTACTTTTTTTTTCTGTACTTATACTTGCCTTCCGTGCTAATTAGTAATATGGAAACTTTTTCAATACATTTCGGTTGATTTATTTACTTAAATGAACCAATGTTTTTCATAAAGGTGATATGACGGGGAAATATTCGATTTACACTTTGTATGAAGGTCATGAAGTAATGTTTCACGTTTCAACGCTGTTGCCCATAACAAAAGACAACCGCCAACAGGTAATCTAACACGTTTTATTCTTTGCTATCTTACGATTTATTCGATTTATATTTTATTATTTAGGTGGAGCGTAAACGCCATATTGGCAATGATATTGTCAATATAATATTCATTGATCAATGTGTAGCGCTCGAGACAGATATAATACCCACCATGTTTGACCCAACCTGGATAAGAAGCCAATTTACACGTAATTATATATCAAAGTTATTATTTTGCCTTTTTGTTATTATGACATTATTCTTGATCCAATTTCTTTTTACACCGCAATAATTTGGTTTTTTTGTTGCGATCTTTAAAAACTATTCTTCTAGACATATTTGCGGTTGTTACTAAAAATGGACAAACGTTTCGTTTGGCCATGTTTTGTGATGAAAATGTACCACCATTTGGACCAACTTTGCCAGACCCACCGGAATTCCACGTAAGTCTTAAGAGAAACATATGTGGTGCTTTAAAATATCCGATCTCGCTAGTACTTCAAATTTGGTATTTTTGAGTTAATATTCGTAACTTATATCACTTCTACTTTCTTGTGCATTGATACATACAAAAATACATGCAAAAATGCAAAAATATAGGACATAAACATGTTTCGAGAATTTTTGATTGTTAAATTAATTAATGGCGAAAAGGCAGCATTTCAAACACCAATTTTTACGCAAAAACGTGAGCGTACCTTGGAAATGCTAATTAAAGATTTACACGAAGATTATGCTGGTGACAGTAAATTAGTAAGTTATAACAAATAATTGTGTAATGTAATATTTATTTTAAAAAATGTACTTTAGAATATGTTAAATCGTCGAGCTTTCTCCGAGGTATTATATGATGTGCCAAAAGCCTCCAAATTAAAAGAAGATGCTCGACAAATTGAGTTTGTGCGTATCGGCCAAGCTCTTAAATTAGAGGCCATTGTAAAAGGGGATGCACCAACCAGTATAGCATCAGCTAGTCCTTGTATGATATTTAAAAAACCACCTTGGGAACCATGTTGCTTTTATCCCACTCTATCCCACCGGGGCACTTTGATTGGGGACTCATTCGGCCCGAGAGATGAGAATTTATTTATAGCTACCGATGAGGGTACATTTTTGATGAATGGTAAAACTTTTAAGTGGTAAAATTACATCGTTTGATCTATATTATGAAACTTCCCTTTTTTAAGCAGAGGATCAATCTGTACAATTGGTGTTTGATAAGACTCTGCATGTAAAACAAATCGGTGTTTTAGAAGAACACGGCTTAGTCTTGATACGTGGCGGTTTCATACATAATCGAGAATCGTATCGTGTGCATGTTTTTCGCTTAAGAGAATTCCACACGAATCATTCAGAAGATTTATTGAAATGTCGTACTCGCGCGGAGATAAAAGATCGTCGAATTGAACGTTCACGTGGTTGCCACTTGTTTGCCACTTGGCGAGTTACAGGGGGCCACTTACGTTTGGCGGTGGCAGTTGGTCGTAAGCTGCATTTGTTTCAATGGAAACACACAGCAGCGTGGGCTTCTTGGTGTCCCGAAAACGATACGGAAACAACTGAAGGTTTCATTCATCAGAAAGATATATCTCTTAATGATATACCCACAATTATTACGCCCCTAGAGGGTAATACAAGTTCTAAAAATGGTGATATGCTTTGTGTAGGTTATAAGTAAGTAAAACTTATTTTGGAAATATGTAATTGGGTAATTTGAAATAATATTGCTATTCCCAAAGATATCATTATGAAATTGTATGGCTACAACCAGGAATTGCTACTCGGTTGCATGAAGTCGAATTATCAAAACGTAATCAAACTCAATTAACGGCAGCAATAGAGTTATGTGATGGACTGGAAACAGAGCTGTTGCTGTGCTATAATCGTAAGTATTGAGTTTGAAGTCCCCGCAATTTATAATAATTTCTAACAATTATTGTTGTATGCATTAGATACCTGCCACTTTCAGAAATTGAATGAAAAAGATGACAAGCACAGTGAATTTGATTTTCATTGGAATACTTCACCCATTTCTGTAGTTTGTGCATTTCCATACATATTAGGTTTTACCACAGATACCATGGAAATTCGCTTATTGGTGAATGGAAATTTAGTGCATATGGCCACATTGCCAGAACTGCATTTAATTACTTGTAAACGTGATATATTTTATGTTACAACAGCACCAGAATTTATGGCAAAAGATTTCAATATTAAAGGTTTACAATTAGAGGAGCCAGCAATTGACAAAAGACTTGTAGCTACACCTAGTGAATGTTCATCTAATGAAGAATTATTTCAAGAGAATGATGGTGACCCTCAAAATAATGGGGCCAACTGTAATGATTTACCGCTAAATCGTGAATATGAAATGAACAATTTATTAGAAATACCCACAGCACTGGGCCAAGGTTCTCTTATGCAGCGGGCACGCTCTTTGCAAAAGACGACACGAGTAGAAGACAAACCAGTTATTATAAGGGCTAAGAGTGATACTTACAAGTCTCATAAGAATTCAACTCTCTGCACTGATGTACCGCCCAACACACCATATAGTTTAGCAACAAATTTAAATACGTCCAATGCGTACAGACAGCAATCGCCCATTTCACCCACTAAACTTAGTTCCATATATCGCCATCTTTTTACTACCAACAGCACTGTTAATTGTAACAATCACCATTCCATAGATAATCAGCACTCCAATTCGCCAGACAGATTGAAACCTTTACGGGTGTATCGTATACCGTTGACCAAATTAACTGGAACCCATTCCCACTTCAATATGCACTCATTTAGTGCTACAAGTACTGCAGCTAAAATAAATCGCGATCTATTGGGAATCAATACAAGACATGCCAGCTTACAAGAACCGCTCGATCTCCAAGTTGTGACACCAAAAAAGGAATCGACTCGAGCAAGCGTCCAACTTCCTCTATCCTCTGTTAAATTTATGGAGAAATGTCAGCCAATCGAGCATTACGAATACGATGATAATAAATTTAATGAAGAGGATGAACGTAAATTTGAATGGTTAATGCTACAGCGGGTGGAACAGTAAGTAAAACTAAGAAAAGGAAGTTGTTTATTTTTACAAAAGTTTAAATCCACAATTTTAATAAATCTCAAATTGTAAAAAATTAAGAAAACATAACTCCTAAAACTGTTTCTCCATGTTCCATGTTTTTGAAAAATGAACCTACGTGGCTTATCATATAAAATTAACATTTCTCAAATTTGTTTGTTCCCAATATTAAAATACTTTACCAGAGTACATAAAAAATAGGCTTTAAGGTGATTTTTTAAGTTAGCTAAAAATAGAAACAAAGAGGACAAGAAATGATAGTTCAAATTGAAAACTGTGTTAAATAAGCCAAAAGTGAAAAAACAAATATTATAAAATTGATTGTTAAGAAAATGGTTATTAAAAATATTAAAGAAAATTTATATAAAAAGCGATTGCACTGAATGAAAAAGAAAACATATTTTAACTAAAATATTTACAAAGTTAATTAATGTAATGTCCTTAATCCTATTTATACGTATGATGTTAAGAAACTAAAAAACATGAAAACACTTTCACTCTTAAAGCCTTATTTATGACGGTGTATGTGTATGTGCTTGTTTGTATTACTTGATAAATGCTTTCATTTAACTTCTCCGGAATCTCATATATATAATATAAATTAAAATACGTGTAAACTTACTTTCGTACAAATAAATAAATATTTATCAACTAAAATTCAAGATTACATTTACCTAGATCTTGCATTGATTGCGATAGAATTATCAGAATCAATAGAGTGCTGGCGAGGATATAAAACATTTACGTTGTAGTAGTTTAACCGCATAGAACAGGAACAGGAATGCCAAACAAAATTAACTTTTTACCGCCCCATTTTATAAAGAAGTTGAAAAAGCAGAACACAGTAAGTAAAGTGATACTTATACTAATTATATTATATGACGATGTATTAAAAACTTGTCTCCAATAAAGTAGAAAAAATCTAATTACTTATTCGTAGATGTTTAGTGGCTGAAATTGTCTATATCATAATGATTCTCATTATAACTATAAAACCCCTGGAAACTTTCAATGCAGACTTGAAAAATGTTCTTATCACACACAATAACCTAACAAATACAAAACACACCACCACGTCATCTCATATGCACAGAATATCATCGACTTATGATATTTTTTTTCTCACATAAAAATTAAGAATTATGAAATTTCAAATTATTATTATTCTATTAATTCTTCTTAATTTTATTTAATCAAGAATCACATCAGTATTTACATTTGCTTTTAATCCTTTTAGGACAACCGGGTTAGTCTTCTATAAATAAATTTTCTGATAAAATAATTTTTCTTTAATATTTAAACAATTTTTATACTTATGCCACTTATACAAACGATTTCAGCCATTTAAAAATACACATTAACAATTTTCCATCAGCCAATAATTTACTTTTATTATGAGAGTTATTGCAACTAAATTGAAGAATTTATGAGAACGTATATTGGTGAGCTTACATACAGTAGAGAATACACTGCAAACCAATAACAATTACAACAAATTGTAGACAATTATTTTTTGCTTAATTGTGATAGAGCTATAAAAAGCTTTTTGTCTGTTCCTATCTTCGGGTGAATTTGTTACTTTTTTATACAAGAATAAACAGAATTAAATAATTGGAAAAAAATACATATTCCACCCACTTACAAGCTTGAGGTTTTTTCGCCTTCTAAGCCAAGCGCAACAGTAATCATTCTCTATGCCACACACACATATTTAAAAAGCAGTAAAAATAATGTTTCACTTCCTTTCCGATCTAACATAAAACTCTGATCACTAAATTCATTCAAAAAATGCTTTACTTTGCTACCACTACCTACTACTCCAGACAAAACATAATAAACATATATAAAGTGAGTTACAAAAGGGACTATGTATATTTTCTAGTAAAAATTATTTATTTAGAAACATATTTTTGGTGCATTGAATAATTTTTTTATATATTATATACAATATTTTTCGCACTGAAGATAATTTTGAATATAACTACTAGTAAAAATCTCGCATAGCTGAAATAAAAATTATCCATAATTTAATAAAATGAATCGAACATAATTGCATAAAAAACGCTACAATCACAGACTTATGAAAAATAAAAAGTTAATAAATAAAAGAGCGAAAAATTTAACAAAAAATTTCATTTTGGTTAGAAGATATGAGTTTATAAGACTACTTAAGTATAAAAATATCTTTGGTTTATAAAATATACAATAAATAAATACTTTAGATTATAGGTTTTTTTTTTTTTTGTTTTACCCAAAAACAAAAAAGTTTGCCTTCTACTAATTAAGGCGAATCTCTTATCTATAGTGAGCAATAAATATACACAAATAATTTCTCTCATGATATAAAATTTACACACAAGTTATAAAAAACCTAACTAATGACAAGCATATTAATACTACTCAGTACTAAGTACGTAGAAATTCCAGTCGTTAACTTAATTCTATATTTCAATACAATGAAATAATTTTGATAAATGTTTCTACCAGTCATCATCATCTGCATCGAATTCTGAAATTTCAATGTGAAAGGGTGTTTGTGCGTTTATTAGTCGACGATATGTTGTACGACCCAAAGGATTGTGACGCAAATTCACCAATTCTAAAGTTTCACTACTGATTACTTCATCAGTATCGATTTCTGAATTAAAAAAAGAAAATAAATATTTTTTCGCACTACATTTTTATGAAAACATTTTCATACCAATAATGGCATTGTGGCTGGCATCTAATTCTCTAAGTTGGGGCATTTTGAAAACAACTTGTGGTAATACAATAAATGAGTTATGTGAAATATTAAGTCGCACCAAATTGTTTAAATCCGCTAATTCATCCGGTAGTTTGGTCATTTGATTATGTGACAAATTCAAATCTATGAAAAGTTTAGTAAACAATGAAAAATTAGATAAAAAATTATATGGTATAGTGTGTCCCATACCTGTTATTAGATTAAATTTGACAGCAAAATTCGGTGAGATCTTTTTGATGACATTACCACTAAGATCGCAGGTTTTCAATTCTGTATTTCGCATTAAGTGATACACAGCATCGGGTATTTGCATTAAATCACATTCAGATAAATCTGAAAAGACATACATTTCTTATAACGCTTTCAAGTAATTGTGACCATGAAATAATATTTTAATTTATTCTTTTTACCTAATTGTTGATTTTCTTTAGCATTTTCACAACGTTCAATTACTCTAACCACTGAATTAGCCATTTGCATAAAATATTAGACATTAGAATTGCAGATTGTTTGCAGATTGATCTTTAGAATTATAATGTCTCAAAAGCCACCAATCACAAATGTGAAGAAAACAAAATCAATGCGCATAATGTTGTATTATTTTTGGAATTCGTTGTTAAACTAATTTTTATATTAAAAATAAAAAAACTTTTCTTTTATGTTGAACGGATTATTAACTTTCCCAAATTTTTTTGTGAATTTTTCTCTCTCTTAAGTGCTTTACATTTTGTTATCGTTAAAGAGAAAAAAGCTTAATATCTTCAATATTATTGCAGATTAAAGCTTTTTGATTTTTTTAAGGGCATCAAGTAGTTCAAATTATGCTAGATCGTAACAAGATAAAATTGTTGGAAACTTTTTTTCAGTTTTTGTATATAAGTTTATTTAGTTGCAATGATACCATAGATCGGATGATAGTTATTCTGTTGTTGTCTTCCTTGTAAAACTTAAACTTGTCAGTTAATTCTTTTTGTTATGCATTCGAAATAATGCAAATATGGCGTACTTGTCCAATGTAGTACAAAAAGTGGTATTCCTAGCAAGTCAATGGACTTAACCAGAGACCATTTATACAAATAATCGTAATTTGACAATAAATTTACTTTCATAAAAAACATAATCATCTCATGAAAGGGCGCACCCACCAATTCCTTAACTATGCACCTTAATAGTTTTACATTTATATTTTTGTCTTTTCCAAAGGTGCCCCGCCCACTTTTTTACCAAGTGTTCTACTTTAATTCCACTCGCTAAATTAAAGCCGTTTCATTTGAGCCTAAAAAAATTTGTGGTGCTGTGATGTTTAAAAATAGAAAACAACAGAACATTAAAAAATATGCAGAAAACATTGTCCACAATACTTCAATTTATCAATTATCCATAATTAAATCGGTAGCAAATCTAAAGTTAGTTATATTGAAACGAAAAATGTATGAAAAGTATGCACAGATCGGTATCTTCAACGGTAGTCTATCTCAAGCACTTTACAGCATAGCAAAATTAAGCCCGAAATTCTAAGAAATTGATATTGGTACAAGTTCTCTTAAACGCGACTATGTGTATTATAAAATTTAAGTCGTATAAAGGACTCTATGCTTCTACAAAATATTTCAATAAAATAAAACATAAAATCTCTTTAGTTACTCGACTGCAAAATTTTGTTGCGGGGAATGTGATAAATTATTCGAAGAAAACATTTAATAATTTCGTGATTAACAAAAAAACACATAAGAAATCATTAAAATGAATTTCACAACAAAACGCATTAAGTGTCGTACTGTAAACAAAAATTATATTTATATGTTATTCATAAACATAAAATAAGTCAATTTAGAAGCGTATGCAAGAAATGTTCGTGAGGCAAGTACCTTTTCACTTTTTACATCATTTATTTGCACCTATTGAATTATTTTTAAATTGTATTGTAAAAGAAAATGTCATGATGTGAAAGTGTTTTGAAATCTTTCTTGATTCTGTTGCCAGAAGTAATGCCAATATGTATCGGATTTGTGCTTTTTACAAAAAGTGCGTTCGTTCATTGATTTTCAATTGAAAAATGAACTATAAGTAGTTAACCCGTGGTTTAGACAGTTCCTTCTACCGTTTGATACAGAGTTCCAAAGATTCATTAAATTATCTCACCACCAAATTTATCCACTATGTTGTAAATGTTCTTTATAAGTTACGAGTATATACGTCGTATATATAGTTCTAGAAGCTTTCAAGGTGGACCTTGATTCCAGTTTTATACTGGAAGCAGAATACAATTACCTTTATGGAATAATAATATCGCTATGTATACGACATTTAATGATAGTATTAATGCTACTTGAAATTTTAGAAATAATGGTAAAGTTCGCCTTTGCATTCGTTTCGACTCTATAAAGCAACTGTTTTCATTGTACGATATTAGTATTAAACCATATAAAGAATAATTGGACGTAAGCCAAATATATTTACGTTTTCTTTTTGCTAAAGATTTCCAAATATTTCTTCTTTTTCTTGCGCAAAACACAAATTAAACTGAACGACAAATGTTCTTTTGGTCTGTTAAGTATTATCGATACGTTGTTTTGAAATCATTTCCTCAAACGTCTTCTTCTACGTAATGTATGAAATCAGAAATCACAGACCAAATGACTACAATGAGATAGCAGAATTATCGCACTTTAATAAAGAATTTTCTGATTAAGTCAACAAAGCGATGGTTTTCTTTATTGCGCTGGTGAATTTTTTTATTTCTTTGTTTATTTGTTCGAACGCAATATTTTAATGCACATTGTGTTAAATTTTGTTAACGGAAATTCATTTATTATTGTTTGTTTATGGAAAGCACCCATTACTTTATGAATGCTTTGTTGTTTTCTTTCATAAATAATTTAATTTTTTGGTTTTTAACAATTTTGAGTACACATAAGTAGATAAAAATAGTAACGCAATAAATAAAGCTCTTGATATGTTTACAAAAAGAAGGTTTTAAAAGAAAGGATAAAAAACCAGAGAATAATTAAAAATATTTTTAATAATGTATAATTTTAGCTATGTCCGTCCGCCCGTTTATAAACATTGTCTTGGTCGCAAAAATAAAGGTATCTACACCAAACTTAGCAGAAATATTGTTAGTTTATGCACGCAAGTTGAAAGTGAAAATGGGGAAAATCGGTCGAAGGACACAAAATACAATTAAACAAAAACTGATAAATTTATATTTTTAGAGGTTTTTAATGGGTTTTTCAACCAAAAATTAAAGCCACACCTTCAATGCGTAAGCATTAGGTGGTGAGTACCCAATAGTTGGAGGAAGCCAAATGTAATTTTTCTTTATTGGTTTTACTTATTATACCCTTCAACTTGTACTTGTACTTGTAAATTGTACTTAGTACTTGCCATTCCGTTTGCAACGTCCAGACGAAGACATCAAGCATATATAATATTATCTTGATCAGCATCAATTGGAGTCAATGTCCGTAAGCACGACTCTTGTTGGCACTTTCACGCCTGTAAATTTTGATATAATGAGCCCCGGAACCAATTCATCATTTGGTCCCCGTACCGGTTAACCCAATCCAAGTGAATCCACAACAAATAACATCATAACTTATTGTGAAATATTTAAGTGAGGCTGAAAGTTGATTTCAACAATTCGATAAAACTATTGTACAACATTAATTAGTGAACTGAACACAGAAAATCGTTGAAACGTGACAATTATAAATTATAAATAACAACAATGTCTGATGGATGTATATAGTATATGGTGGTAATAAATTTATATGAAAAACACAAACACATATGAAATTCGTATGAAAACTTTTTATACCCTTCGCATAACATTTGGGGAGGGGGTATACTAACTAACTTTGTCATTCAATTAACAACAAATAGATGGGGTCGGCAGAAATCCTACGAAGTATATATATTCTTAATCAGCATCAAAAGCACACAAGCCTATAATTTACAAAAAATCCGCATTCAACGTAAGCCCGACTTGCAAACTGATGCGAAGTACGTAAAAAGCATATTGTAATAGAGTGTATTTACGATTTGGCCTGAGTCAAACTAAATTTTGTTACTTGTTTAGATTAAGATACACACACATAAACGATTATTCATTTTTACTGCTTTACTATTACTACGGTAGCATTAAATAATTGGAATTAATTGGCTTATTATAAAATATTTTTTTACAAACAAATTTACGCAATATGTTAGTAAGCTGGTGTCGATAACTTACCTAACATATTGTTCTCTTTGGCATCTTCACAACGACCGACCACACGTATAACACCTCGGCCAGCTATAGGGGAAAATGTCACTATGCCGCCAATACGTGCTATATGCGGCGGTACACGAGGATCAATTATAAAGCCGTTACTACTGTTATTAGCATTATTGTTATTGTTGTTATTGTTATCGTTATTATTATTACTATTGCTATTGCCGTTGTTGTTATTGGCAATATTTGTTATATCACTACCGAAAGGACGCATTTTTGCTAAATAAATAACTCACTGTTTCCTCACTGTTTTCTTATTATAAGTAAATCTTCACTTCTTCGCTTTGTATGTTTTTACAAAAATAAATCTTTTTATATATTTTTCAAATTATTTTTCAAATAACTTTGTCTTCACTGTAGTTGAGATTCGTTTGTAAATTTATTAATTAATTAAGTGGAAATAATTTTCAGTTACAAACCGTCTTTATGTTTACACGGTGTTTATAGTTTTTGAAATGATTGCAAAAGCTTCAACATCAGCTGGTTTTATACTGTACTGTCAAAAAAGACACAATAATAGCAAATAACCAACGCAGTTTTTCAGTTTTCATTGTTAACAGAAAAATAAAAACATTTGAAAATATTGTAAAAACAAAAAACAAAAAATGGTGATCTTTATGTGGTGCAGTTGCATTTACGTCTTGCTTTTTGTTTCCTACGCAAACCGAATGGTGAGTGGTGTGAATGAGTAAAATCACTTACGTAGAGCTTTCTTGCTCTCTTACATGACTCCTGATTGTTGTAGAAAACAGTGGCGTTTTAATTTTTATATTATTCACTCAAAAATGGGGGTTCCACTGTGGCAATATGAGGAGAGGTGGTCAAGCACCTTATAGAGCGGGAAATTGATATAAAAATTTAATTCACATTTCCACACATAAACGTTATTTTTTAAATATGGACGCAAGAATCAGAAGTAAGAAACGTCGCTACATTCAGATGAAGACTTTAAAGGCCCATTAAAGAGGAGTATTGAGATTAATTTTTAAATATTATAACACATATTATTAAAGTAAACATACCTATATGATTAAGTGAAAAGCAGAATTACGGAATTATTTGTTGGCCAACATCCAAATATACACAAACATACATACATGAAAGTCACTATGACTCGGCTAATAAACTTAATATTTCTCCGCTCTGGTTGTTTATTCAGCATAGATATAAATATTACACATTCATAATATAAAGTGCACTCTCCATTATTAAGAGACCAAGTACATTTAAAGTGTAGCACAGCAAGCATTTTCCATTTCTATTGGAAAATTTCTATATAATGCCATCTTGGATGTAGATCTAGATGCGTTTAGTTACTGACAGCTGGAAGATATTTGTTTTCCCTTACCCCATACGTGCAATCAGGCATTATAGCAATCTAATACTTCAAAACTTTCCCACCGGTCCCAAGGGTCTACCATGTAACCCTATCTATTTCAAAATGCATTCAAAAACTCTTCATTACTTTTTAAGATAGAAAAAAAAAAGCATTAATAGTCGAGCTAACAAAAGTTTTATCACAATTTTATGACATTTTATCGCCAAAAATTCTAATACACATGTTATGAAGTGAATATTTCATCTGACTATATTGAAAGTTGTAAAGATGTTTTTGGTGATTGAAAGGAATGACCTGGACTGGTTTCGAACTCGCCCTCATCAGATGTTTGCCAGTTACACGAAATCCACCTGTGCAATTTCATGCGCAAATGGTTTATTTCTTTTTTTTCAAATACATCATTACAACTTTCAATATAGTCAGATGAAATATTCATTTCAAAACATATAAACTTACTAATATATTTTTTCTTTGAAATGTAAAGTATTTCTTACAAATGGATCGAGAGCCACGTCCACAATCGACAAAAACATATTTATCTGCCACCAAAATGAAATGAATGAAGTTGAAATTGTGTTCATATATTTATAATTACCTCAAATTTTATTTTATTTTAAAAAGGGTAAACGAAACTTTTAAACTATTAAATACAATAAATACTACACTATACTGTCTTAAATATCCTCATAAAATATTTTTTTATTTACCACAAGAAATATATTTTGTCATATTTAAAAATTATTAATTATTCCTAAAGAACTTTTAAATTTAACATGCAATTTCGACATTTTTCACTTTGAATTATGTTTATGTTATGTATTCCTATCTATTGTAGGAGGGATCCGGTGCCGACTTCAAATCATTATTTTTGTCTCCTAAATCTGATTTTGCAGAAATGCAATAAACACTAAAAATGTAAAAACAATAAAAGTTACTGAAAGGACTAAGTTATAAATTAATGCCATTTATTTTTAAAAATGTCCACTTAACTGAAGGTGATAAGGAAAGTCTTTTTTAAAAGCCTAGAGGTTAACATATCCCATGCTTCAAGTAACCGTTATAATATAAAAAATGTCGGTATTGGATGGTATCTATAAGTTTTAACACAACGCTTTAATAACCTGGAATGTGCACTCATTGTACAAAACTAGATTTTAGTTTTTCTTGTAGTACATAATGATGACATTTGCTGACTTTTGAAATACATCAGATTATAACACAAATGTGCAATTATTAATATATACCTTTAAAATTTTAACATATTCAGCCTTTTGCATTTTTAAATAGGATACCTTACAACTTGCTTTAATGGGCGGCCATATTTTGAGCGTGCTGGAGACCAGTGCACAAATACAACATAAAAACGCTTAAGGCTTGCATGCATTCTTCCGAATTTCCTAAAGCATGTGCTTGTTTATGCGGCGACGATGTTGGACCATGCTCATCTACTGGAATTTCAGTGCTAGCATCTTTTACTAAAGCAGATGATTTGGTGTATGTGTTGGTTTTACTATCCAATATTAAACGCAATTTAATAAGCTGAAAAGCAAAAAGGAATGCCTTTTTCATTCGCGAAGTGTTTTCTTAAGGCCGTTTGTGATATTTCCATTGAATAATTAAGCGCTAGACTTACCAGGGCATTAATTTTATCCACTCTCTCTGTAGGGTTAAGATCAACGTATAAATTTTTACTCGCTTCTTTGGCCACAGTCATAATGTCCCCCTCTTTGGAAAGCCCTGTCAGCGGTTCAATTATATGTAATTTGTAATCAGTAGTAAGATGACTTAAATCATTTGGCAAACTTTCTAAATTCTTAGTTATCATATCGAATACGGTAATTGATGGTGTAGGAACTAAGGAGGGTTTTCTGAAAATAGATGAATGCGAAACTCGTAATAATTAATTATTTAGATTGGCCCATTATTTTACCTAGATGATGGGGAGTGTTGAGGAGTGGGTGGCAAACTTTTAGCAAATGTACCAGGTGATAAATTATCACCACTAGAAATTTCTCCTTTATTTCCACCACCTCCTGAGGGGTTAATTACTCCCAGTCCAGGTATGGCCAAATTATTAACAGAATTAACCCGTTTCATGCTTTGATTCAAAATGCCGGCAAAACTTGAACGTTGCACTTCTAACAAAGGGCTAGATCCACTTTTGGTCTCTTCTAGGATACTACATTCCATAGAGGTGTTTATGGGTAAATCCGCGTTATGAGTACGTATGGGTGATTCGGGTTCGGTTACCATAAACTCGGGTGCTGGAGTTGTTGTCATGATATTCGTAGGCGCAGTTGCGGAACAATCCACGGGACCACAAACTGTCGCATTTTGGCATTTATTAATGCATTTCTTATGGCAACACATATAACAATCGCGACACTGTACAGCATCTTTGAGCCAAATTTTTTTCCCACAAAAGTCACACTGTGTTGCTCTCTGGAAATGTGTGCGCACAAAATTATGAGATCTTGAATACATGGAGAGTGTATCTACTGATTTTAAAGATATAGTATCCGAATAGCCGCTGTCATCCGTTTTATCTAAGGATGTAACAGATCTAAGCAAACAAATAAGTTGTGTAATAGTTTTCAAATAATTTCGTTTTTAAAATAAATACAAACTTAGCCTTTACGCGAGATACTGGTTTCGAGGAAAAATCCGCGTTCATTGATATGTTGGGATTGCCATCCCAAGTAAAAGTCAGTAATAAATCACCAAAACAAAGATTTGGATTAAAGCCCGACTGCGCTGATAAATAATGAGTCTTTCTGTAAAGGCAAATGATGGCAATCTTTTTTTAAAGTTCATCTCCAATTAAACTTACAAATCCTGTGGTATAGGTGGACTCAATTCACAAATTCTAAAACTATGACTCAAACTAGTTTCGCTACATTCCATCAAAATGTGATTAACTGATATATTAGTAAAAGCCAGGAGTTGATTTTCTCCGCCACATTTACCGTAAACACATATATTTAAGTAGCGACAATTAGCATCTAATTTGAATTGACTTAAATCTTCCATAGAGATCATTGGCGCCAATTTGCAATCGATGGTTGAATGTTGAAAAAAGTGTTCAACATCATTAACGCTTGTGGCATTTATTAAAGTTTCAACCAAAACTTTGGCAGTATTCTTCGGCGAATTGATCAATTTAATCGGTGACTTTGATTTTGCCTTATAACCATCGTCACCAAAATCCCGGCTAATGGTTTTCTTCAAAGCTTTAGTTATAAGTTTTGTTTTTTTCGGTGAATTAGTAGGCGTACTACACAAACTGGATTCGCTGGATGCACCCCTTTCTACTGTGTTGGTAATAGTACGCAGGGCTGTTTGCTTTACATTAACTTCGGGATCATGGGCTTTTGCAGCAGTATTATTTGTGCTGCTACCATAGCCAGTACGATTATCGCCCAAATCTTCATATAAATCCAAATCTTCTAATATTGCATCATTACGTATAATACCAGGAATAACCCGATCAATACGTAATTTAAGTATATTGCTCTGTATATTCTTAATAACTCTGGCCACTTGTTGTATTGTAGCTACTCGTTTACCCTCAATAGCCAGTAATATGTCACCCAATTTGAGATTAGACTTAAAAGCCGGAGTATTAGGCAATATCGCTTCTATTTCTACTGTATCTACCGATGCTTGCTTGAATATTATGCCGATTTGTTGATTTTTCGCTTTATGTATCTCTACATCTAATGATACGAGCACATGACGATCGTCATGTTGACGTGACTCCACGAAAGCTACTGAAGCCATTGTCAGAGTACAATAGATATCGATCAAGTGTTGCGGACACATTAAACGGGAGATTTCCGATACTTTCACTTCAAGCATGCCATTCGGTTGTATATCACCCTCTCCAACATCTTCCTCGGAAGTTTTGTGAAAGAACGGTTTATACCGAATCTTGTAGTTGGGCAATGTATGCTTACGTCGTATAGCTTTACGTATTTGATTCGATATTAAACTGGTTATATTGGACTGCATTTGTCGTCCTTGATATTTGGACTCAATATCCAAATCCAATTCAGGATCGCCTAGAAAACTAAGAGACCAGTGCGTATACGGATTACGCGTGAATTGTAAACGAGCCACTCCAGACAACTGCTTAACTGCAACAAAAACAACGCCAAATAGCGTAGAAATTATTAGAAACGTTGAACTTACCTTTGAGAGTTAAGGAACCTTTCTTCCCTAGCACCATGTCAGCATCAATAGAGGTGCGAAAATTACCGTTATAACATAGTTCCATTAACAAATCCAAATTTTCAATTCTTCCAACCGCATCATCCAATTCAATATTATGAACTTTTAGTGTTTTAATTTCGGGGAACTGATCACCCAGTTCTAGTTGTTTTATCTAAAAAGAAAGCGATTAAAATAATCAAACGAAATTCTGGGAAAATTTCGAGTATCAAGCACCGGATCCGCGGATGTCCGCACAGCATAAAGAAGTTTTCTACTGCACTAAATACTATTCTAAACATATAAAGGGTTGTTCCTAAAACGTCCTGCATTTTACTAATAGGTACTAAAAACTAATTAACATGAAGAGCTTCCCAACAAAGCTGAAATAACTACAAACAAATACTTGAGTATCAATTGTCTATAATCTTAATACGACTACGATTGCTTGGTATCCACGTACATACTTGAAAGGCAACATACAAAAGGTTTGTTACAGTGAGTTCTCCCTTATTGCAATTCGAGAGTGAATAAATAATAATTAAAACATAACTTTGAAATGTATAAATTGTATATACGTTTGTATACCCGAGGAAAAGGGTTTTTTAATATCATAGTTGGTTGATTTCAACTGAGTTTAAAGTGCTATTATTGAAAATCATTTGTAACATACACTGGATGGTTTGCTTTTGGTTTTTTAAGAAAACTCAATCAAAAATATATAAGAAAACTAAATTGGGCTTGGAAATCTTAATCCAAATCTACAATAGTGTGCGTGGCAGATACATATATATTGCGCCCTCTAATAGTGTGTGTATTACGTATCAGCTTTCAAGTCTACTTTTACGTTGAGAATAGTTTTTTGTAAATAGTTGGCGACTACGCCCATTTTCGGCACATCGTTGGATAAGTTAATTCTTAACATACATACAATATTTATAGCAGATGTAAAGGTTTAAGTTGATTGTGGGCGTGGATTTTGTTTGATTATGCCCATTTTAAGCAGCAATCTGGGTGCAAAAATACAAAACACCTGTACAAAATTTCTTCTCAATATCTCAAAATTTACGACCGTAAGAATGCTAATAACAGATAGACACATGTACGTACGTGAATAAATCGATTCCGTTTTTAATGGTGATCAAGAATATATATATACTTTGTAGGGTCTCTGATGTCCCCTTCTAGGTGTTGCAAATGGAAGAAGAAACTTAGTGTACCCTCATCACTGAGGTGGAGGGTATAAAAATACTATCAGCGATAGTTCCAATTCACATATCAATATCAAATATTGAGAATTTCGTCTTTTTGTCAAATAAAGATTAATTGGACAAAAAAAAACTTATAGGGGAGGGACTTAAAAGTCCCATATAATAAAAACAACTTTTACTAACTTTTGTTAGAAAAAATTTAAGAATTGCGTTTTTCGAGATTCTTTTATAATAGACCATAAAAAAATAAAGGAAGATGCCATTGATCGAAGCAATTTTTGTTGTACCACATTTTATAGAAACATCCTTCTTAATTAAAACCTCTATCGCAAGTGGCGTATTATTTACATATTTAGGTTGTTCCCTGAAACCTACTAGTGTTCGAAATAGAACTTAGTATACCCCCTTATAACATAAAGGTATAAAGGAAATTTTTGCATATGTTGTATATGTACTTAAGATTAGATCTTGTTCATTTGAGAAGTAAAATTGTTTTTTCATACCCTTCATCTTAGTGATGAGGTTACACTAAATTTGTTCTTCCAAAAGGAGGCGTCAGAGACTCTACAAAGTATATATATTTTTTGTCAGCGTCGAAAACTGAGTCGATTTAGGCATATGTATCTGTGTTGAAATTTTGTAAAGGCACTTTTAGTGTTTACACGCAGATGGGCCAAGAGCCACGCCCACAATCAACAAAAATCATTATATCTGCCACAAAACAGACACATTAACTTGAAATATATATTCAATGTTATATATATATATATATATATAAACGCCACGCCCACCGTTGTGGATGTGCAGAGTATTTAAAATTAGTCCTAAGCTAAATTTAGTTTTCTTACTTTTTTTTCTATTTTTGCTACATTAACATTTTGTATTATTACCGTCAATTTGTCAAAGAGTTTTCCGGTTGTAGTTTTAGCAATAAGTTCATCCAGCTCCAACGATAACTTACGATAAAACCATTTTCTCACGCGATTTGAGTTTTTCAGTTCATGAAATAAAAACTGCATAACAAAATTCAACGCCACCAATGACGTGGTATCCGTTTCATTATTATGTGCGTTGGTACTGGCATTTACAGCCGTAGTTTGCGTTGTTGTTGTTGTTGACGAATTTTTTTGGAAATTGCGTGCCGTTGCATTTAATGCCTGTTTGATAAGTAGGAATATAAGAAAGCGGCAAAAAACATTTACAACAATTGCATTATGAAAAAGTCACTGAAGCCATTTAAAGTGAATATGTAATGGAAGCGGCAAAAACAATAGCAATATAAAAGCCTAAACTAACCGCAGGTAGTGAGTATTTGGCATTGTAAGCATTTTGTTCGGCTGTGGGCTCGGGCAGCAAAGTAAACTTTACATAAATGTAATACTGCAGCAGCAGCATTAATACTGCTCCAATTATTGTGAAGATGAAACACCATAAAATTAAAATTGACAAGCCTATTTCCATATCGACGAAAATTCTTATTTTTTAAAATATTGTCGTCACATAATTACAAATTTAATGCTGCAACATATTCTTATGTTTGGTGTGAGATAATTTTACTGTCAACATTTTTATATACAAATTTTTCTTGCGATGCTTTATTTAACGCGTACGTTAGAAAACTTTCAACGGAACTATACTGACTTGCATAGGATTACGTATGTGTCATTACCAGTTGAACGATGAAAACAAATCAATAAATGCCTGCGCGGGAGTCTCTATTTTGGATGTCAGCTGTTTTGTGGAAAGTGAACACAAATTTTATTCTGTTTGTTAGAATATTTAACGTCCATTCGTACGTTGGTGGATTAATGCACCTTAAGGAATATATATATATATATGTATATGTAGCGTTCTAAAACTATCGGTATCATTGTACTATATGTTACTACAATTGAAATATTTTTAACAGTTGCTGAGAAAATTTACCATAGGGAACATGTGACATATGAAGCTGTAATAAAATTTGTAACGATCGGTAAATCACGACGTCACAATGTAAAAAGAAGAAGTGCAGAGCTCGACACCGTCGGAAATAAAAGTTAAGCCTTTCCCAACATGACTTGGTCGAAATCTAATCAAAACAGCATAAACAATGGATGTAGCAGAGCATAGTGGACTGTATTGCAGAACATGATGGTTTCAGCGTAATTAATTATTTCTTTGAATTCAAACAACAATTTGGTAATTTTTTTTAATTTCATTTATTTGAAAAAAATTTTTGTTTATTTTTTTGAAATCTTATTTTCATTTTTAGTTGGAGTTAATTAATTATAACAATAATTATACTAGATTTGTGTATCATATTATTTTCTATATAATTTTCAATTTTATATTTTGGAATTATGTATGTGGACAATTGTTGCGGTTATGCAATGTTTCATTAGTACACTGTTAGTTATATATATGAGAATATATTAATTGTCATGGGAGAACTTATAAAAGCAAATTTTATAAATTTTGTAGAATTAAAACAAGTTTCTCTTTAATGTCACACAAAATAAACACTACTTTTTAATGTTAACAGTTTGGAATAAAAATAAAAAATCAAATTTCCTATGAAAATTGTTTTGAAGATGAAAATATAAAATGATGATTTAAAGTAATTACTATTTAGATAAGTATTGTACAATGACAAGGTACTCTGAAATTCTCAAAATCTTTTTGTAGAGTTCCGACCTGAAATTACACAAACGGGTCTCAATGATGTATTAAAAAATGAAAAAAATTTAAACAGATATAACACTACTCAATTTTTATATATCGATAATAAAATCTTTAAAAACGCCAACATCGCACCATAGACAAAAACGATTAATTATAACTTTAGAAGAATACAACATTCTTATTTTTAAATGTGAAAAATTAAAAATTATAAAATGAAATAAATCTGTAAAAATGTTAAGTTTAAATTTGAATTTAAAAATTAATGAATTTTTCAATTTCATTTTAAACTGAAAATTCTACCACTAGACACTACTGCAATAATAAATAGTTAAAGCGAAAAATAAACTTGAGATTAAACGTAACTATTTTGGTAAAAAAATAAATTTTTTATCTAAATTTCAGGTTTATAAATTATTTTATATTTTTTGTATATTTTATTTGTGGTTTTTATGGCGTTTATGTAAATATATAAGTAGTTAAATAATTTTGTTTATCTAAAACCGAATACCTAGGTATTGCGTACACAAGATAGTTTCATTTTTATACGATAACAAAGAACAAAAATTATGCGTTTTTATTTTCTTTCATTATTTTTTACAAATTAAGCGATTGAGAACTTTTTATTTATATAAAAATTTCTATTCGTTTACTTTTTTTTTCTTTTTGTTTCTTTTTTCTTTTTTCGTTTTTAGGGAAGTGCGACTATTTTTTGTTAATCATTTTATACCAAAATTTATTTTACAATATTTCAAAATAATATATTTTTGCTTAAGAAAGAAAAAGAAAAAGAGAAGAGATTATTCCAGAACACCCCACAAAATAAATTGTCAGGAGGTTTTTATGAACCGAAATTATTACTTCTAGTGAAATTTTGTTGTGTTGTTTGTGTATTTTGTTTCTTCGTGAAATTCATTATTAAAGTATAATAAAATTGTCAAAGGCAGGTTTTGTAATGTATTTTAATTTTTTATTGATTGATTTTTTATTACAAGAGAAGGAGTAAGATTTATATATCGATTAATTTTTATTTTTTTTTTTTTGTAATTTGTGGTATTGTATATTTCAAGTTATTATTATTTTTTACTTTTTATTAAAATAGTTTTTATTTTTTCAACTTTCAGATTTTTTATCTTCGCATAGAAAACGAGTGTTTTGGTTTTATATTTATGATTATGGGGCTGGTAAAAACTATAATTTACAAGTTATTTTTTATTTATTCATATATATGAAACTTTAATTATTTCATAAAATAGTAAATTAAACATTTTTTAATAAGTTTATATAATTTTTTCATTTTTCATGTGTAAATTTATTATTTTTTAAGTATACATATATACAAAACTGCGTACGTTATCGAAATATTACCTTCTTATTTTTAATATTATTATTTATTTTTTCATTAATAAAATATAAAAAATACAGTTGTCGCTGTATGATTAGCATTTACGTTATATTGAAATAAAATAAAATTACTAATATGTTTATGTAATAAAATATGGAAGGAATGAAAGAAAGGGGTGGTATTCTTCAAAGGACAAAAATTAACACAATTATATGAAAGCGCTATAATGTTGTGAGAAAGGTTATGTCCGCCTAGTGGTAGTACAAAAACTTACCAATACTTTTATAAAAAGTTGTAATTTTATAAGTTTGTTTTTCACATAAGGGAAATCCTAATATTTACGTGTTTATATATTTTTTGTATTATAATATAATAATCTATATTTATATATATATATTGATAAAATATTAAATATTAGTTTGTTTTTGTTTCGTCAAGTGGCAGTTAAGTTCATTACAATATTAAGAAATTTTCATATATGGTACAATTTACACCGAAAAGGTAGATTGTTTATGAACGAAAAGAGAAAAAAATAGCTATTTATTTACCCTATTAAAGGGTCACTTTGTTGAAATACAAAGGATGATTGGATATCTAATAATTGAAAATTGATAGAGTTGATTTGAACTTGGTTTTTTACACGAGTGGAAATCATTCTTAGTTGACATATAAAATATTGTACGAAAAAGAATAAAATGATTATTTATGTCGCAATGAAGAAACAATTTCTATTGTAAATAAAAGCCACTTAATTCGTCAATTTTATTTGAGGACTTCTTGCAAATCACCATCAACATTTCCTAAAGAACCACATAACCGTAAAAATTCTGCAAGTACCCCCTATTGATAGGTCGCTAGGTTTTGAAAGGTCAATGAATTCTTCGATAGCGTACACCACTATCAGTTTGAAATGAACAAATCCAAATTCAAAATGAAACAAATAAGAAATTAGATTTAACTTTGGCCGAATCTTAAATAGCCTCCATTTTAATATATAAATGGCCTGACAGATATCTGATTGTGACCTCTATAATTTATACACAAGTCGGTTACAAGTCGAATCAAGATTGACTCAGATTTTGAAGATGATTAAGAATATATATAACTGACATAGTCTTTAGTAGTTACAAATAGAATGACACATTCCTGTACCCGCCAAAGGTAGAGTTACAAACATCAACAGAAATACAATAATTTTTTTTAGCAAAAGCTATACACATATCTACTTTGTAATTTTTTTTCCATTTTAAAATTCTGTTCATTTTCAATCGAAGATTGGATTAATTAATTTTGAATTTAATTTTCTTCATATAAATCACATTTTTATAAATATTTTTTCATTTGAAATTTGGAGCTTTGTTCATTTTTAACTGAAAATGGTGCAGTTTTAATTAGCGGTAGATGAATGATGTAATGCTGCTGATATGATCATATCATATTTGTATGAAATGCATGAAAGTCTGAAATTGTTCTTGTTAAGGAGAAGGAATGTTTTTTCAAAGTTTGAGGCGAATCATTCATTAATTCTTATTTGACAATGGATTAGATAAAATGAATTCATTCTTTTTGAAATATTGTCCACATTTAAGTCTTTGATTTAGTTCATGGACTCAGCTAAATTATATGTACAATAATAAAGAATAAACAGTTTTTCTGTCGGTAATACTAATGAATGCATAAATGTGGCTGCATAGGTATGTATGTGTGTGCAAGTATTTGGCTATATTTTGGTAGTAATTACTATCAAACTCTTTCAGCTTATAAAATACATACACCTGTGTGCATATTTATATCTCTGCGAAGAGCCCTTGTGAGCCCGCTGAGAAACAACTCCTTTTTTCCATTTTCTTATATCATATTTCTTTTTTTTTTTATTACTATTAACTGCTTTCACTCACATTACATTCTAGCTAATATAGATACATGTCTCTGTTTGAAAAATTTACCGGAATTTCGTTTTGTGTTTAGGTATAGGTATATATGTACGTAAGGTTAAAAGTGTATGAAGCGTTAGTATCGCTAAATATCTCACTGATTGGAATCCGTTTTCTCCCTCAACTCGTTTGATTTTCCATTATTTTCTCCTTTTTTCTATTATTTACATGCAATTATTTTTTTTTTTTTTATATATAAAAACAAGAACTATGTATGTATGTAAGTATGTAGGTATATATGTATAATGCTTGAGTGTATTGTTCGCTTTTTGTTTTAAAATATTTCCTTCATAAAAATTTTCTAACTACACTTTTATTCAATTTTGGATTTGGTTTTTATTTTGGTAAAATGTGTGCAAGTGGAATGTAGGGTTTCGTGAAAGAGACTCATTATATGGATTTCGAATGGGTGTGAAGGGGAATGGCGGGGAACGGTGAACGTCCTATTTTTAATTCAGCTATTTGATAAAATTTTCTACATCCATAATATTTGGTACAAAAATGTTCGTTATGACTTAAAATATGGGCTTTCAGCAAAATTTAACTAAGTCGTATAATTTAAATGAGATCTGTTGCAAAGAGAAGTTTTACACAACTAACGCCCTAAAGGAGCGCTAAAGAGAGAGATCGATTGAACGTACATTAACATGAGAATGTACCAAACCGACAAATTCGTTTGTTACCTAATTTTTGGTTATTTTTGCACTTTTGTTGTCTTTTAAAAAATTAGAGAAAATCTTTGGCTTTGCTTTGTGTAGTGAATCTGTTTACAGAGATGTTCGAATGTTCATTTCAAGGTACATAAAATTTAAAGCTTGCTTTACCATGTCTTTTATATTTGTTTGTATGCATGTGTTTTTGAAAAATTTTGTTTTGCTAATTGTGCTTAAAAAGTTAAAATACTTTAATAAAAAAAATTTAATACAAATTGAATAATTCATAATTTAAAGCGTGTGATAAAGGTGTTGTTCTACTGTTAGAGAAGGTGTTGCGTATTCTAGTTGTGATGGTGGTTGTTGTGGTAATTCGTCATTTTTATCATTGGCTATACTCGTCTCATTTTTTTGGATAATATAGTCTTGCAGGAATTTGTAATCAATCTCGTGATCTGAATATACTCTGGTTGTGGTTATATCATGGATGGTTCGATGGTGATGCTTGCAGCTGCTGGTGTCCTTTGGTGCAGTAAGTCTTTGTATAGTGGTTAAATCGCTTAATGAATTAGCTACATTCCTATGACTATAGCGTTTCAGTGATATTGTATCAAAATTATGATCTAGGTCGGGTGCGGATAGTGTGGTCAAATTGGCCTGATGCTATACCCAAATCTGTTCCCTTCGATCATGCGATCGCAATCAAAGCCTTTGCTAGCACCAGTCCTCATCATCGGAATCAGAGTGACGTGCATGTAGACCGCTCTTGGGCTTATAACCATTTAAAACTGGCGATGGTAAAACTCTCCCCGTCCGACCCATAGCTAATGCTTGTTCAAATGACAAGGGTGCTATGTATTCTAGTCTAGAAAAGAATTTCTTTATTATTAATATTAATAAAAAAATTCAAACAGTGAACCTTTCTCTTTCAAACTCCAACTCACGATCTCTTTCACGTTCGTACAATTCACGTTCGCGATCTCGATATTCATACCTTAGATCATAGTCTCTTAAGCGGTCTCTGTAACGAGCACGATCACGATCACGTTCTCTGCTACTGTAATAAATATCTCTAGGGTCCCTCAAGAGATCACGGTGGTGTGGCAACGAATGAACACTATGAGGTGTTGAATGATGGGTCTAAAAATATTGTAATCATCAATTAATTAAATATAAATAAAGGATACTTTTAAACGACTAGTTATGTTTTAGGTGTGAAGTTTCTCTCAATTATAATCGATTTATTATAATAGTTAAAAAGAGTTTTATTTATTTAAGAAAACAACTTACGTGTGTTGGACTAGCGTTTAATTTGGGAAAATTAATATTAGCCGGTTTAAGTTGCAAAGTCGATGGTTTGCTTGGTGTCGGTGGTAGTCGTCGACCTCCACCCCGACGTTGATTCAACGTTGGGTAACTGTATTGACCATGGGTTCCACCTGTATTTTTAAATCATATATTAAAAATTAAACTAATCGAACGATAAAAAACAGTAATAAAAAAATTTATTGGTTTTAAATGTTGAAATCTGACAGCAGCGTGGCAGCGAAAGGAGAAATGACGCAAATATTGCAAACGCAACAATAAATTCAAAGTGCGCATTACTGCAGGTTAATGAATAGCATGCATAAATTTAATAATGAAAAGTTAAAAAATGTATGTAGGTATGTACATATGTGCAAATATGCTACAAAAGAACAAAAAAATAATGCATGAGTTAAATTTAATGTGAAATAATGAGAAAAATAAATTAGAAAGGAATCGTTTCGTTTAAAATAATTTTATGTACACATGTAGGTATATGATAATGTTGAAGCAGTATGTATGAAGAAGAAACTCAGGTGTATAGAAAGGTATTGATGGAGAGCCATGACTTTTCGGTGGCTACACAATATCTATAAATGGGTCTTTGCTAAACACAATGATTGACTGGAGTTCGTGTATTTAGTTAAACTGGCTGACTGACTGACTGACTGACTGATTGATTGACTGTCTGTTTTTTTAATATGTTGTTTTGTATTTTAATTTTTGAATTCGAAACAATTTTGTTAAGTGTTGTTTATTGTAATTGATATTGGAATGCTCTACTTTTTGGTTTTGTGGCTCGTTGTGATGGTACTACCACGATTTTTGACATGACAGACAAATAAAAGCGAGAGAGCGAATGTGAAAGAGATTGTTTTGTTACACAATGCTTGATTTGAGAGTATATTGAGTACCCATATCAATCCCATAACCAAGTCTATCTCTTTCACGCATCTCCTGCAGTCGAGCGGGACTCGGTGATCGTGATCTATGACATAGACTTGTAGTCCCATATGTGGGATAAGGCAGTTCAGGGCGTCTGGTGCCGTAACGTGTCGGTGAAGGCGAACGTGCCGGACTTGTCGATGCTGACCATGAACCTGTTTACGGTTATACACATTATATATATACGTACATTAAAATATGGAGACAGATTGAGAAAGAAATATATGAATGTTGTTAAAATTTTTATACACTAAGTTTTTGTTAAGTCAGTTTCAAAATAACAAAATCATATTCAATGCAACTAAATTCATTCCAATAGATGCTGTGTTATTATGTTTTCGCTGAAAAAATAATTCAAAATGTGTGTTATGTATGCAAAAATTAAACCGAATCAGTTAAAATAAAATGCACAAACTGCAATACTTCCTTAACTATAATTATAAGAACGCAATGTATATATTGAGAGAAAAAACAATTCCGTCATGCTTTAAATTTCGATGTGTCAAATGCTCATTTCCCCCGATACGGTTGCATAATAGACCATGCAATTCTCATTTCGTTTGTATTGGTCGGTGTATAAAGCAAATGATTGTTGGTGACTGTGGGGCAGCACTCGCCGATATGCATTATTTCTGATATAACAGTTTAACTCTCTCACAAATATAAATGGTTATCAATTTGTCATTGATCCATATTTAAAATAACTTTTATGGAAACACAAATTGGTTTTTGTGGTAAAAAAGGGCATTTGTTTCAGAACAAATTGACGTAACAGATAAATAAAGGTATTGTCTAACCCTGGATGCTACGTTTTCACACTTCTCAGAAAATTTTCGAAATCCATCGCGAAAAAAATTTCGCGTCTTTTGAAGTGATCTAAGTCAGCAACCTTTTTTCCTGACATATCATGCAGCATCCATCGGAACAACCAGGAATTATATAAAGAAACGTACAAAGAATACGAACGGATGTAGTAATATTTCCCACTTGACCGTTTCTAAATATTTTTTACGACTTCTACGACATGAAGCAGAGCGTTGAAATGCAGGAGAATAACTGTGTCATGTCTATAATTATGTTACATGTTAAATTTCAATATAATTACATATATATAGAAAACTATGTTGCCAAACTACATTTAAGGCGGCTTAACATTTTCCAATTATGCTAAACTATTATCGTTTCTTTCTTATAAAACATAGAAGATTTATTTTTGTTTTTATTTAAACGATTTACGCAAGAATATGATGTTCGATATAATGATTCATTGCATTTAAAAACTAGCTGTGGCAATATTATTTTTTAAAGAATAAATATTTCAGAAAATATATTTAAACGACTTTTTATTAATCACTATTAATGTAATGGGATATTTAAGTTATATAATGGTTGCTTAAAGTTTACTCGTCTGAGTAGTATCAAAAAAGTTAAAAAAAAACATCAAGAGTACAAGCGAGAGAATTGGTAAGCGATAACACAATTATATGAACTTTTCAAATCGTATTCAAAAGATCATGTTAAATTTTAGGCAAAGTTTGTTTAGTAGTGATACCAAGCAAGTGCTTCTTATATCTTCTGGGACTTAGGGGCATTCACAAAAGCAACGTATGACTTTTTATTATTAATGTGTATGAAAAATTTACCAAATGAAAGAAGATTTGTACAGATTGGAAAATAATTAAGTAAGTAATTAAAAAAAAGTGGATTTTTGTTCAAAATGAAAGAAATTACAATACATCTCAAATTAAATAATATTCAACATTCTCTAAAATTACATTACGACAATGCGCTAATAAAGGTTAGAAGAAAAATGTTTATAATTCATATCCAATCACAAAAATATACAACTCAACATGAACCAACTTAACCAAGGAAGAGTATACATATGTCTCTGAATAGCACGAAGTTATAATCCGCTTAACTATGTCTGTCTAATTAAACAATATCCCAGTCGCAAAAATAGAAGTTATATTTTATAAATTGGCGGAAACTTCCAACAAATGTATGCCCTGCTCCCTGTCTTGTGCGGAAAACATTCTGTGATCCTAAACTTTGACCCTCCATAAAAAAAAAACTTAATAATATCCAATTTTCTAAGAGACCTTTTTCTTTCGAAGAAGGATAAAAACTTTAATTTCCCTTCAGATTAAAAAAAGTAATTTTAACTGGAAATATTTATTTTTTAACGTCTTCATTTAATATTGTAAAAAATATGCCTTTGGAAATAGTTCGTTGATGTTTTGAGATAATAGCCTCCAAAATAAGTGACTATTGATGGAGTTAAATTTGTGGCCTAAGCACACATAACTTAAATTTTAAACTAAGAAAGATTTTTAGCCTAAACTCAAGATACTGGAACATAAAAGGAAAATATTTTTAGTAAAATTAAAAAAAGGATAATCAAACGTCATTTTGCATCATGTGCTAAATAAAAATTAATTAAGAAAAAACGACAATATCAAGTGGCATGCTAAAAATTAAGTGTTTTATGTTTCTCTGATAATGTTCGTGTAAAATTTAAGAAAATACCTCTTGGATAACGCGCATGATGTCCATAGCCATGTCTAAGAGGGTGGGTGTCTTTGACCATCTCTACCACATTAGATACAGTATCAGAAAACCCAATATCATGATGTATGTATTGATGGCCTCGGCGTCTAGGGCTAGGGGATCTATAACCAAATAGCATTACCAAATATTTGGTGAAATCATCAAAACAATCATTTTACCTTATACTAGGTGAGCGGCGATGACCATTTGGATAGGCGTGTCCAGGATGTAGATGGCCAGCATCGGCACCGGTTAAAGATTCCTGAGACGGATGTCTCGAAGCGTCTTGCAATTCCAGCATCTAATTTTTATGTAATATCATTTTCATTTAAAGCACTTGTATATAGTATAAGCTGGCATTTGTAAAATAAATACGTCTAAAGAAAATGTAATTGTAAACTTCGTTTACAGTAACACTCCATCTCTAATACGGGGTTCAAATGCAGGACAATACAATCAACATTCAATATTTTATATATATAACAACGATATTTGATAAATTAAAATTATAGTGTAAATTCTTTTCCATGTACATACAACACTAATTAATGTTTGAACAACATTACATAACCTTTATGATAGCGAGGTACGAGGTGGGTTGTTATGGATATTGGCTTCTATACCGTTTTCTTTTCTATTTACGATAGTTTTAAATTTACTCTGCTTTGAAAATTTTGAATAACTGTCCTATATTTAGTTGTAATTAAATTAGAAACTGTAAGCGAAGCATTAAATAGATATAATTTAGCAAATGTGCATGCTTAAAATTCATATAAAAATATTGATAAGAGAAATATGCACTAAAATAAATACGCACTTACCTGCATAGGAGTAGTCCATGGATGCCATAGAAGCCATGGATTACCGTAGACAAGGGTGATCAAATTAATTATAAAACTTAAAATCAAATTGATTATGGTTGATGTAGGTGTAAGTATATAATATATTGTTGCTTATGCTTACCATGTTATATTGTGAATGATGAATGAATGAAAAATTACTACTTAGTTTACAACACAACTGTTTATAAAAATAAAATATGATATTTATAAAATTAATAATATATAATATCGTATGGCACAATATTCATATATAAAAATTAATTATTAAAAAATATTTTTTAAAACTTCTGTTCCCTAAGAAGTAATACCACTTAGATAATTGGATTATAATCATATAGATTGTTTAGAAACTGATAATCTGCCATGTCATGGCCGTCGCAATTTTGCACTGATACCCGAATGAAATAGAAATTATTGTAAACAGGGGAATTTTTCATTTGAGGTGGCTGCCATATTCGGTTTTATTTCATTTAGCTTATGACAATCTACCCCTTAGGGTAGGTCATCTTGACCGTGTGGATGAAAGTGGTAGGGTGGTGTTTGACAGGCAGACTGAAATTTCGGTAGAGGGACCAAGTGTTTGATACTCTGCAATCACTTGGTGTACAAAAGTGAAGAAGGCTCGCATAAGACTGAAATCAGCCAGTAAAGATGATGATAAAATATAACATATAAATTTAGTGTGAAATTATTTGAAATATTGATTGTTAGTTTCCGAATTTCACATAAGAAAACAAGCTCAATTAAACCTTATAATTGTAATAATATAATAATCAGAAGTCTATAGGAAACCCCATAATCGACTAAGGGTAAATTATACAAACAGAACACTGACACTCAATAATACAACTCGGAAAGAAGGTTCAATTTTCCGTGGGGTAGAATAAAGGCAAAAAAGGAAACACCAAAATAATATGAAAATTATATTTCTACTCCTATTTATTAATAATAGATCTACCTGTACAAATTTCTATTTAAGTAATTAGCTAATATCGTACACACTAAACTTAATCCTCCTACTTACCATGTAAATAATCCATTAATAAATATTATAGTCAAATTCTTTTCTGATCTATGTTGTATAAACCAAAAGTCTACCATCAGGAAAGACTAACATATGCTTCTAAATTATGATATTAATTACAAATTAAAATATTTTAAAAAAATTACTTATAAAATACTAAACTTCGATGAATCCAAAACTGAAAGTAAAGTTCGCATTATTTGTATTTGTGTTTAATCAACTTGAAATCAATTATTCCATGTCTGGCTATGTCAATGTATATCGTTTTTAAATTTGGGTGTTATAAAAATTTCGGTAAAATTCTTTAAAAGACATTGCCAGTCACAAACTTTATTATTGCCTTAAAGAAGATTTTGCCTTTTATTCATGTTATTACATGTTAACTTTATATTTCCAAATAATTTGATTAAACGTGACCACTCTGATCGGCCCCTTTGTATAAAGCAAATATAGTTTCTTTAGCGAATTTTATTTTCTTCACTACTTCACTTTGCCGCTCACTTTGTTTTAATTATATACATAGGGTACTAAGTTCACATTTATACCTCTTCATATTTCTAAATAATTACAATATTAATTATGAAAATGAACACCAATGAATTACATCTAATGCGATAGACTTATGTGGCACGCAAAAACAGAGAAAAAATTGGATGAGATTGAAGATAGTGTCCTAACTAACTAATCTATGTGTGTTTTATGCTAAAGTTGTACTATTACCATATTTCGAAAAATGTATGTTTTATGTAAAATTTTTAATCACCTTTTTACTTCTGAAATTATATGCGAAAAAATTGAGAAAAAAATTTTTAAAAAATTAAATAAAATTTGTACATGTTGAGTTGTAATTATGTGAATGGTAAATTAAAATATTATAAAATTAATAATTAATGTTAAATGACTGATTTTGATATTAAAGTAGTTTTTATATCATTACCTAACTGAGCGTTTACGCATTGTACTTCGTCGCGCCAGATTGGATAGATTCGAATGTTCACCAGAATCGCCGCCATTTTCAGCTAATAAGTGCGTTTGTGAGTTGGTGGCAGCATCGCCATTCGGCTCATAACTTATGGAGCCTTGACGGGAGCCCGCTTTGTCCATGGCGGCCATATCGAGCAAACAATCAAAGAATGATTGCTTCTATTTACCCAAAAGTGTTTGTTGTATAAACAAGCAGTGCCATTAAATGGGTGTTAGTGTATTTATTTGTTGGTTTAGTTTTAGAATTTTGTGTTTAGGCATTCGCAGTGCAATGATGGAATAAAAAGTGATTTTGAGTTGTTGTATTATTGTTGATTTTTTATTTGTTATCGCATCGTAGCAATTATCAATAACAGACCCAGTCAAGTAAATTTGAGTGCAAGCACGAGATTGTATGATAAATTCATTCATATAATTGGAAAACATAAAAAAAGCAGAATTTTGACTCAATTTGTAATGCTTGGTGTCAAGTGAGATTATATTGCATTTAAAGATAAGTAAATAACTGAGAATAAAAAAAAAGCATTTTTAAAACATTTGCATACGTTTCACAAGATAGCAAGTATAAAAGTGCAAGCGAAAAGCCGAAACTCTTAATTTTTGCGTTCTTTACGTATTTAGAAAAAAAAAATATTTTCAAACGTTTTTAAAATAGTTCCAGGTAATATTTAACATAGATAAAGGGCACTAAGAATTTTATTTAAAATTGCTACATGTATTACAAAATTAAAATATTTTAAATATAAAAATTATATGAATTTAAATAATAAAAATTAAATATTTCTTAATTAAAAATTTACAAAACAATTTTATATAAACAAACTTATTAATTGACATACAGAAGTTGCAAGTGCAACACAACGAAAAGTGAACCAAAGTTTATTTTAAAATTTTAAAGTTGACTTAAATTTTCTAAAATCGAGCTATAAAATAATTATATAACAAAAACAGTATTAAACATTTAAAAAAATTTTAAATATCAGAATATATATATTTTAATATATCTTGTTAAATATAGGACATTTTTCATTTATTTGTATTTTTTGGCTTCTATGTGTTATTTATTAAGAGAATCTAATTCCGTTACTAATCTTTAGAAGTAATCTCTATGAAAATATTAATGTAATTACGAAATGCATGTTCTAGAGTGATAAGTAAAATAAAATACAATTTGACATCTAAACGCAGACCATAGCATTTAACATAAAACATTACGTCAAATGGAAAATATATTTCTATAATCTTTTTACATTCACTACTTAAAAATTTGTGCTGTAGAAAACTTGAGAGGAATATTTTGAAAGTGTCACAAGTCCATTTACCGTGTAGCTAAATATATGTAAAAAAACTGCTAAAATTTTTTCATAATTTTTCAAACTGTAATATTTTTGAAAATGTTCACTTGCGCAACTTTCAAAACAACTCTTTTCGAAATACCATATAGTGCAGTTGACTACTGAAACGTGACATTAAGTAAGAAGAGAAAAAAGTATATAAGTGCTTTTTTATACCCTCCACATAATATGGGGGTTACGTTTGTCATTCCATTTGCAATACGCAGAAGGAGGCGGCAGCGACCCTCGATCCAGACATGTACGACCACGTGTCCCTGCCACTCACAGTGGTAAATTCTGAGATATTGAGTTGAGTCTCTTCTGCACCAGATCACTCTTGAAATTGCCCAAAATTAGTCAGGAGCCACACCCACAATCGACAAAATGTATCAAAAAAAGTAGCGTAAAACCTTATTCGTAACATAGGGCGTTCTCACTATTTGTACGTAGGTGTGGAGGATATTTAAAATTTGGCCTAAGCCGACTTTAATTTTTTTACTTGTTTTTAGGTTTAGGAATTGTGAAACACTTTATGAGGTCTCAAAGACATATGATTTGATAACGAAAAAATATTAGTAATGATGGACAAAGTTAAAGTGATCAACAAAATTACAAACCCTTACAACTGCTAAACTCGAAAACTTCTTGTACAAATGGTTAGATTAGGGTTCGTTCTAATTAAATGTGTGAAACCCAGAACTGGTGGGGAAAGAGCTTCGGTGATTTCTCTTAGCCGCGTGATTGAAGAATAAACTGTTGGTATAGTGCTTTTGTGAGGTTTTCGGTAGGTTCAACAACAACAAACACTGAGAAAACCTAGACCTATTGAATGATTTGATTGTTTGGACAAATCTTTTTTATGTCTGTACAGCATGTGCTCTGGGATTAGCTATGCTATACATAAAATTAACGTAGCTGACATTGCAGCGGTATTCAAGTTTGTGTCGAGAGAACTACCACATTAAGACGAAGTTTATTTGAAAAAATTTTCAAGCAGTTCTGACGTGAATGTTGCAAAATATATTGCACTACTTAATTTTTTTACCGGCTAAAACGTTAAATATTTCACTTGTAAAAATTGTTATATTATTTGATAGTTTAACTACGTTCTCCATGACCTATTCTTAAATGTATCAACGCGTCCATAACTGTTAACGCACTTTGTAATGGAAACGTTGCACTATGTTGAGTACGTACAGATTAAGAAAAAGGGTAGCATATTGTTCTAGGACTGTCCTATATTTCTATTTTCTAAAACTTTTCAAATTCACAGAATAATATTAAATTCCGTTGATTTCGAATAATAAATGAGGAAAAAATTGAGTTTTTGTTCAAAAAAAAAGTGAAGGACGCGCTCATAAGAGCATGGCACAAAGGTCTCGTTGTATCCATATGTTTATCCCTAAATAAAAGGACTCATTCAACACATTTATAAATATTAAATGAAACATGAACTTAAGGGGTTTA
This sequence comes from Crataerina pallida, assembly GCA_949710015.1. Taxonomy (NCBI): domain Eukaryota; kingdom Metazoa; phylum Arthropoda; class Insecta; order Diptera; family Hippoboscidae; genus Crataerina; species Crataerina pallida. Next base: position 18,956,822 of record OX453291.1, read on the forward strand.
GTTTTTCTTATCACCTATTAACACTTTAAGCGTGTAATAAGGCTGGATAGGTGTTTAGATGAATGCACATTCATATCTAGCACATACATATTGTGTAACGTACATACATACATACATACAAAGGCAGTAATAAAACAGAAAAGGGAGCAAAATTTGTTTAGGTTATAAAAACACGATAAATTTTGTTATTTATACCGGTTCATCATCGGCAGTGGGACTGTGCATTTGATCTTCGTCTTCGTCCTCATCGCGTTTTTTCCGCTATTCGGGTTTTAATGCGATTTTTATGAATTAAAATATCAAGATGATTAGATGGAAAGTTATTGTGAATAAAATGAAATAATTAAGAAATTGTGTAAACGCTATATTACGTCTTAAGACTAAACTTGAACTTAAATTTCTATAACCGCGAAATTAGTTTTAAACTACTGGCAACATAAGCATGCGCCACATCCATCCATTACGTACGTTTACGTTTATATGTAAGTATAGTATAAAGTGGAAACTAAAAACTTTACTTGTAAAATTTTCTTTTCTTTTTTTTACCAATAGCACATAACTACACTAAACATGGATAGATATTTGAATGACACCAGGCTTGTATAGGGTGCCATTCATACATCGATATAAGTGGTGGTAGGTGTATACATATAAAAGAACAGATTGAATATTAACCAATGAAACGTTACTTACTTGCTATGGTCTTGAAACAAATTATATTTATAACTGTACATTTTCACTAATTTATATAATAATTGAATATATGAATGTTAAAGAAAGCATATGAAATATAATTATAATAATTAACAGCAAAAAGTTGTAAATTTGTCTGGGTATATATGTACAATTAAAAAATTAGGTACAATATAAGTGCATATACATATACCTCCTTCCAATTCTGCATTAGGGTTTGTTTATTAGTTTATGATTTCATTTTACACATTACATACGCACACACACACACAAATAAGTGAAGAATATATTAATTATAGTGATCATTTCGATTTTGTTTATTATGTTCTGTTCAATGTATGATAAATATACAACATGTGGAAATTGTGCTTATTTGAAGAATGGTCTGCACTGAGAGGTCTTTTTGCTTATTTAATCAATTAAACAAAGTTGTTTGCCTCTTACTCTAGTTGATATGTGGTCTAAGTATTGTACAGAGTGCTTGTAAATTAAACATAATTTTCAATAGGGTGTGTATAAAATAAAACCGAATTAGTTCACATTTTTATTATACCTACAGAGTTCGCTGTTCTCCTATCAACCAAAAAAAATATTAATACTTAGAAATGTGTTTCGCTTATACGTGTTCAAAAACATTGTATAAGAGCTTGGACAGAATATAATGATTGATTCATTTAAATGATAAACAAGAACTAATTCAAATGTAGTTGTTTGTATATCCTGCACCACCATTGGCGGGTGTTTGTAACTTCTAAACTACTAATGCCACACCCACTTTCACTTATACCGATCGATTCAGAATCAAAATCAGAATCGATATAACCATGTCCGGCCGTCATTATGTCTGTTAATTTGTGCGCACGCCACAGATCGTATTTTTTGAGATATTTCGATGAAAACCCTATTAAAAATGGACTGAATTTAAACATTTATAGAACCCCTTCCCATATAAGATCCTATTATAATGAAAGTCTTTATATGACGAAAAATTGCAATTCTTTATATATTTTGCCAAAATTTGGTGAAGAATTTTGGACTCTATTTCACCATTTTCAGAATCGTTCCCCGCAAAATTATATTTCACGAAGTAGTTTATGCGGCAGCAGCTCACGTATACACATACAACTAAACTAATGGTAGCATAATAAAAGGAGTTAAGTGGTGTAGGGTATTAAAGGGCCGGGCTTGACCACTTGTTCTCATTAGAAATCATTATAATGCATCATCCTAAATATTCGTTCTATGCTTAATAAACTATCAGTTTGCGTAGATTTTTTAACGTTGTTTAAGTAATTTGTTTATACCTTCCACATTAGGGGGGTATACGCACTTTACAACATTTGGAAAGTTTCGGCGACTTGTAAAAGTTTTGATGCAAACTTAATGTCTGTCCATCTGTTACTATATGTAAGACGTTTAAAATGATAACTTTATGCAGACAATTTCTTTTTTATATTGAAGAAAATCGTGAAAAAAAACTCTCCCACTGTTGATAAAAATAGAGTTACAAAAAGGAAATTTAATACATCTAATGTTTGCATGAACCATTATTATGGTTACATTACATATTAACAACAAAGCTTCTTTCGTCTAGGATATGATCCTTAAATAATCGTTACAAGAGCTCCCATTTTAATGGACCCCACACCCACACTAAATGTGAAAAATATCTAAAATCAAATAAAGTTTTTCTTCTTTGGTAAGAGTGACATATATATGTAGTTTAAATTTATATAGATCGATAATAAGTTATTGTACTTACCGGTATACCCGATTCAATTTGTCCAAAACGCGTTGAACGCCACGATTCTAATATAAGGAAACTAGCATACACTTTACCCACAGTCATTCTCCCTTTGTTCAGTTGATCGTTCGGTGGCACTAGTAGGTCAAGAATCTTTTTCGCTTGTAATGGCCATATATTTGTGATAGTTTCTCTTAGTTCAGAATCAGCTTGATCCATTTCTTCCGCTGTTAATAATAAACAATTAGTTATCAATTGCAATTGTCCCAAAAAAGTTGAAAACTGTTCTCACCGGAACGCATTTTTATGCTTAAATTTTCACGTATCAAGGCAAACAGTGTGGTAGTAAATTGAACACGCATCTCCTCATCTAAAGGCATATTCATACGTATCAGTTTTTTGTAGGCGAGGCGATTGGGACATTTGTTACCGAACCCCAATGGAGGATCCATATTTTTCAACATATCATACATTTCCGTATAATGAATTCTACCACTACATTCATTCACCACGATTTTGAAGTTTTATTCCCAATTGTGTTAATAAATTGTTGTGGAAGATACACAGAATTTCATACTTAATACAATATTTTTTAACGAAGTCATACATTTACTTAATAGGTAAACGTTTATTAATAAAAAAGAAACACTTAGAAAGTTTGTGATATATAGATAAGTTGTGTGTAATTGTGAAGAAAGGGGAAGAAGGAATGATTTAAGAGTGGCCAGAGTGCAATTTCAAATACAACCTGCAACTGTTGTTGCTTGTAAGATATCTGCGCCAAAGCGTATATAGCTCGAAAGCACATCAATTAGTTTTAAAGTGAAATAAATTGAAAGGTTTATCTATTCTTTTATTTTTGTTGTTTCCACATATGAAACAAATACGAACAAATAATAATCATTTAATATAAAAAATTTTTCTTAATATTTTGCACATGAAAATTAAATTAGCAAGTAATAATATGTATGATATTAAGATGAATATAAAAAGCCGTGTAAGGTCGCGTTAGAAGCGACAATTTAATCAAAATAGCTTTAATAGCATACAAATACAAATGGTATATTAATAATCTAAGAGATCATTTTTAGCATTCTTCCTCGTATAATTACTCTTATAATCTCAAGATATCATTTTGCAGAAGTAGCTGTTTGTGTTATCTGGTCCTAATCTGTACTCGACCGAGCTATTTTTAAATCCTTTTTTAATACATTATGCTTTTTTCTAAATTCCATCCAGTCCATATAAGAATTGTTAGGAAAAATTGGAAAATAATCAGCAACTCTTTGGGTAGTAACATTTAAAACCTCTGAAGAATAAAAGATCTATAAATTCCGAATGTGAGTAGTCTTAGCGGAAGATAATTAGTTTAGCAGGTAATTAAGCATTCAGTTTAGAAATCAACATCAGTGAACATCAGTCTGTTCATTTATTTGTCTTTGGATTGTATTTCTTTCATTCCAATTAGTGGTGTATACTACGATTTATATTTGTACATATAAAAAAAACTATAAACTATAAGATGTGCATGATGCTTTCTTCTGACAGAAAAGAGGAAAATTTAGTGTACTGTAACTTCAAGGGTGACAGGTATAAGCATAAGTATTTTAGTGTTACGCATTAAGAAAAAGAAAATTGTACATATATGATATAATATATAAAAAGTAGGGGGAAAGTAAATATTTATATAAAACACACATATGGAAATAGTTAATGGCATAAATGAATGAAGCCGTGATACATAATAAAAAGGAAATAAGAAATTTTTAAAGCCACAATTATATCAAAGTGATAATTACGTCGCATTTGGATCATATTCGGCCCATATTCGTACAAATTCATCTAAATGATGTGCACCCAATATACTGGAGTCTCTCGTTAAATAATCAAAATTGTCCATAATAACAGCCACGAATAAGTTCAACATCAAAAATGAACAAAAAAATATGAACGAAACGAAATAAGCATACGCCAACGTTGACCCACAAGTCTCATCACCTTTTTCGGCCTCTTCGTCGCATGGCCTCCCCTTAAGGCACGCCAGCATAATGTTCGGCCACGCCTCGCCCGTTGCACATCTAAAATTACACAGCATTAGTACATGATTCATATGCAAAACGTGCGTTCACACATACGGACAATACGCGTACAATATACATACATCTATTACAACATACAATAACGAAAACTTTAATACAATACAATATATACATAAATATGTATAAGATAGAACCATTTTGTTTTGGTTTTGTCTTGAATTATTATATTGAATACTTCCATACAATTGTATTACTGCATATACGAGTATGTGTATAGAAGTCATTTGATGGCATAACTTTAACTAGGAATATTACTTTATTATAATACTTTATAATAATTAGTACGTATTGTTAAACACAAGTTGGAAATGGAAAATAAATATATTATCGAATTATAAAGTTTACTACTTTGAAAAAAAAAAAAATAATTGCAGATCAAAAATAAATGATTACATTATTGGTTGATTAGAAATATTTGATGAAATCAATCCAGAATTATTGTTTAATGACAAAAAATATCCCACAACAAAACTAAATATACTGTCAAGCATTCTTAAATGTCCAGATTCTGACAATCGTACAACCTATATGTTACTAACAATTTTAACATATTACAACACAACACAATAAGCGTACAGCTAGCTCATTCCCTTATCAAGTCAACCTCGACCACCTCGGTATTATATTTAAATATCGATGGGTTATCAGACTCTATCTGAAAAAGTTATTCTTTGTAATGTGCTTCTTAACAATCCTTTTACCCTTGTCCCACAGCTTGCAGAGTTTTTACTAATGGCAGGCTTATCTATTGCTTTTAAACTTGAGGGACTAACAACTCAGTTCCTGCTTAACTGTTCGTTAGGTTTTATATCGCTTTTGCCTTCAACCACAAAACTTATGTATATTCCTAATTATCATAAAATTATCGTCGTAATATTTTTGTCCGTAACATTGAAATGTAGACTTAAAAAAATATCGATTTCATTAAAAATATTTTCCATTTGCAAATAATGATAAATTTTTATACAAGAGCGATATATTTTCGACAAGCGGCCTTTGAAAATGCAATAATAAATAAATCAATTTATAATTTAGCTTATTCAACATTCATCTACTGATGTGCACTTTTTTTTCAAAATATAACTTTACGCAAAGCCGGAGTAATTAAAATTTGAAGTCCCATTATTCGAGCTTCTTGTTATATAGTCGGAAGTGATTCTCAGTTTTAAAATGACACTTAGCTACGTTACAATTTCATTTTAAATAAAGATCAATATATTTTAAAACAAATTCAATTTCAATCGTAATCGCAACTTAAATAAATCTCACATAAGATAGCACTATATTAGAAATGATAATGGGTGCAATATTACAGAAAAGCTCTCGAACACAATGCAAGCCTTAGTAACGACAATAGTTGTGCATCTCGAATTGAATTGAAATAACAGAATTCATTAATAATTAATTTAAAAACATAAAATAACAATAACTGAAATGTTATTCAATAATAATTAAAATGAAATAATGAATTTGTTGTGTAAAGTGTCAACTATAGTTTGATATCAATGGAGTAAAATGAAACAAGTATTATATATTTAAAAAGATTTTTATATATGGATTGCATTATTGTTAACTAACATTATAAATTAAGTAATGCTGAAAACATCCAATCAAAGTCCCATGTAAGTATAATTACATATTCTTAATTTCCAACATAATAAATTTCCATCCTGTATCAACAATATGTATTCAAGTAATAAATTAAACATTAAACACGGACATTCAATAGTGGCTAAGATAAGTCGATCATGTGATTGACAGAAATGCTAGGAAGGTGTTGAAGCGAAAAAGGAACAGACGCCGCGCAAATCGAAACCTGAAACTTTGATGGAATATGCAAGTTAAACACTTGGTGGGCGATCGTTATCGAAGCGCGTTCTTTTATGCTGTTGTGATCAGCCTCGCATTTCTACATGGGTATACGGACCGCTACATTCAATAATAATTATAGTTTGTTTATTTAAGCATTTCATAGTTGCTTCGGAAAGCCTATCTCTATTAAGCCTTTGAATTGCAATTTGTATATTATTTTCATTCACGAATTAACAGTTAATACTTTGCTTTTTGGATCAATCAGACTATATCAACTTGAAAGTACATAAGTGTTGAAAAACCCTTTCTTTTTATACTTATATAATAAACGATGATTTTAAAGTTTCCACTTCTAAGAAACTACAAAATATGAAATTTTTTTAATAAAATTTTTCGATTTCCTTCTATAAATAGAATTTTATTAAATTATTCAAAAATGACAGGTACACTATTTTTACACCTTTGGGGGAAACAAGTTTATTCTAAATAATTTGTCTATTATAAATATATCCGCCGTATAAGTATTTTTCGATTATTTTATATGATTATTATGTTTCGTTTTCTAATATTTAGTGTACTAATTTCATATATATATATATATAACATGTAATATTTTCTGTTTTTATTTTTTAAATCTTACATACCTGAATAGGAGCATAACGCCTTGAATAAATGATTGGAAGTTGTTGTGTCTAGTTATGGAATTTTCCACTGTACTTAGTTTGATATTTCCGAATACCTATGTATATACACACACATAATCGCATATGGGCGATTGTTTCTTTAGTTTATCATGTCACTTTCATAATGTATATAATAATTTTGTTTTTATACCCTCCACATAAGAGGAAAGAAATTTGGTACAAACACTTTTAGTTTTTGCACGTATTTAAAGTGGGCAAAATTGGTCAAGTGCAGTCACCACAGTCTACAAAGCTTTATTTATCTGCCACAGAAATGAAACTATTAAGTTGAAATTTGTGACATATATTTAAAATTACCTCAGCCATCAATTTGCCAAAAAAACATGTGGTCGGATAACAGACACGCCCACAATCGATTAAAATCTCTATATCAGCCACAAAAATTTGGTCTGTTATTCCATCGATTGATGAGGCAAAAATGAGCGAGATCGGAAAACAGACAATTTACAAAAAAATATACTCAACGTAAATCTCGATTTTTAAGCTCATACGTAATACACACGCCCATCGTTGTGTATGTGGATGGTATTTAAGATTTGGCCTAAACCAAATGTAGTTTTCTTGCTTGTAAACATATAAAAACAATCGTATATAATAATTAACTTATAAACTTAGTTTGAACAAAATTTTATCTTCTTATTTAAGTATATGAACGAAAACAAGAAATTATGAAATTAAATTTACACAAATGATAAGCCTGTGTAGAGTTTTGTTTTTGTGTTTATTGTCAATGGTTTATAATTAAAAGAATAACAATATACATAATAATAATAAAAGAAAACACAAATTGAAAGGATACATTAAAGCGTTCTAGTACTACAAAACTTTAACTACTACAAAAAAAAAACAACTGATACAATTTAATTGGTGTTACTAACTTTAACATAAATGAACACAACGCATGGGGGTCCACAAAACTAAGCTCAACTCAATATATACTTTACAGCTGCAATTTAATTGAGAACATTTTTGGGACTGACAGTCACCGTTACCATCATAATTCTTGATAGTTGGTTGGGCAGCTTAAGCTGATTTAAGAATCAATTTAAGCTAAACAATTTTATTTACGCCAAAAATGTTGCCACAATTCAATATACATACTTATACAGGCATATACACGTGTATAGCACTACCAAACGTCACGCAAGTTCAACAATTTTTTTATTTTATTAACGATCAAGAATTAAGTGCATACTCACTAAACAACACTTGTTAATATATTTTACTTTACTTGAATTATACTGAACAAAAAACAAAAGCAAACAACTCTTAATTGTACATAGTCACAAATCTAAACCCTTTTATACATATTGTTCATGATTGTTTATGGATAAATATTGTAAAAATAACTAAATTTTCAAAAATATACGCGTTCCTCTCTCTTTGAAACTAACGTCATCTTTACACATAACTAATATAAATAAATAAATAGTTAGCCTCACCATTTTAAGAAGAAGAGTAAACCAGAGACATAATATAATATTAATTAAAACATCCATGAGCAAGAGGTTACATCCGATCACCACTTATTTGTATTTCCACATATTATGTTACAACTAAAGTGTCTTTATTGATGTCACTTTATTTATTTTCATTCAAGCCAATTTATTATTATTTACCAAAGTTTGTAAAAAAATATATTAAGAATTGGGATTTTTAGCCATATGAAGATTAAGGGAAGGTTCTAAAAAGGGTCCAACTTAGTACATTTTCAACAGGGTTTACAAGTTCTTGTACCAAAAGCCACAAGTACCACAAGTACACAAGACTTACGCAAGTCGTGCAGATTATATAAATGAACTTGCGAAGATTACCATAAACTGCTCAATAAAAAAGCTCAACTTTTTTATAATTTGTAAGGATATATTCTTCTTAATAACAGACCCATCTTAATTATACCGAAGCTGAATCAATTTAACCACGTCCGTACAAATATTACCTATAATCAATCTACAGTTTACGATTTTTAAAAAAGCCTCTAAATGACTAAAGTTCCCGCTTTTTTAAACTTTTTTAATTTATAAGCATGTAGTTAATTGGCTTAATATGTATAAAATTTGTATAAATTTTTACCCAATTGAACGACTTTCCCATATATCGTATAGAACTACGCTCAATATAATTACTTTAATAACTTATTGCGATGCGTACTTATTGTAATAATTGTAAAAATTTTATATATATTTTTTTTTTATCAATCATTATTGGAAATTCGATGTACTCCTCTGGTCTAAACTTTTTTAATAAGAAAATTACTATTTTAAAAATTTCAGCTTAACCACTCCATGTAAATATACGTGTAGTATTGAAAATGGAAATAATGCGAAACTGAAAATTAAACAATTTTGAAGGAAATAGAAAATTAATATGAAACCAGCATTCTCATTTAAAAACAAATGTTATTTACTGATAAACACTAACTTTTAAACTTTTATTAACTATGTAGATGTTTAAGTATTATAGCAAAAAAACAAGTAAGTTAAAATGTGTTTCGGCTTTGGCGCGAATATTAAGCAACCACCATCATATCACTCACTTTTAATTGATTAGTTTTAACAATCGAAGGAAGCGGCCTACAAATATTTATTGCGAATTATGTTGAACAATACATTTATTTAAGGCTGTTAAAACTCAACTACTTTGAAATAGTTTTATAGAATTTCAATGGATGAAACGAATCAACTTCGGAAAAAATATAATCAGAGATCATTTCTGAACAATCGTTGCATTCCATTTATGATGGAACGAACATCTTTTCACTGTGGAACAATGACTTGGCATTCCATTTTAACTATTAGATGGTGGGTGCAACCAACTTTAAGTATACGAATTAAATTAACTACAGTAACACACAATGTAGTAAAAATAGAGAGAAATAAAGAGAGAGAATGAGTATACTTCTCTACATATGTGTTAAATATTTATTCAAAACCTCAATTAATGCTAAATACAAAACGATGCTAAACAATGCTAACAATTTTTAAAAATACAGAATATATTTGTAACTAACTATTTATTTATTATATAATATAAAACGTACATATTGGTATATGTAAATATGATTATATTATAATTTATATTTAAATGGTAATTTAGTACAAAAAACTGTATATTTTAATATTGATTTACGAAATATACGTTTGAATAAAATAATTACTTTGTTTTGCAAATACTTTGTCAAAATCAACATTGTTTTTTTACCGAAAAAGCAGCATGATCCCTCCGGAGAACGATTGAAAATTATTGTGCCGGTTTAGTTGAGTGTCCGGATCGTATTTTATATTGCCAAAAACCTTTTGTTTTAATATTTTCATCCATTAATTTTGTTTTAAATAATTTTTAATTAATTTTTAATTGCTTTTTTTTAATATCTTTAATTCACGTATTTATATACTTAGTTATTTTAAGAAAAATAATTTCTATTTTAATAGGAATATTATATATTAAATATATATGTATATAATAAAAAAAGTAAATATCTATTTTGTATAACAAGAATTTTTGGGCAAGGCAAGGTACTGGCAGTGCTTTTAGAATAATTCAAAATTTACAAATAACCTAATTTTCTGGTTAACTCCCTGTTAACGCTCTCATGTTCGTAAATATTTAAATTTTATTCTAAAATTTATTAAAAACTTAGTTTGTACGAGAAAGATTCATTGGGCGGAGTAGATCAAATGCTACGCTAAAGTATTAAAATCATGAAAATATATGATATTCCAGATAATTTGTTTTTAAATACATAATGATAAATAAAACAGGGCACCGCTGTATTACTTCTCTAAATAATAAGGAAGAATATCTCAAATTTATTTGAACAATATGCCATACTGGGCGGGGCAATATAATTTTTTTTTTCCCAAGTAGAAAAGTAAGTCACAATTAAATGTAAAAATATGTTCTCTATATAATAATAATAATATCTGATGATTAGATTTGTTAATAAGACGAACCAATTTCAGGTCTACAGGTCTTACGTTCTACAGAGTAACACAAAAATAGAATTTAAGGTCTTCAAAGAAACGATTCCCGATTAATGTAAAATTTTTAAATAGGTAAACAAATGATTTTATTAAAATAATACCATCGTCTTTTCTTCATTCATACATTGTTGGCTGGCTGGAATTGAAATAATAGTTTGATTTGATTAAGTAGAGCGTTTGGGGACCTATTTTGACCGTTTGTAATACCAAACTGTAAGTGCAATGTAATGTGTACTAAATTTCAGGCTACAAATACGCGAATTCAATCGACTCGGCTATTGATGCTGATGAAGTAGACCCGTCCCCTTCTGATACGCACAAATCTTTGAACAAAATCAATACAAAATATAATACCTTGCCTTACCACTATCCTATGCACGGATCATAATTTTTCTTTACAAATCTATTTGAAAAACTGATTTGTGGGGAGCACCTGTAGAAAATCCAGTTCTTTTAATACCACTTTTAGAATGGGAATATGTTGCTCATGGAAATATTATATTTTGTAATGCGGAAGAGAGCTTTAGAAAATATTTTTTATAAAAATTGTCATTCGCACATTTATACAGAACACATAAATATGTTAATTTAATATATCTTGCGTACTTGTATATTTCGTGACATTGGAATTTATAGAGATAAGTTCTTTTTAAAATAAAGAGGATATGGATAGTCTCGAAAAAACTTGTACTGATAAGGGACAGACCCAGTCTCTTTACACAATTCCCATACACTGCGAACAAGTTTTCTTCGTGCGTTTGATATAAGTTCTAATAATGACCACATAAATTATTCGATCTAACATAACATTTTTTTAACATAATGAACATGTTTATAGTTTTTAATCAGTAAAAAAAGCTAACCTTACATCTATATTCTAGCGTTTTTTTTTTTATCTATTATCTCAGATGTTTTCTAAACAAAAAGACTAGAAAAATCTAACACTACACATTATTTTTCTAGGAATATGCTTTTTAACCCTAAACTGAACTGTAACAAAAATCCTAAAACTATTTTACTAATAAAACTGATACAACTTAACAAAAAAAAATATTCATATTTATTGCAAAAGGAAAATAAAAAACTTGAAAAAAAGAATTGTAATGGAAATTATAATTAGAAGAATAATTAATTAATTAAGTAATGGAAAAAAATCACGTTACTTACCTGCATGCCGATAATGGCATAAATAAAAAATAGCATGGCTATTAGCAGACATACGTATGGAAGGGCTTTAAACGATTGTACAAATGTCCACAGCAGTATACGTATCGTGTATCCTTGACGCAGTAGTTTGATTAAGCGTGCCGCTCGAAATAAACGCAAGAAGCCAACGTTGATTGAGTTCGACTGTAAAATATTTTTGGTCAAAACGTTACGTGTGAGAAACCAAACAAAATAATAATAAGGTAAAAACAAATTTAATTTTTAAGTTTATAGATCGCTTCGCTCTAAGTGAAAACGCCTTTTTTATATAAACTCGTAGAAGAGAACACTTAAAATTTCCGATAAAGCAATGAAAATTTTTTTTGTTCTTTTGATCGAAAGTTTACGAGGTCACTAAAAAGAATAACTCAAAAAAATCTGATTAATATTTCGGAAATTTATTCTAAATTGTTAGATATTAAAAACAAAATATAAATAATAGAAATAAGAAAAAAAAATAATCTAATATCATGAAATGTTTTGATATAATAAATATGATATTAGAAGAGTTTTCATTTTATTTTGACCAAAAAATTTTACACAATGACTTTCTATTTGAAAGAAAGTCAATGTTTTTGACGTGTACCGCCTCGCAGTGGCCTCAATGCTTTATAACATAATATCTACATATGTACATATTATATTATAATATAAAACTGTTAAATAAAAAGTATAAATTATATAACTGGTGGTATATTATTTTCAATTATACATAAATTATACTCTAAACAGTATTAAAAATGAATTCCATAAAAATATTATATGTAGTACAGGATACTTGAAAGTTTCACTACGCATTTATCTTAAAAATAATTATAAAAAATATATACAAAAATCCTTCTAATAGCTGGAAATCGGAGAGTATGAAATATTAGCTGTTATAACACGAAACAATCAGGGCATGTCGTTCTATGTCTCTTGTAAAAAGTTAAGGAATTAGATAGTGAATACTTTTTTATATATATTACGAATGAAATTAAAATAAAATTTATAATAATTAAACTAATGAATAATCTACTGAGCGATCCACAACAAAACATTCCATAGACATTTATACATTTTTAATAAATAAATAAATTCGTAATTAATACATTCTATGTAGTTTTGAAGATTAATTGTCTTCTTAAGATTTAATTTAATTAATTTTATTTAATAATGCATTCTTTAAAAATAAAAATAAAAAATAGCGCTTTTGATCGAATTAAATTTTAAATACACTTCATATTACACGAATTTGAAAGTCGCCAGTCAGTCTATCCATAATGGGTATGAAATGGACTATTTTAATTTAATAATGTTAAAAAAAAAAACTTAAAGTGACCTTTTCCTCGTTTATATAATTAATTAAAATATTAACTTTCAACACATTTACAAAAAACTAACTCTGTTGTGGATCACTTTGCAAAAAGGATCAGTTGTTAAAAATCATCTTATTTTTTGCGTTTTTACTTAAAATTATATTGTATTTTGTATCATATAAATAAATTTATTTGTTATTTTGAAGAGGTCTCTATATAAAGTTTCTAATAGACAGGGGTGATTGTGAGGGTAAGTGGTTTTAGTGAATAGAACAAAAGCCAAGTACAAAGAACAGAATAGTCGTTTATATGGAGGTTAAGGATGAAAAATTCCGCTATTTGTGTTTTTTTTTTTTTTTAGAAAAATTTCATATATCATAAATTTTTCATTTTGTACTTACGTCCTGCAGTTATATGGAGATTTGGTTTGTTTGTTATAAAATAATTAGTGTTTTCGTGTAAAATTATCCAGTGTTTTGTAATTATTGTGATTGGTGGTGGTGTCGAATACAGAACATTTTGTGGTGATTCGGTGGTAAGAGAGAAGGTGATTGATTGCATTTCAAAATCAATATGTTTGTTGAGTTAATGTTCAATTTGCAATTGTAAGTATTGTATTGTATTGAAAAATGATTTAATAAAGTATCATAAATACATATACAATTAGAACAGTTTAAAAAGAAGAGACATTCGTGTTGTGGAGCATTCAAAAAATTCAAAGTTTACATTATTTTTTGACCAGGTTACAGTGTAGTGGTTGTAATGTAAATTTTTTTTTTTATTATAATTTTTTTTTTTTTTTGATAATCCAAAATCACAGTTATATATTTATTGGAATATATAACGGCCATAGTTCAGTTGTTGTCGTTTCATTTTGTTTATAAAAATTCGTTTATTTTGAAAATAGAAGAAAAATACATAAAAACAATTAATTATTATTGTATTAATTAATTTTCGAATAAATTTTTCGTATTTTTTTCGAGTTATAAGATGAAGTTTCTTTTTTTTTTTTTTAATATGAAGTGTTTTTTGGAAGGCGGTTTTGTATTAGGGGGACAATTAAAGACTATATTGCAACACATTCAAAATGTTAGATAATTGAGGGAAAGGCAAGACAAGATAAGACAACACAAGACAAGACGTGGAAACAATAACGCGTAGCTTAAATTTACACTATTTGACATTTCCAACTTTATGTCCAAAATAATAATAGCATATCGTATGAAAACTTAACTACTATCACAAACAAATATATTTCAAATAAAATACCTACAAACATACACGAAAACTGTTGCATTATATATATTATATAATAATCATCTAGTTCATCTATTTGACCAAAAATTAAAAACTCAAATTGGTTCTTATACTTAAGTGTAATGTAAATGAAATTTAAAAATTGGTAAATTTTTTCGTTGCGCATTTAGTTATATTAAGAATAATTGAAAACCTTCTTACCTGAAACATATTTTTTATGAACTCTTTTATCACCTGTGAAAATTAGTAAGAAATATTGCGTCAGGTTTTTAAGTGTTATTTTTTCAAATTATATGCATACATATATATCAAATATTCACAAAAGCAACAGCGCCAAGAATAAAAGCTTTGCTCCATTAAAACTTTAATTACCAAATACGAAGAATTTGGGCAGTTTTCAACACAAATTCCGTCTTATTAGTAGTTGATTGATATTCATTTCTTTTTAGCATATTTTACAAGGAACACAAAAATTTCGTGGTATTGATGAATCCTTGTAAGGGTTCTTGGCGACAAAGTTTCGATTTAAATCACAAAAGTTTTTATTTAATTCATTTCACTTTTAACGCATCGCAATTTTAACATATTTTATTATATTTGTTACTATTAGTACGTACTTGTGTTTATGAAATTAAAAATTTACATTTTTCTTTTTAAATTTAGTGTAGGATAAACATTATTATTTCATTAAAAAAAGTTAATTATCATGTTAATAAAAATAGGTTAACTCAAACCACTTTCCGGAACGTTTCTTTCAATATTGAAATATTTGAAGGGATCCTCTTTTTCGCCTAATGCATATAAAATGCATGATTGTTAAAGGAGGAGCTGCTAAATATTTTACAAGACAACAAAATTTTTAATCCATTTAAGTTGGCTTTTTTCTTATTTATTTATAAAGTATTTATTAATATCCTTTGCCTTGTAGTGCTTTAAATGTTCAAGAATAAAAATTAAATACATCAACAGGTACTAAATTGGAAAACAATGGAGTTATTATATTTGAACCTAAATCATTGAATTATTGTTATAGTTTATAGAAGTAATTAATGAATGATTGCTTTTTTCAATTCAGTGCTTATGGAAATTGGGCAAGTGAATGAACTAGATATTCAATTCTTCAGTGAATTTTGTTAAATTCAGTTGAGTCAGAGGATATAATAAGGGAAATCGTTTCATTTAATACAATTCCTTTGAAACTTCAAAAACCGTCGTTATACTTCATATATTGCACTTCATCTATAGATTTATTAGTCAGTGAGCTTAAGTGGTTTTAAAAAGATTTATTTTATAAAATTTAATGATTTCATGACGATTGAAAGCGAGATGGGTTATATGAAATAAAAATGATGATTATTGAAATCATTGGCAAAATCGGTCAAGGGCTATGCCCACAATCTAATCTAAAGAACGACTCCCGCATAGAAATCGATTTGCAAATTAATACTTAATTCATTTACGATGTATTGTTGATTTTTATTCGACCTTCTTTTAACTGTGATCACACAAATTAATTAATTTACTATTAAAGGGTATAATCTGCTACCGCGCCCGCTACTTCTATGAGGATGTGGAGTGTATTATCGATTCGGACTAAGCCAAATTTAGTTTTCTTACTTGTTTTTATTGTAGTAATCTCACTCATAGTAATCACACTCATCAGGTTGGTTTTTAGACTTAAAGTGGTGAATACTTAATTTTTTTTTTTCGCTAAAAATTTACCAATTTTTATTTTTATATATTTTTTTTTTTTTTTGTAAAAATATTTTTAATTCAAATTAAAAATTTTTGAAAGAGTGATGCGACATAATTTAAATTTTTATGGTTGTTATGATGCTTTAAATATAAAAAAAACTTATAAAATGCATTGCATTCGCATTTCATAGAAAGCGAAAAAAAAAGTAAACAAAACTATAACTAATTGAAGTAAGAATATTTTTTTAATCATCCATAAAATAAAACAAAATAATGATAAAAGAAACTTCTATGTCAAAAGGGACATCATTAATAAATTTAGTATAAATATAATAACAATTTATTAATCGCCGACTACTTACATTTACGCTAGTCTGCTGATGATGATTAATATGTACTGTAAATTGCCTGGCGGTGTGATTCGAGGTAATGTAGTGGTTGTACGTGTAGTGATATTGTACTGGCATTACAATTTGCTAATTAAGTGAATTATTGTAGATTGTGGTGGTGGTGGTGGTGGTGGTGGTATTTGTTGTGGTTGTGACGGTGGGTGGGGTCATTAATCGTAATCGTGGTAATTGTATTTGATAGCAAAAGTATTTTGAAGGAAAATTTGGAATTTTGCATTTTGGTTCAGGAAAGAAGTTTCCACAAATTTGGTTGAAAGGTGTTTATTGGAATATAATAAATTTTTAATATATTTCTCAACATTTAAATACACAACAAATGCACACAAATTGGTTGTTTAAAAGGTTATATGAATTTGCGAGTTTTAAGCTAAAGTATGAGTTATTGCAAAAAAATGTACAATTAATAAGAAAACAAAAATAACACTTGGATGCATTTTTACTTTACCTCTACGTCAATTGTACTTTACAAATTGTCAACAATCTGATATACAAATCACTATTGTTGATGTGAAAGTGATGTAGATGTGGAGTTTTGTGTTTTTTACCCAGAGCACTGTCCACCTCTACCCCCGTTTGTAAAGGGAACTTCAGAAGTTTTACAAAAAATTATGTCCAGCTTTGATTTTCGTGGTGCATTTTGAATCCCTAGAGATGGATCTATTTGTCCATCTGAGCTAAATTTTGCCCGGGCCGCAAAATTTGCAAAAGTTTACTTCAAAGATGAGTGAGTAGGTTAGTATTTACGCTGGGCAAAGATTGTCATTGGATACAATGATCGGATACAATAAATATTTTAATAAGTTTTTAAGCGAAGGCTACATGCCCTAGATGCCCTGAAATTGTAAAAATCTACTTCTTAAGTATTATTTTAATTTAACAACATCTTGTTCATGTTTTATTCCTAATATTGTAGTCACACAAGGTTTACAACGTTAATGTAAGGCATTCATATGTGTGTGTGCGTCAATATAAAGTTTAAATTAAATTAAAATATACTAAGCTCTGCTCATACGTTACAATTTAAAAAAAGACATTAATGGCTGTGCCTGCGTATGTATGTGTTTTGACGTGTTGGTGTAAGCATCATGGTAATGTAATGGGGATGTAAGCAAGTGGCGCAAGTGTTTTGCAGAATAGAAAATTTTGTACTTACATCGTGCTATAGTTGTATTTGTTATCGTTGTTGTTGTTGTTATTATAATTGTTGGCAATGGTTTGTGATGGTGTTTTCGTATAAGTGGGGAAAGGTGTAGACGTTAATTGCAGTTGCGATTGCATTTTTTTGTTAATGTTGTTTTTACATGTTTCGTTTTGAATTTTTGGATTTATGTGATGAGTTTCATTTGATTTGTTAAGGTTGTTTATATATGTTATAAATATATGTTTTTTATATTTTTGTTTCATTCAAATCGTGTACAAAGCAGTAATAGTGAGGAGAACAGATTGAATATTTTTTTCAGGTACATCACGAATGGTTAGAAAAGTTGAATCAATTTTAGATGAGCGTGAGAGTTTTTTTTTTTTTATGGTGCGCATAAAAATATTTTATGTTTATTGTGATGTTGTTGGTTTGTTTTTAATGTATTTTTTGCATAAACACAATGTGCATTATAAATAAAGTATTTTTTGTGAAGTTTTTCGGTGTTTTTTTTTTATTTTGTTTTAGAGACCCCATTTCGTATTTGGTTACAATTTTTGTGTTATTGTTTTCAAATAAACCAATTATGAAAAATAAAATAGAAAAAATTTAAAAAACAGAATTTCGATTAATAAACACATTCATTAATTTTGGCATTTAACATGAAAAAATTAATAATAATGGCTTCGTTAACTTTTTTTTTATCAATACATACATACATGTAAGTAAATATGTGTATAAAAAATGAACCTAAAGCTGGGTTAGTAACGGACTTGGCAAATTGTTGTTATTAACCCTATTTGCATATATTTGGTATTTGATGAAATTCGCATTCATTCCATAACATAACTTGCACACTATTTAAAAACAAGAGTGAGTATTGAACAACAGCGATATAATGCTCGCTCTAAGAAATCGATATCAATTGGAAACTTGTTTAAACAAAAAAATGATAAACACACGCTAAATGCCAGCAGCTTATGTGTAACAGCGTATTTTTTTTCTTGTAATTATTAGCGCACAACATACGTACATACATGGTAATCATTTAATAAATAAGATGATCGGCCTTGGCTAACGTATACATCATATATATATATATAATATAATTAATTACCCCAAATTCCATCCAGAGAGCATCAACAATACTGCCCAAAACCGTAATCAAGTCAAATGTATTCCAGGGATCTTTGAAGAAATTCTACAAAATAATTTATTTTTATTATTGTTACAATTGCTTTCCAAAAAAAAGATAATTAATACTTAAATACAAGCTGAAATTTATAGAGAGTTCGAAATTTTAGTAAAATATTTCATTTTCATTAAGAAGTACAAATAGTTAAACACTAGCACTACCTACCGTAACTCCCAAACCAATTAATTTTAAAATTGTCTCCAAAAAGAAGAACAACGTTAAAACCAGATTTATGTAGGACAAGATATCACTAAATAATGGCGGTGCATCATGAAACTATAAATAAAAAGGAAAAAACGACAAAGAGGAAAAAGAAAACTCACATCAAAAACCTCTAATCGAAAATATTTTACACGCTTTTATCATCTTCGAACTAAAATCGTATAAAAAGGTGCTTGTGTACGAAAATACAGACATTCTACAAAAAAATAAAAAACATTATTTCGTATTTCATATTAACATGCTTTTTCGTATATGTACATAAGGAACATGCTGTTGGATACCTTACAGCTCGAAAACAATATGAAACTATGAAGGGCTTCTCAGGCATGCTATGTTTCAAGTTCGATTGTGGTTTTTAAAACTTAACTTTTAAATTGCTAAAACAAACCCGACAGGGGATCTTGAATACTTATACTCTTATCATAAATAAATGTGTTTTCTATACCCATCGCCCCAAAATTATGGGGAAAACGTTTGCAACACGCAGTGTGCGGTGTGAGAAATATATATATTCTGCATAAACGTGTGATGCTGACTAGTGTAATCCTGTCATGACCATTTGAATGTAAAAATGTCGATCTGATCTGACAAGAAATCATTTTAGCATCCTTGCTTCGGACATCCGCATGAGTATTGTGCCTTTGAAAAATGCATAGACGAATTCAAATAAAATACCAATCTTTTGGTGTCTACACTAGGTTCCAACAATGGAAATTCGGACACAAGCTTAACTTAAGTTTTACATAATCAAAAGGGGCATTAGAACCATTTGGACGATCTCTAAAGTATTCGAGAGCCTGCCTGAGTATGACATTTTGAACAAGTAGAAAGGTATGTCAAATTAAAATCTCTTACCTTTTTGAAACCGTCAAGTAATCATTGATTAAAGTCTTGATACTCCATGCAATTAATTACAAAATATAAACATATTCAAAAAATATTTGTAAAGTTCAGCTTGTATCATTGGTTATGGTTACAACATTTGTTCCGATGCACCTACCTTAACACCGAATCCTATTATTTTCAGCACAGTCTCGACACTAAACATTCCAGTAAAGCCCATGTTGATATATTTGAGTGACTTCTCATACATTTTACCTTGATTATGATACTGACATATGCGTTTTCATATAATGTATAGAAATTACATTTTTTAATATTATATTAAATACATTTAAGATATAAGAGTAGGCATCCTATATATGTTTATATATTTACATAGCAATACCCTTTGGAAAGGACACTTTGATTTAAGCTGAATGAAACCCATAATTGTTATATTAGGATTATAAGCAGAATCATTTATGAATCACCAAATGTATTATTTTTTACTTCATAGTAATCATTTTATTTTTTGTTGAGAATTTTCTCCCAATGCGATGGAAAAGAGGAGGGTAACTTGAGTGTGTTAAAGACAGAATTCTTAAGTTCAAAAAAAAGTAGTTTTTAAAAAAAAAATTACATTACAGAAATAGTACAACAGTTACAAGTAGAATTCGAATAGTAAAACTTGATGTAGTATTTGATTTGAAATCAATTGGTATAATTAAAGGTGGGTGTGGCATTTGCCCGGTAACCCAGGGGTTATCGAGAAGCTACCAAAAAAAGAGGCTTTAGCTTGAGCTGCTTTGGTTGTGTTCGGACTCTTTAGTTCTATTTGTAGTTTCTCGCCCGTTATTTATGTATAACATATGTAAATAACAAGAGACCTACATTTTTATTTTGTTCCAAGTATTTATTTAAATTTTGAACACGAAACCGCACGGTTCAAATCGAACCAAAACCTGACATTTTTACTTTGATTAATTCGGACCTTAACCCGAACCCAAGACACTTTATATGTATGACAAAAACACTTATTCAAGGATACCACTTAACTAATTATAGCATAAATTATTGAAGTAAGTGATGTAAGATATGAAATGGCCGGGAAGAACCGACTACAACATTGTCACTTTTTTTATTCATCTAATATCCTTAATGGTGTAATCAAAGATATCGAAATTGCGACGAAATTATAAAGTGGTTGCAAACTCACCACCGGGGGGTTTATTAATGGTGCAATTGCCTATAAAAAATTCGTTTGTGTCAACCAACATTTTACATGCAAAATGTCATCAAACATTAGATAGAGAAAGAGAGAGTGACAATGAGAAGAGCCAGTGCATAGCGCATAAATGAGAATTTTCTTAAACAAATTATATATATGTTACACTAACAAAAATAGGCAATCCTTACCTTCATCATTAGTAATAAAGTATTGAACACAATTAGCATCATTATGAAATATTCAAATGGTGTTGAGACCACTATCCGCCACACTTTATACTTAAACGTGTTCCGGTTTTTTGGCATATAACGTTCTAACGGGCGTGCTCCTATTGTAAAATCTATACATGATTTCTGTAAAGTTTAATATTTTTTATGAAAAACATCACCAAGAGAATTTTGTTTTATTATCAAATTATTCAACTTTTTTTAAAAATGTACATAAATGTTGATTTATTTAATTACACTACATTAATTGCAAATAAAATATAAATGCATGTGTGAGAGTAAATTATAAGTGGTGCACCATAGTTTACCCACCACTGCATTTTGCGAAAACGTGCAGTTGGTTCATTGGTAAGGTTTACAATATTACAAAGAACAATTTGCCCAAAGGATTCTGTAAAGACTTGTGTAAGTTAGGTAAGTTATTATGAAAGGCCGCCTATTATATTTCAAAATATAATTTATTTTTATTAAAAAACTTCTTAGAACGGAATTCAACGAAATGGAATGTTGCCAACGTTTATTCCAATTACAATTTCAATTTATATGGTTTTAATGTCAATATTAAGGTAATGACTTAAAATTGATTATATTCAGATTTCCTTGTACCTCAATAAACAAATAAATGATTCAACATTGAATTTTTTTAGTTGCATCAGCAGTGGTGTCTAAAAAGCCGAAAAAATATTGCATTAAATAGGAAAATTGCTAAAAAGATATTTGCGTTTTTTTTTTAACTCTAATAACTAAATTAAAGTGTCTTTTTTATTTTATTATTAATATTTTAAATATTCCACTACTATCAATTTGGAAAGATTACATGTGTAAAGTCTAACACTACAGGATATAGAAAAACAAGTAAAACAAGAAAACTAAATTTGACTTAGGCCAAATGTTAAATACCCTCCACGTCTACAACGGTGGCCGTGCCAGATAAATATACCACGCCTCCTCATAGTGTTTGTACATATTACGTATCAGCTTGCAATGTTGGCTTACGTTGAATATAGTTTTACGTAAATTGTGGATGTTTTTGTCACTATCTGACCACGCCCATTTTGGGCAGATCGATGCGTGGGATAACTACATATATATGTGTACCAAATTACAAGTTAGAGATAAACTTTTGCGGCAGATATAAAAATGTTTGTCGATTGTGGGCGTGACGATTTTACCCATTTTAAATAACGATTTGCACGCAAAACTAAAAGTATCTGTACAAAATGTTAGTTTAATATCTCAAAATTTACGGATACACGCACATACATATCTAGATCTACTCAGTTTTTGAAGCTCAAGAATATAGAGACTCAACAACTGTGTGTTTATATACAACTTTCCCCTTAAATGAGAGGGAGTGTTTCGTGATAATAAAGAGCTGAACATTCAAACCCATATTCATTACCGTTCTAAATTTCACCCCAATACCGTTATTTATTCTATTATGATACTTTTTCGTCAAATATGAATGAAGTTTAACCGATTTCACTCATTTCTCCTCTTTTTTAAGATATTATTAACTTAAATATAAAACCTTTCAAACTTTACTTGATGATTGCACCATATTTGCCAAAGGCATAAAACTCTAATGAAGGAGGTCCGATCGCGCAGAGTGAACCCGAAACCTGATCCATCTAACCGTAGAGCGTAATATCAGCACAATGCATGCACATGTAGCAGTTTTTTCCTAAACTCTTATTTAAGTTTTTCCACGCTTTAATATTATATATATATTAATAGGAATATAAAAGCATTTTTAAAGTAGTAAAAATTAGGTACCATGCATTTTGAAAGAACAAGTGGCAGGGGCTATATAATAATCGGGTGAAACCCGATTTTTGATTTGAATGTTTGATTGTGAAATTAAAATAAAATGATTACAAGACAGAAGTTACAAATACAAGTACAAACCTTTAGTTAACTTATGCACATAATTTTTTTTGGATTTATTTTTAATAAAAACATTTCATTTTGTAGTTAAACGTAAATGAAAAGTTTTTCTTAAAATATATGAAAATTTCAATACAATTCTATGTAAGAGAATAACTTCCGGAAAATGTTCAACATTTATATAACTTATGTAGGAGGAGAAGCTATAAGCTATTTGGAGACGAAGCTCAGTACAATAATGTTACATAATTTTGCATTACGCCCCTATGAAGAAGTTTTTACTTTTTCTTTATAAAAAAATCAAACTAAATTTATCGAAGTATTGTCTCTATGTTCACTAAAAATGTTTATGTTAATTAATTAAATGAAAATCTACATAAACGATAAGAACAAGCTAAATAAATACATTGACACTTAGTGTAACATTTATTTGACAAGACCAAAAACATGAACTCTTGACATCTTCACAAAAGCAACGATATGACAGTTCCAGCCGACGAAAAATAATTCGACACATAAATAAATTTCTTAGCACACTAAATTTTTTTTTTTTTAAATTATATGTTTAAAAATTCTGTTCTGTTTAATTCTATTTCTAGTTGGCGCTAAGTTTTTAGCTAAGTATTTATAGAAGTAGCAAAGTATTGACTAAAGTGACATCTCTCTCACCTGATTTTTATCAATTTCGCCGTCTTGCAATTCGGCTTCACCTTGTTCTTGGAATGTAATGATAATCAAGGCCACGAATATGTTAACGAAGAAGAATGGAAATACAATGAAATAAACGATATAAAATATGGACATTTCAATCCGGAAATTTTGTATTGGACCCCTATCTTCATATGTGGCCGCCATGGAGTGTTGCAGTACTCTGGATTATTATTATTATTATTATTATTATTGTTATTAAGTTTAATGAAAAAATGTGTTGTTTTGTTTAATTTGAATTAAATGAAAACGGTTGCAGTTTCCAAAAAATAAACAAAAACAAAATTGTGATGTTGAACAAACAGAAGCTTAAGTATAAAGTGAAAATAAATTAGCTTACTGTGGCCATCCTTCACCAGTTTGTACCGCGAATAATGTTAACATAGCGGCGGCAACATTATCATAATGAAAGCTGCGTGGCTTCCATGTCCGTGCCTCCTGTCTGGGCAATAGTTCACCTTCCTCATATTTGAAATATGAACCCCTTTCGTGATTCAGTTTTAGTTTTTTCAATGATTTTTTGATCAGTTGATGTTTAGGAAATATTCCCAACAAATTATAGAAACAGGTTTTTTGTTTCGTTATTATCGAAAATATAAATAAATTAAACAACTTTTTAGCAAATTAGGGAAAAAATTTACTCAAAAAAGAAAAAAAATATATTTTTTTTTTCTAGAGAGATACAGGGAGAGTGATGTTAGACAAATAATAAAAAATATTACGAATGCTTGGAACGTTTAATTAATGACATTTAGATAATTGAAATGGTACCGTGTAAAGTATGTAAAGAATGTTAAGAATATATTTATGTTAAGATATGAAATGTATGTAAAGTGTGTTAAAAATTATGCAAGCATAACACCTTGTTGTTGTGCGAATACAAATTATGAGAGCGATGATAAATTTTGTTACATTAAGTAAAGTTTATATATTGTAAACAATACCTTACGATATACTTTACTTTGTATAAAATACAATATTTATGAAAATGTAATGGCATACGAATTTGTTTTAGTACGGAATACACACTATAAAGCACTCTAGACCTAACAATATATTGGACTACGTGTTACTATGCTTTAACAATTTTTAAATATTTTCACGTCATGTCTATCTAAGCAACTTGATTAGTTTGTTAAAAATCTATATTATTAAAAAATTTTATTACTAAAATGATATCTAAGGATGGCGTGTTTTTTATAAATTTTGTGACATTTAATTTAATATTTATATAAGATTTATACAAATTTTTGTGTTTTGTAATTGATATATTGTGAGCATTCCTTTTATTTCGATTTTAAGCATATTGTCATGACAAAAATGGTTAACTTTGAGTGTTGGCACCAATTAAACTAAATCAATCCATTTTATGTTTATGTTATTGTCCGTCTCAATTTGGAGTAAAGAATTTATTATTTATGTGGACATTATTGTTATTATTATTATTATTATTATTATTATTATTTATGTGGACTTTCTGCACTGCGACCATTGGGTCTATTGTGCAAGGCCGTCCTCTCAGGAGTCGCAGGCTTTTAAAGTAACCCACGACTTTCCTCTGAGCTCCAAATTTCCTCTGCTGTTATCACATATTTTCCAAATGTGTGATGCATGTGAATTTAGTAATTTATTTGTACATTCTCACAGAATATGAATAATAGGAATTAGACCAGCTGATCAGGCGATATATTTCAGCAAGTGGAAATGATATAGTCGGTCGAGCCCCACCATTTAACCACTTAATATCCTAGTACAATGTTTTTTGATAAAATTTGGTGAAGAATGGTTAATTAGCTTTATAGGGATGTACTTAATTTGAACCCGGAATGAGGCGTCAGAAACCCTACAAAGTATATGTACATATATATTCTTCAGCAGAACCAAAAACTGATTCGATCTAGACATATATGTTTGCGTGTCCGCTTGTTAGTGACACTCCCAAGGCCGTACATTTTCAGATATTAAGCTCAAATTTTGTACAGACACTTTTAGTTCCTGCACGCAGATTGCCATTTAGATCTGCCATAGAAATAATATAAAAATTTCACAATGTCCCTTAGGTCCAGAACCAACTTATGAAAATGGGTGAGGTTGGTTAAAATACACATATATTCAGTGGTTAAAAAACTTCAACTACATTTTACATGCGTTGTTTCTAATAGTATGTGTTTTGAATAAAAGAGCTCCCAAAGTGGGCGTCCCCCGTTAACAAATCTTATTCTCAGGCATTTTTTCCTTATCTGCAGGGCACGTTTTCACGTAAAAAATATAATTGTGAAAATGTGGTGCCATGATGCCCTTTTTTGGTTGTTTATGAATGTATTTTTTTTATTTGATTAATCATTTAATATAAAATGTTCAATTTGTGAAATTTAAAATTCAAC
Source organism: Crataerina pallida (assembly GCA_949710015.1). Taxonomy (NCBI): domain Eukaryota; kingdom Metazoa; phylum Arthropoda; class Insecta; order Diptera; family Hippoboscidae; genus Crataerina; species Crataerina pallida. The sequence continues at coordinate 18,983,534 of OX453291.1, forward strand.
ATCACAAATTTATCATGGAAATATGCTTTGATATAAAAAAAATTCAACTTTAACTTCATTGCACGCGAAAGCAAACAATTAAAAGATATAGAATCTTTTAAGAAACGTTAATATTTACAAACTATTTGTAGCGAGTGTATGTAAGTTTTAGTCTTTATCGATTTAATTTTGTACTAATTGGGTAAAAACTAATACATTTTTTTAGTATACATATATGTATTAAGGAATAATTCATTTGATACGGACTCTAAACAAATATTTTTAAGCAAAAAAAGTAAATCACAGAGAAAAAATAATAATATAAATTGTAAGTTATATAAATTTCGTTATGAATATTTTTTTCTAATACTTTGTAAAGCACAAGGCACTTTTAAAGATGAGCTTATAATACACTCTGCTGTAATTTTCTAATTCGATATATATTATATTTGTTGTATTTACTCTATACAAGTAGTGCATCAAAAATCTTCTCTTTATGCATATTCTTTTCAATGAATAGGTAAAATTCATGAATCTCTGCATTGAAGTACAGTGTTAAGAGCACGCCGCTTATGCTTATTAAGAAATCTTCTGGCAGTAGTATGGACTCTTTGGTATTTCTTCCATACACAATACATATATGTATAATGTACGACATTTGAAAAAAAATACCCACAATGTACAAATATTATTCATCTCAAAAGTCAAAAGATAATCAAAAAATATTCCTCAAAAATATTGCTTCTACTTTTTGTAGTACGGGTACTCGTAGTGTGTTTGAAAGGGTGTAATACGGTAAAGCTTCATAGAGGAGTTGTTAAAAAACAGATAGAGACATTTTCATAGATAGAGAATTTACGTTAACAAGATTGATATATATATGATATAGTTTATATCGCTGTTTACTTGCGTGATTTTGATTGTTTTTTAGCACCGCAATCAGGCAAATAAACTAGCGGGGAAACTTTAAAATGCTACTCTTACATTCTGTTAAATCTGTGCACGCATTTAATTCGAATAAAGATTTTTTTCTAATTTTCTTTCATTACAAAAGAAGCATTTTTTTTTTAATAAATAATTTAAATATGTTGGTATGGGAAATACCTTCAAATACATTCATATGTTTGATTTTTTATTGCACGTTAAGTGATCCCAAGATTACACTGATTTTTGTATACATTTTGCACTAGACGACTGTAATTGTTTTAATTGAGAAAAGTATAGGAATTGTGAGTGTGTTTTTTTAGAATAGTGCATTGGAATTCAGTGCGTCTAAAAGGGATTGTAGTGTCCATGTTAATGTTAATACTATTCAAAATATCGGAGTTTATAAAACTGGAAAATATGGAACTGTTGCGGAAGGAACAGAATCAACAATTAGTATAACGAACGAATAATGATTCCGCATGATCCGAAGGCGTAAGACGCGCGCTTCAAACGCAGGGTCCGGGCGAAAAACTGCAAAACTTTGAAGGTATAAATTATACTTCCTTGGGGGTTCCTTCATAGTTGAGTTGGCTAGGTCTTTATCTTAGTATACTTTACGTGCTGTGGGAGGCCGATTCAAAACCAGTTGCAAAGCAAATTAAAAAAAAATTCATATGGAACTTGTATTCGTTGGACTGGTAACCCAACGACGGTTAAAAAAAATTGCCATGACAGTGAGATTGGTGAATAAATTTTATCAAATACACGCTCTTAAAAGTAGCGAAAAGTATTCAAAGAAGTCGACAAACTGCATTATATTTTAATAGAACAAATGAAGACCGCACGAGAAAGTAAAATGGACTTAGTTCCCTAGACCAGAAAGATGTTACCTAAAACCAACTCAATTAGAAGAGCAAATTCTTTATCTTCGGAGTATTTTTAAATAACACGTTTCGCTAATATTAATATAGGCATAATGCCGAATTATATTAGAAGGAAAAAATTCTTTTAAAGTCTTAGAATGTGGTTACTATTCAATTTTGGTCTCTGCTCATCTTAGCAAAAAGACAAAGAAACCGGATAATGATCCATTGACCAATAGCGAATTTTCTTAAGACTTTTTTGATAAAATTTTTAACCATCTAAATTATCACCTAATTTTATAATCCGCATTATCATTTATCCTAAAACAACATGAACAATAGTAAAAAAAATAATTTAACGTAGTTCTTACTTTTTTTGTGGAAAATATGGATCAGCCGTAAGACAAAAGATATTCGCGAATCTGTGCGTTGCGTATTTTTTGTTTTTATGATGTGGTAGTTACAATAAAGGGGAATTCAGGATATAAGAGGAAACGTTTGTGGTTAAAATTCTTCTACAATAAAACGGTGAAATAAACTTTTCTAAGAAAACATTTTTATTGTCTAATGGTGAAAAAAATTCTATAAAATACATTTTAATTTTTTGGCGCGAGACGAAAATCAAAATTAACACAAAATTACAAACATATGAACACACAATTACACACTCACATTTTAACTTTGGCTAATTGGCTAATTCAAAATTTTAAGTCATCAATTTAATTGGAGATAAAGTACTGCTTTAGCAAAAACTTTAATGATTCTAAACTATGATTAGAATGTAAGGAAGCCGCCATTAAATTGTGTAAAATTTGAATATGGATAAATCTAAAACTAATCGAGATTTTGACACACATTTCACACATTTAGAAAATGAAAGGGAACACAAAAATGTACAACAACTATAGCTTTTCAGATAAACATTTATTTGGAAATTTCTATTTAATTAGATAAAAATAATAATAATAATAGAAAAGGAAGGAGGCAGAAAAATAAAATCTTGTAATTGTAAATTTTAATGAAAAAGGATAGAGAGTAACAGAGAGAGAGAGAGAGAGAGAGACAAAGAGAGAAAGTACTTACTGGCACTCTTCGGCAGTATGTTTACTTTCGTCCGTACAATAAAAAAATTTCCCATTGAATAATTGTACACCAATGACAGAAAATATAAATTGAAATAATATGTACACGATTAGAATGTTAACAACATTTTTCAATGAGTTCACAACACAATCGAAGACGGCCTTCAATTTGGGTACACGTTTAATAGTTTTTAATGGTCGTAGGACGCGTAGGACACGCAACGATTTGATTGTTGATAAATTTTGTCCAGCACTGCTACCGCTCATATCGAAACCGAAACTGACAGCAGCGCATATAACGACCACAGCATCCATAATATTCCAGAATTCTCTTAAATAGCTGCCTGGATGTAATATGACACCTAAATCTACAATTTTCAGTAACATTTCTATGGTGAATACGCCGGTAAATGCATAATCGAAATAATTTAATATTTTATTCCGAGGCGAATTCTCACGAACGGGATCTTCGGCCGCTAACGCTATCGATGACAATGAGATGACGACCATTATGAAAAAATCAAAATAACGTAAATTAACCACCCAATGAGCGCCCCGTCGTATACTGGTGATGATTATGAATTTTGATTTTTTTTTTTTTTTTTTTTGTATAGTGATAAAATTATTACATTTGCGATGTAATGAATGTGATATGTTGTTATTGTTGTAATTATTGTTGTTGTTATTTTCATTGTGGAGCATCATGCAAGCATTTGATTTGATATAAAAAGCCAAAAAGAAAATTTATCAAAAAATTAAAAAAAAAACAAAAATAATGTTAACCACCAAACCGAAAAAAGACAAAAAATATAAAAGAAAATATTCGATTAATAAAGTCTTTTAGTTACCTGAAACTTACAATTATGTTACTAAAGCTATAAATAATTAACTGTTAGATTTTTAAATAGTTTATGCATTAGACTTCAATACTTAAAGGCGATCAATCATACCTAAGTGAACTTTTTATAGCTAAATAACTAGATATAAATTAAAAGAATATTTATAATATATATATAATCTAAAATGTGAAATAAATATCTTTAAATTATCCCCAATTCTTAGCCCGTTGCTGCCTATTAAAGTTTCAGAGGGACCACAATTTTTTTTAATATCTAAGGACCAAGCACCTACAATTTTATTTCAATTTTTTCACCATTGTAATGGATCGTTTCTACGAGGGAAGACCTCGAATTTCAACAAAATTCAATCTACATTAATCGCTATTTCTATTAAATACTTTGGTACCCCTCAGTATCGTGCCCCCTACCAAATTCCCTAACCCGAATTTTTCATTTTTCAAACCGTTGAATTTTACTTAAAAAATTATTTGTGTCAGTTTAAGGTGTATCATTCCATTATTACAGTCACATTTTTCGCATGATAGACCAACCCTTGAAGCGTAGGTCGCTTGAGAGACATGATTGATTTTCCCTTCGTACATATATATATGCATGTACATACTTAATTGTAATTGTACTTAAACTTTTAAAATCAATCAAATGATTGCTAAGCGATATTTACGTAAATAACTGAAAACACTTTTCCATACGCGATGGCAAGTGAAACGTAAATACCTACAATTTTGTAGAAATAGATTGAAATAAAATGTGTATTTACGGATTTGTTGGTGATAATATAAACATTGATGAGTATGGCAACATTGGTTTTGGACCCTCTGTAACTTCCTCCTCTTCTTGTTTCTTTTCATCTTCTTTCTTTTTATTTTTAGCTTTGTTCGCTGCAGCTGCTGCCGCCGCACCATCACCATTCTCTACATGGACCCCATCACCTTGTAACGCCTCCATTTCCTTTTCAAGCTCTTGCAACTGTTTCTCTTTATCTTCTTCAACTTGTTCTTCTTCGGCAGCCGTCAGCTCTTGAGCATTTGCCAAATTATCGACAGCGATAGCCAAGAACACGTTCAGCAATGTATAATTACCGAACAGCACCAACACAATAAAATAACTGCAAGATCGTCATTGTAGCCATATAATCAGAAGCCGAAAAATGTTTTATGATCATTAGGATGAATGGTGGAATGGATGAAAAATATGCCACATAAAATTTAATGATTTTATATTGAAAAATCATTTAGGAGTTTAGTAAGTTGGGGTTTTGTTGAGGTTTTATTTTATGTGGTGGCTATTTTAGAGAATAGATAGATAGTGCTTTTGGCGAGGGATAGAGATTTTGTAAAAAGACAGAGAGCGTGTACCATTCTCTTTATGCAGCATAATAATTATAATAGTAGAGCGAAGTTAAGAAGTATATGTTAGGGTCAAAACTAAACTACTTATGGTAGGTAATAATTTAGTAAATATTGATAAATATATAAGCAATTGTAATTAGAAACGTTTTAATAACTAGAGCGATAGTGTTGGCGAAAACGTTTATAAAAGTATTAAAATGGAGCGAAGTATGGTTTAAAAAAGGAAAATAAAAATAATAAAATGATGTACGGAAAAATTCTAGGAAAATCTATTTATTACGGGTTAGGTTTTCCTAAAAGTTTTCTGTCTTTCTGTTCTAAAACATATGTTTATAGTTATATGTAAGTAAAGCTCTTTTGTTCGTTAACGTTAGCTTTGCCAAAACTTTCGTTTAAGTATAATTGCAAAAAACAAACGTATTATTTACAGCGTTAGATCCACAGTGAGGCAGTTGAGTTTATATAGATAATTTAATAATTAGGGTGGATAGAGGAAAATAAAGCACATACTTGTGAAGGCCGCAGCTTTGTAGAAATTTGATTTTTCGCTAGAACTCGATTAAAATCCATCAACTCAATTTCACACTTATATTCCATTATTGGAGTGTACAAATATTTACATGAAATTATTTTAACGAAATTGATTAACGGAACCTTTTTTGCTCATTAACGCGTTAAGAATATATATATCGAAATATTGTAAAATATTGTAGAAGAAATTTTGAATTGTCTTACTTTGAAAAACATGCTTTCATGCGTTTTATACAATAATAATTTGGCACAAATCAACATAAAAGTTGGTTACGATCGATCATATGTAATTTTATTTTATTTCATATCTTTTAAGGATCAATGTTTAAAAAGAATGTACGAATTTGGCTCTACACAAAAACATTGACGGACAGACGAATACAATAAAATTCATGAAAATATAATTTGGAAATAATTACTGTTTAGCTATCACATTAAATAAAATGAAATTGAATTAAACATGCTTGCTGGAAAGAGTTATCATACATCCTTGTTTAAAATTTAATTCATTTTACAAGCAATTGCATTAAAAAGGAAACCGCAAGAAATAATATGCTTTATAAGAAATATCACACACATCTTAAATACCCTCCACCTCTATTAGGCACGTACCTAATTACGCCCCCGCTGGAGTAGATCAATATGAGTATATATACCAAACACCAACTTGGCAGAACATTTTTTTGGTGCTAATATAGAGTTTTTGTTGATTGTGAGCGTGACTAGAAGTGTCTTCTCAAAATTTCACATTACTATCTAAATATGTGCGGCTGTGGGAATTCCAACAGCAAACAAGTACGCGAACGCATGGAACGGAATTTTTCTGGGTGTTGCAAACGGAATAGCAAACTCAATATATGTACTAACTAATATTTATAACTAAGGTGGAGAGTATGCAAGCGTTAAGCAGTTACTTTATATGATTTTGTTAAAGAATTAATTTTAAAAATTATTTACTCAAAATTAAAACATACACATATAATATAATACATAACCAACGGAGGGAAGAAATTTGAAGATTTGTTATTGTGGATCTTGCAAGTCGGTGGTATTTTAAATAAATCGCATTAGGTGTAGTTAATTAATTTACATAAAAATATAATGATAATAAAAATAATAAAAAATAATTATAAGCAAATATACATACACATTTATATACATGTAAATCTCTCGCAATTTGTTCTATTTTATATTTTTTTGATAGGTTTGTTACGCGATAACTTCATAACAAATCCAACAAAATTATGATATTTCGTTTTCTTTATGGGGGATTACCTAGCCCATACGAAAGATTGTACACATTAATGGTTCGACGTTCAGAGAATTTGTAGGAGCTCTAGATACTTAAGAATATTTATACAGATTCCTTAAATAAATAAATATTTAAACTGTTCATGGAGCACCCCTAGTAGCGATAGATAATAAAGAGACATACAAACCTTAAAGTGAGAGAGGAGAAAATATCTAAGTATAACAATAGTTGAATTTTCTACAATAGGACTTGTAGTCTTTAGTCTAAAGGAACAACTAATGCGTGGGGAAGGGGTACTCAACGTGAGTACATTGACTTTGTAAATATCTATATCTAAATTAAAAAATTATAAAGTAACAAAAAAATTCACTTATTAATAATAAAATATGAAAACTAGCAAGGATGTTTTATACATAACACATAGAAAAGTACACACATATGATACAATGTATATCAAACCGCAAATGATGCGATGGGAAAGTAGCATCATTTGGTAAAAGGAATAGAATGTGAGAGAACTTTATGAAAGAGTAGATTAGAGCAGCGTATGCTTTTAGAAATATGTTGTAAGAAAATTAAAAAATGAAAATAATAACTTACACCGAGTAAATCATTCCTTTTTTGGCGCCACCTTGCGATATAATACCCTGATACATGACCTCGTTCCAATCCTCACCGGTCAGAATTTGAAAAACAGTCAATAAGGCAATAGGGAAAGTGTTGAAATTGGTTTCGGGGGTGCCGCCGGGGAAATTAAACTGACCGCCAAATAATTGCATGCCAAGTAGGGCAAAGATCAATATGAACAAGAAGAGCAGGAACAACAATGAAATGATGGATCTCATCGAGTTCAATAACGAAATCACAAGATTTCGCAACGATGACCAATATTTGGTCACCTTGAAAATGCGCAATAAACGCAGGGCTCTCAATACGGATAAACCGAATGAGCCACCCTTAACTTTAGACCATATCACTTCGAATATCGAACCACTAATGACAACACAATCAAAGCGATTGAACGACGATTCAAAATAAATGCGTGGACCCAGTGCGTACATCTTGATGAACATTTCCGACATAAAGAGACACAAGAACACATATTCGGCATAGTCTGGAAAGGAGATTTATAGAGAAATGTACAAAATAAAGACAACAATACGAAAATTTATAAATAAGGGATATAACATAATAAGAAGATAGAATAAAGACTCACATAAAAAGTCCTCAAGGAATTGAGGTTGTCCGTAATGCTCCACAGCCACGCATACCGTATTCAGGAACACCAACACTATTACGAACCAATAGAACCATTGCTGTTTCACAGTGTGTCTGATACTAAAGCGAAAACGCTTCTCTACTCGCCAAAATCCTACACAGCTTCCTTGAGGTTTTGCACGAGATTTCAAATAACCTGTACGCACAAAATAAATTAATGCATATGTTAAAAACGTATCTTCACATTGTCGTCAATTTTCTATACATAAAATATCATATTCATACGTTATGTTATGCAAGCGTTTGATATATGTATGCTACTAATGCATTATTTATATATATGTCACGCTTGAGAATGCGTCCTAAATGCCTCTAAAAACATTCGCCTCTAACTTTCAAAGCTGGGGGGACGGCACAACAAAAACACTTCTTTAAAGGCATATGGCTCATGGTCTTTCAAACCAAAAAAATAAAACCTACTGCAATAAATTATAGAAACAATAAAAAAGTGTGATGATGGAAAAATCATTTCTTTCAGGACGTGAAATGAAACATTGTGTGTAATAATCACATTCAAACCTGACTGTATCGCATCATATTGGCCTAAAAAATTCTTCGACATATCGTGAAGGCAATTTTTATTTTAAATACTACATCCAAAACCTAAATACCCCCTAAGAAAGTTTCCCTTAATTATTTGGTTTTTATATGAAAACCAAACTTTTAAAAATGCCATATATGGGACAAACATATGTGGATTTTTTACAGGGATTTGACACTTATCCAAAGATTTATGTCAATTTTGTACAGTAGGCTTCAAAGTGCGTTGTCTGAGAAACCGCCCGAATAACGTGGCTCAATAACTCGAGCCATCTCTGTAAGCAGTAGAGCGGCAGTTTTTGTCTCACTTCAAATCAAAGCTCTCCAATGCAGGTTCCTGGCAGAAATAGTTCTCGTAATGCAAGTTACAGTAGGTTTATTTTTCAGTAGTATTGCACCGTCTGGTATGTCACAGACCTCGCAACAGTTCATCAATAGTAAGGCGACGAAAATATTTATTATATAATGCAGCAGTAAGTTTTCTAAATAAAATTTACCATCCAAATGTAAATTATTTATTATTATTGTATTTTATTCTTGTATTGGGTCTTTTGCATTCCCTAACACGATTTGATGCAACTATGGCGAAATGATGATTGAAAATATTTTAATGAAATCGATTTCATCATATAAAAACGGATTTTACTTACATATATTTTAATGTTTTTATATAATTTTTTTTTTTTTTTTGGAGGTATATCAAATTTTTTTTATTTGTATGTTTTTTTGGTATTTTTCCAGAAACGAAATTGAATAAAAATAAATATTTAGTATTAATATCTGAATTGGTTTCAAAAATTTCGTAAATTTCTATAAAAACCATTCAAATTAAAATGAAAGTCTAGAGTCCTACAAAGACGGTACGACATATACAACAGACAATTGAGACATTTAGATATTGAAAATGGTTTCAAGAAGGAATATATTTTGAAATTGCCATCAAAAGTTAAGCAATAGAAGAACAAAAGTACTTATAGCGCAGTTTCTTTTAACTTCTAGGGTATGAAAAATTATGAAAGTAAACATTTTTAAACACATTTTAGAAGATGTACTAATTCTAAATTAATCGCCCATTAAAACTAGATGTAGATATTTTACAAAAAGAGTAAATTTTAGAGTAGGCAAACCAAAGTGAAAAGACTATCCTTAGCTTAACATCCCAGAATTACGCTTTGAAGATAACATAAAAACAAGTATTTTAGATAAGTAATGGAGTCATTTTATTTACCGAGACAGTGCTTTAGAATACTTATTAAAGGGCAAATAATTTAGTATAGTCTTTTCACTAAGGTGAATTGTTTTCAAATTTATTATAAAGTTTAGCAATTCGTATATTAAATTGTTATTAATATGTTATTGTAAATTCTTAGCAGTGTAGGTATTTTTAAGCAGAATAAACTATTTTATACACATACATGCATTTAACACCAATGTCCAGTTATCATGAATTTCTTTATAAATGTATATGATGTTTTTTTTATAATGTTACAGATTAACTATTAAATATTAAATACAAGTGTTTGCCTGCTTTCTAATAATAAAAAAAACCTAAAATGATCTGCTTTATGAAAACGTTTTGTAAATTTATGTATGTATGAGATGAAGAGGAAAAAGTTTGTATATTTGACAAATAATGTTGCACCATTTCCAACCGGGAAAAAAGAACACACACTCAAATGAATTGTAAGAAACTCAAATAAATTTCATTTACGTCAGTTAAAAACTAAAAAGAACTAAGAACTGGGAAGTCGAAAAATTTTAAACGGAATTGGAAAAAGGTTGAATACAAGTTGAATACAAATGGAATGAAATGAACTCTATTGGAGTTTAAATGGAAATAAGTCAATGTGAAATAAAAGATACTCAAATGGAACAAAAAATTAAGTGTAATTCAAAACAACTCAAATGAAAGTGTGGTTCCGGATTAAATTTGAGGGAATTCAAATTAAATTTGCTGTATAAGTTTAAATTTAGAAATCACTTATTTGAAAGTAAAAAATCTCAAACAAAATGAGCAAAAACTCAAATATAACTGAAAATAACTTAAATGGAATTAGAAAAATCCCAATTTGAACAAGGAAGACCAAGTCTTAAAAACCCTTCAAATTTACGACAAGTAAGTAAAAGAAATCAACTCAGACTATGTAAAAAATATAGTCGTGTTTTCCGAATATCGATGCATTAATTATAAGGGATGAATACATCTAGATAGACTCAAATTTTGATTCTGATCAATATATACTTTGTTCGATCTCTCACGCGTCCTTTTGGAAGTAGAATAACAACTTAGTTTACCCCATTACTACGGTGGAAGGTATGAAATAACTTAAATTATTACTTAGGATTAGGAGGATCTTAACTAAAAAAGAATAATTAAAATAAACCGATTATTTATGTTCCACAAATTGCGCAGCACCGTCCGTATGTTGTACTTATTTCGATATATTATGAAATTCGTAAGTTTTAAAAAATTGTTTAATATCAAAATTGTTTTTTAACATAGGAAGACTTTTCATATGTTATGATCTTTACATTATAGAAAATAGCAAATTTAAGGTGAAGGTGAAGGTAAAAAAATTCTAAAACATTTAAGAACATCTGAAATTGTAAATGTCTCAAGAGAACTTTGCAAACACCAAGATATTCCGTTATATTTGTGTTACTAATTCAATCCTTTACAAATGAACATTTGGGTAAAACCGAGTAAATCTCTTTTGCGGGCAAAAAATAACGCAAACAACTAACGCAACTAAATTGTTTTTTTTGGTTAAAATATAATTTAGAATACAACTCAAAAAACTAAGGTAAAACGAACTCATAAACAGATAAATAAAATTTCAAATAAACAATAAATTACCTTCATCACCTTTCTCGCCACCTTCTGTGAATAATTAAAGAAAAATACGAAACACAATATTTAGGCGCTTTTTAATCTTTTTACTCCAGATGAAATAAACGAAAATAAAACAATTAAACGAATTTTTTTTTTTAAATATTTAGGTTTAGATGAAGAGTTTGAAATTTCTTAAGACAAACGCTTGAAGGGTTTGAATGTTAAAAGGAGTACTCAGACTCAGATTAGTCCCCTACACGTACTTTTATAATATATATACAATCTCATTTCAGACAAATGTTTTTACATACCATCGTCGCCATAGTCTTCTTCAGCCTCCTCCTCTTCAGTGTCGGTTGATTTGGACTTGCCCAGACTTTTCAGTTTTTTTCTTTTGGCTGCATTACGTCTACGTGCTAAAATTCATAACACAGTAGAATTTTAAAGATTGCTTTTTGAAAATGCGGTAAATACGGAACATTACCCTCCATTATGTGCATTTTTTCCTCTTCTGTGGTACGCTCTTCGGCTAAAATCACTTCCTCTATTGAAAGCAAAGTAAATACATTAATCCGCTGAATACAAATTATTCAAAAGATTGTTTAGAATATATCCTAGCAAGACATTTACGGTAAAGGGGTGTGGGGGTTTGGGGGAGTGGAACAGTTTGGGTTTAAGACTTTCGATGTCTTTCTATACATATTTATTTACACAATTCCCGCATAATGTGATTCATAGAATTTGAGGATTGAATTTTTATTATTGAAAACTCAAATTGGTGCAATGTTTCATCGAAACTCTAAATTAGTTAATGATAGTTATGTTATGCAAGAACTGTACAATTCTTTGTAAATTTTTTTATATAAGTACTATACCAGCTTTACATATCCATTCAACATAGCCGTTTAATTCTCTTTCTAGTTGTTGTTGCCTTCTAAGCTTAAGAAACTCTTGCCTATTTTCTACTTTTTCACGTTCTTTTGCGAATTCACTACAAAGTAAAAATATCACAAACACATACACATTGCTTACTTCAAACAAAACATTAAAAAATAAAAATAAAAATAAAACCCATACAAAAATAATAAAAAAGGCAGACAGATATATGCATATAGCACATATATGGAAAAGGAATGGTATCGATTGATCGACATTCCGAAATAAAAATAATATAAGTTTTTATGCCGCAACGGATGAAATCTTGTTATGTAATCCCGCCCACTACTAAGGACTAAGTATGACATGGACATGGTCCGTCATATAAAAATTCGACATTTGCGATTTGTTAAGTCGGTTGCAAAGTCCTTTTGCTTCAGGGCAAAGACTTACAAAAGCAGTAATTGGCCACTAATTTGAGGTTTTTTTAAGTGTCGAGATGTTTATTAGTCGAAATACCAAATTATCTTTATCTACTAAGTATATACATATGTATCGAATTTCAGATTAATATCTAAATTTTGGTGACCATTTGTGAGACACACAAATACACAGACGCCATTTTTATCTTTTTTCTGAACTTTTTTTATGATATGTTATAAAACTTGATGGAATTGGGAAAATAACTTGCACATTAGGTATCACTTGGTGCATACACGTAGGTATGTATTTTATTAAATGAAGTGCAGCATGAAATTGTGACCAATTTAATGTCAAAATGCATTCTTAGTACATTTATATATCACTTAATCAGGGCCATACTATATATTCATATTAATATTAAAGTGGGTTTTTCTTAATTCAAGGAATCTATTTTTAATATTCAATATTGTTGTGTATAAGGAATGCAGTGGACTATTTTTCTATGAGCTAATGTACGCAATTTCTTTTTAGTGTAATGTAATCATCATATGCGACTATGGATAATAGCATTTGTGACTCTCTACAAGTTTCAGTATATAAACCTGCTTTAGTTATCCAATCAAGGTATGAGACCATGGCCGTTTGAAACATAGCACGAAAGCGACATTTTTGAAATTCCATGCGGCGTTCAACGCGATTGCGTTCATTGGAAAATTCACTTGAAAAATGTTTGAAATAAAATTTATTAACGTAATGTAACAGAACATAAAAAACATAGAACAAAAAATTATTCTTATTAAAATTATATAAAATTACATTAAGGTAGAAAGGAAATATAAAATGTTTTTTTTTTTTATTACTGTAAATTTCACTTAACAACTCACCCGCTGAGAACACCAAGAACTAAGTTGAGCATAAAAAATGAGCCTATAACTATAAGAGGCACGAAATATATCCAATTAAACTGTGAACCCATAGCGTCATTGGTCTATAAATATTAATAATATTAAATATACATAAAAAAGTTATGAAAGTTATTTTATCAATTATTTAGTTTTTTATTGATTATAAAATTAAAATTAAAACAAGTGAAAATGTTATAGTGGGTCAAGTCCGACCGTTTGATGCCCCACCCTACTTATGGTACAATTAGTTTGGTTGCGTCCGTATTTAACTTACTTCTTGGAATATAATTATACGGGAAGGGTCCAAATTATTCTAAAAATAGTGCGATCGGGTCCAAATTTGGCGCAGCCAACTACCAAACTAATGAACTATTCTTCGCCAAATTTTGTCCAAAAATAGTAAGAAATGCGCTTTTTTACCATTATAATAAGACCCTATATGGAGAGGGGTTCCAAAAATGAACTGATCAGGTCCTTTTAGAGCCAATATATGTCCTTGTATCAAATTTTATTAAAATATCTCTAAAAATGCATGCTCGCACAATTACATGGACAGACAGACGGACGGACAAGAATACCGAATCGATCGGTTACAGGGTTACAGATCCGTAGAAATACAAATTAATATACTCTTTGCCAAAAATGGTGCAGGGTGTAAATATAATAAAATAATGTTGTGAAATTCTATTAGAACTACAATAAAATGAAGATGAAATATAAATAGATTTTGAAAAAATTTAAATTTTTTTAGCATCATGTAATGTTTCAAATTTTTATGCATTGAAAGAATTTTATTTTAATGGCAAAGTCCGAATTTCAATTTTTTGTATGAATTTCTAACAATTCTAAATGAAAAGAAATTAAGTAGCACATGTTTCCAGTTATTCATATAGTGTACTTTACGCATCTCGAAATGAATTCCATGTGATCAATTCTAAAGACTTTAAAAACGAATTTAAAGTGAACGGCTTTTACCAATAAATCTTATCCTTTTTTAACCTCATTACTTAAATTTTTCTTTATAACAGTTGATTCATTGATTAATGATTTTGAAGAGATTTAGTAGTTGTTTTCTCTGAGAGATTAGAGTTAGTCTGAATTTTAAATGTGGAATGAACTCTTTTCTTAACTAAACTACACTATTAATAACTTTCGTAGATGTACATGCGTTTTAATAAAGAATGCAATTCTTTTAGTTATTTATTAATAAATATAAACGTATTTTATCGTGCTATCGTAAACGATAGGCAATTCTGTATTAGGTAAATTATTGAACTTGTACTCATTTGTAAGTTTTTTAAGCTCAGCTTGAAGGATAATACTCCATACATTTGAAACACGAAGTTCACTCAAAATTTATTCATAGAGAACATGTATATACAGTAAATCAATTTCGATAAGTACAATTTTCATTATGTGTGACTCCAGTATCTGATTACAAAACAAGAGGAAAACAATTCCTTAAATCTTTATAATTAAGAAAAATGTCCGTCCGCCTGTTTTTGAGACTCCCGCCATTTAACATTTGGGATATCGAACACAAGTTAATTAAAATTTTAATGGTTACCATTTGAAAAACAGCCGATGGTAAAACACGACCGAATTTAGCACAATTTATAAATAATTTTACAATTAAATTACACGTTGGTCCTTTTTTTGATAACAAATTTTTTTTCTTGTCAAAAAGAGTTTTATCTGTATGTACACGTAATTGAGTAATTTTATAAGCATTAGATTAGAATTGAGAAGAGTTTAATGTCGCTGCACACTAGGTTACAATTACAAGATTTAAAAAAAGTAGAATGGATTTTGTTGTTGAATAGTTTAGAATAATCAAGATTTTAGCGATAGAGAAAGGGAAGATTCTGTAAAGCACTCATTACTGTTGTTGTTGTTGTTGTTGTTTATGTTAAAGTCATTTACCCAATACAGTATTGCTGTCCAGCCTTCCATTGTGATACATTGGAATACGGTCAACATGGCAAACCCAATGTTGTCAAAGCTTGTAATGCCCGAATTCGGTCCATCCCATTTATCCAGACACATACTCGTATTATAATTACATACATATGAACCGCTCGCCTTTTCACTCGGATTATCCGAATTGCACGGTGTTTCCGATTCACCTTCCTTAACCGGTTTATCTATAAAAAATTGTTATTAAATATTAATTATTTTAAAATTGTTGTTGTCATCATTCTTTTGCTTAAATGATAATTGATGCAATAAAATTTTATTTGTTTATATACTTGGATCTTCTAAACTATAACAAGTTTTATGCAGGGTACCCGAATAGAACTCGAGTCCAATGATGGCAAATATAACGATGGCAAACAAGACCAAAAGTCCAATTTGCAGTAATGGCGCCATAGCCTTGATAATGGACTTTAAAACTACTTGTAAACCTATATTAAAAAGAGCACAATGGAAAATATATATTAGTATTTAATTCAAATTAGTATGATTATTAATGATATAACATTTACTAAATGATTGATTTTTTTATATGTATTTCTATGAAATCTCTACAATGAAATGGAAATGACAACTGTTTGATGATGATTGGAAATGAAAATATAAACTAAATCACTACTCACTAGGAATTCCAGAGACTAACTTTAAGGGCCTTAGAACACGAATGGCCCTTAGCGTTCTTAGATCTACATTCTGCCCTAATTGAGGGAATTGTGTCATGAATCTGGCGCACATACAGTTAGTTTATTATTAAGTTTAGCAATACAGAAATAAATGAGCACAAAATAATTAATTGATTAATTAATATAATTGACAAATTAGTTGCTTACACAAACACATCTATATATAAAATTATTATAGGAAACTAACCAACTAAACTGAATTTATACAACAGGGGTGGGCACGTGCAAAGAAACTTCGCAATTGTTCAACCTTGTTATAAAATTGTTAAGTATTCGATTAAGGAATAGTTAATATAAATAATTAAATAATGGTAACGAATGGATAAAAAAAATAATTAAATTAAAAACTTAACTTATAAAACATCTAAACGCAAATAGCAAACGAAATTTTGAATGTTATGCTTTTTGTAACGGAATTTCTTACATGCTAGAAAAAGTTCAGTTGTAAAGAGGAGAATATAATAATATTGTGTAGACAGCACTTTTTTGTCTGGACATCCATCATACAAGGAGTTTACCCATATTTCCAACTAATTTTTTATGGATACTTCAAATTGAGCCACGCCCACAGTACACGAAATTCTATTTGACTGCCACAAAATTTTAACTATGATAATTGTTACACATATATATAATTACCACATGCATCGATGCGCCAAAAAGAGGCGTGGATGGTTAAAGAACGCGCGAATAATTTACAAAAAACCTTCTCCTGCACAAAACTCGCATTGCTAGTTGATACGCAATACGATGTCCATCAAAGGACGTGATCATGTACTGTTTGTGAAGTGTATTTAAGATTTGGCCTAAGCCAAAATTACTTTTTTACTTGTTTCTGTCTTTTTTTTTTCAAGTAAACATTTCAATTTTTCCTCATTTTCATGATGGATGAAATTTCTATACTATTATACGAAAAAAAAATAGCTACAACACAAAATGTAGAAGTGATGTTGAGTTCACTGATAAATATTTGTAATAAATATATAACTGATACAACACAACTTTTGCATTTGTATCATATTTTCTATACGTAGGAAAATTCCTGGTAAGGCTTAAAAGTTTTTTTATCTTATCAGGATTTTCCAAACCAAAACTAAATCTATGTATTGTGTTCTACATACATAGATCTCTGTATTCTACTCTCTGGCGTTGAAAAGCCGGCACCATCGTTAATCTATTGAATGAAAAATTAGTTTGATACATAACTAATTGACTATGTATCTAATAATTGCATCTAGTGATATCACAACACCTAAAAGACGAGCTAGCACTAGTTCGGTATACTGAGTGTTGCCTAATTCAGCTTACTTGGAATTCTGGAAACTAGTTTTAACGGCCGTAACACGCGAAACGATCTTAACATACGCAAATCGACATCGATATTGGCCTCGGCAAATATCGTCATAGCTCTGGTTTTATAATTTACATTATTTTATTTTTTCGGTTATAAAAATGTGTAAATCACGCGTGTGTAATTGTGGTAAGCATAAGAAATATAAATATTTGTATTCAGTGCATGAAATAAATAATTAAACAAGTTTAAGTCAAGTGCTACAAGAACATAACATAGGAAAGAGGCACAGCTTGTAAATTTTACACAATTTAAAATACGTAATTATATGATAATTAAAAAAGAGCCATTTGAAAAATTAATACAAATATTTACCCCGTTACTACAACGAAGAAATCCATGATGTTCCAAATATTCCTGAGGTAAGAGTGTTTATGCAGAACTAAACCTAAGGCAAGAATCTTGAGCGATGCTTCTACGCAGAAAATGCATAAAAAATAAGTCTCCGTCTTTTCCTATTAAAGAGTGAAACACAGTAAGAAATTATTTATAATTTAGTTCGTAAGGAATTTATGGAAAAGGGACTAAAATTGTGAGTTAGGTGTAAATCATAGGACAACAAATGTATTGTAAGACAAGTGAACAACAAGCTTAACAGCATAAAAATTTTGGAACCTTCTGGTTATTTATAGTGTAAGTAAATCAATGCAACAACTACAGAAATGAATTTAGTTGGAAGAAGTTAAAAGAAATGTTTTAAAGCTATTGCATTGAGTTGCGTCAAATTTTTTGTATAATTAAACCCATTGTCCACTCTTCTAATGTTTGTTACTCCATGGTACTCCATAGTATTTTACCAGTTTCTGAGCCAATACTGTTTTATCACTCCCAGGCAAGTGCTCTTCTAGCGCCAACACCACGCAGTTGGCAATGATTGTCAATAACACAGTGTACTCAAAGGGAGGCCATTCTATAATGAAACGTGTATATTTTCTAATTGGATTATCCTCGGTGAGGATGAATAACGATGTGGGTCCACCACCAGGTGGTGTTTCGTCTTTCTTTGGGCCACCCATTCTATCAGCTAAGCGATGGGCTCCCCTTCGCGCCGAGTACCCCCCGCTTGTGTAGTCCTGCTGATGCTCTGCTTGCGCTGCTTCCTGAGCCGCTGCCAACCTAAATAAAATAATACAATAAATAAAATATTTATCACTAAAAAAATTTTTTTTTATTACATACTACATACTACATTACATACTTAATATTATAGATGATTTAAAATTCGAGCTAATTAGAAAATATAACTTTTTATACCCTTTTCAGCCCCTCAGCACTAAAATCTGAATCGGTCTATGTAGCTAACCGCGTACTGTTTGGTCAAGCTTTGTACAAACTTTAAACGCATTCAAATAGGAATTCGCACCATTAAGTGCCACACCCTCCATATATCCAAAATTTTGCGTAAACCAAAAAGGTTTTTCCTTTTTGGCTTCTCCGATGACAAATTATTGTATACACATTGTAAACAAACATACATACGGATATGTCGCTTTTGTCTTTTTGGCACACTTTCTTTACTCAGTTACACAAAGACAGAAAAGGCCACCAAACATTATGTCGTTTGATAATAAATCAATGTTAATTGTGTTCTAGAATAGTCGCCTATGTGCGTATTTATATCAGGGGCAGTGAGAGGATCTAATTTGGCCTCTGCGAGAGGC
The DNA here is from genome assembly GCA_949710015.1 of Crataerina pallida. Lineage (NCBI taxonomy): Eukaryota > Metazoa > Arthropoda > Insecta > Diptera > Hippoboscidae > Crataerina > Crataerina pallida. The sequence goes on from OX453291.1 coordinate 19,002,901, forward strand.
ACCAAATGGTCGCCAAAACAAGGGAGTTTTCCTTAAAATTGTTTTTAAACTTAAGCAATTAATTACAGCTTAATTGTTTTTTATTTAATCATAAATAATGCGGAATGATTAGAATGGACAAACAGCTAGAAGGGGTTAATCATTTTGGTATGAAATGGCACGCAAACTCTATTTTAGTTGGGGAGGTGCATGGCACGCTTATTATTTTAGCACCATAATAAACAATACACCACGAAACGACCAAAGATCTGGTGAGGGAGCCCCAAAAAGGTATTGTGGCCAGAGCGCCAGTTGTGCTCGCTACGCCACTGATTTACATGTGCGGTTTAATCCCATTGTTTGTAATATTGAACTCAATATATCACATATGAATATAAAGCAACAACAACAATGCTCGAAATGCGAAAGAAATAAATAATGTACACAGCGATTACAAAAACCTCACGATGACACATCATTTACACAAGCAAGCACTTTAAACGGAAACATTGTCAACATCATATGCTGTTTGTTTGCTTCTATGTTAGAGGCTAACGAAATAACAACAACCCCTTTTTATAAGTAACAATTATACAACAATAAAAATGAAACAAATAAAAAAGATAAATTTGGCTCAGGCCAAATCCTAAATGCCTTCCACTTCTAGATACTACGTACTACTTACCCTTTAAGAGAGTAACTCTCAACCGATTTTACCCATTTTAAATATTGATCTACATCGAGAAACTATAAGTGTCTGCACAAAATTTCAACTCAATATCTCGCAATTTACTACCAGGAGAATGTGATCAACAGACAGACTCACGGACATACATGCCTACATTGACTCAGTTTCTGCTGTTGATCAGAAATACGTACATTTTGATGCCTTCTTCTGAGAGTTGCAAACGGATTGACAAAGCACATCCTTATCTTATAGGGAGGGTATACAAAAACGCTCATTTATTTGAGCACGTTTTTTAATATTGTATTAATCCCTTTGCCGTTAGAAAGTGTTGTTGGTGTGGGAGAGGGATTTTATTGCTACCCTGAAATACAGTATAAAACAGTTATAAAATTAAATTTTAAGAAGACATTTCTTTCGCAAACTGCGAAATTTTATTTCCAAATCCACACGAATTTAAAAACTATGCCCAGGTTAGTTAATAGATTTTGGTGTGCCCAGACAACTTTTCTGTGCGATCACCCATTTCTTGAAGAAATGTACAATGCGCGATAAATAAGTGAAAATATTACAGTCGGTCACAATCACAGTAGTTGAAATAAGATTTCTCGTTAAAGGTAGCCTTTCCCAAGGAGATTTCTTTTTCGACGTTATTTTTCATTTTATACGGAAGGATCCTAAAAATGTACCAATCAGGTCCATTTTTAATAGTTACTGTCCTTGGCTGAAAAGTCATGCCCGACCTATGTATATTTGTATAACTGGTACGACATTTGGCGTTTAGCACTTATTTTGTCTTAAGAGTATGAAAATACTTGCAATACTTTTTGTAGAGTTGAGAAGGAGTTGAAATATTGTATAAGAACATATTTTCTCTGTAAAATTTCAGCAAACAAAACTGATCACCATTAAAATAAAGGAGAAGCCTTTAACAACTCCGAGGTAAGCCCCATTACATCAATACTGTTTTTGTTAAGGGGTGTTAGTGTCGTTTTACGATTATAAATTTCTACTTTCTAATTAAGTAATTGATATTAATTATTAAATTCGACCCGTAAAGTTTCACCAAAAGAAAGAAGATCATTTGTAAGTAATATTTAAAGACTATTTAAAGAAAAAAAGTATAAAATTTCATACAGTATACAAATGAAACTCTAATAAACTAGAACAATAACAATTGTTCCTCTTTTCTTAAAAATATTTGCCCCATCCTTGTGTTTTGTTTTTTGGCTTACATCTTCACTGAAGAGTGCGTATGTGTTCTTTAAAATGATTCAGAACTGTTAAGTGGCATTCGATGAGTAAGCGCCATTATTACTGGTCTGTGTGACGCGGTCTGCGTGACACATATAGAATTGTTATAAATGTTATAAGAGTCGTAAAAGTTTGGGTGCTTGTAGTCAAAGGGAAAAGTTAAAATCGTTTCCAGGAAAAAACATGTCTAATGAATATTTGTAATATGTTCAGTTCAACAGAAAATAATGCATCTAACAAAATAAAATCTCTCTTATAAATTTCATTATTCGTGGAACGAATATATTTTCTGTTCGCAAACTTATAGAAAGATATAGTTTTTTATTTGCTAATAAGTAGGAAATCATAACAAACCAAACTTCATATTTTTTATACCCAACGTCATAATGGTATGAGGACATATTGCTTTTATTCAGGCGTTTGAGATTTCTTCGAGATTTTTTACGGTTTGTCAGATTGATTCATATAGGTTTCCTTAGTTATAATTATCCTTAAATTAACCGCGCCTCGTTTGACATCTTTAAATTCTTCTTGAAAATTACTTTCTTATTAGTCTTGAACTGTAAGACGTCTAGGTCCAAAATTGCGCATAAATAATTTCTTTATATTCAGGGTTAAATCGGATCATTCTACAATTTTATAAAACTTATAGTTTTTAGGGTTTATCCTCTATTACAGACAAATCATAAGAGATACAAGATTGCTCCTTTCCCAGAATATTTACGATATTAACGAATTATTAATTATTTATATTTTATATAAAGAAGAGCATTTTTATAAATAACCTTATCGTATTACTTGTAAAGTTCAAAAGATATATTAACATATACACAAGTGGGGAAGTTTTGGTGCATCAAGCTCAGCCAAGTGTAGCTTTTTTTATGTTACATATTCGTACTTTGATTGACTGTCCCATTTTAATCGATCTCCACTGTAACGTTGTTGCATTATGCCTGTTAACTACAGCACAACAACCGCCAACTTGAACATTCATGTGTCAACATAATTTTTTTATTTTATAATAATTGGAATTAATTAAATGGAGAAGGCACGTGCAACTCCTATGGCGACCACTCTAAATACATAAGGGAAAACATTTTACAATAACTAAATAAGGTCACACCTTAACTTTTTTATATGTGATTAAAGAAGTCTCTAAAGATTTCAACGTTTTTTAAATGGGTCATAATGCTTCAATTAACTTACAACACTTTCCTAACTACATGTATAATGTAGAAGTTAAAGGCTGATGATTATCGATGCATAATTATTACAAATAAATTTAAAAATCAAGTACAAGGAGAAATTCTGAATCAGTTTGGCCACATCGGTCCGTCCTTTTCTACTAACAATATATCGAACGCAAAAATTTCATTTTTCATTTAAAAATTGGCAAAAAGTTGACCAAACCGATCCAAACAAGCCCGCACATAAACAAAACTTGAAATAGATTTTTTTGTATTGGTTTTTAAGAGATTTTAATTCGATCATTGTCCCCCGACCCCGCTCATAATCACATGAATTATACATTCTAGTTCCAGGAAATTGGAACTAGACAGATCTCTACTCATCAGCCAAAAAAACCTAATTTAAATGTAAATTTAATAATCTTATATAAGTATAATTAGCTTATCTATCAATTTACAAAAAATGGGCAGGGTCGGGTAACGAACGTGGTTATAATTTACAAAAGCGCTGTTTGGCGCGTATACGATTTGTTAGTTCATACGTAATATATATGCTGTAGAGGACCTCATCAAATATATTCCACGCCTACGTTTTGTATTTAGATGTATTTAAAATTAGACTGATAGGTAGCAGGCCTGCGCTTTTAGCCCAAGCGACTCAATCTTTTGAAATAGATTCAGACTTTCTTGGGCGCTGAGGTCCAGATTAACTCTGTGATTAGCACATAATTATTGAATATGCGGTGATTGGTCGTGCAGGCAGCAGGACATTCGTAGAGGTTATATTCCCGCTCCTCTAAAATCAAGCCACAGTGTGGGAAATATCAATCTTTTTGAGACGGTATTTGAAGTGCAGTATCCCGTGTCAGTTTATTAGTACTCTTTCCAATACTCTTAAAAATGAAAAATGAGATTAATCGTCTTCTTATTTCCGTTAATTGACGATTTACACATCCTTCTAATATACATACATAATTCTCCTATAAAACTCCCATTATTCATGTATATTTATTACTTAACGCGTATACACATGAGTGCGACTAACGAAAATATAACACAGATGGCAACATAATATAACGTACCGTCAGTGTATCCAATATATGATAATGATAGGACGACCGCTCGGCCATAATTGTGTTACACCAGATGAACGGCGACACACTTTGGTGTAGATTGACACATCACATACATGGCATGCAATCGTTGGTTGAACGTTTAGTGAAACAACAACAGGTGACACAAAATTAGTGTAATTAGTTTACGCTGTAGGTGTAGTTGTTATGATTTTGAGGTGAACAATATTTATGAATGTTGTTTCATTACATCAGCATCGATTGCCGTTTCTTTTCTTTTTTTTTTTTTTTGCAATATTAGAGAAAGCAGTTGTTGTTGATTTTTTTATTTTCTTATTTATTATCTTTACATAGCATGAAATCTTGGACGCGTCTTGTTAGAAAATTTTATTTAATATTTATTACAAGTTTAGCTATTAAGCACCGATTTTCTTAATAATGCGAAATTATAATAAATTTAGTAAAAGTTTTTTATTTAAGGACTTCTAAGCTGGTAAAATATTTCATTTTATTTTGTTGTTATGTACAGCATTGTTTCAACATAATTTATATGTTGCACCAAAAAATGTTTTCTTTTTCATTTACTTAGCATTGTATGCATCGCAGAAACGTTGTCAAATTAAAGACTTTTACTTTTAGTTCTGCAGCCAATTCCTTGACGTACTTTACTTTAGACACAAATCAATTTTTGACTAACTGACTTAACTAACTGCCAAACGAACCTAGAGCAATAAAAGTTTTATTTTTAAAATGCATTTTTTCATGTTTTTATTTATATACATATTTTATAAAGCACCATATTTTCTTATATTGTTTTCATATAATGCAAATAATATTTTTATTATTTTATTTTTATTTATTTTATTTATCTTTATACCCATCACTTTCTCAAAATGAGGAAATCATACACACAAAAAGTATATATTAAAAGCATCGAATACTGAGTCGACCTAACCATGTCTGTTGGTCCATCTATCCCGACTGTATATTCTGCGAGTGATTAGCTTTCCTGATTGCAAATAATTGCGACGTCGATTTTAAACTCGTAGAATTATTATTAGATACCATGCGTTGGTTGGTATTGAAATTAGGCAAAATCGCTCTTGCGGCACGCGCTCAATAAAACTAAAAAAAGGTACAATTGTTTAAGTAAATTTCCAAGCATTACTTATAAAGTATTACATAGTAATATATACTACTCGTCGGGAAGCTGAATGAATTCGTTTTAATTTATATTGTTTACACTATATCCACTCTTCTTTATTCTATAATTTTTTAGTATTTTTCATTATTTTTATTTTATTTTTGTATTATATAATTTTTTAATTTTTTTATATCTTAAAGCCCTAGAAGGAATTTAATGCGTAATTACTTTAGTTTCATTTAATGCCTTTTATATTAAAAGATTCATTCTATAGGATCAGTTACTGTTAGGCCATAAGTGAGTATTCATATATACTTGTGTGTACGCATACGAATTACAAGTGTGCAATTTGCTTTCTTAGCACGTGCACTTTTTGGTTTCGTTAAGTTTTCATTCCGTCTTACACTTTGTTCGTTTTCATATTTGCGTATGGTATGTTTACTCTTTGTATGAGGACGATGACATTCAACTAATATATTATTATCGTTCAATGTAGCCATCAACAAAAATCTATCATATAAAATACTCATAATTTTGAGTGGATTGCTTGAACAACGCCTTCACCATAAAGAGCAAAACATTAATTATCATTCGTCACTTGCAATGAATTAACAATAATTATATAAAAAAATTTATAAAGTAATAATAAGAAAACTTGAAGAAAATTTGTCACTTAAGTGTGAAGACTATATGGGTAGATGGATGTATAGACAAGCATGTTTAAATAGAATACCCTTTGTAAGGCCTCTGAACCTTTTTAAAGATGTTTATACGCATCATCCTATGATGGGCATAACAATATACAAACAATTTTGTTCAGACGTTTGTAAATACTAGAAGCGACCGCGCCATACCTCCATACAAATACGATATGTTCTTAATCAGCATCAATAGAAAAGTCGATTTAGCCAATCTGTTCGTACCTGTGTCCATGTCAATTTTTACGCAAAAACTGAAGAAAGAAGTTAATGGTGGTGGGCATTCTAGATTTGGCATACGCCTAATAAAGCCCTTAACTTGTTCCTTATTGAAATTAATAAATGTGAACAATTTATGTATGAATGTCTGAACAAAAGTTCTGATCAATATCTCAATATTTTGACCGTAAGTGTTCCAACAACAGACAAACACATGGATATGATTATATTAAGATAAAATCAAGAAATTATATACTTTGTAGGGCCTCCGGAGCTTTACCTTATCACTTAAAAACAACATAAAATAAAAATTCCAACTTTAACAAAAGCAATAACAACAACCATCGAAAATTAAGCGTAACAACAAACTCAGTTTACCATCTAAAGTAAAAAGGAAATGAATGAATGAATGATGTATAAAATATAAACCACCACACAAGCATGTGTAAGTAAGAATGTGTGTGAAAAATGTATGTAAACAAATCAGGTGTATATTGTGGATACAACGACCTATCAAGTTCTCTTTTGTTGAAAAGGAAATTCCACAATAAAGCAATTCCAACACATGAGACTGTAATTATATATGAGTTGGTGTATGATACATACTAAAGAGGGAAACGGCGAGAGCAAGAAAGTTGAATGAGTTTTCTAGTATCCTATATAACAAAACAGCTGGAAAGCTTAACGAAACTTTCTTGAAAAAAAAAAAAATTACAAAAATAAAAGGATAAGCAAACGTGAAAAAATTCACCACGTGGTGTATTTCAATTCAATACATAAAAACGTCATAAAAAACAAATAATTTTATACTTCAGTTAACCAAAAAGGTACAAATAAAAATATATGGGTTTATGTGACTTGCAACCCGAATATATGTCGAGAGTAAGGGAGTACACGACAGTGTTGTATTACAGGTGATACGTGATGTTTCATTCACACTTTCCCCATTCTCCATTTAAATGGTGCCAGAGCATAATTAGAGTAATAGAGTAAACTTTGAGACATGTTGACAGACACATACACTCACACACATTAATGAACTAAAAATAAATGCTTAATATCTTTAGGGATATTTGACCGAATTTTGGTACGATTTAAAGCAAACTTTTTATATGCAATATATGCAACATACACACGCATACACACGCACAGGTATTGTTAACTAGAGCTCAACCATGTTTATTGTAAAGTAGGTTGAATGGCCTGCATAAGGTTAAAACATTATCTCGTATACACATTTTTATGAATTTATTCCAATTAAACGTAAATAATAATTTTTTAACACATTTTTTAGAAGTTTTTTTAAAATATAAAAAAAATTTTACACATTTTTCTTTAGCCCAATTATTTTTATCCAGGGGTTGTAGAACACCTATTTTGCTTTTGCGTATTTTTTTCATTCATTCAAACTTGTGTATTTTTCACAATAATTACTTTTTCATAATCATTTTCTTTTCTTATTTCTTATTATGATTATTTGTAAGTAATTTTAACAAAATATTTCATCGGGGAAGAATATTATAAAATTTTCACATTTGCTCTACTTTTTCACTGTTCACAGTTCTGTTCTTTTGCTAGACATATTTTATGTGTAGGTATAAGGAATTTTCTCCAGTTTGTTAGACCGCCGCGCATACCCCTTTCCAAAACACTTTATATCAATTCATTTTAGCCTCAGCCCCCTGACCCAAAAATCAGCCACATGTGTGTATTCTTGTGTGTGTGTGTGTGTGTGTTCTAATGAAAAATTTTCCCTTCAACTTGCAGCTTGCAAGAAATTTTCAATGCAAAAAAATTGTTGAAAACATTTTCATTTTTTTTTAATATTTTATATTCATCATACGCCCCAACGTCCGTGCAATTGATTTTCATTTAATTTATATATTTTTTGTATAATTTTACCACGAATTTTTTAATTTTTTCACTGAGCTTAATCAACGATTTTATCTAACCATTTGGGGGTAAGAATTCAACGAACCTTTTTTCCACTTAAACTTGGTCACACAAATGTACTCTATATAGAATAGAGTAACGATGATTCGTGTAGTAAATGTATATGTGTAATAGGAAAGAAACAACGGTATTTAGCAATCGCCGTACTAATGCACTTATGGGCCTAAGGAGGAAGCAATGCGAACGTATAATGCAAGGTAGAAATTTTAAATATGTTTGTCTTTATCCTGTGTCGACAGCCTACAGTTGTCTCATGTGCTAAAACAAAATATTAACGGTAATGGCTAACAACAGCATACTTATTTTTATTAACAATTGTAACAAATTAAAAATTTTACTGCTTAGAATACTTTTGGAATGTGCACAAAACAATTTGAACAAAGTACCACAACAAAAAGACCCAAAAGCATATGAAACGCTTAACAAAACATTACTCTCTGCTTCTGCTTTATATAATTTGAGGGTTCTTGTCTAGAGTAGTAAGCTCCCATTAGCTTGTGTATTATTCATTTGCAAAGCTTTCCTTTTGAATAAGCAACAAGTGTTCGACCTTACAACTAACTTAACCTTTGAAAATGTATTTATCTATTTATTTTTAAATAAAAAATCTAATATTACTTACATGATATCTCCCAATTTCAGGCGTGTGTGTATTAACGCGCAACTTTTGTAATCGCTGGTGTTAACGGCTCGTCTACGTCTTGAAGGTATTTTCGGTGCATACAAGGAAGTCATGCCCATGGCATTATCTCCGCCACCATCCAAACTGCTTGCGGTTACCGTCAAACGTACCATGGGCGAAGAACCCCTACGTCGATTCGACATATGCCGACCGGCCACACCGCCCAACATTCTAAAATGTAAACAAAATATAAAATTGTACAAAAATAACATTATTTAAGATCATAATCTGGAGTATATTGGTTTTGATATAAACAACATTCCCAAAAATATATGTTCAGCGTAAAAAGCCGAGTCAGTCTAGCCCTCATATACACATGCGATGCAAACACGTACGTGTGCGGACATCACGTTAAGATTATTTTTGTACGAATGTGTATACTTGTGTATAAAAATTTGTATTACTCCGAAGATATTGTCGCGAAAGGTAAGAAATTTACATCATAGTACGTCTAAGCAGAGCTCATTTTTTATTAAACCAATCAATTCAGGATCATTTTCTAAATCGATTTAAGCATGTCCATCTGTCTGATATTGTAAATGTGTGTGCAGAATAGTGGGCACAGATTTTAGGAGATTTACGTGAAATTGATGACACACCGGCTGGCATGGCTACATCAAATGTTGATGCTGACCACAATGATATGTACTTTTTGTATATAAAATGATGCATCTTTCTAGGTATTGCAAACGAAATAGTCAACTTAATATACCTCTCATAGAAAGTACCAAAAATAGGCTAATTTACACATGTTTAAGTTACAAAGTTCATTACCATCAAAGTAAATTTAAATTATAAAAATCTATTCTTGGGGCACCTAACGTGCGAAAAATGTCAACTTTATTTACGAAAGAATGGACATGATTATTTATAGTAAATTATTCACCCAAAGATATAGAAAGTAACTAAAATTGAATGAAAATTGGGCTCGCGTTTCAAAGCTGCTTGAGTTCTTTCTTTTTTTATGAATTAATATATATAATAAATGTACGAATGTTTGTAACAACACATGCCGCATCCACCTTCAAGTATGCCCAGCGATTTAGAATCACTTTCTTAATCGATTTAAAAATATTCGAAAGGGTAACTTTATGCGCAAAGAAAAACTTTATTGAAAATGGACCGAATTAAACCATATTTAGATTCTCCCCTTATATAGGATCCTATTTCAAAGGACATCTTCATCTAAGTGGTCCCTTCAATAAAATTATTCGTTCATGCTGTGGAACGCGGGTTTAAATTCTGGAGAAGAGAAAAGTAAAAGAAAGTCAGGTAAAATTTAAATTCGTCTGCTGCGTTGAACTGGTAACCCATCCACAGTTTAAAGTATTACCATGAAGAGGTTTTAGAAAGTATTATGTTTTGTTTGTTTTAAGTGGTGTAGGTATTAAAGGTCGTGCTTGACAGAATATAATATTTTCACTTGTTTTCAGTTGGAAAAGTTCTGAAGGTATATAAAATACTTCCCGCTTTTTGTAATACTTTACAATTTTGTGCCACAATTGTTAGGGACAAAGAACGTGGTACGTATTCTAGAGTTTTGTTTTAAATTTTTACAAAAGGTCGACCACGCAGTATACTACGGTTGCTCTCATAAACGGTGCACATATGAAAAAGGTACAAAAATGATTATGTTTATTAATAAAAGTCAAATTCACAATAAAATAGTGGAGAGCAAGTTTCCCGTTACGTATATATATATTTTTTCTTCTTCTTTTTTTTGTAGAAAGTAGATTATAGCAATGCTTTCCTTTTCTGTTGTGTATATTCGGTAAGTTGCAGTTAATGGTAATTAGGGTTCTTTGAATAAACGTTAAAGAATGCAGGCCACAGACAACCAAGTCAATTACAAGTGTTGTCTGTCCATGCGAAATTGTGTTTATGTACATATATGCGAATGAATGCAAAACCCTTATAGTTTGTGCTTGCTTGTATTGTTTTTAATGGAGAAGAATTCTGCGAAGGTATGTACGTGAGGTTATAAACGGTTTAGAGGCTTTTTATCAACTCTTCCATACACGAGCAGTATATGTTTGTAATGAAGAACGTTCTTTAACGCACAATTAACTTATATACGCATATACAACAAATAATATTATTGCTACATTACAAAGTTAAATTATACATAAATTAAAAACCAATTAGATCCATTTCTTTTCCTGGTTCTGATTCTGGTTCTTCAATTTTTACTAAGATTAATAAGAAGGTTGCAAGGTGGAGTACTTGTACATATGTTTTTGATCAGCATCAAAATCGGTTCTATTTCGCCGCGTGACGTCTAAACGAATCTCTCTGCGACTACTTTTTCGTGACGTGTGGACTCAAATTTTCAACAAAAAGAAAAAATCCATTATTAAATCAAACTTTCTAATAAATAATAAAAGAAATAACGATGCTTTTAAAGTGTCTCGTTCGAGTCAATTATATAATTTTGCTTAAGGCTAATAACATGTTGTACATGCCCATCAGTCAGACTTATAGACTTTTTTATACCATAATCTTTTAAAATTTCTATTTCCTTTTGTTGGAATAAAACTTTCCTAAGTTTATTATCATAACAAGAAACCACTCTGACATAAACCTTTTTGGAAATGTTACTTTATTTACGTCTAAGTAGAGTGCAATTATTATTAAATTTTTAATTGTACACCACAGAAACAAAATATGCCAAAATTATTAAACGTCATGGCCACCTGAACAGTGTTAATATATAAAAATATTATGATGAACTACAATAATTCCCTAGATTTCTGTTTTTGTTTTTTTTCTTTTTTGTTTTAAAATAGAATACACTAAGAGTGCATTCACAACAAAAAGTACGTTATATATGCAGGTTTAGATGTGTGTACTCGTATTATACAATTTGCTAATTTGCCAATTAATTTTGAAACCACAAAGGACTCAACCACCTGCATACCATGTAAAATACTTTAGAACCATACAACTTCATACGCACGTCAGAACAAAACTTTGGTTATCTAAACACAAATTCAACAAATTTAATTAAAAGAAACAAGTGAAAAAGTTATGTTCAACTAACTTAATATTTATTTCGAATGCCCGCAGCATATGTGTTCTTTGTACACACCAAACCTGGCGTACTTTTTACATCATTTAAGAAATGTCACCTCATTATCTAACCAATAAGCAAGCAGTGGCGTATGAGGGGATCCCAATTTATTCATAAGAATATGTGATGTTGTGTTTCTAAGGCCAACTTTTGCGCTTTGAAAACGGAACCTTAACCTAAACATTTTTCGTGGAGGGAATAAAAACATTATGGCATCAGTTCAACATTTGCAATTGGATAATATTTAACAAGGGTTAATTTTATGTACTAAGCTACATATTCCGCCATAGCGGGAATACCAAAAGCATCTCAATTATATCCACAAAATAATTCTGACATATACCAGGCACGCACATTGCTTCTATTTACAGTAATAAATACAATTTCTCATATACTGGTGACTGAATGCCTTAAAATAGAATAAATGAAATGAACTTGTGAAAATTGAATATTATAAAGTAAGCAGTATATGATAATGTGGTTTATTAAAAGGATTAATTGATCAAATATTCAGTAAAAGTGTAACCTTTATTAAAGATTCTTTAACGTACTTACACAATAGGAATATTTTTTACTTATATCTCCTAATAAAAGAAGAAAGACGAAAAAAAGCAAATTTGGTGCCTTTCTCTCTTTTCTAATATAGAAATAAAAGGAAATAATTAAAAATAATTAACAAAAATAAATTTGACTTGGGCCAAATTTTGGGCCGTCATGTACAACACACAACATATTTTAATGAAATTAGAACCAAAGGATTACATACAACTTAAGCATGATCGCTTACGCTTAAGATGTTCGAAGAATTTGTGATAAGGCACCAAGTCACAACCTTCCATTGAAAAGGTTTAACATTCCGTACTAAAGGTGTCAAGAGCCCCCAGGGTATTTCACTCTGGCCCGACTATTCGAGGAAGACCCCCTAGTGGGAGCTCCATAGTGGCTGGTTTGTCATTACAACAACATCTTGGTGATATCCTTGAGACCACTTGTAATGCATCCTCATAATGCATTACGCATCGTATGGGGCCGTGAGATTAAGCCTTAACGGCAGACGCTCAAGTAAAACCACACAACTCTGTTCGAAGAATCTATTGCCACAGTTAGGAAAGCTAAGTTCTGAGAGGCTCTTAAAACTGAATGAATGACAACAACATAATATAAAAGTTAATTAAAAAAAAAATTGACTCACCTCTCTAATTGACGTAAGATAATCCACGCAAATATTGTTTGTCAACTATTTTTGAGGGACTTTTGTTTTAGTTTTTTGATAACCATCCACTTGTACGGCATGTTTTTGATGATAAATGAATATTAAAAGTAAACATTATATATTCATGGAATCGATTTATTAACTAACAGTTAAATCACTTTTATCCGTACAAATATTTACTGGCAGACCAAACATTTCTTTGCAAGTGAAGAGTTTTATTACATTTTTATTGGAAAGTTATGAACACATATGTTCGTGTGCATCTGTATAGTTATATGTATATTAATTTAGAATTTTCAGTTTGTAGTGCTTCTCGTGTATTATGAAAATAGATTTGTTTTTTTTAAATTTTGTATTAGTGCAAAATGTTTCTTCTCCACTTCATTAAAATTTTGATTAAATTAGAAAATATTTAAATTTTTAATACATTTAATAACAGCTATTCATTAAATGCACAATTTCTATGAAATTTTTATGTCCCAAATAGTCATAGTAGAAAGGTCTACTCTTCTCATTCTTTATTTCACTTTTAAGTTTAGATTTTTAAAATGAATTAGATTAACGGTGAAGATTTGAAACCAGGTTCAAGCATTACTTTGAATATTGATATTAATTTTTTACTTTTCCAATACATAAATCGCTTGGTCTGAGAGAAAACAATTTTCTATGAAATATTATAAATAATTGTTTTGTGTTTAAAATTTTTAAAGCCAACAAGTGTTTATACACTTTTGCAAGGGAAAAAACAGAATGCACAACAATATTCTGCTTGTTGCAGCTAAACTTTTCTTTTATATCAACAATATCAAGAAATCCCTCTCTGTAGATTGCAGTTCACTATCAACTTGATTGCTTCCCAAGTTGGAGGATTAGGGAGTTCACAAGTTAAGGTCATATACATTGTACGAAGCATCCTATAAAGTACTGACAAATTGAAAAGAAATAATCTCAATTAGAACTAATGAGAAGGAGCTGTACAATATTGTCAATTAAAGACCTCCGTAAAAATTAGGATATTGAACTAAATTATAATTGTATGCATTGGTTTAAATCACGTAAATGCCACGCCAAATATATTTAAAAGCGATAAAAATAATACCACAAATTAAAATTATTTTTATCAATTTTTTACAAAAAATTAGTGAAAATGTTACAGTTGGTGAAGCCTGACTAGCAATTAGTTTAGTTGTGTCAGTAAACGCAAAATGTTGCTATAAATGTCACTTGGTGAAATAACATTGTATGGGGAGTGGTTCTAAAAATGGTCCGATCCAGACTATTTTTCATATTATTCCTTTTTGAGTTAATACAAAAGCTATATGGTTTGTAACAAATCTTGGATACCCTTCATTAACTATGGGCGTGAATTATGGTTGTTGCATGTATGCAAAACCCTTTTTTAAATACTATCAATGGCGTCAGTAAAAACGTATACAAAACAAAGTTTTGTGTAAATTGTGGGCGTGTATGTTTGCCCAAAGCATCCACCAAGAGCTATTTGTAAACTAAAAAATAATTACATAAAAAAATAATATAAATACATTTACATACAGGTCCGTACTGCGTGCATTTTCATGTGCTTCAAATTAATACAAATTAGCAGCTAGCCTGTTCATTGCCCTAAACCAAAGAGGGTTAACTTGTAAAGAAAATGTTACAGACATGCCCTAATACTTACAACGTATTAGATGCGTAGTCGCTTATAATTTAAATTGAAAATCTAACTTCGTCGTAAATTAATCCTAACAGTCAGTGGCGCCAAATTCTAACTGAATTTTCCGCAGTAGACGCCGTTTTAACCAACATAGATACCAAATAAAATTTTTTCCTGATCTTTTGAAATGTAAATTTTTGATGCAACTAGTTTCTTAATATTTCAAATCGCATGGAGTAAGGAAAAACAAAAATATAACAACAACAACAACAACAACAACAACAACAACGACGTACTACATAATGAGTTCATTCACTTGCATGAGATTATAAATGTATCCTCCTTTATATACAATAACGTGACAACAACAAATTTAGATACATTTGCCTTTTCACACTTACACTTATTGTCTTTGCCAGTGCTCTTAGCTCTTAGTTTACTCATATTACAATATATCGACGAAATCACGCACTTTCGTGTACTTTCCTAAAGCTGTCAACGATGTCAACTCAATGACACGATAAAAAAAAAAATGATTCAATCATACGGCAGCTTAAAGAAAATTATAATAGACACCGTGACGCATCCTACAGCAACAGCAACAGCCACACTAACAGTAACGAAGAATATTTACAATAACAAAATGTAGCATATAAAGAAGAAATTGTAACAATAACAATAACAATAGCAACACAAAAAAGAAAGGACACAAGGCAAGAAAAGATGGCGAAAAATCTGACGGAGGAAAACACATAAAAAAGAAATAAGCATTAAATGAATTTTTTATGATATGCGATAAAAATTCCTTGAAGTTAATTCGTGTATGTGTACTGACAGTGCGTCGTACTTATATAATTTTATATATGTGTTTGCTTTTATGCTATTTACAAAAAAAAGGGGGGATGTACTAAGTTTGTTATTCCCTTTGCAACACCCAGAAGTAGGCGTCAGAGACCCTACAAAATGTATAAATTCTTGATAAGAATCAAAAGCTGAGTCTTTCTAGTATGTCTGGGTGGCAAAAATCACCCACATTTGACAAAAATATTCTTTTTATTTGCCACAACAATTTATATATAAATTATTGACTATTTGAACACCTTAAGTGATTTTTTCCAATGCCGCCCTTTTACAACAAGGCCATGTATTTAAATATCTGATGACCGATGATGACCGATTTTGCAATGGCGCTATATCTGTATCACACCAGCACCCGGACATCGTTAAGTGCACTCTTTAATGCTGTTTTAGAATATTAGGGAACTCCGATGCTTTTAATGAAGCTGTATAAACCAATCCAAAGGTGGTGAGTACAAAAATAATAAAAATGTTTGATTACGTTTTTTTACTACCATTTACTACCAGGTAGGTGGTCAGTACACAACATTTGACTTAATCAAAAGAAATTTCTCTTTTGCCATTTAAATACTTATACGTGCTTATATTTACTCGTATATATTATATAAATGAAAGAGATTTTGATATTTCGCCTTCATGCTTCATAAATTTATATTAATACGAATAGTAAAAACGAACATGTACTGTATGTTCTTTTGTGCATACACATACGTATAAATGGAATCTAATCGAATGTTTAATGATTTGAGATAAAATAATTTATTCAAATATTATATAACGTGTTGCATGGTAAATAGGAAACTCTTTCATACATTTTTGGTTTTGATTTCAAAATTTTAAAATTTATTGAACACTATTTAAGACATAACTCAAGACAAACCAACGATCATTTCGATGCGGAAGCATTGTAATCTGCATCTTCTTTTCCTATTTTAAGTTTGATATTGATTCACTCAAGCAGAAGAATAATTGAATTATTGCTCAATTTAGTGTAAATTATGATTATGAATAAATGTTGTTAATTTTAATTTTTTGATGAAGGAGAAGTAAAAGCAAAGAACATAAGCTCCTTTAAATTAATATATAAAGACATGCTTATAATTTCACATGTCTTCATATCTATGGTATAATTAGTGGCAATGGGCATTTTCCTCGACAAAGCGCACATAAATATTATTTTGATTTTAATTCATTTATTAATTGTTCAACTGAAGTTTTAAAAGATATTTTAATATATTTTATACCCTCCACATAACATGGCTGGTGTACTAAGTTTGTCGTTCCATTTGAAACACCCAGAAGGAAGCCTCAGAGACCCTACAGAATGTATATTTTCTAGATCACCATCAAATTTTGTGTCGATATATAAGCAGGACTGCCCTTATTTCTATCCACTGTTGACACCCTCACAGTAGGAAATTTTGAGATATTAAGCCAAAATCGGATAATAGACACGCCCAAAGCTTACAAAAATCTTATTTTCTTGTATTAGTTGATTGATATTAAGGAAGATCATGTGCCTGTCAAACGCACTGTTGGTTTATAGATGTGGAGAACATTTAAGATTTGGCCCAAGGCAAATTTAATTTTTTTTAACAATTTGCCAACCACAAACAAATACAACTATTTCAACATAAAATTAAATCACTCTTGCGTATTTACCATATATTGAATTTTACGAATTTGAGGACAATGCAGTTGTGCAATCACATTTCTATATAATAACAAGTAATAATATTATGGTCGGTCAAGTTCGACCCTTTAATACTCCACACCATTTGGTTTTTTTAATTATGCTTCAATTAGTACAGTTGTATCTATACATACGCTAGGGACTGTCATATAAGTGTCTTTCTTTCTTTCCATGGAGAGCGGTCCCAAAAATGGTCCAAATTTGGCCTAAATATAAGGCCAGACTATCCTTCAGCAAATTTTGTCAAAATATATTAAGAATTGTGAATTATAATAGAACCTTATATGGGGTAGGGTTCTATAAATGGTCCAATCCAATATTTCGAATTTTCCAATCTAATTTTCAATAGGGTTCTTCTTTGGGACAATCCATGACCTTGTACCAAATTTCATCGAAATATCTCCCAAAAATGCGTTCCTTTAGCTTGCGCACAAATTTATATGGACAAACAGACGGACATGGTTAAATCGTTTGATTTTGAATCGATCGATATAATTGAAGGTGGGTGTGGCATTTACCGAATAAAACCGACAAACATTAGCACACACTTAATATACCCTTTGCCACAACTAGTACAAGGTATAAAAATGTTAAGTACAAATGGAACAAGGGAATAAAAATAATTTAAAAACTTTTATATCATATAGTATAACATGCCACAATAAAATAGTTATGTGGGTACTAAACTACTTCCTACAAAAGTATCGCACTTTTGGGCTTTAGACACCGAAGAAGTATTTACCATTTTTTTTTAAACGGTCTTAATCTGATGTGTTCTCAAGACTTTTTTTGGTGAATCCGCATTTTGTAAGCAAAATATTAAAAACAAGTATGAAAAATTAAAAAATAACAATTAAATAAAAAAATTTAGTTAATATTGTCTTTATATCCGTCCCTATATTTGTACCCTGCACCACTTGTGGCAAACGGGGTTTTAAATTTATGCGAATATTTGTAACTTCTAAAAGACAAATGCCACACCCATCTTCAATTATACCGACAAAATCAGAATCGATTTAACCACCGTAAGCTACTGAAACTGGTCCTATTTTTTGATATATTTCAATGAAATTTGAGATAAGGACACGTATTGGCTCAAAAAAAGACGCTATTTAAAATGGGTGGGATCGAACTATTTTTAAAACCCCTCCCCATATAACGTTTTATTATAAAAGAAATCGGTCTATAACGGTCTATTCTTTATATTTTTTGCAAAATTTGGTGAAAAATAGTTAATAGTAAGAATAAAAAATAAAATTTTTCATTTCATTTAAAAAAAAAATTAAATTGAATTATCCATTAAGTGGTGTAGGGTATTTGATTCTCAGGCTAAACCAAGAATAATATTTTCACTTGTTTTTAGTTTCCTTGACTGATACCGCCCGGCTTACTTGCTTAAGCTTGAATGCAACTCAAATAAAAAATTCTTCCGGCAGTCGGCTAATTTGCTGCTAATTTCTTCTTAAATCTTTAAAATGTTTTAATGCTTTTCGTATAATAAATACATTTTTATTACCGTGTTGGTTGTAAAAACTCGTACGAATATTGAGAATTTTTTCTTTTTGCTGTACATGAAAGAAATTTATTTTCACTTTCATTGACGCACTTTATTCATCTCTTTGTAAACCAGGTGGAAACCGTATAAGACTCGTAATTATACATATTATTTTGCATTATAAACTTTTATCAACTTGTATGATTCCACTTATCTGTGTGTACGTGCATGTATAATAAATAATTTTTCATGTACTTGGAGAAACCATGAATTCGTAGTGTTTTTAATTAATAAACCCTGTTTTTCTTGAAACACTTTAAAGCTTTTTAGTTATTTAGTAAATGATTACCGAATACAAATAGAAAACAGTAAAAAAAGCAGCCACTAAATATGTTGTTAATTACAGTATTATAAAAAAATTAAGGATCGTTGCATTTCACAAACAAAAAATTCATCAAACAAACAAATAAGCGTCTATTCACTAAATTAATCATATTCCACGCAATTGTACAGAACAAAAATTTTACGCGCTATCACAATGCGTATAATACTACGTTCGTCTAGAACTGATGACAGATGGCAACTTGAACACAATTCGAAGGGAGGACGACAGACAAGCTGCTTGCACAGATACAAAGCTTACAAATACATTCAAACATGAAAGCAACAGTCTGTATAAATGCTGATG
The DNA here is from genome assembly GCA_949710015.1 of Crataerina pallida. Classification (NCBI taxonomy): domain Eukaryota; kingdom Metazoa; phylum Arthropoda; class Insecta; order Diptera; family Hippoboscidae; genus Crataerina; species Crataerina pallida. The sequence goes on from OX453291.1 coordinate 19,022,446, forward strand.
CTTTGGTGGCGGTGGTAGTGGGCGCCAACCATATGGCAAAAATGAGTTGATTAATATGTAAAACTGTAGGGAGGCTGTTGAGAGTATTAAGAGTCATGTGCAGGCATACGTATTGTGTTACGCACGTATAGCACGATATACGTAAATACATACTCGTACATATGTTCTATAGTAGAGATGCAGTGGCAATTATCCCATTTACGTAGATTTGGCGGGATTATAATTAAACTTCCTATTCGCAATTTTTTCTATATATGGAAAAGCGAATTTATTATTAAATGCTCTTAGTTTTTTCAACTTTTCATAAAATATACTACACATATACAACAATAAGATTTACTAACTTTTATGATAAGATGATAGTTTTTGGTGAAAAATGTGTCATTTAAGGGCTTATTAAAAATAACATTTCCACAAGCGAATTGGCTTAGGCTGAATTTTAAATACTCTCCAATCTAAATACGAATAATGGGCGTGACCGATGCTGATTACGTTTTAACTTGGAAATCGCGTTCTATGCCAAATGAAGTTTTTTGGTAAGTTGGGGCGTGTCTATCAGGCGACTCTCTTTTTTACCACAAATTTCAATATCGTGGCATAATTTTTGTGGTGGATAGATAGATTTTTGTCAATTGTGGGCGCGGCTCTCAACCTATTTTGTTCAATTTAAATAGGAAGCAATCTCTCTCTTTCTCTGTTTATCTCTCTGACGCATTCTTATTACATAAGAAGAATAAAATAAGTACAACCAGAAATATTGTTAAATTTTTATGATTACACATAATTAAAAAAAGAAAACTTTGGATAAGGTACTCCCACCTTTTGTTATATACACAACACATACAATCAATATATTTGTATAAATACTCTTTTATACCTTTCATACATAGGCCACTGCCAGAGGTAGGCTTTAGGCACCGCTTTAAAATATTAGTCCATTTAAGTGTGTGCGTCTGTTGCCACATGCTTCGAGATAGTACAAATATTCTCAATCCTTTTAATAGTTTTCTGTAATAGCAATCAATTTCCTGCCACGCCCTCTCTTTACAGAAATTATTTTTAATATTTATAAAAACTTGGATTTTAGTTTTAGACGTCTCATATATTATATTTTTATATTCAAAGTGCAAAAGTGATGAATATAAAAAGAACCCTCTCTACTCCTTACTCTAAGTTCCTTTCATATATAATTTTGTTTACTTTTACACCGACAATAACTTTAGAAGTACTTTAAATTACTTGAAAATAGAATTTCACAAATTGATTATTGAGGAGAGCGGCGAGCGGCGAGCGGCCAGCCACTTAACAGAAACCACAAAACCAACAACACAATGCTATCATGACCCACATGACCCACCACGAAACCGCATGCAAGCACATAAAAGCATCATCAGTAATACATAGGTTAAACCATATTTATGGATGTATGGAGGTATTTGTTGAACATGAAACAAATTCCTAAAAGTATTTGTTGTGTGTTGGTTGCCGCACTAAACGGCATCCAATTTTTATTAACACAAGCCAATTGTGAGTTTAATTAGTTGAATATAATTCTTGGTGTTAAATGAACTGTAAAAATTTTATGATCTTTGAAGAATTGCTTAACTAGAAAGTCTCGACTTTAGTCCATTTTAAAGATTTTTGTTTTTTTTTATGGTATTGATAAAATTTGCTGAAATATTACTCCACGTAGGAGTCATCAACGAAAAGGGTCTTTGCTTCCCCTGCACAATATATTAAATTTACCGCTTAATAGTTTGTAAAGGAAGTTGTAAAGGTTTGTCCTTTTCGTATTATTCAGTTAGCAAACTTTCATTCACTTTATTCATTCAACTATCAACTTAAAATGTGGACGACCAACATTCCTTTTGCCAAAGACCGGAAAACCTGTTCCTACCAAGTTGTACAACTCATGTGAAAGTTTCACTCAATGCTGCACAATTCCCATCACAATTATTGTTAAAGTAAAGCAAAGAAGAATATTACAAAATAGGAATCTTATCGATGCAAATATTTATTGGACAAACACACATACTTGTAGGCGTTCATTATATTCATTCTTCTGTATATCTATTAAAAATATTATGTTGACTCTGTAAAATAATTACTAAGGATAAAATAAATATAAACTAAAGTCAGGCTTCCAAGGGTAGGATAAGTCTAGCATTTATTGGAAAATCGCTGGACAATGTTTCCTTAACTGCACATATTATTCCAACTATAATTTCTTCAAATATTAAATGCATTCAGTCTTCCCAAAATCCAGCGATTTTTGAGAACATGGCTCTAAAAGATAATATCATTTACTTGTTACATATGCAACAATCTAAACACTTTTAAATTAAACAATAGACACTTCTGGATTAGCCACTTGTTGCCGTTAGTGGATAATAATTAAATTCGCCCAATGATTATCTGAAGAGGAGGACTTTAGAACGCATGCGCTTGGTTAGTAATAGAATAGAGAAACGTCTCAGCATCCAGGTGAGCTCTCGGTTTGTGAAAATAATAGTTCAAATTTTTTATACACATACATTTGATGTGACATAGGATACATACGCATCCTTATTGCATCAATATGTTTTGAAAAATCTTTTTGAATAGAATTAACTGAACAAATAGAAAACCAACACAACTTCATGATCTATGACTTCTTCTTAACAGGAAAGCTGATTCAAATCTTGAATTATTCTATTAAGGCATATATGGATTATATTACAAGTCCTGTTTTCATATACACACACACGTTACCGTGTATCATTATTGCATGTTTCTCTATTCTCTGTGATTGACTTGATTAATGAATTCACTGTCATTCATTATAATTTGGTATATCCCAATGATGTATCAGTTAGATTGAGGCTCATGTGAACACACAGGTGTGGAAAACGAAGAAGTTGATTTAAGGAATACTAATGAGAGGCAGACGGCAGACGGCAGACGGTTGCCTTTCTTGAATTTATTTACTATGAGAAGCTTGCCTGTTCCACACATTTGAGGATATGTTGCATATAAATTCCACCAAAGCTATATCAGGTTGCAGTAAATCGGAACAGCAGCCGTTTGTTAATTTAATAATTGTGTAAGCGTCGATCTTTTAGATACTTCCATCCCTGATAAGAAACACAGTCATAATTAATTGTAGAGTTGTTCAGGCTTAACGAGTACATTGTTTGGTTAAATTTTCTGAATCATAATTCTTCTTCTTAATCTCAAATAAACGCTATGTACAAAGCACTAATAATTTATTGTAATTCGTTGGCAAGTTTCTTAATTATAATACTCCGCATCTGCTTCGTAATCGCAAAAGACGTGACCGCCATCCTTGTGATTGCTAATATCGTTGATGCCATTTTCGCCAAACTCAAGATTTTTCAAATCTTCAAATTGTTCGTCATCTTCTTCATCTATGTCGTCTAGAGGACAAGCTGTACAATGACTCTCATTGAGACCATAATTCAAACAATCAGCCCCAGCACACTCACAGCAACCATCTTCGAACCAACGATAGCTGCTTGCACCCTATTTTCAAGACAACAAGTAAAATGTTTAAACTACACATAAAAAGATTCCATTTATTTGAAAAGTTCACACACACGCACATACACACTCAATGCATATCGGTAAGCATAAAGCTTACTTACTCTAACGTACTTACTTACCATACTCTCACAATTTTGCGCACACACTTTGTCTGTAATGCAAGCAGCAAAATAGATTACTGTGCAATTAGCCTTATTGTAAATCTGTTCTGGGGAATTGGGAAATAATTTCTTGAGACTTTTATACGCAGGAAATTGCATAGCCGTCCACAACACATCATCATCACTTTCGGTCGCCAGAAATGAATTGAAAAGTTCAGGCATACCGTCGAAGAGGCCGACCAGTGATTTTTCTGTTGATTCATTTGCAGGCTCCGTAGCGCACAATTCCACACAACTGCAACAGAATGGAAACGATTTACCCAAACAGTCCATACATTTCTTGGGGCAATATTCATCATTCAATCCGCATGGACAACTTTGCATTAGCTGACATTTAGTAACCACTGAACCGCATACATCGACGTTACAGTCAATTCCCTTGGCATAGAAGTAGTGATGATGGTGATGATATGTAAGCAACCCTAACGGTACCATGAGTAGCCGCAAAAATGTATACGACATTGTGTCAAACACCCACACATTTACACACTTTTCACAATAGAGCGTTTATCGCCTCATGGGTTCAGATTTAAATGTAAAATATTATATAAAAAAATTTTTACGTTACATTTTTTAACACCGCATTTCGAAATATTTAATGATTGTTTTTAAGTACATTCTTCAGTTTACTGCTTAAATGATGAAACGTTACTGCCGCTGAAGACCAGGAGTAATAAACTGGTTCGTTTAATTTTAACTATATCCAACATACTATCGCACACACATACACATCCAGGCAACTGATAAATCATTTGAGAAAGGATAATAAACAAGCACAGAATTGCTTGAATTTTGTTTACGAGCTACAATTGCAGAGAGTAGACTAAGTTTGTCGCCCTGTGTGACATAATGTCTATCTGGCTCTTTCTAACCATAATTTTTGAACAATCTTGTTACACTTAGCACTGAAAGTGGTATACAACTGATGTAACGCATTTGTAAGCAATAATAAGAGTGCCAAAGCTTTTTCTGTTGCAGAGTCTACAAGAAATTCGCACAAGTGAAGGGTATTTAGAATTCACTTTTCCCAAATATTCACTGCAAAAACCAAAACAAGGAAACGTCTTAGGTACTTATGTAGATAAAAATATTGAAACTGTTTTCTTTGAAACGCTGCATAATTCTTTATACCTGTGCACGATTTTTATTTTTACAATTTTTTCAAGATATACGTTTGTTACGACTCGATGTCCTTTAAGGTACATATTTAAATATGTAAGAGCATCTTTAACATATTTCTCAATCTTTGGTATCATCAGTTAGATTTTGCTTTAACAACATTAAACCAAAAGCTGCAGTGTGTGCAAAGAAGGTTATTGCTTTTGATCTCTTCATTTAATTGAAAATAGTTGGATTGTGTGATGATTCATATTTCAAGTCACGCAATCACAGCATAAATACGTCAATAGCACATTTATATTTTATACCCATGCAAGTATAACTGTCGCTTCTTGTATTTCACATAACAGTACTTCAGCGACATCTAGTATATGGTAGTAGTGTTAAAGCTTTATTTTTTTATCTAAAGAAAAACCCACTACTACTTATGTTGTACCACTAGGTGGCGCTGAACAATTCTAAAAGCCCAAAATTTCAATTCAAAGAAATACAAATCGTTCTATCTGTAGGCTGTTCTTTTCTATCTTTCAATCTGTCTATTTGTCAGTCATCTCCCAGGCCATTAGTCTACCCGCCTATAACTATATGAGTCTATTAGTCTAAAGGAAAGGAACTGAATTAAATAAAACCAAAATATGTAAACGGATGCCCAGCAGCTTCTGCAGCATGTTCTCAATGGATTCAATAATACATATGCAAAAATTAAAGCGACCTTTCAAAACTCGATTCTAATTAAAAATCAGCATTATAAATCTTAGTTCTGTAGAATTATCGAAATAAATATATTTTGTTTGAACAAACAACAAATCACATAAATTTAAGTTTTCGTATATACACGCACAACAAAATAACATTTCCGCATTATTCTCTAATTAACTTAAACTTAAGCACTAACTTGTAATCCTAAGTAAATCTAATCAAATCTATAAACAAGGAATCTAGGAATATGAATATAAGATGAAATTACATACGTATATATATATAATACAGTCACTCAATGAAAAAGTTGGTGAACATGGATAATTATCTCACTGATATACCATTTATTGTAATCATGTTGCCATTTACAGGTTCTGGCTCATAAACTTCCTCATTTGTTCGCATTTCGTACGGAGCGTCGTAGAATTGCTCGTTGGGTATATGGTCGTATAAATTTTCTAAAATGAACCGTAAAAAATATTATCTTTTACAAGGACACTTGTATACGCAACGCAATAGAAGTTACCTCGGCCAATAGAGCTATTACTGCCATTCGTCAGACCTCGGCCAGCTCCGTGAAATGTATTGAATGTAACTGGTGGACCGTTATCCAAATGCATCCGATTATTTGCTTCCAGAGTGGAGTAAGACATAACTGCAGCATTGCGCTCATCTTTGGTTTCAGCTGCTTGAACGTTTTCTGTATTTTTTACTGGTCTGGCTTTGTTACGATGTATGAAAATTAATCCAATAACTATGAGTAAAGCAATAATCACGGTAGCCCCAATAGCGATGCCGGTACCGAGACCTGAACTCTCCTGGGCCTCACTAGCCGCCAATTCACATTGCGGCTCCTCACCGCTCCATATGCCGTCCTCAATACATTTCCTCAAATATTGTCCTAAACGATTGTAGCCAGGTATGCAGTGGTATTCGGCGGAACCGCCATAAAAGGTACTTTCATTAACCACAATAACACGACCATTATCGATTGGTAATGGCCTACCGCAATCAACCACTAATAAATGTATTAAAATATTAACAAACATTGTAATTACAATCTTAGAAACACTTACGTTTACACGTTGGCGTCTTCCCCGTCCATTTTCCATTTTTCTGACACACTTGAGTATCATTGCCAACTAAAGTGCGCCCCCTATGACATCTAAATTTGGCCAAAGACCCTACGGACCGTATTCTAGATTCCACTATTAAACCTTCATTTAATTCCGGTTCATCACAAGTAATTTCTATACACTGCGGAGATTCTTGACTCCAAGTACCATCTTCAGTACATAAACGTCGAGATACGCCATCCAATTTAAAGTTAGCTTCACACTCATAGAGAGCTGCTGCTCCATAGTAAGTAACATTGGTAGCTAGGGAAACTTTACCTTTATTTATGTGAGGAGGAGCACCGCATTCAACGTCTTTAAAAAGTGAGATAATTAACAGTGAATGGAATGAAGATAAGTAAAATTAACTTACATATACATTCTGGCACTGATCCACTCCATTGTCCATTATCTTCACAGGTAACTAAAGCTTCTCCCATCATTTTATAACCACGCTCACAGCGATACTTGGCCAAAGCTCCAATTCTGAATTCAATTTCTTTGTATCAACATTCTCTTGTTCCGCCTTGTAACAAATTATAGATTTACCTGTATGTTTGGGCATTATTTTGGGTTGATTCGGAAGTCCTAATCAATGTGCGACCGTACATGCGATCATTACCAGTAACAGATAACAAGCTGTGAGGAGCCAATACCGGTTCAGAACATCGAATTTCTAAAATTAATTGTTGGCCATTGAAGAAAAAGGAAGAACAAGAGGAAGAAATTGTACAAACCTTCACATCTAGGTGAGGTGTCACTCCAAACACCCGATTCCAAACAAATGCGTTTAGGTACCCCACTCAATTTATGCGCAGCACTGCAGCTAAAAGTTACTTCAGAACCCACAAACGTATTATTAGAAGTATACTTGTGATTACCATGTGGTATCGGTGTAATAGGTCCACAATCGATGTCTATATAAAATCCAATACGAAATTAACTTCATACAGGACAAAATGTAACAGCATTGCTTACATTCGCAAAATGGTGCCTCCGTGCTCCATTCACCCGTATCCAAACATTCAAGTACAGGATTACCACGCAATACATGACCCGGATCGCAATTGTAGGTAATTTTCGAATGGACATTATAGTCGTATCCCACCACAAAGGAACCGGACGGTACGACAGGAGTATCACATGTCACCAACTCACAAATGGGGACATCTCCTGACCACTTACCATCTTTGGTACAATAGAGTTCCGTCATTCCTTCTAACCAATAATCATCTTCACATTCAAAACGTGCCACAGAGCCAACTGTAGTCGATGAATTCAAGAGTACGACCAAACCATGATCGGGACGAGCTGGTGTACCGCAATCAACGAAACGACAAACTGGTGATTTACCAGACCATTCCCCACCCAAGCCACAGGATATAATCTAATGACAAGTAAAAGTTAGTGTAAAATAAAAACAAAAATTTATTTTCTTACCGGCTCTCCTACCAACACATAACCCGCTTCACATTCATAAGAAGCTGTGGATCCAGCCCTTCTATTTTTCACGTTTACAGTACCACCTAATATAGACGGTGGTTCGGGGCACCAGTCTACTAAACATTCTGGCTGCTTGCCAGACCAACCTTCCAAATGGCACGTTCGATTCTCATTGCCAATCAATGTGTAATTCTCATGACAATTGTACGTAGCTTGCACGCCATAGCTTGTGCGCTCTTCAGACAATTTCATGAAGCCATGCTCTAAATCAGGCAGTGAACCGCAATCAACATCTATTCATTATATGGGAACATGTGTTATATATTGTAATCCATTTTGAAAAGCATTTGTCTCTTTCAACGAGAACAAATTACTTACATTTGCAAGTGGGAGCTTTGCCACTCCATGTGCCATCAGTGCGACACGTACGTTCTGCTTCACCAATCAATGCGTGACCCTTCAGGCAATCGTATTGAATTTTATTACCGATTGCGTAGTTTTTACCCAACACGGTAGTGTTGTGATGTGAATCTGGTGAACCGCAAGAAAGCGGAGCTAAACAATGCACAAGGAAATGCAAAAAGCAAACAAAACAAATGAATTGTGAAATTTACGATAATGCAAAATGCAGTTATTGTCATTTACATAAAAGAGTGGAGGTTTCTCTATGCACGTGTGTATAACGAACCGGAAATATAGGCTGAGTGTTAATAGAAAAATAACAAAAGAGGAAAATCTCTTACTTACCATGCTGACATATAAAATGCAAATAATCCAAATTACAGCCTACGTCATTCCACAACCAATTACGACCACCATCGAGTACCACGCAGTTCTGTTCGCCATTATAGTTGTTGGGTTGATCTTTACCCCAAGCTGGTTTAAGCACTATTTCACCTATTTGAATACATACATAACACCCAAGGTTACTAACTAATATTTATTTACAATCTTGTAATAATTGCAAAATTTAAAAAAACTTTCAATTTTCAACAATAACGAATAAACGTGTGTGACTTTAAAGGGAAGCACTGAAAATTAAATTATTATGAACACGTAGTTGATACCATAATTAGATTTGGTTAAAAAAAAAAACGTATGAAATGCTCACCATTCACCCATTTCCAAGTTCGCGATGTAAGGCCTGGTTCTTTTTGAGCACCTATCCAAACTAGTTGCGTTTTCAATTCCGACTTGCGGCGTTCCAATTCACCGAGTATAAAATCGGTAGCTGGACCACGAAATTCATGTACCAAGTTGCCACCTATTTAAATATTTTTACAATTCAATACATTTAACCTCAACAGATAACCATCACATACCAGTTAGTTTACAGGTTTGTTGAGCTTTTTCAAAATTTTCACCCTTAGTAACGTGAAATTCGTAGCACATTTTTGAAAATGTAGTTAGAATTGTTTCCACACCTAAGTGCGAGCTTAAACAACGATCAACAGAGAACTCATTATTGGTGAAAATTTCTACTTCGCACAGGCTGAGGCTACCTTCAACACCCACCAGTTGGATAACTACATATTGTCCAATTAATGGTCTGGCACAAGTAAATGTTTTAGTTGTGCCCTCCTCCAGAGTGCCTGGATACCAGGCACATAAGGGGTTCCTTTGCAAATCGGCACTACTATTACCCACGCGTATCTCCAGATCTTGCAAAGGTTGATGACCACAACAACCACGCGTACTAATACGGACAACTTGTACAACTTGAGGCGTAAGCAAATCCACTCGCCACCACGGAGATGGCTCCTTTTGCGTTTCTGAACATCGTTGACCATCTGGATTTTGATTACCATGCTTACCATCGTTCGCATAATAAGCTGGTCCAGCTCGCGTGTGCGAACTTTGATTGACTGGTTTACGATAGGCTACATTGGTACCGCAAAACGGCAATTCCTTATCCCAACCGAAGCGTGTATCACATTTAATTTGCTTGGGGCCAAAAAGCTCGTATCCGGTATCACATTCATAATTCGCTTCCACGAAACCCAATTCACCAGATTTTGTTTGTACTTTGGCATTAAGCGGTATCGCGGGTGGGCCGCAAACTAGTCAAAAAATTAAATTTTAGTTAGTTCAGTAAGTTAACATTACGCGTATATAATCTTTATATACGGGGAACATATATATCATGGCTTATGATGTACAATGCAAGGAGAATTGAAAAGGGCGTAATTTTTTTCGTAAGCATCGTAAATCATAAGTATTCAAGATTAGACTTCTGCCAAATATAGCTAAAAGATCGGTTTGGTTAATTTATTATAACGTTTCTACATCCTATCTATTGGCTTAACAAGCTCTAATGCAAAAAAAATTTTCTTCATTACTTCATTACTAGACTGCAAACGGGTATTAGTACTCCTTACAAAGATCATTGAACTGCATTTTGTCTAAACTAAATCTAAATCTAAAAACATTTAACAGATGTGTATAAACAAAGAAGCCATAATTTATTTTAAAAATTTGTTTACTATGTTTGTGTATAAACATAACCCACATACTCAATGCTCAGCGTAAAATGCAGTTAGCGTTCTTCCACATTGTTTCAAATATGTGAGTACCTGCAGGTCTGCTTGAAAATATAAATCAATTTACATGAATTTCGGAATACACATTAACAACACATGAAACTCATTTACTAAATATAATTTGGATACTTTTGGAAAACGGATTGCACAAGGAGATGTCTGTCTGTCCATCAGCATTTAATTTGGTTAAGTAAAGCAGCTAATGTCTGGGCTTTGCATATATGTTTACATTGTGGGCGTGAATGCTTCTTGGAAAATGTGGGCGCGGCAATTTTTTCATACCGCCCATTAGAAGAAATAGCTATTTATGTATCTAATAAATCATAATGCAGGCAATTTGCTATACACCATCTTCGTAAACGTTTGTGCTTCCCATAACAACTACGAAAATTTTATAATAGCTCGAGTGACTATAAAATTTTCACCTGTAATGTAATTTCTTTTTCTGGCAATCGCAATCAAACTCTTGCAGCATTAAAATAAAAGTATAAAAATACAAAATTAGAACGTGCTTGACAAGTGAATTTCAAATTTAATTTTACGGTTAAACATTCCATTAAATTTTCATACGACAGAAAAGAAGGACTGACGAGCGAGCATGTTCCTCTAGAAGCTTTTACTGTGAATACACAATTGTAGACACCTATGCTTATCTTTACGAATCCTACGTGACTATCAATGATTGGTGCCAGTTTAAAAAAACTGAGCGAAACTGTGTCACAAATAATTTAAAGTCAGACAACGTTGTTATGCGATTGATGTGTGCTTTTATGGGCAGGCATAATAGCGTACCCTGTAGATCGCCTCAAATATTGTGTAAGAAGTTTCGTTAAATTTTATTCAACCATGCAATGAACTTTCATTTGTTTATCAAAATATAAGGTTTACGGAACGGTGCGATCATTTACAAAGCTTATAAAGTTTAAGCCTAAAAGAGTGAGAGGGAGGGAGAGGGATATATCTAGTCTTACAAATCAATAAGTAATTTAATATTGATCATGTATAAAACAACAACAACAACAATAACAATATAAAAACAAAAAGGAAATTGCACGATTTTACAACCGGTGCATTAACCACACCTATGTATGTATGTGTGTGTATGTGATAAGTATTGTTACATTTTTTTCATAATACAAATCTTGTTAATTCCAAAGATCAATGAACTTGATTAAATTGGAAACATGGTTAACGATTTTTTACTGGTGCTGCTGCTACTATTAGTGTTGTTGTTTTAATTTTAACTTATATTTGTGCTGTTAATGAGGATAATATAATTAATTTTGTTGTTGTTGTTGCTGTTATTTTTGTTTCACTAACCAATAATTATGCAAAAATAATTTTAATAATGTTGTAGCGTTCATGTTACGTGGAGCGCACCCCTGTCACAGCCGTTCTATTTCGATTTGATCCATGACATCTCAGATACGTTTTGTTTTAATCAGTGTTAATATTTTCATTTAACAATCTTCCTCTCATAGTACGACTGGCTCTAAACACAGAGTTTTCCAAACTGCTTTTACTAATCCATTAATTTTCTTCTAAATCTAAGATTTAGATTTGAATCACTTTCGGAAAATACATTCAGTAATAGTGCACAATGTGAGAAAAATTCATTTATGCGCTGTTCAGTTGAACAATCCAGTTTCGTTTCAAGTCTTTTTAATCGGTTTCACTACTACACGTTTCGTTTGTTGTACTTTTTTCATAATAACACAAACGCCAACACTTGTTACTCGATATACCATAAACCGTGGAAAAGGATTAATGTATTATTCATGAGTGTCTATTCTCTAAATGATTATTATATTGTTTGCATGTTATGCAAACTTGCAAACTTGCAAACTTGCAAACTTGTAACAGCAGCCAATGTTTTGAATTGCAGCAGAAACTGAAAAATGCACAATTCTTTTAAAGTAAGTTTCACATCATTCATATGCAGGTGGTTCTTTTTAAGCAATAGCTATCAATTAGCCGCCAAAACTGTAGGATTTTCTCCCTTTCAATTGTGTGTAATGCTGAATGAATCATGCTGGATGATAAAGCGACAAAAATCAAAATCGAACATAAACAAACATTAATCCCCCTTCGTCTCCTTGTATATATGTATATGTGATCCCCTCTTACCTCTTGTTCATAATATCCACTAAGTAGAAAGTTGTTTAAATTATGAAATGTGTACCCTTTTGTGCTTTTTTTTGTTGCTCTTATTTTGGTTTAATTAATAAATGAAGCCATATATTAATTTATCCTAATAACAGTGAATGCTAATTCTGGGTGGGTCCTACTTAGTTTGTTGCTTAAATATGAAAGTTGTTTGACCGGTATACGATCAAACATAATTTTGTTTTCAAATGTAAACTAAACGTGCAACACATTTAGATAAGAATTATTTTTATTTTCTTTCACAAAGCAATTTCTCACGTTTCTTAACAAATTATGTTTCTTTTAGTATGTGTACTTGTAAGTAAACATATAACAACAAATAAAAATAACAAGTGGAAATGTTATGTCGGTGCAGTACGACGATTTAACGGGCTACACGGGCGAAAGAAAGAACTTACGAACACTTTGATCACACAGAACATACGTAGAGTATGAAAAAAAGATATCTACACATACATGACAATGGAGCCAAACAGACACAGAGAAAAAGAATACATTTATATTATGTAGCGTACTAAAAACTCACTGAACCCTGTACTGGTACACTAATCATAATGTAATTAAACATTTTTAAGATTTCGTTGAGGAGAAAACTTTTCTGTGTATACGATGTGTGAATTTTTCTTTTATTGTAAATTACTCTTCAGGTATACGCATTAGTTTGACTTAAGCTAATTATGAATTTGTATGTATATGCGGCATTAACACTTGAAAAAATTTGTATAAAAAACTTATTTTATGTAAAAATCTTATTGAAATATAAAACAAAATGGTTATTATATTTGTAGTATCCAGAGAGAGGTGTCAGAGAAAGTATATAAATTTTGATAAGCATCGAAAAGTGAGTCGATTTGGCTACATGTCCATATCTCCGCCTCTTTATACCCTGCACCACTTGTGGCAAACGGTATATTAAGTTTATGTGGATGTTTGTAACTCCTAAACGGCAAATGCCAAACCCACCTTCAATTACATCGATCGACTCAGAATTAAAATCAGAATCGATTTTACCATGTCCGTCTGTCCCTCTGTCTGTCTATGTAAATTTTTTATCTCATTTTTTGAAACAAATCAAAGAAAATTTGGTACAAGGACATGTATTGGCCCAAAATGGGGAATGGACCAAAGTGGACTTCTTTTTAAAACCTCTCCCCATATAAGATCCTGTTATAATGGAGGTCTTTATTAAGCAAAAAGTCACAAGTCTTAATATTTTTCACAATATTTAGTAAAGAATAGTTTAATAATTGGCTGTGTCCAATTTGGACCCGATCGAACCATTTTTTTAAACCGCTCCTCATAAATTGCCTCATTGCCAAAATTTTAGTAGGTATAAAAAAATTTCGATTTCACTAAGAAAAAAATTAAAAAAAAAAAATTTTGTGGCATATGTATACTTTATTAACGGGCTGTGAACGGGTCAACTAGTGATCGAAAAAGGTCTTGTTAGGTCTTGTTTGATAACGAAAAAGGGAAAAGTAAAAATTTGTGACATTTTAATCATACAGAACTTTTTGATATTTCAGGTAGTAAAAAAAATGAAAGAAAAAATTACATTGAATAATATATAAGGGGTGTAGGGTATTTGATGGTCGTACTTGACCGACTATAATATTTTGCCTTGTTTTATTTTATTTTATTTAATTATATTAATAAGTAGGTGTGTTTACATATATGCACGTGTGTGTAGTTTCTAAACATTTTACATAAGAAAACTTTTCCAGTTGCTGCCCAATTTTGTACAGAATACCTTTTTTCAAATGCTTTTACGTGTAAATAAGCTCATAACACCATCGCAAATAAAGAAAAAATAAAATGTGTGAAGACGTATGCATAAGTGTATGTATATATAAAATGTTTTATTAACAATAGAGCTCACTTTCTATGAAATTGAATGAAATTTTTTTTCAACATATAAACATATATAGAAAGAGTTAGCATAACAAAAGCTTTGATAGAGAACAGGATCTTATACGAGTACATTTTGCCAATCAAAGAGCAACAATTTTTGTTTTGAAATATATTATCTCCAGTTTTAAATCTATACACACTTTTACTTTGTAGCGTAATAAAAAAACAAAAATAAAAACTATAACAATCAATAGAAAACAAACCCCAATTATTTTGTTGTACAATTACTTAACAGTTGACTTTGTTTACGTCATGGCTCATATAATATGAACTTAAACTGACTCACACACACATATATATTACGTGTCTGTTTATTATACACATGAAGTCACACTTTTTGGATTTTAGGGTATTAAAACTAGATGGCCTTTATGGTATAACTTGTATTACCAAGATGGTAATCTCAGATGAATTCATAGTAATACAAATATAAATGGTTTCTTTTCACAGTTACAAACAAGATTAAGAATAAATTTTCATATTGATATTAATGTGTGGGTGTAATCATAAACATATATATGAATATTGTAGTAACGCATCAACCAAACAAAGCAAACTGTAAGCCCTTTAACAATAAGCCAAGTAATGCTACTACTGAACCAAACATTAACTAAAATATGTCATTATGAACAATTATTAGTGAAAAGTTTTGAGTCAATACAAGTATATATTACATCATAAATAAAACTCAATATGAGCAACTGAACCCAGTAAGTGCTCCCATAAACATTGCCGTAAAATTAAGTAAACCAGTGGAGCGAAACGTCGAGTAAGCACCACTAATTTCATAACAAAATTAGGACAGTGTCGGCCAAATCTACTCATAGTGTATAGCGGTAAAACGAGTACTCAGGCATTTAAAAAATGTCGAACTTGTATTCACGAAAAAGTCTAGAAAACAAAAGCCGCGGTTCTTAAAAGAACTAATCAGAACTGAAGGGAAAACTCAAATTTATGACAATAACCAAAGCTTCGAAATATTAGGTTGGAGCCCAATCTACCTCAAAAATGTTAAACAATTCGAGATAACAGTTAAGTGTTTAGTTAAGTTTTTAATTTGTCATGTGCCACATTTGAAGGGACGTTTTGAACATGTTCAAGTACCTGTTTAATAAATATGTGATAGTCTTAATATTTCCAATCGAACTCAAATGCTTAGGAATCAACTTAAGTAAACGTTCTTGAACCATCTAGCTTTTACTAGGCTTAAACTATGTTGCGACTTTAATAATAAATTCACACGCCCAGAGATATACAAAATGAATTTGAAAAACAAGTTATAATTGGTTTGAAAAAGAAAAAAATTAACAACAATGTATTAAACAATAAATTAATTGAACGTTCAAAATGGTTCCAAGACATAACAAATACAATCTTTTTCTACCTTTGTCTGAGAATAATTATGAGAATTTATATGTGCCCAATTTCATTCTCAGTTATGTTACAGCATAACTAAAGTTGTTTGACCATTTTTTTGCGGAATTTGTATAAAAAAATGACGGGAAACTAATCATAACTCTAAACTCGCTTTCAATTTCGAAAAAAAACAATACCATAATCAACCTTTTTAACAATTTGAAATAATAAAAAACAATTTTATATTTCCGCATACAAGCTTTACTTACAAGAGAATGTCTCTAATTCATACAATTATTATATTACAATAAATTGCATTATTTGCATATTAAATACAATGATACTCGATACATATCCACTTGATATCTGTCTTGCCTTAAATATTATTCGTTGTAATAAGGCTTCTTATTAATATAATTAGATATTGCAACTAAACATTGTTGTTGTTGTTGTTGTTGTTGTTGTTGGTAATGTTGTTTTCTGCTACAATTACGGCTTTTTAACAACATAAGAAGAAGAAAAACGCTTGTGGTTCTATATTAAATTGTAAGTGTACCCACTTAATATGTAACATGTGGTGGTGTTATGTAAAATTGAATTTTTTACTTTTTTATAACTCTTACACATGCACACACATACGCAAAAGTGTTATGAAAATTACGAAAAATATTTCTGTTATTGTGTTGATGTTATCTGTGTGTGTATGCATTGACCTTCATGCTTAGTTAAATTTCTGTGCCTTAGTGTTAGTTTCACGTTGTTCATTAGAAAAAAAAACCCAATATGAGAAATTTTTGTTTTATTTTACTTGAGACACAATCATTGTTTTATAATTGAAACAAGTGAAAATAAATCATAACCGATCAAACTCGAACATGTCTTACCGTACTTCACACAATCTAAACACATAGTGTGATTTTCACCACAAATTTGAAACAGTTGAAAAATATGGCATCACTTATTTAGAACAATCCATGGATATAGTGATGAAATGGGGCCGGCATTATATAAGTAGAGCATACCAATAGAACGGCTACCCGTATCTCATACTACTCCATCGCACACCAAAAGCAAAGCATCACGAATTTAATGAAACTTTGTCGCAGCATTGTTACTTTTTAGAGAAATTTTATATAGAAAAAATTTCAAAAAAAAATAAAAATCTTCCTCAGTGCACTAAAAAAAGCGCGGACAGGATCAAATTTTAGGAAAAATATTAATCAATGTAAATTTTGCACTTCGTAGCGCTTACTAAAAAGTTTTTATTAAAATAATTCACATGCCAAGTATTGTACATAGAGTACATAGAGTATATTGAGGATTTTATTTAAACTAAATAGAACGTAAACAATATTCAGTTTAAAAAAGTTTACAAAATAAGGAACACAGCTGGGAGGAAGTGGAGACCAGTTCTCTCCAAATTTTCATATGTATAAGACGTTCTATAACCTCATCGTAAAATGTGACATGTGTTGTTTAAAATCTCTTTACTGATAGAAACATTCTGATCTGTTTAACATTTTATTCCTAATCTCGAAATTCAATTTTAGAGATAATGTTTCATCTTAAATTACATGTTATGGCTTTTACATGGATACCCACCCTCGTATAAATATAGCAAATATACTCCGGTTAGTAATGAGTACAAAAATATTAACATAAATTGGTGTCTATGAATTTATATATTTGAGTTTATTGATTCAAAGTGCGTTTGACATTTGAAACTGGTTATAAACCAGACATTTTTTTTAATAATAAAGAATAAAATATAAATATAGAATAAATTTTATTGTGTTGGACGTTGAGCTTCGCCGCACTAACATGAAATTGTAAAATTCTTGTAATAGAAAAAATTAAGATTTTTTACTTTGGTGTTAATCAAACAGTTTTTGTTTCTTACTTTTTATGCACACCCTTGCCAATTAAATAAAATTTTAATAATTATTGTACGTTATTGAAACAACTCACCTTGACTATGTGCTGCTTGTAATAAAAATAATAATCCAACAACTAATGACCACCAAAGCTTATTCCAAATGACTTTGTGTCCAAAGTGTTTTGATTGAATGTTAAATAACATGTTTTATCTTTTTGCTTGTTATTGATTTAAATAATAATATCGGTAAATTTATTATTATCCAGTTTTAATGTAACTCCATTGCTGCCATCACTGCTGTAGTCATTGTTGATTTATTTGAAATTACTTTCTTATTCAAATAATATCTAAAACCGTGTATATGCAAGCCTAAGCGTAAGTGTTTTAAAGCACGACACAATGTTGTTGAACTATAGCTTCGCGCTTACGTGTGGAACTTGTATTTATTTGCATATAACACTAGGCGGAGTAGGTTTGATTAAATTTCTTAATTTACATTCAATGATATTTTATTCACAATGTTTTTTTTTTCACCATGTGAGAGTTTGCTTTTTTTTACTATTTTTTAATTATTAAGTGAAATGAATTACATTAAATATTTATGTTGTTTTGTTGTCTAATCTGCGGTTGAACATTATGTATAAAAAATGAATAATTTGTGGGAGTTTTTGCCCGATTACTCAGAAGAACTGCCTGTCTCAACCTAACTCCTTAAATTATGTTACAATACGCAAGGCATTTTCATATAATTTTTGTAACTTGTGTACAAATTTATGTGGACATACAGGCGGCCAGACGGATTAAATCGATTCAGTTTCAATTGGTGTAAAATATGCCAGAAGAAATGGTCGTGGTCACGTAGCATATACACGCCTACGATTCCTATAAAAAACTCTGCTTAACACACTGATCGATCTGTAAAAATAATTTTTTTAAGCTTTCTCTTACATAACATCTTGATTCACTCGTACTGTAGCCAACATAAACATTATTTGTATAAGAAAGTGGCAAAATATTGACAAAAAATTATTTTCTCTTTTGAAAGGCAATTATAAGTAAAACTTAAAACTACATTTAAATGAAAAATTTCATTCAAAATCAAACTAATATGAAAACATTTATAACACGCTTAACAAAATTTAAATGAAAACGAGTTCGTTGTTTTAGTTTTTTGTTTGCAGCAACGCCGTAAAACTTTATGTGTATAAATAAACCGAATTATGTGTATGTGCAATCACTCTCGCATATTAATTTACATAATAACGGTTAGAATATAGAAAGTAAAAAATAAATATCATTTAGATGAAATAGATTATTGAGTAAGGCTTGGAACAGCTTCAACATTTATTTTTGCACCGTTTATTTTTTTATTTTCATTACTAATTACAATAACTGTGGTTGGCACCTTTCATACACGATGAAATTTAAAAAAAAATTGCACATAACTCTACATGTATACAGCAACTGATAAAATTGTTAACAAAACAACAGCAACCAGTCCTTTCTCTTTGCACTCCATTCAACAAAACAACTACAGAAAGCAAATACAAAAATACAATTTACATTGATACGTGCTCACAGTTGATGGTGATAGTGATGGTGGCGGTGGTGACGCTGTTGGGTTGGTTAGTTAAACAAGCCAGTTGGCCCGGCCAGTCATCCATTATTTATATAAGCACAAATGTATAACACACAATCCCTCCATAATAATATGCACTCACATGCGCGCACACACACATACAAATTCTTTTAAAATAAGTATTGCATATATACCAGTAATAATGAATAAATAACCAGCTGACCTCGCTTTTTATTTAATAATAACTGGACGAAATAATTGCAGCACATAACACATTTATATCTTATACCGAAGTAAACTCATTTCAAATGCATTTTTTATTCTTCTCTTTTTTTACTTAAGCCTTTTTTGTAATAATAACTTTCCCACTTATATATAATAGTTTGTATTTTTATTACTTTTTTGAATAATATTTTATTTATTTTTAGCTTTTTCCCTTAAATGCCAAAGTTTTGTTTTTAGTTTTTTGTTGTTTATTTAACATATATATGCACAACAACGTGTTTGCATTACAAGATTGTAAAGTATGAACGCAGAAAAAGTGTAGAGATGTAATGTTTTAACTAAACGTTCCGTTTATAACGTCAGTACGTTTGCAAAGCTAACTTGTGACTGACTAAAGTTTCATGTGCGGCAGCTGGCAAAAGCTAAAGTTTGAGCTGCGCACTCGCACTCGCATATGTTTTGATTGTTGGGTTATTAAAACGACACCAAAAAGTTACTGGTCGTTTTTTTTTTATTTTTTTATTTATAGATAATACGGTTATATTGAAGAGGACTTAACACTTAAGCACCGTTTCAAATTATTAATATTTTTGTTTAATTATGTGAAATGGCAGGGGCTTGAAATGTTTGGTAAACTCACTCAAAGACCTAATTTGTCATTAGATATTACATCCTTCAAGAGATTAATCCATCTTAATTTGATGAATCCTTCTTCGTCCTTTCAGTTGTGCATTTTTGTAGGCAAACACCACTGCAAACATTACTTGTTATTAAAATATTCGCTTAGATATTTCGTGTACGCCATTGTCCTATAATGTATTTAGAAACTGGTTTTAACGCATTAATGATTAGCAACAGCCACAAACACATTTTTAAATACAGCGTTACTACAATAAAGTTCCAAATGGAACAAGTAAGAAAATAAATTTGGCTTAGGCCAAATTGAAATATCCTCTGCATCTACATGCTTGAGGTGGGCATGGCATGTATTGTACATGGTTACGCCCTTTAATAGTTGTGTCAAATTTTATGTGAAGTATGTTTTTTTTTAAATTGCGGGCGCATCCCATTGATGGATGATAGACATGCGTACCAAATTTCAAGTTCATAAATCAATTTTTGTGGCATATACGAGTATAAAGATTTTTGTTTCTAAAAATAGTCTGATTGGGTTTGCATTGAGAACCATCAGTTTTTATACTAAAACAGAACATGTTGGCTTTATTTGGATACCCTCAACATTTTGTCAAATTTGTGGGATTTTTTTATATTGTGAAAGATGGAAAGGTTAAATTCCACACACAAAGATGATTTATTGCAAATTTCAGGGGTGTCTATTACTTGAGCACATATAAATATTTGTATTAACTTGCTTTGCACGTTTTGTATAAGAAACTGCCTTCTGAAACTAAAAATGTCATTCACATTATGGTGAATACTTTACTCAGAGCGCTTTATAATCAGTTATAAACTAAAACTTTCTTTATGTTTATAAAATTTTGTTAAAATATTTTTTACTCGGAAGCATAATTTTTTAATTGCATGTTTATTGTCAGGTAGGAAATTGGGGGCTTGTTTGCCAACCGCTGTTGTTCAATTAAATTTAGTTGAAAGTAACTAAGAATGTCTGTCCGCAATTTTGTAAACCTTGACCCCACGAGGTATATACATATAATATTGATCAGTATATCCGTGCGTGCATCTGTGGTTGGCATTCTTCCAGTTGGACTGAAATTTTCTACAAACAATTATATTTCCTGCACGCGGTTCGCTATTTAAAATGGGTAAAATCAGTCAAGAGCCACGCTCACAACCCATAATAATATCTTTATCTATCACATAAACTTAGCTATTAAGTTGTAATATGTTACACATTTTTATAATTATCCCGTCCATCGATGTGCCAAAAACACACGTGGTAGGTACGCGTTCACGATTTACAAAAAACTATATGCAACTTGCAAATTAATATGTTTTACATACACTACTTGAGGACGTAATTCTATACTTTATCAAATTTAGTTTTCGTACTTGTTTATTTATTCTGCATTAACGTCATAATAGCCACACAGATTACTTGATGAGGGTGGTAGTTGTAGTAAACATATGCAATGTCAAACATTGTGTACCATCCAGGTGGTAGAGTAAATTAAATACCCAGTGCTATGAAAATACCACAAACAGACTTTGACATACATCGCATTGCAACATCGGGTCAGTAAAGCGGAACTTTTCATCACCGACGCTCATTCACTCATTTACTTACTTACCACACTTACACATACATGGCGAAAGTGTTCTGTTTGTCCAAGATTATTAAAAAGAACACAAACCGGCAGAAAGATCAGTGAACACAAAAACGTAAAAGGAGGAAAAGAAGCCACAATGCGGATAAGCAAAAGTATAACTCAACGCAGTAAATAGGTCATAGAGAGAGCACATAAAATGTAAATGTATGTTCCTACTCAAATGTGAGAGCACGTAGATAGTCAATTTCAAAATTCATACCTGAGTTTGAACAAGATCTCTGTAAGGGCTATATGTTGAGGAAAAGCTATCAAATCTTCTTTTCTGTTAATTTAAACTTTGACAAAAGCAACGCTGTTTTAAAATTTCTGTTTTGTTTGAATACAATATTGACATGGATTTGTTTTATTTATTTTTTCTCATTTAATGTTTTAATCATTTTGTGTTAATTTTTCTTTACGGGATTTTTTTAAATATTTTTTTTATTTTTATATCTTTGCAATTTTTCTATTATTTTGTATTTTTTTATGCAAAAATAATAATACTACTAATAATAATTAAAAGAAACAGTTGATTTGACGCAAAATTATGGAAGAGGATAACACGGGAGAAAAGAAATATTCCGTTCACTTTAATGAACCGTGTGGTGACGATGATACGGAATGTAATGTGAAACGGTTTAGTGAATTATGCCACCACCACAATTTCAGCGAAGCCGATTTTGTAAAACATGTGGCCATCTATTATAATGGATTTCAAGCTATGAACTCTTTGTATACTTTGAAGAATATATTGCCATGTAAGCAGTGGTCCGTTAAACGTCTACCAGGCGGTATATTTGGTTGGAATATGGAAGATTGTTTGCAAAGGCGTAAATTGGATATGTTTTGGTTTAGGCGACTACTGCATAATTTTCACGAGCATTGTTTGGAAAGTGAAAAGTTCAATAAAGATTTAGAAGAAATCAAAAATATCATTTTATCCATTTCGCAAGTGTATTTACATCAAAATTCTTTAGAGGAAATTATGAAAGTTCTTCAGTAAGTCGAAGTGGTTTTATAATACATTTGAATATAACGTTAAATTAATATAAATTAAAACCAAGGAGTTCTTTGGATTACCTGGTATATGAAGAAACACTTATCAAGCAATATGATCTAAATAAAGCTTTGTACTATTCCAAACAAGCGATCCATTTTATTGATTATGCTACCGGTAGACTAAGGCGACGTGTTTCCGAAACTGTTGGTTCAATGAGTAAGAACATCTCAAAAGAATAATTAAAAGTTTTTGACAAAATATTTTTGAATTTAGCCAAATGCAATTACAAATTTCGCTACCAACTCCAATACGAGATGGCTCGCTTTAATCAAACAAAAATGAAAATTGAAAAACCCGAAGAGGATCTACGTCAAGAGGTACATAAATATCAACGCATGTACTCCCAAGAAGAATATTGCTCTGAACAGTCATTACAATTTTATTATGAGGAAAACGAAGTAAGTGTACCATGGATTTAAAAGAAACGAAAATTAGTTCAATTTTATTTAATTGACTTTACAGGCTCTCTCCAATCGCTTGCTTAGTATGAAAACTTTTTATGATGCACAAGAATCCAATATTGTACATGATAATGAATCCTTGAGAAGGGCAATTAGTAGAATGAAGGA
Organism: Crataerina pallida; assembly: GCA_949710015.1. Taxonomy (NCBI): domain Eukaryota; kingdom Metazoa; phylum Arthropoda; class Insecta; order Diptera; family Hippoboscidae; genus Crataerina; species Crataerina pallida. The sequence continues at coordinate 19,046,096 of OX453291.1, forward strand.
TAAACAGAAGTTCTATAAGGAAGAAATGGAGCGCTTTGAATACGAGATTTATTGCGTTGAAAACAATATTAAAATAGTGGTGAGTGTTATTAGGGACTTGTCCCGCACACAGAGTTACATATGAATGTATAAGCTATTCAGGATTTGGTCTAACCTATTTCCGCCTTTTTAAATTTATTTTCCCACAAGGACTTTTTAAGGAACTCTTTTATATCAAAGATTAGTGAGGCAGGGTATTCAATGTTTGAACTTAACCGTACTAAAGTATTTTCTTTTAATTTATTTTATTATTGTACTCGTTGAGTCATTCCCGATTTTACGCGGAGTCAATGTGAGTGTACAGCTTCAAAATAAATTCCATAGTCTATATCCTTAGGTCAATTAATATACATTCCTTCCGTATTTCATCCTTATTGGTCACAAAATGTATGTGAAATTAAAGTGTTAAGGAAGGCCCTTTTATATCCAAAATTTTTGAAATGATTTCTCAATAAAAATGCCTTGTACTTTCAGAGACAAAGTGTATATCCCAATAGAAGGTCAACATCTAAATCACGGATCTACAGCATGACATAAACACAAAATCAACAATAATTAAAATAAAGAATATAAAATAATTGTAAATGGATGTTATATTATTTCCGGAACGTTTTTTACAGTGGAAAAGCTCTTAGGACCACTATCTGACTCTCTCTTAAAAATGAGCATGAGTCTATCTTTTTTAAGAAAAGCGTCACGAAAATATATATAAAATTAATGGTTCGCTCTAAAAAACCTTATTGAGAAGAAAGCTTTCTGCATTCGTTATAACCGTTGTAGCAGAGACTTCTAAATATATTAGAAGTCTCTGGTTGTAGTGTGCCAAAAAATTCATAAGAATAGCTATATTATGGAAAATTGTACTCTTTTACTATGCTCTTGACAAGCAACGAGCTTTGAGAATTATCAAATCTTCACTCTGATGATCTTCTCGCAAGGTGTTATTTGTAGTATATCATTTCCATTCAGTTGTTATTTAACTTTTCAATGCGTGAGTTCAGTTTTGTAAATATTTGCAATGTGGCTCCTTTTCGCAAAACGTTTAGCGAGGCAAAAAAATTGAATAAAATAAATACAAAAAGAAACTAGTTTTTCTTTAAACCATACAACCGGGAAAAAAAATAGAAAAAAAGTGCAAAAAGAAAACCACTTCTCACCTGGACAACGTCACTGGAATATTTACGAGTGTATAAATTGTAATAAAACCTGAATTGTAACAATATTGGAATATATCTATATACGGGATTTTTTTATATATACCCGACAACTTAATGAAGTTATACGGCTACTTTTGCTGAGAACCGCTTCATCATAATAAAATTACAAATGTTCATAATTGTTGATTTGTGTTTTTTTAGAAAAACGAACCAACTGTTGTCATACTTCACTAAACACGTATTTTTTAATTAGAAAACTCTATTTGACAATATATTGTATTGTACGTACTCATATACAAATGAAATGATTTGTAAAATTCTAAAATTTATGTACACATGAATTAGGGTCAATACCGTGTACTGCATAGGTGTACAAATGTATACTTTTGTTTATGCGGATGTTGGTGTAAACGGCAATATTATTGAAAAGCCATAAACTTATTTTTTATTATGCTCAACAACATTACGGTACTTGTGCGCGTGTTTACAACACTCAAACGTAAACTAAAATTTCTCCGCCTATAAAAGGTGTAATTTGAAATTTTAGTACAAGGATAAAAAAAACCACATTGTTTATTGAAAATATACCACATTGAACTACCCACGGGATACGGGAGTATACTGCGATTGTTAAAAATTGGCTTTGGCACATTGATCCCCAAAATTGAGCTTCATTTCATAGAATCACTTCATTATAATTCAACTAATTATTCAATTTTTCAATTTAAAAAAAAATTTAAAGCAACCTAGTGTTTAACTCTACGTATTATTTTAATTCTTTCTTGTACTTATGCATTAATTAATTACGTATAACAACATAGTAAGCTTAACCTACTGTAAAGACTTTAGAATAAAATTACTTTAATAAATTATTTATGTATCAGCAGTCGCTTAAAATTACATCCAGACAAGCAAGCAAACAAGTTGGCGGAGTCTTAGTCGATCACAGTGGTAAATTTTGAGAGGTTCTTATCGACTGAATTCCACGCCCACAATCGGTAAAACCTTATTTACCCGCCAGAAAAATGTACCTTGAAATTGAAATTTTGCGACTGTTATTAAAAAAAAAGGAGGTGATGATTCAATGTGAAAATTAACATTTTTTAATACAGATAATTTCAAATCCACCACCTTTGGCTCACTTTTGAATATTTACTTGGTCGGTCTATTTTTATAGCATCTGATCTATTTTTATTTTATTTAACACCAACTATGTGCAAAGCAAGCAAGTTTTTTGAGCGTAACAATATCACAACAACGACTTTGAAAGTTCAATTCTATATAGGTTCGCGTTAATATTATCTTGACGATATTCCAGTTGAATTCTGTTGAAGAATGAAACATTTTTTATAAACTACGTTTCATAAACCTACACTTTTCAGCGCGGGCGTTATTTATATAACTCTATAAAATAAACAATGATAACGTAACAAATTATGACCGAATTAAGTTTCATTTTGTTAAATAACAAAAGTGGAAAAAAATACTTGCACATAAAGTTAACATTATACATATATTTATTGTACCCCGAAAATGTCTATCAGTTGAAAGTTTTTAACTGGTTTTAATAAATAAAATAAACAAGCAAGTATCCACACAAGGTGGGAGGTGTACTAAATTTATTATTTCATTTGCAACACCTACAATGCGGCAACAGATATCCTACAAAATATGAGCATCATATATCTGCGTCCTCGTGTCTGTCTGTTTTTGGCATTCACACGGTTGTAAATTTTAAGAATTTGTGCTGAAATTTTGTGTACGTAGGCAGATATTTAAATTGTGTCAAAAATTATGGATTTACAAAAAGCCGCACTCAGTTTAGTACTCGAAGTTAGTATTCTTACTTACATTATAGTGTAATTAAAATTACACTTATTCACCGTCTTGTTCTAATACTTTTAACCGAGTAAGTTGGTGTCTAGGGTTGATTATAAAAGTCTTACATTGCTGGAATGAAGCGCTGTTTCTGCTTGGATGTGCATTTAAAAATTCCACTTTTAAGTCAAAATTACTCTTGTACAATAAATCGCCACTTACCTAACAGCCCCCTCAACGCATTTCCTCATTTGTATAAATTCAAACATTAATTATGTTTAGTTGTGTGTGCATACGTTGTTGTGTTGTCTAACAACCTGATAAAATTAATGAGAAACACTTGAGTCCAATGTTTACGAAGAGGCATCTCCTCTTTATGGATTCAACACTAGCAGAGTGTATTTAAGTTTTAAATGCAATGGGGAGGAAGATTTCAATAAAGCAACAACGTTCCAAATGTGGTTTTAAGATCATACAAATGTGGCATAAATGGTTATGTCTGTAAAAAATTACAATTGGTTACAAAATTGAAGAAATTGGTTTGTATGAAGCTGACAATGTGCTTTAGCTATCCTGTGAGTACGCAACAGTCGACCACACTTAATACAATTGTCTTACTTGGTAAATTTATTATTTTTGGAATGCCGTCCATTAACTCTCACATAATTTGTAGGCCAAATGAAAGTGCTTAGATCTCTATCAGTCGTCTGCCAAATAGAAAATACTAAATGTTTTTGTTTCTACATTTATAACAGTATTAAAACCAGAGACCGAACATTAATAATGATTAAAAATAAAAATTAAAAGTAATTGAGACTTGAATCAAACTAAATGTTGTCTATTAAGAAAAAGTATTTTTTATCATGAATAAAGTTTTATACTTAATAAAAATCTTAATTTTTTGCCGTATTTACATTTGTAACATTTATTAGAGCCTTATAGAGAGGGATTCTAAGAAGCTCAAAGATTTCTTCTGTAATGAACCTGTACGCCAATATTTATCTTTTAAGTCTTATAGTACGAAGTAAATCTGAAAGTCAGTCAAGCCCGACTTACAACACTTAGATTCACAAATTATGGTACAATTAGTTTAGTTGTAAACTAAATAATACGGGTGGTATTGCCGTATAAGTCTCTTCGTGAAATATCATTAGAAGAAGAAGAATTGGGAAGAATTTCTAAAAATGGTCTGATCGCGCCAAATTATCAAGCTAATTAGCTAAATATTGTCAAAAAATAATGAGAATTACGACTTTTAATCATATAAAGACTTTCATTATAATAGGACCCTAAAAATGAGCGAATTTGATCCATTTTCAAAACGGACATTGTTAAATCGACGGTCTATCCTTCGCCCCTTAGAAATTACAAACTTTTTATATCCTTAAAAATGTCTAGGAAAGTAGAGGGCACTTCCTTCAATCACCAATACCAATGTAGGTGCAAAAGCTACCAATACTTCTTAATCGATATGTCAACTTCTGCGACGGAAAATTACCACAGCTGGGGTATGTCATACTTTAGCTATGCCCGTCAGTCCAAAGCAGAGTAAATAATAATTAATTAAGCAAGTATGTATACCCACTAATGTGTGATGGGTATACTCACCCCACCTATTATGCATTACATAGGTGCCCACAATTATGGAAGGGCTCCAAGTCGACTTTTCCAAAAACCTCAAAATTGACTAAATTTGTGTATTTGAAAAATTGACTTAGACCACATTCCTAACTATGGGTACATGTACTCACGCGTTTGGAAGTTTACGCTCCTCAAATTATAATATTATGAAAATTAATGTAATGTTTAAAGCGTTCATTCATTAATAGGCGGCGGTAACGGATACAAATATATTTAACTCTGAATCATTAACAGATAGTTAAATGTACATATACATGCAAATGTCAGATGAGTAATTATTGAAGCATTAAATGCACAAGACGAGATTTTTTAATTGTACCGACAGTAGTGGATGCATAGTAATACAATGGCTGCTGTATACAATGAGCGGCCAATAAGTGCGTATGATAATTTAAATGTGTGTAGTAGTGGTGTGCATACCAGTACACCGAAATCAAAGCCACCAAGTGGTGGTTTGATTTATTCTAATGGCCATGATACATCAACAACTGCAGGCACAAATAGCACAATACCGCTGAGCAAGTTAACGCGTACGACTAACAACAATGACAAAAACAAACAAGCGAACGTTCATAGTCGAAACTTAAATGAAGCAAATACAATTACAACATTCATCACTTCACAGCACAATTCAAATACAACAACAACAACAACAGTTGAAGCTTTTCCCACTTTAGCAATAACAAAAACAACAACCGCACAAACCCCGTCCGAATTGAACGCAACGTCATTAACCTCAACAGCAACAATATTACATGATGGGCCAGTTATAACAAAATCAACAATGCCAACAATAACAGCAGCAGCAACAACAACAACAACAACAACAGTGGCAACAATAAATATTACTGCCAATAATGATGATGCTTTAACAACTCTAACAAACGCACAAACGCTGTTAGAGTCCAGACCGCTTAGTCAACAATCGCAAGCCGAACTGAACGAAACTGGCCATAACATAGCTGCAGTGAAAGCTGCTTTAAATGAAGCTAAATCGAAATTTTTCGGTATAAATAGTTACATAGCTCAACATGAACAACAACAATCATATTACAATGATCCGAATGACATGGAAAATGAACAGTTTTTAAAGAATAATTGTGAACAACAAGTACAAATAAAAATTCAACCGAAATATCAAAATATTCCTGAAAATAGTGCCGTTTACAGGCAACAGCAGTTACCGAGCTGTGAAGCACGATCAACCTTAAGCGAATGTAGCAGCAATCTAATAGCCAATATGAGTGAAATAACAATAGAAAAACCCACAACAACAATAACATATAAAGAAATCTTATTTAACGATATTGATGCTTTGCAGCAACCATCGCAGGTAAGTTGCGGTTTAATGTTCAAGTATTTAAATGGCATTGATGGAGTTGTATTGTTTGATAAGATTTTGTTTAAGCGAAATCGAAAGTAGGTAGTTTAACTTAGTTTAACTAAACTGCTCCCCCTAAGCTTAATCATGCAATAATGCATTGTGATTGCATTTTAATTATACGAGCACTTATTTATAGGAAATTTTAAATTATTTTAAACCAAACAACTTGGCTTAAGCCAAATCGTAAATACACTCCTCATCCATAACGGCGGGCGCCCTCTACTAGTGTATGTCTTACGTGTGGTAGTCTAGTTTTATGGTGAATATGTTTTTTGTAAATTATGGACGTGTCTGTTATCCGACGACGCCCATTTGGCGTGGCTCTTAACCGATTGCAATGAAAAGATGTATTCAACCCAGCAGTTTTTTCCTTACTGAAGATTAGATATTTATCTGAATAATTGAATATGCTGAATTTGAACATGATCCAGTCATCTTAGGAGTCCTTTCTCATATAAAATATTCTTCAAAATTAAACCTTAAAAAATCATACATAGCTCTGAATATTAAATTGGCTCATTTAAAATGAATTGAATCGTGTCTATTAAAACCATTTAACAATTAGAAATGAAAAGCAGTTTATTTAAAATTAAGTAAAAATTTTTCAATTTATGGATCATCGGTTTTGTTTTAAAAAAGTAATCTTAGACAATGGTTTATAGTATCAATGTTATTCGAATAAAAATTGAAGGCGAGAGAATTACACAAAAGACGTTCCGAATGTTATCGTTTTATATTTATATAAAATTTAGACATGGAATGAACAATATTAGTACCGCATGAATAATATGAGTTTATCTGTATTATACAATATTTATGATTCCAAAATATTTCAAAACCTAGAATTTTATTTGCTAGTTATGTAATTATTATTAAATATAAGTGTTAATGTACCAGATTATACACTTCAACAATAATTACGGTTTCAAAAACACAAATACTTAATAAAAATTTTATTAATTTCCGCGTTTCAAAGTGTTTTGGTGTTGTAAATAAATGTCTAATCTAATAATCATTTAAATACAAAAAGAAATTTACTTTTTAGGCTGTTTATATGACAACAACAGTACCGCAAAATATTAAAGGTAGTAAAATTGCCGGACGCCATACACCAACGCGTAGTAGTTTACGCCATAGTCGCATGCTGGTCGTTAATAACAAGAGTTATCAAGGTAAGTGAAAATATTCAATTCTTAACATTTTTAGTACAATTTGTATTTCAGATTCACAACATGCCAATCCCATGGATTTTCGCCAACCACGGCTGGCACGTTGGTTAGTCATACTCCAAGTGATAGTTGCCTCAATGCTATTGAGTTTGGCTATATGGCAATTTTTATTAGCACCAAATACCAGCATGCAAGATAATACCTATTGGAGTGCTTTAGTAGTAAGTGAAGGGATTTTTTCACATTATTATTAATTATTAATTTGACGTACTCATTAAACTTAGTTCACCTCAGTTCACGTCATTTAGTAATTGCATTCATTTGCCGGTTAAATTACATTGCACAGATTTTATATTTAAAACATTTCCATTTTCATTTCCTTTTATTTCTATTTCGTCTTAGTTACTATGCGCGGGTATTTTAAACTTAAATTTAATACGTTATCAACTTGTTAAACGTTATAAAGGACGCGATCATTGTTTTAGTTTTTTACGAATCAACTCTCATGTTCTATCTCTATTGGCATTGCTACTGTGCATTGGTGCTTTGGTACTAGCCTCATTACACTATGGCCGTTTAACTGCCTTTGATACCAAATGTGAAAGCAGTAACATGTTATTGGAACAAGGCTCTTGTACCTGTACGTTTCGTCATCTCAATGAAGTAAATTATAACGAGCCAAATGGCACACTACTTCTGGCTAATGGTTTATTTGTGGAGGATGAAGATCCTAGCTATAAATTTGAATATCGGTATGTATCATAACATAACATAACAGGATTGTGGACAATGATTTTCTTATAAATATTCTTACTTTTATGTAACAGTGACTTAAGTTGTCCTGAAGTGAGCGGTGTTTGGCTTAAAATATTGGCCTGTTCGATTATATTAAACAGTTTAGGTTTACTTGTCTCACTTAACTATATAGTATTATTATTATGTTATCGTTCAAATGCAACAAGTCATTATAATTCAGTTCAAACCAATATTTAAATGTGTTAAGTGGTGTAAATTATGATTTTTTTTTTTGTATTTAAATATTTTGATACGACATTTTATATTATGTGTAACAAATGTGGGAATCTGCAATATATTAGAAAAATGAATCGGCATGCGATATATTAGAGGAATATGTGAATTTTGAATTTTAAAGGAAAGAAAGAAATCGCAACAAGGAACAACTTTAATATAAAGCCTGACTTTAGTCTGGGCCAAATCGTAAATACCCTCTACTTTTAATTATAAACTGACGGCATGACTGATTACGCCCTTTTACGCCCAGCTTACATGTTGGATTCTGCACAAAGGTTTTTTTGTAAATTATGGACGTGCCTGTTATCCTTGCTTACTTTTAACTTTTACTTTTTATAAACATGTGAATCCATTTTCAATTTCATGTTTGTGCTCGTTAATAAATGTTTGTCAACGGAATGGGCACGAAGTAGGCTCCATCGCACGTACGAACATGGCTAGATCGATCCAGATTTTAATATTGATTAAAAGTGCAAAAGCGTAAATTATTTTAGGTGTCACAAGCAGAAAGGTACATTTGGTATACGTGGAGGCTGTAATGTTTTAAATAATTTCCAGTCATGCCACAATAAAAACAATTAAAAATAATCTTTATTAAAACACGCTTAAAGGTATCAATAAACGCTAGTCTTCATCATTTAAAACTTATTTCCATTTTGGTCTATTTTCTTCCTTTTCTTTAAAACATCTTCATCCAAATTATAATTTTCTTCATGGCCTTAATTGAAATCGTTTGTAAATTTCATACATATAACTCTTTTTGTTGCTTGAGAGTGTAGAGAGTACATTCGAATGTAAAATTATGTATGTAAGTAACTGTACATCATAAAAATAGACACATATGCATTAAACTAAATATATATACAATTAAAAAAAAAATAATTTCGAGGGTATTACAGCAACGAAATGTAACCCCAGACATTTTATAAAATTTTTTAACTTATATGTATACAGTTTTTTTAATTTATGAGAAATAATTTTAATGGCAAGTTGAATACACAATTATTTAAATTTTAGATAAGTGTACCAATAACTTAGAATTACACTTAAACTAATGGAATATTAAATATAAAATAATTTTTATAATGGATGAACTATTTAATAATTATTTCAGCTGGCGGTAGTATACTATCCCCATACAAAGAATACCATATACTGGAATACCACAGAGTGCGATCCGCCCATTCGCTACCAGCCAATACATGTCCAATGAATGGACTATCACGTGATCTAAAATACACATCATTACATACACTCATTATTGAAATAATCTCATTTATTAATTTTTATTTTGAATTCACCTTAAAATCTGTGAGTGGGGTCCTTCCACAAATGTAAAGGCCCAACTCCATGGAAATTCTCTTTTCTTTTCACACCCTAGATAGACTGTGCAGGCGTGTAAAAATATTTCTTTAACTATTGTTGATTTTTCGTTTTTCTCTTTTTTCGAAATCACAATTTTGCCATCCCTCAAATCGCATTGATACTGTTTATATGTTTTGCTACATTTATCAGCAAATTTCAGTTCTTTACCGGGCGTTATTGTGACTGAATTTTTTACAGCTCTTTGTACATCATTTAGCAAATCAATCGGCTTCACCATCAGTGAATTATTTTTGCGATCATCATCTGGCCAATAAGACCAATTCAGTATAACATCGAATACTTTGGTATCGTAATGAAGCGGTCGTTCTAGAGTGCCATTTAAAATGATCTCATGCAAGCTAACCTGATGCGTAGCCAGATGCATTTTTGATGCTAATTCTTTGCATACTTCATAGGCAGTTTTTGTTGGAGATACTGTTACATTGACTTGAGTCTTTTCCTAATAAAATTTTCCACATATTACAAATGTAAGAAAAAAAGTTTTTCTTAGCTAAGACTAAATCTTTAACTAACTTTAACCACTGTGGCAGTGGCAAGAATCTGATTACGCTGTCTAAAAGTGTACGTTTGTCGTGAATTGAGGACTTGTTTGTTATTCTCTTCCCATGCTTTCATTATGAGACTAAATATAAATATGTGTTTAAAACTTGAGTGTTAAAGCTAAATGTTTGTGGTTGATAATTAGGTTTTTGGCAGTTGTAGATGTAACCTTGAACTGATTTCTCTCACTGCGGAAACCAAAATATGTTTACTAAACTTCACCTCAATTTTGCGACCGGACATGATTACCTCGAATCAAATTTTGATGTTGATCAAGAATGAAGCCTACTTCAAGTCGTTGAAAACGGGGTGACAAACATACTTTACTATCCACTATCATCTAATATTACCTCTCTGGTATTATCTGGATTTGAATTTAAGGTAATCCAAATTTTGAGGTCTCCCGATTTCTTTACCGCGTCTGTCAGTGTTTCAGCAGCCGCATAATATTTTTGTAAACACTTAAGCATTTCTTGCTCTTTCTTCTGCTCAAAATAAAATATAATAAATAAAATAATATTACTAATATCACAATTAAAGTATGGATATGTGGTTTGAAAAATACCGCTTCATCTGCCGATAAGGGAAATAAGTCTTTGTAATGATTTATTAGATCAGTTATAACATCAGCTTCCTTCTGCGAATAAATCATTTCTTCATGGTGATTGCATTGCACCAAAGTTGGACCCCAAATCATGGTCAAATTTTGTATGGTCATTTTATTTTTAGCCTTTTGTGAACTTATAAATGCCAAATGGCCGAGAATTTTCTTTAAAGTCTCATGCTCCACAACATTTAAACGGGCCAATAATTCTCTATATAAATGAATCTTTTCACTAGTCGAGTGTAAAGCAGCAATACATACAAAACTGTCAGACAATTTCCCCATTAGGCGTTCAGGTAGATCCCGCATAAAACGTTTTAAAACATTCGCAACATCATGTTCATTATATTCATTCCGGGTGATCTCTACACTGAAAGCATCAGCACGAAATGCTGACATTAGAGTATGTATAGAATTTTCTGAACCCGATTTACGATATATACCCTCAGACATGGAACCATGAATGTAAATGAAATTTATACATTTATCCACAATAACGGGAACATTAAACTTGGTCAATTGTTGTTCGGCTAAAGTGAAGCCATTATTGTGAGCCACCTCGCGTATAATGTGACGCCAAATTTTTGTTTCACGTGGTGAACTCATAATTAAGTATAGAGTAAAGGGCGGGGCATCAATCATTAGCACCGGTCCGGATTCTACGTGCAAATTTTTAATAGTCTCATCACTTTCTTTAAGAACTGTGAGATTAAAGAAGAATGTCATGAGATTATATGGAAACGAAAGAATAAACCCTACCTATGCAACGCGCTTTACGTAAATCAACTTTTTCAATATTTCCTTTAGCTTCCGATACGAAAATTAAACGTCTTTGAGATTTTTTTAATACCAACCAACAGCCACTCCAGTCTGAGGTTATGGAATACTAAAATTACGTTCAAGTTTACTCTAATAGAAACAATTATATTTAGATTCTCTATACTTTCAAATAACTCCAGCCTGCTCTATAGTACTGACACATATACTTCGAGGGTATAGCATTTGTTAAGCTTTCCAAAAGTTTTTGCATCCATATACCTCTATAAAAAGTTGTAAATTACAAACTGGCGTGTGCCAAGGATAAGATATCACTTGCCTTTCCGATTCTTTACTAACTCCGTATAAATGACAAGCCCTTTGTTGCTTCACATTTCCTGATGTACCACTAGTCATAATCAAATTTGGATTGGACATATACTGAATTCCATTCGTAGAGTTATTGGAAATTTTTGGAGTAGCTGTAGTTAGTTCGAAGCAATAAAACTGCGTTGCATTGTCAGTGATACGACTATTGCTGATGCACTGTATTGTAGTAATATTTTCAAGGGGTATGGCTTCTTTGAGGGTTTTCATTTCATGATCCAAAAAAGTTTGAAACTGTCGCTCCCTAAGCACTGCTTTACGATTTTGCATTTCTTTCAATATATCTTCCACCATACCTGAGGGAAATCGTATTAGAGGCCCCTCATAACGTATTAACAGGGGCGACAGGCTCGGTCGCGGTACCATTTGTAATGTGATCTTAACATCGGTTGCTTTTTGAGATAATTTAAAACTAGTCTTCCGCTTTAAGGCATCAACGCGTGACTTGACATTCGATAGTACATTTTTCGTATTTTTGAAGCTGAATACTCGTAATTTTGACTCATTAGCTGGAGATTTTTCACCAATTGCTTCCAAATACGATGGTGGACTTTCACTATCATCAACTTGAACGTTCTGTAATGAATTTGATAATTTTTCACCTAAATCACCAGTTTTATTATCATTGACAAACCACTGGGATCGATTTTGAGATGGTTTAGATAAATTAGAAGGTTCGAGCCTTATAGAATCTTCGTTCTCAACACGCATTATAAATGGTTCAGATTGATTTTTAACTTTGTCAACACTTGTGAGAATGCTTTCCTTGCTATCCGAATGTAATTGAGCATTTTGATGAACAATTTGAATGTGATTTAAAGTCTTTTCTTTAGAGGCCTCTTCTTTAAAAGTTTTAGTATTATCCTCTTCTAATGCTTTTATTGTGGAATGTTTTTTCTTTAGAGTACCATAAGTCTCTTGTTCTAATAAATATTCCAATAATAATAATTGATTACTTTTATCTGATTGGCAAATTGTGGCTTCTCGTTTAATCAATAGAGGATCAAATTCTTGTATAATATCCTGTGGTAAGCTGGTCTCTTCTTGACCACCTATAGCTCCCAGGTCACTACTATCGTCTGATTCTTCTTCCACTATACTAATCAACATATTTTGTTGCGTTAACAAATCTCTGTTACTAGTAGCCATTTCGAAAACATTACTATATGTTTTCTCTTGATTAGCATAAATCGGTTCTGACTCCGATGAAGAAGATTCTAAATCACTTTTAGAACTCCCTTCTTCATGATATTCCCAAGAATTGCTACGCTCTGGCATCGATGTGCACTTTTCTTCCGCTTCAATACGTCGTCTTAATATAAAAGACTCTTCACATTCGGCCACGTCAATGTCTGCATTTAATCTTTTTAACTCAGTAGAGTCTACATTAACTCTTATGGAATCTTCCTCTAACGAGCTACGTGATATAGAAGAATTTTTCTTCAATTGAATATTTTCATAGTTTCCACGCCTCTTTTGGTGGGCGGGTGGTTGCCTACGATTTAATTTGCCATAATCATTTTCACTTTTTGTTATATTAAATAATATCGGAGCTGGTGTTGTTGGCATAGGAGGTGAGGGTAAATCAACAGAATCTGTAGAAGTATTATCAGAACTTTCCATTTTTAGTTCTTCGGAATATGTATTCAAAGTTATGATATTATTTTGCTTAGTATGTTTTTCTTTTACTGCCTTTCCAGAATCCATGAAATCCTCGGATTCTTTTTTAACAGGTTTCAAGCTACGTGGAATTTCATAAGATGAATTTAAGTCATCTTCGGTGTTTAAATTATATCTGGCTTCGGTTTTATGTGTAAGAGGACTACTAAAAGTTATTTTATTAAAAACTTCACCATTTGCTGGCACAGTTTGGGGACGATCCAAATCCAAGTCTGTTGCCGTTACAGTTTCTTTAGTTTTGTCACGCTTTGTTAGAGTAAAATTTGAACTTAACTTTTTTAAACGTTGTGTAGTTTCCGAACCAATATTACTTAATAAGTCACTGGAATTCTTTAAATTTTTATCAAATTTCTGTTTAGCATCTTTCGCTTTAAATGCCATGCGCTCTCCAATAGATTCCGTTAGTAATTTGGACGTAGTACTCAATGACTTCAAAAGATCACTGAAAGTAAAATTAAATTGAAATTAAGAAATATGCTTAGTGAAGCAAGAAAGCATTCATACATATCCCAAATGATGTATGTTATAAACGAACTGGGTTCTAAAATTACATTTACTCTCTTCCAATATTAAAAGTTTCTAATCCCAAATAAAATATGACTTTGTATTGTAAATATATAAAATAGAGGAAGTGAAGGAGAGAGTGTAGGATATAAAACTATTTATTATAGTCACACTTTAAAAGCGGGATGTTTAGTATTTTGTAGGAAATTTATTTATAGAATTGTCACAGTAATATAGTTCAAGTGCTGCTATTAGATCAAACCTGAAGCAGACATATGTTGAAGATGACTTCTACACGTGCCTATCATGTACAACTACGTAGCTATAACATCTATAAATACATACTAGAATGAATACCTTTTTTCCATAAAGTATTAAAAATAAAAATTCAACGAACTACTAGGTTATAAAATAAGCGGAAGTAATGGCGAAGTCATCTATGCATCTAATATAAAATTATACAATTTTAGATAAAGAAATGATGGATTCAAAAAATTAGCAATTTTTTTTCTCTTCAATAATTTTTTAATTTTTTTATTTATTTTGCCATTAGAAATACATTTTTGGAGTTTTATAATGGCTGCGAAAGAACAAATTAGCAATTTTCAAAAGAAAAAGAAATTATTGTCAAGATTTTAATAACTACAATATGATTTACAGCCAAGTGGCCCGCGTTGATTCGCAGACATTCTAGGGAGAAGTGGTAATCGATTGATACCTGCGCTATGGAACAACATAATCAGACATGCTTAATAGGATAATTCTAGAGAATTGGATCCACTTCTCACACAGCCAAAACCATATTTAAGAGACTCAAGCGTTAGGCCTTAGGCTGAACCGTCTACCAAAAGAGGGTCAAATCTGAAGTGGACATCCTCTAAATCTAGATTTAATCGATATAATTTTGTCGATTTTTTTATTTTCATCATTGTTACATAAGTTGATTTTTCATTTTTATTCGCCAAACTTGTTTTTTGAACTTTATAAATCGATTCGATTATAGAAGAGTAAAATACTTAAAAAAAGGCATAAGTTCTTAATGGGAAGCAGGAAATGGGAGCACGTTTTGGGATATTCCAAAAATCATTTTTATTAACAAACTAAAAATCAAAATAAAAATCGCTTGGACCAGTGAATTATTCTTTAAATCCATCATTCTCATATAAGTCACCTCTAGCAGAAAATAAAATTTACTCATTTACTCATTAAAATATTTATGCATGCATATTATTTACTGTTAGGGATTATATGTGTAATTATTAAGACTCTAACCACTACCGTACGTATAGGTATAATGCTATAGAATGAATTTTTCGTAGGCATCATTACTTGTCGGATGTTGGAATATTTGAGACTGCACTTATTTCGAAATTGCATAATTTCAATGATGAAACATCTGCTCTATGACTAAAGGCCCTGCTACAATTATCATCATCATGCTCATCATCTCTCTCATTACCTTTATAAAGATCTAGTAGTTTAACATACCCTGGTGATGGTGATTTATATTTTGTACTATCCGTACTTTCACTGGATTCGGTCAGTGAAGTGATAGATGATTCCAAGTTAGCCTTGTTAATGGAACTAGCTGTTGATTTATTATCATTTAGACTGTTTTCCCTCCATTGCATACCACCAACTGAATTTGTGTTGTAACTACTGTTGGCACTTGCGGTGGACGTTTCGCTGGTTGTTGAATAAGAACGAACTCGTGTTTCCCTTTCAATTTCATATTTCGGGCTCTTTTTAGATGGCACCTTTGGTGCTGGTCGCATCACTTCCCTGCGTACAGCTTCCTGACTTTCTAGAGGTGTTATTATAACATTTTCATATTTTTCACTATTTCGTGGTTTCCGCGAACGCGGTGTTGGTGTTGGTGTTGGTGTTGGTGTCGTGTTTACATGTATCGGTACCACTTCATTGGCATTTGGTCCATACAAATCATTTGTTTCGGTTAATATCATTTTGGTGGTTGCATGTTGCATTTTGTCCATATCTTCCTGGTGTTTAGGGTACACTAGAAACACCTTGTTATTGGGTATTTTTTCTTTACAATTCGAATTGTTATTAAGATTTTTATTAATCAAATCCACAGTCACATTTTCATATGGTTTTTTGTGCAGCTCAGGATAGAGACGTCGTGGCGCTGGTATTGGTCGACATATATCATTGTTTGCCATGACAAATTCAACTGAAATTGAAGAATTATGAATGTTTATGTAAACATAAAACGACTGAAATATATCCGCTGATTAATATTTTTATATTATAATATATAATATATGTAACGTAAGCCTTCATGCACTTGATCCTCTGTTGAGTTAATTTTTTTTCATATCATCCACATAAGATGGGTGATAAACTGAGTTTGCTATTCCGTTTGCAACACTCAGAAGGAAGTGTCAGAGACCGTACAAAGTTTGTATACTTTTTTTCAGTATCATAATCTGAATCCGCCCAGACATGTAAGTCCGTGCGTCCGTATGCCTGTCCGTTGTTGGCACTCTTGCAGTCGCTAATTTTAAGATATAAAGCAGAGTTTCTGTAATACCTACACTGTAAAAGGCGCAACCAGGTACCTGCCACGCCCAGTATAGTTTATTTGTAGATAATTTGGTCTAAGCCAAATTTAATTTTTCACTTGCTATAGCTACAGTTGCGTGTACTTTTAGCACTTTTAATATTCTGGGTGGCTGCGTTGCCATTCAAAGAGACTTTTCTACATTTGCACATATTTTGATAAGTAACTTTTCCAATTACTTGAGCATTACAGCGAATCGTTAACAAGAATAGTTTATTAAATTGAAACGCTGCACATAATATTTTACTGATATTTGATAACGATTCGTTGTGTTACTTGCTCCAGTCATAGGTCAAAGGTTCGTAGAACTTTTAAGCGCACACAGCATTCCGCCAACGCATCAATAGCAAGCCTTTTTTATAAGCAGTGTCGTTAATTTAATGCATTCTTATCATTGCGGCTTCTTAAAGACTTGACTTCATTTTTCTTGATTTATAGCAATTATTGCATTTTTTTGTACATCTTCTATATTATTAGTACTTGTGTATAAATTGTGTATTATTAGAATGAAGAAGACACTTTTTTTGTGTTCTCATTTCGTTAGCAACTATATAGTTTGGTCCAGTTCAAAGCAGATATCTCGATTTTTATCAAGAGTTTATTTAAAGGGTCTTTCGAAGTAAACGTTTTTTAAAGAAACCACAGAATTTGTCTTAGTCTCGAAGAACGCTTTTTAATTTATTAAGTTCTGATGCATTTCCCAAATGATAAGAAATCAAGTTTTGTGGACTGTAGATTATCATATAACCCCAAAGAAAGTAGTCCAAGATCTTGCTGAAGATTTCTGAAATGTTTCCCTTAATAACATTCTTGAATCTCTTGAATTTAGATAATTTCACTGAGTTGACTCATGTGAACATCGGCTAATGGATATTACATATTTCTTTAACAACCGCAACGGTATTATTTTTTATCTTCCATCAAACCCGTGTCTTACAACTCGTCAATAATTCGATTAACAGGGCTTTTGGATGGATATTTACACAAACCCCACTTAGTCTATAAATTCCGAAAAACATTTTCCACTGAGCGCTCTAGTTTTTATACATGTGTTACACTTAACATCTCAAATATTGTAAAACCAGGCAAAGTCATTATTTATTTCAGAACGCAAGAACGACTCAAATTGAAGGGCTCTTCACTTTTTGGGGTCTTTGATATTTCCTTCGTTATACAAGAACTCATGCATATTTCATTTATACCCATACACCCATTCCGGAGGGTTTATGATTAATTTCATGAAAAACGAAACATTTTTTAATATGGCTGACAAATGGTCCACAATTCAAGCAGTAATGTATTCGACCAGCCAAACAACTACTTTGGCTTGTAAGTTGTAAGTTGTAGGTTATCTCATTTTCATTCATATTCTTCGAATTATTTATACATTTATTAAGTTCATGTGTAAGGGACACATGAACTATGCTTAAGAAACTAAGCTTAAAGAAAATGCAAATTTCAAAAAATCCGTCCGTTGCACGATCCCCATCACCACCGCTACCTCACCAAATATGTACGCTAATTATAATTGCAGCACAACAAACCACCGAACAATAAAGTAGTTTGACAGCATTTTTATTTTATATACCATAAAATCCAACATTAAGTTGCGCTAATACTCGTATTTGATTTATACACAAGCATAGAAATCTACATACAAGAAAGAACTTGTTGAAACACCGAACAACGCGAACGGGGAATCATAGAAGACTATAATAATTAACATTCTCCACAATTGAACGCAAGTTTTTGGTTTTATCGCGGGTGTCGCATTCAGAAGGTAAACAATAATGGGAATAAAGAAGATAAACATTTCAAATACGATATGAATGAATGCATATACATTCTTTGCATTCATGCACGCCTTACCACAGGACTTGATAAAAAGTGTGTAAAATTTTATAAATCGAACATCTGTAGAGATGATTAAATAATAAGTGAAATAAATGGTATCGAACTATGTTTAGAAGATTTCCCACTAAATTTTGCGATATATTATATATTTGACACGGGCGATGCATATGACATATTTTATACGCAAAGCCTGTTCGTATGTGGCTAAGAAGTTTCGCTTCCTACTCATTACACACATATCACTAACACGGTTTTTATAAAAGCCAACCCAACAAACTACAACTAATAAACAAACAAAAAGTAAAAACAATTTGGTTTAGTCGAAACATGGGATACCCTTCACAGTTTTACCTTACTGGTGGGAGTGCCCGCAGTTAAGCTAACCGAAGGCATAACATTCGGTGCGGTTGTTTTAAATTAAAAATTCATTTTAATTCAATTTAAAAGGCTTAAGGGCAGCGCACGTTAAATTTATGAAAGTTTTATCCCGAGGCAAACATTTATTCATTTTAAATAAGAACCCAACGACATGCATAAAAACACTCAGAGATTCAGACGGACATCATTAAATCAAACAAAGATTTTTACAATTAGAATAAATACACTTTGTAGAGTTTAAACTACAAACTACAAGGAGTTTAAGTACAAAAGTTTAATGAAGCTGAGAAACTATTAACAATACCAAATCATTTTCCATAGATCAGCAGCAAACTTTTAAGAACTCAACTAAATCACAACGAACAATTGTTGTTTAACAAACACACCTAAAAATAGTTTTTAATTCGGCTTAAATATTACAAATTTCAGAAACGTATAGAATTGCGTTTGTTGTGTACGAAGAGTTCATATTATTCAGTTTAATATTGCAAATGCACACAAATTAATTGTTGTTTTCTTTGTTTTCGTTTTTAAATTGCACTATAGATGATTCACTCTACCTCAACGTCATGTAATGTCTGCGGTATCGTTTTCAGATTGACCACTAAACGAAAACTAATACGAAGCTTTTGTACGGGAGTAAATCTGTGTAAAACGTAACATGTATTTAAAATACTTTTGAATGTTTTAAAACAAAATCTGTGTAAAACGTAACATGTATTTAAAATACTTTTGAATGTTTTAAAACAAAACACAAAATTATTCTTTTGCTCGATCAGCTTCTCTCTCGTGTTTTCTCTTTATGCACAAAAATATCTTTTATTGTTTTGGATGTATTATCAACTCAAAAAGCGGCACATTATATATTTTCTATCGAACAAAATTTACCCGCACACTACATACACCAAACTAGAGCGATGAAACGCAACTGAGAAATATTACTTGCGATCCTCTGCATAAGGGGTTTGACTCAAATTAGTTACTCTACTTTTTCACTCATGAAGAAGGAAACTCTAATTAGGCAAAATCATTGATACTTAACAATTAACTGAACCCTTCTTAATCAGGGAAGCAGCATAGGGCATTCATTTCAAATTTTAAAGTGGGAGTTTGGTTTTTCTTTTCGAAATATCCATTAATTGCTTATTTTAAAACAATTACATAACATATTAACATAATTCCAATAAACTTTATTTCCATATTACTGTAACATTGGTGTCCTTATCTATGTCTCGTTCAATACTAGACGGTGATAGACCCGTTTTGCAGCATATCTCATCAAAGTTCTGCAGACCCGTATACATTTTTTGGCGTCCCGACGGAACTGACCCCGTGAACACTGGATATTTGTGTATGCAGCGTATAAATTTATGCTGTAAACCAAAGATTACTAATTTACGTTCATCAATATTATAATTCTGAGGACACAATCTTTGGCAAATTGCTTTTAAAGTAACTCCATGTGTCATGGATGCGTAAAGTTGGAATATTTTTTGTATAGTGGGCTTTGGTTTGTCCGGATTCAAAGCCACATATTTACGGCAGGCGTGTATAAGGGAAGAACTTTGTATTAAACTTTTCAAGTTTTGTGTCATGTAGACATTACTGTACTTAAGTATGGGTAATAATTGCACGACTCCATAATAAACCAAGTTTTGAACACACGACTTTACCAAATTTGTTTCCACATCCGCTTCAGCCGCTATACGAGCAATATGATTGATTCCATTGATATATGGCAGAATCTAAAATATCTCAAGTGAAGGAAAAATGTGTAAAGGTTGGATACACTTATATATATACCTGTTGTGTAGTTAAATCCCAATTATCCAGGGGTGTGTCCTTATAATCAACTAATAGTAAAGGAACCATATAATCTTTTACTCCTGGTGGATCAGGCTTGTGTGTAACGATTTTCAGATAAATAGTCGTATCACCCTCTAAAGAGCATCCACCAATTGGATTATGGTTTTGTTCTTTTCAATAAAGTACTTGAACTAAACTTACCTACAATAGTGGCCACTTTGTTTTCATTCAAATCTTTAATAACATTTTCGAATATTTTCTGTAATTGCAGCTTATTGTCTCCTTCCTTCGATAAAAAACAATTCTCCTGTTCCATCATAATCTGAAAGTTATCTTAGTAAAATTGGCTTTAACTTATGATCATAACACACGATATACCAAATATTCGGACAACTTTTTAACGACTGGTTCGTATTGTACTGAACGTGCCCAAGAATCACAAACGAAGCATACATTAAATAGGAAAGCATTTCGTGCATATTTCTGCTGATCTTCTATACCAACCGGATAGCCAACTATTTTCATATCCATGGCGGTTACTGTCACTATACAACGTTGCAGATGAGGTTTGGGTATTATATAAACACTGACCGCATCGAATACCTCTTTTGGAACATAATCAGATGGAACCTGAAACATATATTTTTATTATATTAACCCTATTATTACTATTTTTATTATTATTACCTGACAACTGATTTTGGAGCCAGCAGTAGCATGAAATTCACTAAGAAATATGCAACGTATTTGACCCTCTTTGCCGCATCCTTCATAAAATAGTGAGTGATTTGCGTTCATTGTTAGCACCTTTTTACGGCACAATACTATTTAATTATATTTGAACTTATATATATAATAATTTTATGGATTATTATAAATCTACTCAGTTTTGATTTAATATTTGATAAATAAAAACTACACTGGAACTTATTGTTGATTTTAATTATTAGCGCGAATGAACTAGTTCAATTACGAATTACACATGTTTAGTGGAAATACGCATATTTAGTCAAATTTTATTTAAACACTTTAAGAAAATTGATAAAACCTATAATAAATGACTGAAAATTTAGGTAATACAACTTCAGAGCGCCTTATATTGGGACCTCGTAAAGGAGTAAACTATCCATTGTCAATAAATTATTGCGGCAATTGTTCCATGCCGATTGAGGCAAGTGTTTTCTTAATTAATTGGTTTAAAATAACATTTTCCATTTTAGTATTGTGAATATTATCCTGAATATGAAAAATGTAAAGCGTGGCTAGAAAAGAACCTTCCTGAAGAGTTTGAACGAGTTAGATTAGATGAGGCTGGTGATGGTGGTGACGACGACAAAAAACGGCAAAAACGGGGCGGGAAGGGTCTAATGAAAATTAAAAAGAAAGAAGAAGTTACTAAAAGAATAACATTATCGAGAGCGCCACGAGGCAAAAAGAAGTCTGTTACAGTGGTTACAGGATTGCACACATTTGGTAAACCCTTTATATATATGTATATATACATGCCATATAATCTGAATATGAATTATTTTTATTTTATTGTTCAGAAATTGATTTAAAGGTAGCTGCAAAATTTTTTGGCACAAAATTTGCTTGCGGTTCTTCTGTAACAGGGGATGATGAAATAGTTATTCAAGGTGATGTTAAAGATGATTTATTTGATGTCATACCTGACAAGTGGCCAGAAATTGATGTAGATCTAATTGAGGATCTTGGTGATCAAAAGCGTTAATTCGTTCTTTTATAAAACATTTTTATAATAAATGAACACAATTTCAATTAAATTTGATTTATAATTATATTTAATTATTTTCAACCAGTGGTCCAGGAAAGCATCTCCTGGAGATGTGCAAAATTTCATTCACTTGTTCTTCTGTCAAACGTTCTTCACTGTCTTCAATTAACTTGAATGAAAATAATTGGAATAATAATAAAAAAAAATATTATTTCAAATTGATACTTTTACGAAACTTACTAATTGAATATGTAGAGCACTGGTGGGCGGATCATTTACTAACATTAAACATTCGTTTGCTGTTAATCTGTAGGGTTTCATTTCTTTAAGAAATTCGATTATACTTTCACGATTTTGGTATTTACAAGATGAGTCTTCCAAATATTGCAAACTCTGTAAGATATGATTGGTTTTGGTTGACTTTTATATATTTCCTACAATTTAAAGAGGAAGGCCCGTACCTCATAAGCAATGGTAGCTAAATTTCGCAATCCGTATTTCTTTTTAGTGTCCTTTATATCTTTCAAAGCTTCCATAACCTCATAATTGGACAGTACGGAGAAGCAGGGTTTTACACTGGAACAACATGGATCATGATATTGTTTACAAAAATTTTTGCCACTTGCTTACATTTCCATGATGCGTTTTGTTATAATAATAAAAATGTTTGCCTGAAAAGGTTTTACATCAATGGAAACTTTAAAGCTTTATAATTATATTTTTTCACTGTTTTTATTTATACCTTAGATTAAAAACTAATTTTTTTATTGTTTAGTTTTAAGAACTTTATTACGTCAAGCAAGTAGTTTTGTTACTTTTTTCACTTCGCATCTTAAGCCATAAATAAATGTTAAAATAATTAAAAGCAATGTTCCGTTAATACAAAGATACGGCAAAGGTTAGTATATATTCATTTTCGATCAAATATTTATATATTTGTGGGAGATATTGTATGGGGTTAATCACAGTGACTTGCATTATTTTTGCATAATCAGACACATATTACTCGATTTCAAATAATACTTCAGCCTGAAAATATTCAATTCTTGGTGGTCAAAGAAGAGATTCAAATGTAATTTTCTTTAAAAAAAATTTTTCCAGAATAAATTATTTAAACAGCTTTTTTTCGCAATCTTAATTTGTCATTATTTTCCACCTAAATATTATAAAATATTTGTGCTCATGTCCTACTTACTCTTTGTATTAATGCTTTTGTTTTAAAGAAGTAATCATTCACAATAGCTTTCCATATATACTGAAAACAACAAAAAACGCACGATATGATTTGCGAATCTGTATCATTCATAAAATTAAAATGTTAAACTCAGGGATGACCAACTGTTCGGTCATTCAGGTTAAACACCACAAAAATATGATAAAAAGGAATACGTTTGACCAATGGAGGTGAACTATGTGTAAAAACCAAGAAGTTGGCATAAATCATTTTTGAAAGTCTCGATTTTATTGTACCATTGTTGCAATCTACATACACGTTTGCACTCAAGGTTTATGGTTGAATGAATATATCTATCTTGGAAATATAAATGAGTTCATGGCCACAGAAAATAACACAAAAGGAGTAAATAAAGAATATGCATGTAGGTATGTAATTGGGTTAAACGATACACTCGTATTGATATGTAAATTTTTCTTTTGTTTAAACAAAAGTGAATTTTTGGGACACGGTCTTGCGTGCGATAATTACGAACAGTGTTAAGCTTCACCGTTGATTAAATGGTTTGAAATATGAAATGAAAATATTAAGGAACTATTGCACTTGCAATATATAACAATTATAATGGATCGATATGACTTTTTCAGTGTTTGTACTTATTTTCAAAATGGAATGGGGGTATGACTGGAAACACATACAAAATCAACCTATTTGGATCCGCAAATAAACTTTTAATAAATTAAAATTCTGCGCCAGATATTTACGGATGCCAGCGTGTACATGGTAGAAGGAACAATGAACGATACCGAATTTGATGCCAACCAAGAGAAACACTCGAAATAATAAACTTAATATACCTGCACTCTTAAAAAGAGCTCACAGGCATTAAAATAGTTCAATCTCTTGATTAACACATTGTTGTTATTGAATTGTTATAGTGGCCATGACCACATTTCGCATACACTGAATTATTATAAGTGCGTGTGTGCCATTTCAGATTATAATTTCAAAACATGTATGTATGTGTGTAAATCCAAGTATATATATATATAATAAATGTATTCTTGTTTCTATAATGGGAAGTTTCTCTGACTACGTCTATTATTCGTTTTGTTTTGGTTTGTTTGTTTGTTTGGGTTTTTTTATCGCTTTACGTGCAAATATCATTAAACACTCGTGTTCCTATATGAAAGTTATGTTTTGCTTTAAAAATTGTCCCACAGCCTATAAAATGCATGTAAACAACAAATTTGGAATATTAATTGTTAACCATGTTTTGTGGACCAAGATGATGGTTTATAGTCATTCGTGCACATTGTTTGTTTATTATAAAGTACAAAATTGATAATTTTTTTGCACTTCAAAAAGATTTATATTACTCTTTTGCTTTGCACAATGAATTGATTTACAAATAATGTAATCGGTTAAAATTTCTGAACGATATAATTAAAATTATATTCAATATTTCAAGAAACTTGCAAATTTCAACGTCATACATTGCGTCACACGCTACATATTCAAGTTCAAATTTATCGTTATACCAATACAGATCTTAATTCATCAATTCATTAATATTTAGATAAGCTTTAAACGTGGATTTAATTTCTTTTTAAATTTTTTCCGAATAAATGTGTTGTGTGATTATTTTCAATTCGCTTACATTATGGTATAAATTAGTTAGATTGACAGTTTAGAGCCATAAATTAAAACAATTGATAGTTTAGAACCAAACCTTTTATACTTCATTGTGAACTATTTTAGAGATCAGAATTGTGTGAGTCTATGATGTTAATCATTGTGAATTTGCACATATTTATTAGAAATGTAAAATACTCGTCAATTGCTTTAAAAGAAAAGATAATTTTTTAAAAACGTTTCATTGTTTCAAAGTGATTCGAAGATAATTATTTAAAGTTTTTTACATCTATTGTTACCAAGTGTTTATAAAAGATATTTTTGTGCATAAATAAGCAAAAAATTCTAAATTAATGACTAAATTGTATTAAAAAAAAGGTATAAAGCATGGCTTTGTAATAAGTAACAGATGTTTTTCTTCTGGCTGAATTGTCTCAGTTTACCAAATGTACACTTTTCACTCACGTTTTCTACATATAATTTTGTGTACACTATTAACTTGGAGATAAGTTTTGTTGCCAAAATTAAAGGAGAATTTGCGATGTCAATGAACCTCGTTCATTATCAAAATAATTCAAATGATTCATTATTCACGCTTTTCAAACACAAAATGCACAAATGTAAGTTGAAAATCTATAAACGTATAGTTCGTTAAAAAAAACATTTCTTAAATATTTGTTTTTGCATTTCAATTTTCTTATATTCTTAGTACCAGCAGGTATTACTCAAGGTTACAAGGGGTCAATTCACTTTTTAAAAAGTATATATATTGTAAAACAAACAAACAAAAAAGGGACTTGCGGCTTAGGCCAAATTCTAATATATTCTTTACGTGTTTACATTAGCAGAGTGAGTGGTGCTCTCTTTTAACAAACGTGTCACTTTACATCGAAATATTGTATTCTACAGCAAGCAGAGTTTGGGTGAATTGTTGCTAAACCAATCTTTTTTCCTAAGGACCAATTTTTATATTTATCTAAATCAAATTGTTGACGATTCTTACGTTTTTAGCTTATATGCATTTAATGTTTTAATGCATATATTATAATTTATGCATTTATTTCAATGCAAGTGCAATCACCCCGAGATATTACTTCTATTGCATGTGCGAGTCAGTT
The DNA here is from genome assembly GCA_949710015.1 of Crataerina pallida. NCBI lineage: Eukaryota > Metazoa > Arthropoda > Insecta > Diptera > Hippoboscidae > Crataerina > Crataerina pallida. The sequence goes on from OX453291.1 coordinate 19,072,474, forward strand.
TTCTTATTATATTGGATTATCTGTACTTATTGAATTTTTTGTTGATTAATGCTAACTAAGTACGCATACACTTAATCTAAAATTAGAATACACATGTACATACTCTACAATTATTTTTCTATTAATTATCAATCTATTGCGTAAATGAAATAAAACTAACAATAACAACAAAGGAAAATAAAAGAAACTATACAACGGAATTGCAATAAAAAGCATAAGGTGCGCTTTAGTCGAGATCTATATAAATCTTGCCATAGAAATACCAAACAAATCTAGAGTTGATTGCGATGGAATTATCAGAATCAATTGAGTGCTGCCGAGTTCCATGTACATGGATAAAATGTTACAAATTTATGAAAGCTGCTGTTGCGCTCTGCGCTCTTTACTCTTTACAATTGAAAATTACTGGATATGCTTATGTTGAGTGATGCTAAGGTTTTGCCGCTAAACCGGTTAAACCGGATAGACTTTAGCCATTTTAGTTGAAATCAATTTTACAAGATCGATATAGGGCAATTATAATTCTATAATAATTATTGAATATTGATCAACGCGTGATGCGTGCTCAAATTTAAGATTGCAACTAAATGTAAATATGTAGTTTTAATATAGGATGCATCAGGTTTAAACCGCTTCGCACTATCTTCTTAATGCGTAAAGATTTTTCTCTATTCGTCAATCTTCAATCAATTGCTTAAAAACGTATATTATGGAAAATAACAACAAAACAAGTTCATTAGTCTAAATATAGTGCCGGAGCACAATAAAAAATGAGTGTATAGTTAGGTACAGGGACGAAATGACGCGGTCACGTGGGTATTATTTATGCACTTTATTTACTTAAGCTACCACGTGCACTTAGACAGTTATACTTTCCTAATAAGATAACAAAATAAGCACGCATAAAAGTATACAATACATAGTATTCGAAGCGATCTTTCTTTTGCTTCTTTTGAAATCCGCATTATACTAATTGTTTGAGATTTATGACTCATTAAATGAACCGTACGCAGTGTGCCAATATATCGATAGGAAAGTATTTTTTCAACTTCACTTACAAGAAACTAAGAAAAACACAAATTGGGAATAAAAACGACGACATCGACCACATCATGTGATTGTAAAACAAGAAATTAAGAGAAGCCTAATAAGTTTTTACAATTGATAGCAATCGAAACATTAACGATCAGAACTTCGAATTAGGTTATTACAAAGTATTCCGAATTTAGTCCGAAGTTAATCAGCTACACGTTTTTAATCAAAAATTCAAACTACAATTTTTGCGAACTTACTTCAGATGCTCGTTATTATCTTTTTTTCAACAATTTATTTCGAAATAATGTCAAATACTTTTACTTAACTGAAACGTCTATAGTAAATTAATTCGAATACACTTCGAAATGGGCGCAACGCCTTCGAATTTACTGCGAAACTATTGTATGTATCCTTAATTAACTAAAAATTCACTATAAATTCAATTCGATTCCTGTCCGGCAGAGATTATAAGAACTTTTGCCCACAAATTAATTCCGATACTCTTTATCGACTAAAACTGCACCACAAAATTAAGCCGAATCTATTCCGAAATTCACACAAGATGAGAATTATTTCCAACCCAATTGCCTTCTACTTCACTTGAATTGATTTCGGGATTAAATGAATAATTAATTTGACTCGATAAATAGTTAATTGATTCGAAAAATTTAATCTTAAGCAAACCTAAGCTGAATTTGTTATGCTGCCTTAAGTTGTTATGTTAAAAGGAAAGACCTGTGAGGCCATTAGTCGTCTACTATAAGAAGTGATTCTATTTCCAATGCTTTACATGTTGACAAATCTGCACATTTTTGTAATATTTGTCAACGTGCTTTATAACGTGACAAGTGGTCTATCACGTGGACGCAGTCATGTGAATATGCAAGAGCATATGTTACAAGGAAAAACTGTTTAATTGGACTTGCATGAAACCTTGGGCACCCATCACCCATCACCATGACGAAGTAAAACATAAAACATAATGTGTGTATTTAAATGATATTTTTAAAAAGAGGGTGCGTTTTCAATTCAGTAAAATTGAGAAAACGTTTAAATATTTCTTTTTTTTCGCTACTTACAGCAAAACCTCTCCAGGAACATAATTGAATTTTTACACTTTTTATCCTTTATGGTTGATTTTGAAATTTTTTTTGGCACTTTACTTGCATTGTGGGCGTGGTTAATTTAAATTTTAATTTAAGACTTTTCCTGTGTCTTCAGGTGTTACGACCGTTTTGACAAAGTGAGTGTAACTCTGAGCTCAAGATGGTTCAGTATAACAATGTGCCATTTTTAACAGCTACAAGCACACACATTATATCACATACATTAAATGTAGTTATATAAGTTATTATAGTGAGTAATAATACAATTTCTGCACGAATAACTGATAATACTTTTTTATATTTCTTGCATGATGTAGTTACGAAATAGATTTTTATATGGTGACAATTCGCTTTCCCTGAGGCTTTTTGACAAAAGCTAGCGCAGAATGGTGGTACAACGTAAATTATATATAAAATCGGAAAATCCCAAAAACGAAAGGTATAAAAAATCGACTTGAATCGAATACCAAGTATTTCTGTTTTGTGCCATTTGCACCGCTTTCATTGCTCGCAAGGTAAAAGAAATTTGATCTAAATACAGACAATATTTTTATATCCGTTATATAACCGGGACTATTAGTAAATTTCACTTGTATCAATTTTGGTAATATAATACATCTTATGAAACGTACTCAATTCTTAATATTTTTGTTACCGTCGAAGGTGTCTCGGCACCTATGTATGCAAAAATATGAGCAACAACAAGCCATGTACTTATTATGAGCAATGTGAATGACTTGGTAACATTCTTTTAGACAGACAACCAGACAACACAATACAATTCCCCGGTAAGCAGCGTACAACAATATTAATAAACAGTCTTTTGCTAATTGATTCGCTTTCGATATTTGTAACAGCGCACAGCACAGGTGTTTGAACTTTAAAATATCGACAGATAAGGCTGAAAACGTATTGTTTAAATGGATGTTTGTATGTATGCATAAATATATGAATATGTACATGAATAAAAATACAAGCAACTTTCTTGCGTATTGGCTTTAAGAATATATTTGGTAACAAATAATTTGGTTGCTACAGTCTCTTGCTTTTTATTTTTGGAAAGAATATGTTTTTCATGTAAACGGATATGAATGTGTTGCATAAAAATGCATAAAGGTGCCAAAACTTGCATTCTATGTAATTCATATTTTATATATAATCTTAATGTGCAAAAAAAAGAGGAGGGATCTAGACATATCCATCCGCGTGTGCGCCTGTTTTTCGCGCTCTCTGGCTGTCGTAATTTTTGTTTATACTGTACGCAGATGACTATTAAAATTGGGTAAAATCGGCCTAGGTACGCGCCCATAATAGACAAAAATTTAATTATCTGTCACTGCAAATGATTTAAATATCCATTAATCGGATGGGATAACAGACACGTCCACAATCGATCTACATATCTTCTCTCATTTATTTACTTAAGAAATTGAAATGAGGCGTGTGTTTATTTATAATTATCCCACCCATCGATGTGCTAGAAAGGGACATGATCGAATTATAGATACGCCCACAAATTTGAAGTTTTCCAGTTATTGCAGACCAAGCACAGCACATTTTACTAGAACATTAAGGAAGACTTTTGCATATTTGTAAAAAACATTTTAAGCACGGCTGCTTTTAATGAACGTTTTATAAATGTTTCAGAGGTTTATTTAGAATGTTTGAAATACTCCTGCACGCACGCTCACGCAGTGACTCTGTTCTCATATGTTCGGCGAAGAGCTGTTCCTGTGAAATAGTTTTGTACTTTGAATGTGTTTTTGCATAAGACATGCCCAACTTTTGCAATCACGAGGGTGATAAGCATAGAACGCACACACACACACACACACACAGACAGACGTTCCTAGATCGACTCAGTAGTCGATTCAGAATATGTATCCTTTGTGTGACTTTGAGGGCTTTTCTATGCGCATCAAACGTTTTAACAATATGAGACTTTAAGAAGATTATAATTTTTTTATTACTCCGATTTTTTGTCATTCCGTTAGCAATATGTAGGAGAAGGCATAAGAGACTCTACCAAGTGCATTCGGTATTTAAATCGGTATTTGAAATGGAAAAAATCGGTCAAGTGCCACGCCCACAATTTACATATATCTTTATATCTGTCACAAAAGTTTGACACATGAACTTGAAATTTGATACACATATTTATAGTTATCACCTTCATAGATATGCCAAAAATGGTCATTGTCGGATAACAGACACGGTCGCAATTTACCAAAAAATATATTCAACGTAAAACTAGACTTGCAAGCTGATACGTAATACATGCACTATTAAAGGGCGCAATATATATGTATCTGCCACGCCCACTGTTGTAGATGTATAGGGTATTTAAGATCTGGCCAAAGCCAAAAAAAAAAAAAAGTTTTCTTACTTGTTTCATTTAATTTAAAGCCGTTTTAAAAATATTTCGGAAAAGAGGCGCATATGTGCACAAATATGTTAATTATTAGTTCGTTCGTAAACACAAAAGTAATTAAGAAATATATTTAGTTATGACATGTGCAGCCGTTGCGTACATTACGTAAAATACGTGTAAAGCTTTTAAAATAAAGTAAAAGAACATGCAAAACTTATCATATTTACCAGTAAAAGGTATTAGCAAAATTGCACAACTAGTAAACAAATTCAAATTACAAAATAATTACAAGTGTACACGACATTTGAATACTTAGCATTGTCATTATTATTCAAATGTATTTTCTAAGAAAGGATTAAAAAAGTGAGCAGGTTTATAAAGATTTTTGCAACCCTTCTGGGGGAAAAAAAAATGTTTGCTTACGTTTTATGAAAATTTCATTAAAAAATTAAAATTAATTCCAAAACATTAAAAATGAATAAAAAACAAGTCGGAAAATTAAATTTGGCTTGGGCCACATAATACCCTCCACGTCCACAACAATGGGCCTGGGAAGTATATATGTTGCGCCCTCTAATAGTGTTTGTAATACGCATTTGCTTGCAAGTACAGTTTTACGTTGAATATGTATTTTTGTTGATTGTGGGCGTGGCTCTTTCAAAGAGCGATCTGTTAAAGCTAAAAATGTTCGTACAAAAGTTGAGCTCAATATCTCAAAATTTACGTCCGTAAGAATGCCAACAGCAGACACACGATGCTGATCGAGAATATTTATACTTTGTAGGATCTCTGACGTCTCCTTCTGGGTACTGCAAACGTAATGACAAACTTAGTATACCTCGCATCTTACGTGGAGGGTATAAAAAGTGAGTAGGTTTATAGTTTTTTACAAGCCTTGTGGTAGACAGAAAAAAAATTGTTTTATTAAAATATCATTAGGAAAATATTTCTATTTAAAAGTAGTAAAAATAAATAAAAACATATTTTTATTTACATTTCGTTGGATTGCTTTTTTATTAATTTCACTTAAATAAATATGTCTAAAATTTTAATCTGAATACTTGATTTTATTAGAAATTAAATTAAATTTAAATAATTTAAATAAATAAATAAAAAATAATAATTAACTAAAATGATGGCATTTAACCAAAGTGTTAATATTTATACTTGTTATTCTCTACTAATTTCGGTAATATTGAACGCACACAATTGATGGGAAACTCTTTTTTATAATCGAAACAAACACAAAATTATTTATAATTAAAGCGGTATTACGGTTACAACACCCGTGTCAATGAACACAATTTCAATTCAAGGGCGAATTTCTTTAATTCATTCATGGAATTGCCTTTGTAAATATCATTATCATTATTGTCATTATTATTGTAATGTAGAAACCAAAAATAGTTTATTACGTAAGAGGTATAGCTATTCAAACAGTAAATTGTTGGTGAAAGTAGTAGGAATAGAAGGGACGTAGATCAAATGATATATCAACTAATTAAGTATTGGAATAGTCAAAATATTTAAAGTTTATGAGGATTGGTCAATATATTTAGAGGTTCGTTTTTCTTCAGAGAAACCGATTTTACCAATGCTAGATTTTTATTCGAGTCCTTAAAACTATTCTTGATACTTTCCAGGTTTTTACATTAAACTATACTATAAATTAAAAAACAAGTAAATTTGAGTTGGGCCAAATCTTAATTTTCACATATAAAATAGTGGGCGTGGAAGATTTATGATTACATCCTCTAATATGAGCTACCAAGTTCACTTTTACGTATAAAAATATCAAGTTCATAAGTCAATTTTTGAAGCAAGTATAAAGTTTTTTGTTGATAGTTGACGTGTCTGTTATTCGATCACGTCCACTTTTGCCACATTGATGAATATGTTAATTGTAAATGTGAATATTAAGTTACAACTAAATAGCTCACTTTAAAGGGCAGATATATAGAACTTTTTTGATTGTGAGAATGGCTGGAAATGGTGAGAATGGAATACTAAAAACCGACGGACACACGGACACACATATCTAGATGGACTCGGTTTTTGACGCTGATCATGAATACATATATTTTCCCTCTGACTGCAAATAGAATGACAAACTTAGTGTACCCTCATCTTATGTGGAGGGCATACAAAATGAAAAGTGATACAAATTAATAAAAACCATTAAAAAATCAAATAATTAAAAAAGAAATATAAATTTGCCAATCTACGCGCGAAAACTATATATGTTTGTATAAAAATTCAGCTCAATATATCAGTTTCTCATCTTTTGTGGGGGGTACAAAAATCATTAAAGTGTTATTTAAAATCACTTAATATGTACAAATTTAATTTAATTTCTTCCTATATTTGCACTAATCGAAGGCACTGTGTGAATTCGATTAGTGGTTTGTTTTCATCAACAAATGTCTGCACTTTAAATTTAAACCATTCAGTTACGTAATTATTATTAATTACATATGTATGTACACAGTGGTAAAATTTTGTTTTAGTATGTGTGTGATTTCCCTTTTCTTGATATGATAATGACGTTGTCATAATAGGCGAACTTTTAATTCAGATAAAGGTTGTTGACATATAAACATTTGATAAATTTAGTTTACTGTGTAAACATATTAAAAACAAGTAAAAAACTAAATTTGGCATAGGCCGAATCTTACACACCCTCCATTTGAAGTGGGCATGGCCCGGAAGTCGAGTTTTACTCTGAATAGAGTTTTTTATAGAATCGCATTTAAGACTTTTAACTTTTACAATAATATTTTTGATAACGGCTTTGTTCAGGTCGGTAGTAACCTGTACATTGTAGAGAACCTATGGTCCATTTCTTTTTTCTTTTTGATTCAGTACATTGAAGAGTTCGTCATACGGTGAAATGTTTCTTCTCGTCGCAAAAAAAATATTAAACTTTGCAATAGTATTAGAATTATTTTTGCAATGGTCGATATTGAAATTCGATTAAATAGGTTGAGAGATATGCCCATACTTCGGCAACTATGTGATTGCGGATTTTGTCGACAGATGGACTTAACACTGTTGTAAGGTGTTCAAAGTATCTAACATATATTTTTTTCTTATCAAAATCTGAATGGATTTAACCATGTCCTGTCTGTCCATTCACATTTGTGCGTAAGCTACAGGTTAAATTTTTTGAGGTATTTTGATGAACTTTGGTACAAGGACATGTATTGGTCCAAAGGGAACCCTATTGAAAATGGACCATTTTTAAAATCTCTCCCCATAATTTTTGATTTCATAAACAAACAAAAAACAAAAACAAAGAATTTCTGACTTATGTATCATTTTGAAATGTTTAAAAATACAGGTCTGGAAATATAAAATTTTTCATTTTTCAAAGAAAAAAAAATTAAATTTAATACTATATCAATTGGTGTAGGGTAATTGATTGTACTTAATGTAGGGTACTAAATGGCTTGACCGACTATAATATTTTGACTTGTTTTAAGAAAAAATATTGAATTTTCATTACAATATAAAATCCGCAATCACTTAGTTGCCAACCCAATAATATGAAAATAATTAATAATACAAAAAAAAGGACAAGAAAGGAAAGTTGAATATTGATAATTATACTGCTTAAAGGGTTTTACTTAAATTTAGAGTTCTTACCTAGTGTTCTATAAACCAATTATAGTAAAAAGTATCTTAAGTTTGTCCTCCTAAAACTTATAAAAAGAGAGTACCGATCTTTGAACACTTTTGAATCGAAATATGTCCATTTGCCTATTCTTATGTTATGTATATTAATCTGTATGTATATTAATCTCTTTTTCGCATGATAAAAAGTTGCAATCCTCTACATTTTGTATTCTAAGTTTGTCATTCCATTTGCAACACTCAGACACCCAGCCATTATAGACTCTATAGAGTGTGTATATTCCTGATCAACAACAAAAACAGAGTCGGTCTAGACAAGTATATCCGCGTGTCCGTCCATCTGTTGGCATTCTCGCGGTCGTACGGTTTGAGATATTCAGCTCAAATTTTATACAGACAATTGTAGTTTAGATCACTATTTGAAAATCTATTTATCTTCCAAAAAAATTTGGTACACACATTCATAAATGTGCCAAAAATAGGCATGATCATATAACGGAGGCGCCTATAATTTACAAAAAACCATAATTCATACACTCAAGAGAGCGTAACAATGAAGCTGCCACGCCCACTATTTGTACGTAGATGTGAGTATGAATGTAGATTCTCCTACTTTTAGAGCCTCTCCCGCTATAACCACATTTTTTCAACTTGTTTCGGTTTAAAAATAGGGCCAGTTGGACCACGTCTACTTTTAAAGAGGGAAACGAAAGTTGAGTGACTTACTTTACTGACAAATATTTGCCAACCATAAAATTTTTACAAAACACAAGATTTGTCCGAAAACAAATTTTAAGATTTCTTATTTATTCTTTTTAAATAAATTCCTTGAATTCGAAATTTCACATTTATTAGTTAACTCCAGGGAAGATTTAGAAGAATTATGTATGTGTCCAATATTTCTAACCTATACAAACGCAAAAGTGCTTATTGTTATAATATATTTCCATCCTCTCGTTTTTTGTGTGAATCAACAAAACTATTCCAAGTATTTCAAGCAAACATTTTAAAACTAATACAACCACATATTTGCCACAGTTTTTAGGTAGAATTTAAACCCAAACCATGTGTTTAATATAACAGAACGCAGAAAACTTGATCCCTACAAAAAAAATACATTTTGGCTTAAACTGAATCATAAACACCTTACTTTTAAAACAATCGCCGCAGCTCCGCAAGAGTTCAAATTACATATTTCTCTAGAAAATTCATTCAAGTTTGTAAAATGTTTTTCTGCTTCTCTGTTCTTCTGTTCTTTCACAAGGTCTGTGTCAAGCACACGTTAGAAATAAATAAAAATTGAAACTACCATGACTTGTCTATATAAAAAAAATATTTTTGCGAAAAAAATCAAGTCAAGAAAAACAATTGGGCCAAATCTTTCATACTCTCTACATCTACGCATCAACGATGGGCATGCCAGGTACGTACATTACGTATAAATTTGCAGGTAGAGTTGTACGAGTTTTATGCGTTTTTTTGTAAATTGTGCGCGTGGCTGTATTCCGACCACGCACATCGATGCACGGGGTAATAATATGATACATGTATGTGTATGTTAATACCAAATTTCAACTTCAAAGTTCTTGTAGCGGATAAATGGATTTTTGTCGAATGTGGACGTGGCTCATCATTGATTTAAATAGAAATCCTCGTGCAGGCACTAGAAGTGTTTGAATAAAGTTTCAGCAGAACATCTCAAAATGAACGATCGTAAGAGTGCCCACAAAAGTAGACGCACGGACAGAATTGCAAATGGAATGACAAACTTAGAGTGCCCTCATTCTTATGTGGAGGGTATGAACATTTGCTACTATTTCGTTTAATTATATCTTCTTATTGTCCTCTATATGGCGTCATATTTAACATCAAATCTACAAATTTTTGCCTTAATCAAATATTTCTTTAACCAATGACATTCTTTATGCATTAGTGCTAATGCCTCATAAAATTTGTAGGTGAATTGAATTGATCGTTCTTTGCCAAAAGGTACGGGTTCCTTCATTTTGCATATACACACAATACATGTGTATGCATGTACAAAAATAAAAACAAACAAAAAATTCGGGTCACAGCACGTGTTTGTAGAATTCTTTTCTCATATATTTACACACAAAAACTATTATCTAGAAAGGAAATATCCTGTTGTGTTATTCTAGAATTTTCCTTTTCTTGTTTATTGCAAAAGTCAATGACCTGAAGTCATCAAGGACAGTTATCTTTGTTGTTGACAGTTGCCTTTGTTACGAATCGTCTATGCATACCTATACCATTATAAAATCTCAAACATACACATCAATGAAGAAACTCTTTGATTTACTTATGCGCAAGGTTCACATGAGAATTGTGTTCTTTATCATTCTATGCCATTTACATAAGATGGGTGTATACTAAGCACCCTACAAAATGTATATTTCTATGATATAGATATGTGTGTCCGTGTGTTTGTCTTTTTTTTTCCATGTTGTATAATGAAAATGGGCAAATTTGGTCAATAACCACGCCTACGATCGACCAAAGTCTATTTATTTGCCATATAAATGAGCTAAGAAATTGAAATTTGGTTCATATTTTTAATAATGATCTCATCCATCGATGTGCCACAAAGTTGATACGTTATGCGTTCAGTATTAGAGAACGCAACTGTGTATGTGTCACGCCCACTGTTTGTATGAAGATGTGGAGGGTATTTAAGATTTGGTTTAGAACAAATTTAGCTTTCTTACTTGTTTTTCTTACACTGAAGGATCTTCTTGTGCGGTACGGTACGAAGATGCAATCAGTTTATCAGTGCTGGTCTTTTTATAGGAATTGTTATCACGTTCATATATGTACATATTCCTTTGGTCATAGATTTATGAAAGTAGTTCGTTGTTGTTATTGTTTTGATTTTGTTATTTTTAAATACATCGATTAATTGTTCTTCAATTCTGATGAAATAATCACGAAAGGATTTCTATGGAAGAGGACCATGTAGAGACCGGGATGTTTAACATGAAAGGAAAGTACCGTTGAAGAATTGATTTTTCAGTAAAATTTATTTATGTGCACTTGATGCCGTGGATAATACAAGAAGAAATAATACATTTTCAATTTATCCAGCATTTGTATGAAATTTTATTCCATCTTTTCAGTGCATTGGTTTTTGAACGAAATTTCGAAATGCACGTTTATTCAAAACGTTTAATTGTCACGCCAGATAGACGCATTTATTTATCGAAAAAAATATTTTTATGTACGCACCTTATCTATCAGCACATTGGCCGTTTAGAGAACATCGACCGTCCTCACTTCATTAGATCATTTGTTAGATCACCTAACAGTGGTTTGCATTTACGCACCCAATATATAAGTAATTATCTACAAATTAAGCAAAAACATAAAATTCTGCAGACGATTGATAAAGAGTTGAACCCTCACAGCGAGCATCCTTTTTTAGTTAACTTAAAAAAATATAACAAAATCAAACGAAAACATATAGTGTCACATACATATATGTAGAATATATAACATATGTGATTTGTATATAATTTTTATGAGACATAAACATCATTGACTTCAAGTTCAAGGTTAACACTAATAGAACCTAATTTGAAAGCAGTCGTAGACGAGTTGTAGACGAATGGTCTTTAGAATACAAATACAAGCATGAACAATTAGCAGAACTGGCAAAATATATTACAAAAAAAAAAAAATGAACTGAAACATTTATACGTATTTTCTAAACGCATTTTTTTAGCGTTGTGGCCACCTAAACCTTGACGTTTAGTTTTCGTTTTTGTTTTTGATAATATTGATATTTTTTATTTGATTTGACGTAAACGCATATCAAAGTCAATTGTTTGCCTCAATGATAACCTTGTCCTTACATTAGTTTCACACAGAATAAAAACAAATGAAAAGAATTGCAACCAAACCGTATCAAGCAAAAACTTAATTATGGTACATGGTGATATTGAACTTCAATGCTTTAGAAAATCTATAAAATTTACATGATAAAGACATTCACAAAAAAGAAGAAACGCACACACACACACATACAATATTATGGAGGTATTAAATATAAATCATTTATTGATTCTACTATTTTTTTGATAACCGAGTGATTGAAGCAAACTCTTGCTGTATGTCTTTGTGGAAGAAAACAATTCAATCTTTTAAAACATAATAAAGGAAAGAGATGAAAACGTTATCATTGCTTTTCATAAATGTGTACTTTGTGTACTTTTTTTTTTGGTTTCTGGTTTTAATTCTTGTAGCTTTATATTAATGAAGGAGGGTGTCGCTGACCTTAAATGCAAATGGTTAGAAATTTAGATAAATAAAATATATTATATGTATATATGTTTAATGTGTTTGTACATTATTTTTCTTGGTCATTAACTCTTTTTGAATCGTTAGAGTTTTTAAAAAAACTAAAAGAAAATGGAGACTTTTGAAAACAAATACAAAAACCATATTTGGGTTAAACAAAATCCCTCCACATTTATAAGTTAATTGTGGGCGTGGCATGTGCACAATTACTCTTTCCTTTAAAGACTTCTAAGATGTGTAATATATTTTATCCCAATAATAAGGTAAAAATAAGTTTTTTGCCAATTGTAGGCGAACCTGCTATACGTTCCCGCACTTTTGTACAGCAATGGATGGTTTTTCGTTACAAATTATTCTTAAACTTATTGAAATTTAGTTTTTTACTTGTTTAATATATATTTCATTATACCCTCCACCTTAGTGATGGGGGTATACTAAGTTTGCTCTTCCGTTTGCCAACAGCCAGAAGGAGGCGCCAGAGATCCTACAAAATATATATATTCTTGATCAGCGTCGAAAACGGAGTTGATTTAGACATGTATGACCGTGTGACCGTGTGTCTGTCCCTTGTTGGTATTCTCACGGGCGTAAATTTTGGGATATTGAGCTGAAATTTTGTACAGGCACTTTTAGTGCACAAAATCGACAAAAATCTAATTATCTGCCACAAAAGTTGAGCTATAAACTTGAAATTTAGTACGTATATCTTTAAAAGTTTTTGTCATCGATTTCCTAAAAATGAACGCGATCGGATAGCAGGCACGCCCACAATCAACAAAAACATTTATATCTGCTACAAAAATTTACACATGAACTTGAAAATTAATATGTATCTCTATGTTTATCTTATACACTAATATGCGAAAATGGGCGTGGTCGGATAACAAACGCACTCATAATCGACATAAATTTTTATATCTGTTACAAAAATTTAACTACGAACTTAAAATTTTGTGCATATTTAAGGTTAGCCCATCCATCTATGTGTAAAAAAAGGGCATGGTCGCATAACAGAAACGCCCACAATTTACAAAAAACCATATTAACCATAAAACTAGACACTACACTATCAGGGGGCGCAATATATATATATATATATTTTCCACGCCCACTGTTATGAATGTGGAGGGTACTTAAGGTTTGGCTTAATCCAAAATTTAGTTTTCTTACTTGTTTTTATAATAATATTATGACATCTAAGTTTGGCGTGTGCACGCCAAGCACTTGAAACAAAAATATAAATGTGATTCAAATTTAGAATAATAATATGGGTGTTACCACTAAAAAAATAAAAAATATGTCGAATTTTGCTATTATTCATAACAGAAGATGATTCATGCAAATACTTACTTTTCTTCAGCAAGAGTTGTGCATTTAAAGAGTTGATATCTTAATATTGTTCTAAGCTTAATAAAAAGGGCAGTAATATCTTTTCGTTAATAAACATGAGCCAACTACTCGTAGATAGGAAATTATCTAATCTGTTTATTGAAATTAAATAACAAGCGTGTACATTTAGAAATGTTATTGAACTAATGAAAACTAGAAACGTTTTGTGTATATATTCGAAAATAAACCTTTAATAACCACAGTTTTTCAGAGAATTCGTGTGGGAGCAGCTCACTTTCTAAATAAAATGATAATCAATAAATGAGATCAACGAAGTCACTCAATTAATAAAAATTAAACAATAAAATATTTAAAAAATATAAATAAAAAACATTTATACCCATTATCAGAATGATGTGCGCGTCTAAGTACGAAATGTAAGAATGTACATACATCTGTCATCTGTAACAAAAGGTTACGGATGCAAACGTTACATATATATTATTTGCGTGAACAGTGCAGACAAGCTTCCAATTATTAATTATGTAGAATGCGTTATATGTACATAATAACAACAATACTTATAATAACATAATAATAATAAAAACATGCATGCTGTGTAATTAACAACAACAATATTAAGACATTAAATAGGAAAAAGTATATAAGCCCGCGTACAAAAAATGATAAACAAGCCCCCAAAAGCTATAAAAACACACCAACTGTGGTACAAGGAAAACATAAGACTTTAAGACAGAACTGAGTTTAACACAAAACAAAGTATGACAACACTTAAAAATGTAAATAGAGAGTAAAACTTATACTGCCAGCTTCAACGGCAAGGTATGAGTTGCATTTTAAATATAAAAAAAACACACATTTTCGGAGAGATGTATGAGCAAATAAAAAAAAATTGTTACAAACATACATAAGAATGTTCACATAAATATGAAAACTACAATATCAGACCACTTATCAACATAAATAAATATATTACTCGGTATTTGATAGGTATGAAGCGAACCACCAAAACCTGGCTTTAAAGTAAATAAATATGGGAAAAATGAGTCACTGCTCATGAGGTAGCATGCGGTTTGCAACTCATCTCTGGCCCCAGCACATACACCGCACACACATTCAAAGCAACCAACACTCTCCAGCCATACAGTTCAGTTCTCAACACAAAGTCAACAACACAACGTAAGCGAGGTTTGCCAAGAACGACTTGATTTGCGATCGAACACTTCACACGATCACGGTGCAGCATATCGATCATGTGCTCGGCTGATCGGTATAAAAGTCGCAAGGACACATCAGTGTAGCATTAGTTCAAATCTATTAACGTAACGTGTGAAGTCGCTTTTTGGTGCGTTTAATAAAAGGTCGCAAGAAATTTATAAGAAAAAACAAAAAACCAAAAACGAAGTACAAAAAATATAAAGAAGGAAAACCCTTTATGAAGACGGTGCCCAATTAAATATTTTTTTCGTGGTTTTCTTAAGTTGTATTGCAAATTAAAAAACAAAACAGTGCTAAATATAATTAATTTTAATAATAAAACGCGCCTTGAATGAAACTGGAATAATAAACAATCTATAAACATTAAATTATTAAATTTATATATATTAAAATAATAATTCAACTTGAACTGAACAAAAAAAGTACATGTTAATGAAACATCGAAAATTATAAACATTTTATTCGAAAACTCAAAAAAATTGTAATAAATTTTTTATCAAAAAATCAAAATTATGGCAGAATCATATTTAGTGAAACTTTTGATACACTCCTTAATAGACATCAATACACGAAATCTTTTGACGTTTATCGTGAGCATCCTCAGTTTCATATGTTTTTGTTTGTGGCTTTACAAATTATACAAAAGAGAATGTAAATTACCGCCAGGTCCGTGGGGCCTACCGATCATCGGTTACTTAATGTTTATGGGTAATGAGAAGCACACGCGCTTTATGGAATTGACCAAAAAATACGGTTCTCTATTCTCGACACGGCTGGGCAATCAATTAACCGTCGTTATGAGTGATTACAAACTGATACGTGAACTATTCCGCAGAGATGAATTGTCCGGACGACCGGACACTCCATTTATGCAAACATTAAATGGTTTTGGTAAGTAGACATTTTTAAAAGGTTACTGATAGAAAATATAGTGCTATGTAATTAGTGAAGAAGTATTCTCAAAATTTTGGCTTTAATTAGTGGAAATTTCCAGGTGCTGGAATATTTTGTCATAAACTATGAAAGAAAAAATTTCAGAGAAGTGAAAAATGAAAGAAATACAAAAAAATATTTTTATTATATTTTATTAAATTATTGATAATTACAAGAAATCAAGGCTTTAATTATGGATGTGCTCGTATTTCCTTTATCAAATCATCCAATTTGTAGCACTTTAAATTAGAACTATTTTTACCAATAAACATTAAACATTTTATTAAAGGCGAATTAAAATTAATTGAAAGCGTAGAGTTTTTGAGGTAAATAAAACAACAAAGTTTATAATTTTGATTTTTGTTTAATATCAAAAAAGTGTCTCCTGAATGAGAGCAGGAATAAACCCTCACCTCACGAATAAAATCGGCACACTATTATTTCCAATGTGAAATATTTTTCTATTTTTAAACGTACAAACAAAAAAATTATTGCGCTGCTGCTTTTTACTGATTGCTACTTGAAGTTTTTTAACCCTTACCGCTTAATTTTAGTAAGAAAATAATTTAGACTTTTAATAAAAATATTTCACATTTTCATTTAAGAAAAATTTTCGATAAACATATACTGCACTTAAAAATGCTATGAAAATTTAAAAATATTTTTTGTATAATTTTTTAATATTTTTAATAAAAAAACGTCAGTGGAAAATACTTTAAAAAATATAAGGATAGTAAAATATATTTTTAAACAATATTTAATTTTTTTAAAACATCATATATATAATATTTAAAAAAAAATTCATTTAAGATCCCGGTCCCTTTGTCCCTATAATGTTACTCGAGAATGTCCATATTTTTATATACATAGTAGGGAAACAAAGCTTTCTATCGAGTATATATGTCATATATGTCATACGTAATAATTGAGAAAAAATTGCCCAATTTCAAAACTAAACTGCGTATAAAAACTATCAATACTTCTACCAAATTTATAATCGATGCCTTAGTTTTTGCAATCAGGAGAGTGATTATCTTAGTATACGTACACACGGACAGACAGACATAGGTCGACGGAGATTCAGATTATATACTTTGTGAGGTTACCAATGCTGCTGGCAAAGTGATATATGTATACCTCATGTATTGTATATAAGATGGTGGCTGTAAAAATGGCTAAAAGTAAACACATTAAAGGCTACCACACTCACCAGAGCAAAGTCTGGTTGTTATTAAATGTGAGGTGTATGAAGGGATGTGACGTGTTTTTATCAAGATTTAGCTCAATGCTTCAATGCTGAGACATAGTCATAAAATTCACTTAGAATGCATGATTGTTAAATATAAACATCAGTGCATTATCTAAATAAGCACACTTTCTCTATTTATATGCACACACACACACACACACACAAACAAACAGAAGCCCACAAATATTGAACAATAACACAAGTACATCCTGGCGTATGAGTAATTTAGTTGCAATAATTGAACAAACACATACACAAGTTAATGGCAAATCAACCACTTCCGACCTGTACCAAGTTTAAGGGTTCTCCTGAAGAAAACCGGATGGTAAAGCGTGATGTACTCCTTCACAAGATTGCGCAATTTGGTTTTCCGCCCAAATTATTGAAATTGTTTCCGTCTTATTTGAAGGGCAGTGCGCAAGGAGTCATATTTAAAGATGTTCTGTTAAGATTAATTTTTTCTGGTAGCGGTCTTCCATCTGAAGATGCTTTGGTCATCATTTTTTTTTTTATATATAATATATATAATTTGTTTTCATTTTTAATTTAATTTCTATTATTATTTTTGTATTATTTTCTACTATAACAACTTTATTTGATGTGATTTTAGTACATTTATGTAGCTGTGTTTATGTGTAATATGAAATAAAATAAACAAATATGTGGATGTACCAATAATCAACGCACATATTTATTAATCAACAACAAATAATAATGATTTCCTGATTTATTTCAAATATAATTAACATAACGATGAAACACAAATTAGTAGCACGTCTTATTAAATACCACGCATCTATGTTTAAGTGATTATATATATATGTACGTGTGTATGCGATATATGTGGATGTATTATAAATATAATTGAGGTAGGTTTTGTTGATTTGTTATTTGTGTTGTTGTTGGCACTTTAAATTCTACAACAATAGCAACGATGATTTGCTTATCTGATTGCAAAAACAAATATCCACTAATAACGTATAAATGTATATTATTTAATATTCATTTTTGTTTACTTGCACACCCAACACATTCTTTTACTCTGTGCTATGTACCGTAAACGTATAACATACATATTTATTAACGTATATGTCGTATAAAATAACTAAGTAGAAAACTAAATTTGGCTTAGGCCAAATCTTATATACCTTCCACTTATACATAAAAACGATTGATCCGCGCTCTAATAGTGTATGTGCATACATAATACGTACCAGCTTGCAAGTCAAGTTTTATAATGAACACGGTTTTTTGTAAATTATGGGCGGATCTGTTATCCAAAAGTTGAGCTTAATACCTCAAAATTTACGCCCGCGAGAATGCCAACAACAGACAGACTCACGGACATACATGTCTTAATCGACTCAGTTTTTGACACTGATTAAGAATATATATACTTTGTAAAATTTCTGACGCCTCCTTCTGAGTGTTGCAAAAGGAATGACAAACTTTGTATACCCCGTTCTTATGTGGAGTGTATGAAAAGAACACAAAATGAATATATTTATGCGAAAAGAGTATAAAATCAAAGTAAAGCCAAGCAAAAATAACAAAAAAAAACAACACCACCATTTTTTTATTTTCATATAATGTATGTTATATATTTGATATCATTTAATATGTTATAAGATTCCTGTGTAGATTCCTAAATCAGACCTTGCGTTAATCCGATTTAATTAAAATAAATAAAAATAGAAGAAAAAATTGCAAAATATTACAAAGAGATCATTTTTAAATTACTTAATATATAAAAACAATTTCGTCTTGCTTTCGTTTACTTTCAGGTATTATAAATAGTACTGGAAAATTGTGGAAGGATCAAAGAAAATTCTTACACGAACGCTTGAGACAATTTGGTGTGACCATGAATAATGGCAATCACAATATGGAAGAACGCATTATGGTAAGAATATAATCATTAAAACAAATCAATCGTTTAAAGCATTATATCAGGGGTTCGCAATCCTATTAACATTTTAAGGGAAAATCATGTACCTGCCACTCTCACCGTTTTTGTGTAGACGTGGAGTTCTTTAAAATTGGTTTTTTTTCCTTATTAACTAAAAACTTCTTAAAAATTCGTACATCTGTACATCTGCCTACTGTCACCCTTCTTTTCAAACTTAAGCGATCTATCCTTATATGCGTATGGATGCTTAACGTAGTTGTGACAAAAAATTATTCCCATTTTTTTCTTTCTCTCCCGCAGATTGAAGTTCAAGATTTTATAAATAATTTATGTGCAACACAAAGTGAACCCATCGATATGGGTCCAGCTATATCAGTGGCTGTTAGTAATATTATTTGTGATGTTATGATGTCTGTACGATTTTCCATAGATGATCCAAAATTTCGACGTTTCAATTTCCTCATTGAGGAAGGTATGCGTTTATTTGGTGAAATCCATACAGTCGATTATATACCAACGGTACAATATTTACCGACTATATTAACGGCTAAAAATAAGATTGCAAAAAATCGGCAAGAAATGCAAAAATTTTACCAGGAAGTGATTGATGAGCATAAGCGCACGTTTGATGCACAAAATTTACGAGATTTAGTAGATTTTTATTTGGCTGAAATTGAGAAAGCTAAAGCTGAAGGACGCGATGAGGAGCTGTTTGATGGTAAAGATCACGGTAAGTGTTGATGTAGTTAATTTTATATGTGTGTATAAAATCCGAAGCAAAATGAACGGACATGCATTCAATGATTGTAAATTGTTTAATAATTACTTTGAGTTCTTTTTTGAATCATCTCTATACATTATATTATGAATGAAAGTTTATTCGAAACGATTATTGCTATATTCTTATAAAGTTTATACAAGAACGGACGTACGGACAGATAATAGTTATGAATTAAAATTTGATAAATAATTTGTTATGTTTATTTTTTGTATCTTCTTTAGAAGAACAAATCGTTCAAGTGGTGATAGATTTATTTTCGGCTGGCATGGAAACAATCAAAACGACATTATTGTGGATAACAGTATTTATGTTGCGCAATCCAGAGGTAATGCGTCGTGTACAGGACGAATTGGATCAAGTGGTGGGGCGTAAACGTTTGCCCGTAATTGAAGATCTGAAATATTTACCAATAACTGAAAGCACTATATTGGAATCGATGCGTCGATCAAGTATTGTACCACTCGCTACTACACACTCACCCACAAGGTAAATTTTACGCATTATTATTATTATTAATATTACTTTATATACGTTATATATAAAGTTATATAACTTATAAATGCAATGTAACACACCCTCTTTTTTGCTAAGCGTTTTTCTCGTGTAGTCATCTATCAACTTCTCACAAGAAAAGATTAGATTTTCATTGTTACGTTTATGAAATATATTTTATAGTTTTTTTGTTTTTATTATACAGTATATAGTATATAAATTGAAGGTACTTTATGCACATTGCACCCGTTATATTGTAAGTGTTGCTCCTTTCTTTCATATGCTTTATCAATGTATATAAAGATGCGTAATAACTTGTTCCAGTTCAATTAGATGGTAAAGCGATTATATTATTACTAGACTCTACTCGTAGTTGTTTGTTTTATTTAGAGTTTTTATTTATTCTTTCTCATTTATTGATAATGAATGATGTACTTAACACACTCAGACTCAAAGGCGGTAAAACAGTTCAATTACTTTACAAATCCCTATTATACCAGAACTGGGCGCGAAATTATTATTCTTTGTGCCATATATTAGTGATCTCCTTAGAAGTGTACCATGACTAATCCATCAAACTAATCATGAATGGAATCAAGCAAAATATAGTTACGAATATATTTTAGAAAAGTTTCTGCGGAAATAGGACAAAAACACGTTTATCTTAAGTCATCTATTTCTTATTATTCTCATATAGTTTCTTTCTTTCCAATGTACAAAATTTTCAATTTGTTTTTTTTTCAGAGATATTTTAATTAAAGGTTATACCATACCGGCTGGTTCTCATGTTATACCACTCATTAATAGTGTTCATATGGATCCAAATTTATGGGACAGACCCGAAGAATTTAATCCAGATCGTTTTCTAGATTGCGAGGGTAGAGTTCGTAAGCCCGATTACTTTATGCCATTTGGTGTGGGTAGGCGCAAGTGTTTGGGTGATGTTTTGGCCCGCATGGAGCTCTTCTTGTTCTTTTCCTCGTTTATGCATTCATTTTACATAACATTACCGGATGGTCAACCGTTACCCAGTTTAAAAGGCAATGTTGGTGCCACCATATCTCCCGAAGCGTTTATGGTATGTGTAACACCGCGACCTCTATTAAACAATCAAAATAACACATCAGAGGACCCGTATACTAAACGTGGATAAGTGTGGGTGCTAACTAAATATCAATATATCTACGTTCATCAAAAAAAAAGAAAGATCAGCAAACTCTCCAGTTTCTTCTTTTTTTTTTTGTAATAACAAAAATCTTAATATTAAAGAAAAAGAAAAATGAAGTGATTGACAATCAAAAACAAACAAACAAAAATTAACAAAAAAAAAAGATATATTTTGAGCACGGTTTTGTTCCTAATGACGTTAAAATACCAGCTAAACTAACGTCTGCATTCTAATCAAAATGGTATATAAGTACAAGAAACGAATCAGATCAATATTGGCAACTTTTCATGTTACTGAAATTTTAAATACAATTGCAAGAAACTGGTTTAACGACAACAAAGAGTTTTATGCTTAATATCTGACACTAGCAAAAATAATTTCTTAATAAATGATTTCTTTTTACACCCTCCACCTTATTGATACGCTACTAAGTGGTCATTCCGTTCGCAACATTCATAATGCAGTAGAAATTGATACACATATTTATTAATAGCCCTACTCATGGGCGTGGTTGAATAACAATCGCACCCACAATTTATTTAAAAGATCATTCGATATACAATCCCACTTGAAATTTAATACGAAATTCATACACTATTATATGGGTAAATAGGTAACTGCCACGCCCTCAAGTGAAACTAAGGTGGAAGGTGTTTAAGCTCCGGCTCAAGCCGAAATTAGTTCCCTTATTTGCTTTTTAATAACCAAACAATAAAAACTGAATATATGATGTGTTGAAAAAAGATAATAAAAAAGCAATAAAAAATAAAAAAAAATAAAAAAAAAACTTCCAATGTGGTGAAATTTTAACCAAAAACAAAAAAAAAAACGGCAAAATCAAATCTATTATAAATAAAATGTACAACTAATTAAAAAGTCAAGGAAATACAAAAAAAAATAAATGAATTATTATTAAAAGTTTAACAACAACACATTCTATTCGTTGACGACCACACTAAAGCTGTGTTCATTACTTTAAATATTTTATAAAAAATTGAAAAACAAAAAACAAAAAAACAAAAAAACAAAAAATTTATCGTCTTACAAATAAGAAAAATAGATTAAATTTAGATTTTATAAACCACTTATCATTTTACATTTTGTACAAATATGCTTCATTTCATATATTTTATTAAACTCAAGGTTTTTAATGAGGGAATATAAAGAATATTAAGTTATCAGGGTTGTCATGGTGTTCAATTACTCCAAAGTTGCAAGTTGTGGGGTTTAATTTTTCTTCAAGAATCGTATAAAACAGAAGATGAATGATGAGATTCGATAGCTCTCTAGTTTTCGATTGAAAATTACTGTGAAGCTACAAAAATGGATTATGAACCTATAATTTAAAATTGAAATAATTTTGATCAAATTTGAATGTGATCTTACAATTATTATAAAATTACAATAAAATCGTACATATTTACAATGCGATCCGAAAGCTATCAAGTGACATCATTTGCCCCACACCTAAAACATTTATATTCTGTTGAAAACTATGCACGTAGCAATCTTCTCCCATGATTTCGCCCTTTGCCAATATACGCATAAGTCATTCACATGAATTATATGATATTTATTTTAGTTATTAACATAATAAATTGGCTTCTCAGCGACTTAGTGTAGTGTAAACGGTTTTTCCCAGAATCTTCTAAAACTTTGACATGTAATGAAATTCTTTTATAAGTTATATTTATAAATGATTATAATTGAGAATGAAATCTGTGAATAGTTCTTTAAATCATTTACAAATCACCCGCATAATGCAATCCATTGCTTTATTATTAAAGAAAGCGAATTTTACGTTTAGTTTGGCTTAATTATTTAAAAAACTCTTTCAACAATTATTGTATTAATTCATTTTCATTTTCCAAATTAAAAACTTACCTTTACCTATTTTAAATTAATTTTTTAATTGTATTAAGATTCATAGATAATTAATAATTATGTTCAAAAAGTGCCAAATTTCAATTATTTAATTAAATTAATAGTGTAAAATAAAAAAATGTAGAAACTAATTTTTTTTTCGTAAAAAAGACATTAAAAAACAACAAAAAAAATCGTTTAAAAATGATTTTTGAGCCCTTTATTATTTGGTCAATATGTATGTTTCATGCTAAAAAAATCCATAACATTATCGAGTTTCATTTATTTATAAGAATATTTTTTTTGTACTCTACATTCATAAACTTATTATATAATGTGTTATATGTTTTGTTTTTGTTATGTTAATTGATAATTAATGAATATAGAAGTAGTTTAAGAAGAAGAATCTTGCATTTTTTTGTAGTAGAATATTTAACGCATTTATTTTACACATTATACATACACACAAGCCGACATTGGCACATATTATAATAAGAGAATTTGAAAAAAAATTATACCACACATTAAAGAAAGTATTTGGTTTAAAGTTAATTACAAACAATTTGCGTTTTTATTAAATATTTTCCATCATCAACTTATAAGGGGGCGGCGCTAATGTTATGCCGCATATACCATTCAAATCGGCAGGTTCACAGTTGGGGCTTAATTTAAATTTAAAATTTCGTACTATTGTTGCCGCATAAAAATATAACAACATGCGTGCCAGTTCGTCGCCAACACACATACGTTTACCCGTTTGAAATGGTATGAACTGCGGTGGTTGTATAAATGTTCCTTGGTCAGAAAGAAAACGTTGCGGCTGATAACGCTCAGGTTCTGGCCAATGTTGAGGATTCATATGTATGGCCCACTGCAGTGGTAAAATCATTGTGTTCTGTTTAATGCGATGTTGTTTTATAATAAAGTCTTTGGCTGCACCATGCGGTATACCCAACGGCACTACCGAACGTATGCGTTGCACTTCAGCAACACAAGCTTTTAAATAGTTGCAAGATTCCATGGCTGCCAGGGACCACTGCCCCTCCTTGGTGTAAGCCGTCAGGTGCTAGTTTTGTTAAAAGTTTTATCATTTTGTATCAATCGGCAATTTTGTATACCCTCTACGCTAAATTGGTCGTTATTTTCAACATTTAGAACTACACATTTAATGTAGACCCCCAGCGCGTCCGTAGTTGTCATTTTATTTGCAACATCCAGAAGGAGGCGTCACAGACTCTACAAAGATATATATTCTTAATCAGCGTCTAAAACTGAGTCGATCTAGCCACGTAGGTCTGCCTCTTATTCGTATTTTCACAAGTTTTTAAGATGAAAATTTGTACAGACACTCCTAGTTTCTGTGCGAAGATCGCTATATAAATGAGACACAATCAGTCAAGAGCCATGTCCTCAAACGACAAAAGTCTATTTCTATCTGCCGCACCCACCATTTGTATGTAGACGTGGAGGGTATTTAAGATTCGACCCAAAGCAAAATGTACTCTTTTTACCTGTCTTAAAGTTGTTTGCACTTCTTGCTCTTTAGCCATATACAACAGGAACCATTTTAAAGTCGCTAAAGTTGTATCTAAGCCAGCACCGAACATATCTGCCAACAAGTGATCCAATTGTTGATTGGTATAAAATTCAGCTGCTAGATCTCTTTGTTTGGCAAACATTGAATTTTCCAGTTGTTCCCTTTCATCCAGGAAGCATTCCAGTATGCAAGTGCTTTGATCAGTTTTAATGACTTTCCCTTGACTTTTCCAACGTACTCTAAGTTTCTCTACACATTTTCTTATAATACGATCATAGATTTGGTGAGTTTGCCGTTTACCGTTCAATAGAAAATTTAATATCTTTTTATTTGAAGGTAAATGTCTGTAAAAAAAAATTATGCAGACCAATTAAACTAAAACGATCTTTAGCTTACCGCAAAATTGGTAAAAAATTCATTACACCAGACACAGCAATCAGTTCATTGCCTTCTTCTTGTAGACGTCGCAAATATTGCCAGGTGACGTCATCACGTTTATATGTGTGACCGAACACTAAATCATTCATAATATTGCCCAATGTGTGTTGCAGACAAGGTACAACATCAACTTCTAATGAATTCAGACAATCTTCTCGAAGCCACTGCCGCCATAACAGAAAGGAAAAAGAACAACTTACTTATTTACGAACATGTGTGTATGTGTATTGGGTATAAACAAATGTTAAAATTATGCATAAAAGAAAAAATGAAAGTTAAATGTTATGCCATGTGATGGGCTTTGAAGTAGACGGCAAAGAGACTTATTGGGCATACAGACATACTGGTAGACAGCACGCAATTCAAGTGTGTAAGGAATTTCTTAGAATTCCAGTAAATTAGTCAGTATTTATTGTATATTTATTCTTGGCGTTTCTTTTCATTCATTCATTCATTCATTCATTCACTTATGACTCAAGAAAGAGAAGTTATGTGAGAATGACCGATGCAAGGTTAAATGTTTCATTAAACTGTTGTGAGTGCTGTTGTTGACTTATGCTATCTTACCTGGATACATTCATCTACATTTTGGCATATGCGCCGCTCAAGACCATCTCGAATTTCATTATGTGCCTTAGACATGCCCAGACCTCTAAGCCAGTCAATGATACGGCGCCGCTGATTTCTCCATAAAGCACCTTCAGCACAAATTAAACCTTTTCAAAAAAAGAAATTAAACATTTTTATACCCTCCTCATGAGGAGGAGGAGATACTAAGTTCGACTTTCCGTTCGACATTCTTCATTCAGAAGGAGGCGTCAACATGTAGACATTCCACGTAAAACTCGACTTGCAAGCTGATAAGCAATACATACGCTACTAATTATATATTTGCCGCGCCCACCATTATATATGTTAAGGGTATTTAAGATTTGGCCTAAGCCAAATTTAGTTTTCTTACTTTTTTCTCATTAAAGCTCTGAACTGAAAAGTCTAAGTAAGTAGTGCAAGCTTTTGAAATTTTTAGAGTCCGTACAAGTATACATATTAAAATCGAGGCGAAGAATTATTTTAATTATTTTCCGTTTTAAATATGTGCAATAATTAGAACACACCAGCGCAACTCTCATGTTAATTACCAGCTGCTCCTCAGCCCGATTTTTAATGTTCTGTTTCTATACAGAATGCTTGGACAGCCGAGTTGCGTAAGGTTTCTTTCATAATTCTTAATACTTCTTCGCAAAAATTTAATCTACACCATTTACTTGGCCTAGAATTTAAGTATTTTAAATTTGAATCGGATCGAAGCTCGATCGATAAATTAAAGCTAACTCTTTTTATGCACAAACACCAGTGCTTACTATTTTTACAGAGAAAATGAAGTGAACTAAAGTATTAATTATATATATTAACGATTTTCATACCATAACCACCCATTATGCCATGAGTTACATACAGAGGAGCACGTGCTGTGAATTCGTCATGTTTTAAAAAATCTCTCACCAAGCCAGCATCAGCTAATATAATAGCAGTAATGGAGCCTAACTTTAGAGAATATATCGGTCCATATTTGATAGCTAATTGATGCAAAACTTTGTGGGGTGTTTTTGTATTTAAGTAAAGAAGATTACCAATAATTGGTAAGCCCCATGGACCTGGTGGTAAATGACGTCTGCGCCAAAATTCTTTGGCAATCCATAGTATGGTCACAACAACTACAATAATCACAAGATTCTGCTGCAACAGCAAAGCATTTATTATTATTATTATTATTAATTGCTTACATTTGTGTACATGCGCACTTACCGTATAAGTCATTGAGTTGTTTATTCAAATAACAAAATGATTAATAATAATAAGAGACAGCGTTAAATTACCTACATATGAAAAGTATGTATGTATCGTTTATTGTACAATTATGGTAAATGTGTTAATATTATTTCATTGTCAGAGCTCTTCACTTTAATTTTACTTCACTTTTTCATTGCTTCTCAATTACTGATTATAGTTCAAATTCGAAACGTTTCTTGAGCTACGAAGCGATGTTTGGCGAATGCATATATATCATATGCAAATTACTATGAACTGAAGTCGCATCAGCAATGCCCAACAGCCACGTGACCAACATCAGCCTTTGGGTGCTTTTTGATTCATTCGGGAATGATCTCTAATTCAAACTGCGTAACTTCAGTGTATGATTTTATTTCTAAATTGGAATTTTGATGAGATAATTGTGTGCTCATACATGTCTATTTGGTGTACAGTTTGGTGTTTTAAGGAATATTTAATTATCGGTTTGCTGTGTGGTATGGTACCATCACGTACTTGCACACACATATCAAAGTTATTTAAAATGCTCATATACGTATGACAATATATATAATAATAGGAAATATAACATTTAATATATATAGATATGGCATTAAAGATTATATAAAAAAAAAACATTCAGCATTTAAGTGAATGAATATTAGAAAAGTACGAACGTGAGAACCACGTTGTTAGTAATGATACGAAAAAATTTTATATTTGGCTTTAGTCGAATTTGACATACCTTTTAGATTACATACATAATATGTGGGTGTGGCATTTACGCCCTACTTATTTTAGCGACTGTTTAAGTGTGACGGTCCATTTTAATTCGATAATCGAATGAATTTTCTTACAAAATGTAGGCGTATCTGCACTTAAACCCCGCCCATTTTCTTTATAGCGATGATTACAATAAATTTATCATAAAATTAAACTTTTCAGCTCAATTTTTTAATCCGAAAAAGTATTTGTATTTCATGGGTGTGGCTATTTTTTACGATTTAACCATTTTATTATATATAAAAGCTTTCACTAAAAACGAAAAATTATAACAATTTCAACTCAATATCGATTAATGGGCATCTGACCGCGCCTTCCGATAGTTTCAAACGATATGACGAACTTTGTATATTCTACATGTAGATACACTATAATGGAGAGTATAAGAAGAAAGATGACAACATTCACACAACACTTTTAGATTAAAACTTACTGAATGTGCACATACCGGAGTGTACTGAATGAATTCATGCAAAAAGTAAAGTAAACACCATTCAAAAAGAAGTGTACTGTGATACCTAGATCTTCTTACAAACCAGCATAATTGGAGAGAAAAAAGAAATATCAGATTAATTCAAGGGCAATAAATCTTTTCATGATACTATCCATTTACTATAGCAAACAAAAACAAGTGTAAATGGCAGTAAATGACCATGTCGTACTCTGCGAAATGCGAACGATACATTTTAACGCAATATCTTTACTATTATTTATAGATGCAAAATGTGTGTGTTCGCTTTTGTTTGATTTGGGTTTTTCTAAAGTATTGCGCTACATAAAGAGATGATCTAATGAGAAAGTTTGGTGCATTTCATCTTAAGTAGACCCCATCTTTTGATCATTTGTTAAGCCGTAGTTGATATTGATAATCTCAGTAATACGCATAAACGGATACACATTTCAAGAAACGTATCTTTGTCAAGCGTTACAAACAGCCGCATAGACTTAGCATGCACCACACCATCCTCAAGAACAACAAATCGCTTATATCTACTCCACTACTACTCCACTTAGTTCCACAAAAAGTGCCTCTTCGTGAAATATCTCTATATATAAAGAGGTTTAAATTGGACTTATTTCAAACAGGGAGATACCATGAAAAGGGTTCTAAAAGTAGTCCAATTTAAACCACTTTCCCTAGTGCCTTAAAGTATCTTAAAATTTACAGACGAACATACTTAAATCGACCTAGAAAGTGATTCTAAACCGATCGGTAAAATAAAACATACGCAAATATGGTGTAGGGTATAATAATGAGTATACATATGTGAGAATGGAATCTACGTGGAATTCCATATTGTGTAGCTAAAAAAAAAAAAATAGCAAAAATCTACTTGACCAGACCACCTTAACTATACGTGTGGCTTTGTTTACTTACTCTGCCTACACTTTGTATGAAAAATATTGTACAATAAAGACCCTAAGGAAACAAAAAGACTTTTGAAGAGGATGAGTGAACGAAAGAAAGCAACGTGTACGTATGTATGGACATACTGCTATAAATACACAACTAGACCTTTGTACCGAAACAATTTCATCATTAAAGGAAATGTTGCGAAAGATGCCTCAAATGGGGAACAAATTGACTAACTATAGGAAATTTCCAGAAAAAAACGGCAAACAATGACCTTCTGGAAGAATCTATGTATGCCTATGTATTTATAAATATAAAAATAATATAAACAAAATCGCTCACATTTCATGTATAGATGTGTTTGTGTAGGTATTGGACAAGTGTTCTGTTCTGTAATTCAAAGTCAATGGCATCGCTAGCATCCTAGTATATGTGTTATGTGGAGCCCAACATTATAATTGTTTTGTTGTTGTTGATTATTCATTCTTGTGCGTTCATTGGCTTACGAGGAAGATTGGAAGGTTGTTGACGAGCTAACTTGATTACGAAGTTTTATGTGAACACTTAACACGCATTATGTTTTTTTTTTTGGGTAAATTTATGCTTTATTTTTATACCCTCCACATAAAATATACTAAGGGTATACTAAGTTTGTCATTCCGTTTGCAACACCCAGAAAGATGCGTCACAGACTTTACAAAGTATAAATATTCTCGATCAGTATTGAGTTGAGTTGAGTTGACTTAGACATGTTTGTGTGTGTGTCCGTGTGTGTGTTGTTGGCATTCTTACGGACGTAAATTTTGAGACATTGGGCTCAAATTTTATACAGATAATTTTAGTTTAGATCGCTGAATAATTGAAACATCGGTCGAGAGCCGCGCCTATGATCGACAAAAATCTATATATCTGCTATAAAAATTGATTTTGGCCTTGAAATTCGGTAATCATACCTATAGTTATCCCATCCATCAATGTGCTTAAAATGGGCGTGGTCATAGAATAGACGCGTCCACAATTTACAAAAAACTACAATCCATGTAAAACTCGACTTGCAAGTTCATACAAGTAATACGCACATCATAGAGGGCGCAATCATACACCTGGCTTGGGCCAAATTTAGTTTTTTACTTGTTCTTCGTATTGTATTATATCTCTGTTAGCCCAGCTTAGTAACAGCAATGTATAGACCAATGCACAATACGAAAAAAGGAATCCTTCAAGAATTTACACTGCCAAGCCATTGTATAGAATGCAACGGATTTTGTTTGACAAGTAGCTACCCTGCTGTGAACTGTGAACGAGTTCGATCGGATAAAGGACACGCCCATTATTATGATAAATACTTTTTTGGGGCAGAATTTCAGCATTAAAGTTAACTGTAACAAATTTAATAATCATTAAAAGAGTTCAGATTTGTATGTTTGCCCCGCCTATAATTTATTAATAAATTTGGAGGGGATTTTATTTCAATTTTATAACCGCACTTTCATCATTTATTTAGAAAGGCGCGGTTGTCATAATTGTTATAAACATTTAAAATTAACTTGGAATTCATGGCAAATTTCCCTTAAATTTACCACTAAATATAGGCGTCAAATACATTTTTTATAAAACGCAATCAAGAAATGCGGTAAGAGTTCATTACGTGTGGTTCTAATTATATACCCATAGGTAGTTCCCACCCAGTACTCTAGTTAGGTTTTAGTGATTCTCTGGAAATTTTATTTATCATTAATTAAGAAATGTAAGAGGATTTAAAAATACGTTTTATACCGATTTAAAAAAAAAATTATTTTTAAAGGTTATATAAAAAACTGAAGAACCTTGAAAGGTTTAGCAATTGATTTTGAATAAAAAGAAAGGAAATATGATTCCGTCGGCAATTGAGACGGTTAAGGATAAACTGCATTGCGGACAATTGAAATTGCTAATACTAATATGTGCCCAAAATTTTGTTAGAGTTGGGCTAAAAAATATACCTTAAATGTTACTCCAGCATTGTATGTGTAGATATAAGCACTTGATTACGTCTGCACTTGAGCAGTCTAAGCGGTGGAAGCAGCAGCAACAGCAGCAGTAAGAACAGCAACCGCCTGTGGTAGTAGTAATCGTAAGTGCATATATTTTTATACACAATATATTGTATGATGTGAAGTGATTTCCAGTTAGTGATTTTTCTGTCTTTGGCTAAATAAAAAAGGTCGTCGAACGTTCTTGAAATGCTTTCAGTTTACTGAACTCATAATTTAAAGGTAAAGATCATTGTCCTGTCCTGTGTAAGATTAGTCTATATATTGCGAACATGTCAGTATTTATACTTCACATACAAACGTCACACCTATAACAATGCATTTTAAAAGGATTAATGGTAAGAATGTTGTAAAGAATGTAGTTGGGAATGGATCCCTTGCATTAATTGTCTATGTGCCATTATAATAATATGTGATAATCGATTTGGTTGGGCGATTAGTTGAGTTAATTAACTTATTTGAATAGAGTTGTAATGAAGCGGTAGAGTAGTCATTTAATAATCATAATTATCATCATCGCACAACAATACATTGTTCTGGTTGGAATGGCATTGCAAAAATGTGACAAACTCTTTTTTATTTCTTGTTTCTTTGAATTGTTTGCTTTAGCATTAAAGCGATTCGATATGTCTCAACGTAAATTCTAAATATTGTTATTATTGCATTGGCAAGGACACCAAATCTTGCCAAATCTCTGCGTGCTGCATAGCTATGTACAAGTACCAATAAGCCCTATTGAAAATGGACCAAGTAGGATACTTTTTCCCCACATAAGTCCTCCTATATTTTAAAATGTTTTGATGAAATTTGGCACAAGGACATTTATTGGCTCATAGAGAAGCCCTATTGAAGATGGACCAAATCGGACCATTTACAGAATAATGGACAACTTTATATGGCAAAAAATCAAAAACAATTATTATTATTTTTTGACAAAATTTGATGAAGAATATTTGGCCGTGCCAAATTGTGTCCCGATCGAACTATTTTTAAAACCCCTTTTCATATACACATAATAATATTTCAACAAGAGCCTTATATGACAGTGCCTACAGTGTATACAAATACAACTAAATTAATTAATTGTAGAGCTTGGTGGGGTGGGGGGTTAAATGCTGTTTGGCTTTTCCTAAATATATTTAATCTTCAAATAATAAAACAAGTAAAACAACTACACTTGACGGAGGTCAACTCTTTAATTCCCATCGCAAAAGCTTCCCGAGGAATATATTACCAGAAAACACCCACGGACACACATACATGGTTAAATCGACTCAGTATTTGATGCTAATATAAACTTTGTGTGGTCTCCGACGCCGCCTTTTGGGCGTTGCAAACGACTTGACAAGTGTTATATGTTTACCGCCATCTACATGTTATAGCGGGTTTAAAAATATGCTACACATACTCATTCGTAGATAATCGATTGTAGCTATTTTGTTTTGTTTACATTTTTGCTCTTTCTTTTTCAACTATTGCATGTAGTTCAATAATCAATGTCATTCGCAATAAATGTCAATGGCTTTTCTTCTAATGCACGTAATAGTCAATAAAGTGTGACTGGCTGTATGTGTGTGTGCGCGTGTATATTAAATGCCTGCCTAATAAAATATTATTATCCAATATATCTATATGTGTGTATGCGGCTGTAATTGTATCACTTTAAATGTTGTTATAAGATATACGCACACACCATACATAAGCAAATAAATGGATAGACGGTGTGACGGTGTTAGAAAATTATAAAATTGTGTGCGTTGTGTGGATTGTAAATGAATGTTGCTTTTATACCCTGCACCAATTGTGACAGAGAGTTTATAAAAACTGGTTGTGTCTGCCTATATGTCCAGGCAGATTGGTCCACCTATTGCATTAATTTGTATAAAAACACTTTTTGTCCGTATGTCTGTCTGTCCGCAGAACCAAGATATGGGTCGCTTTTTATAAAGTATCTCAACGAAACTTTGTGAATGGACCCGGGTTTTTCGTAATTGAGAATATATTAAATTGAAACCCTCCTATGTCTAGTGATCTATAACCGGCATTTTGTAATTCTTGTTATTGATGATGTTGAAGAAGAAGGGTTGTATTGCGTAATAAATTATTATTCTAAAATTGGAACTCTTTCGCATGTAATTTTTTTTTCACCTTTTTCCCAATTTCCTATTATATGACAAAACCCAAAATTTATTAAATAAATTGGTCAATAGCAAATTTAAATGTTCTAGCTTTAGAGTCAATTGTAACTTCCTTCTCTCTCTATAAAATATTTCACGAAATGACTTTTTATGTGACACAGAGTTGTGGCACTATACGGCAGCGTAAAGCACTAAATGGTCGGGCTTGACCGACACCATAAAACTTTTTCATTTATTTTTTATTGCGTATGTGTATGCACACCTAAGTTTTAATTCTCTAAAGACATTCAATACACAATTGAACGTATCGATATATATTTATTGCATTGACAATAACCGCGCTCGCGCACTGTCATAGCATCATGTAATCCTTGAGAACCGCATAGAGTCTATTAACACCAATAAAAATGAAACATTTTGTAGCTTGCAGCGAATCATGAATATCCACCAATCCTACTATAACAACATATTAGAAAATGTAAATCGGTAGAAAAGCAAACCTACAGTTACATAAATGTATGCCTCGTGTCTCCAAATCGGAGTATTTTGTTTATCGATTTAATTTAATTTCTTTCTGAATATGAACCCATAGGAAATGGTTCACTTCAGCCTTTTGCTTTCTTTCCTTTATGCAATAGACGTGATTATAATACCTTTTTAGTACAGCAAAGCTAAAGTATTTTATAAAGTTGTAAGAAATAGATTTCAAAGTCAATGTATAATAAAACGCATGTATATATGTGACGTCTTTTGAACTCTAATGCGAATCATTCCAATTTATCTGATTTAGTAAAAGAAAGAGGAAAACTAAATTTTAATCTTAAATCCTAAACACCCTTCACAAAAGGTGGCTTGTTTTACGTATCAGTTTGCACGTCGACTTTTACACTGAGCACGCTTTTTTTTTGTAAATTATGCACATGTCTGTTATTCGACCATGCTCATTTTTGGCATATTGATAGATCTGATAATTATGAGTTTAAATAGCGATCTACGTACAGAAACTAAAAGTCTGTACAAAATTTCAAGCAGACAGACAAACACCAAGACACACGAACGGACATGTCTAGATCGACTCAGTTTTTGGTGCTGAACAAGAATATATGTAAATAATTTGTAGGGTCTCGGATGCCTCCTTCTGGGTGTTGCAAATACAATGACGAACTTAGTATACCATCCATCTTATGTGGTGGGTATAAAAATTGCTCATCAACATTATTACAAATAATGGCTTGGCATAGTAAAAATCACATGTACCTTAGCATATATTTAAAATGCAAAAATATAGAGTACTTGTGTGATTAATTTATCTACACATCAGAGAGATAAAAACTAAGCAACAAACAAATATAACAACCACATCAATAAATAAAGCCAAACACTTATAGACACCTTGACATCTTTCATAGTCACTGCGTGCGTTCATTAAACCCAAGCAAATCTTTGCAGCAACAAATTTATACATACCCATGCATACACATGCAAGCTTATGTTGGAGACAACAAATATAAGAAAACAAACACACTATTGCAACGAAGACGACAAATGAAATAAAACTAAGAAACACACACACACACACACACACATATCATATAAACAATACAACAGCTTCACACAGTCAGCAAAAGAAAAAAACATAAAAGTCTAGAACAAAAAAAATGATAAAATACCATAATTTGTTTGCAACAACTATTTGCATTCAATTAGCCAAGTAAGCATTAGCATTAGAACTGTAATGCTCCAGCGCTCTGACTGCATCAGACAACATAAAGTAGTTCAGCGCATACCACTGCACACTAATAAGGTAATGCCAACAACCCCGCACACTCAGTTAGCACCCCTGAAACGGCTTTCATGCTGAGATCTGAAAAAGAGGAAAAATCCACCTTACATAAGTTGCAGTATTTTGTCTAAGTAAGCAAAACCGAAAAACCCACGGCAACATATATTTGAAATATGCACATAAACACAAACGCGAACCTGTGCACATATGGTAATTTGTTGGGTTTTGTTCTTGTTTTTCGTTCTCTATAAATCTACTATGCAAATTTTCGTTAGACACATACACGCGGTCGTGAATGATTGACTTAATGACTGATTATCACACCGCATGCACATGTTTATGCATACGTTTGCGTTTGCTTCGCAATCATGTGGATGCATTTCATTTTCATTCCATTTGTATATGCATTTATTGTTATTGTTATTGTTTGCTTAGAATTTAACGGGAGGTAGCAGCTTGTACATAATGTAAGCTCAGTATGGTGAACGGACGAACAATTCGCCTCCTTTTGGGTGTTGAAAAAACACAAATTAAATTTGAACAATTAAGCAAATCAAGCAAAATTGGCTTGGGCCAAATCTTCACAACGGTGGGCGTAGCAAATATGTATATATTGCGTCTTCTAATAGTGATCCGACCAAAATCTTTTGCATATATTCTTTATCACAAATCCTATGACAAAATTTCTGAACGGAATAATGTATACACATATATGCATATATAACATATCTTGTACATATATATGTAGAAACTTAATTGCCACATAGGACACACAGACATAAGTATTTGTAACAATCATAAACTACATAAACTGTGTAAAAATGACAACAACAATAACATATATTGTAATAATATTGTGGGACCGGCATACAGTAAAAGCAATAACAATTTAAGATTCAAGTGTGACAAAGAAACTATTATGTGATAAAATTCAAATAATGTTACGAATGTACACAAACACACACACACACACAATATATGTTTGTATATTTGCCACATAAATGCTGCAATCAAGGAAAAAATATTGTAAACAAAATATGTTTTAGAAAAAAATATCAATAACAACAAAAACAACAACAACAAGAAAAAAAATTAAAACGATCTAATACGTTCGTAGTTCAATGGCTTTTTGCGCCATTTTAAGATCAATGCACCTGCGTTGAGTAGTGGTGGTGGTGGTGTTGGCACTACTCTACTACCACTATCATTACAACTACTGCCATTATATAAAGTAACATACATATTGCATTGGCATGTATATATGTATAGATATATTGTGTGAGTGTGTGTGTATATAAGGCTGCTGCAAGTTTAAATTTTATTCAACTTAAATTATGAATTTGGCATAAGTACGTACGCGTGTACGCTAGAAATAAAGTATTGGCGGCAGCTGTATGCCTAAATGGCACTGGAAGCGATGGCGGTGGTGGTGACGGCTACACGCAGTCACAAATGCTGCAGCAATCATTGTTGTAAACATACAATCGAGATCGTGTTATAAAAAACCTTGCGCATGAACATTTGATCCATGGACATTTGGTGGTGGCTTACCAAAAAAATAATAATAATAATAACAACAACAACAATAACAAGAACAACAACAACAGCGGCAGTGTAAATATATTAGCAGTTTATGCTCTTCTACATACTCTAGGTAATTATGTTTGATAAAGTGTCATGTTTACTTTAATATCTTATACAATAAAATATAGACGCATTGCAACGCATTGAATGGGGCAGGCTGTTGTTGTTATTTGCTTGAAAATTATTTAAAAAGTTGTAAATAATAATTATTCTTAACGGAAGTTGACTTTAAAAGCAGCAATCTATAGTAATAATAATAATAACAACAAGAACAACAACTCAGCCCAGCTTTAGCTTTGTATGTAAATCATTGATATTGAGAATATTATTATTGCCTGTATTTACTAAATATTATGGTTACTTTTGTTGTTGTTGTTTTTACAAAGCATTGATTTATAAAGCATTTGTTTTTATTTTAACAGTCACCTGCTGCATTAGGCTGCTGTTACTGCTACAGCTAGTGCTACCACTACTGCTGCAATTGCTGGTTTCGTACTGAATGCAAATGTGAATTCTAATGCGCATTTAAACAACTTGAATTTGACATATCGAGGTATTATCATTAATTATTTACTCGACGATTTTAACAAAATGTAAATTTTTTTCTAAATTACATTTTAAGAATATTTTTATTTCAAAGTTTTATATGTACACTCGTGTAAGTATATATGTTTCGTATGTTCATGTTCAATTACTATGAAAACAAGTTAATTAGTATTTTTGTTTTTGTAACACTAAATCTGTCATTTCTATCATTAACGCGAATTTGTTAAACATTGATTGTAAATAAGTGAAAAAAAAAACATTCAAGTCAATTAAGTTTTTGTAGTTTTCAATCCAAGTGAATTAGTGCTTTAATTGTAAAAGAGAAAATTCTTCAAAGCAAATCCGTAATACAAATACTTTCGCTTTTTATGTATATATATCAAGAAGTTGTGTTTACGACATGTCCAAAACATATTACAATCATCACAACTACCAGAAGAAAGTTAAAAATTGAAGCTCACTTAGGCTTAGCCACATGAATGCACATACCTTCGTAACTGAAACGCTCCCAAGTTGAGCAATAGATTCATTTACATGTTCATAATTGATCAAAGTATGTAAAAATGAAAAAAAATATCCTTTTAAAACTGTGCCATCATAGGCTACTCACTTCTGGTTAAGCGAATTTCAGCCATTTTGAAAGAGCTTCGCATGTAGCAATCGGCGTGAATAAATTTTAGGTATAACTCATGAAGTGGCTAAAACAAAAAATTTAAGGCCTAACAATAAATACAATTCATTGTGCTTAAATTACTTAAATATAATTCTTAAAAAACAACAACGACTAAAGAAATAACAACATAAAAAAAAATTAAAAGTAATAAAAAATATCGGAAGTAGGCGAAGACGAAGATGTAACGTCACATAAATCATAAAAGTTATAAAACTTCAAGCCATTACTATTAAAGGAGAAAACTTCTCATGTGTGCAATTGAGTCGACATTGTGACAATGTTAGAGTAAAACAGATGAATTACTATCACCCCACAACCCCTAATCAACTGCGACTATTCAAAAATAAAGATATTTATGAGTTTTAGGCGGCTTTCATAGGGAGGTAAGCAACCTAACCAACGT
Source organism: Crataerina pallida (assembly GCA_949710015.1). Classification (NCBI taxonomy): domain Eukaryota; kingdom Metazoa; phylum Arthropoda; class Insecta; order Diptera; family Hippoboscidae; genus Crataerina; species Crataerina pallida. The sequence continues at coordinate 19,110,977 of OX453291.1, forward strand.
AATGCAAATTTTTTAACAACAGAAAATAAATTTTTATTAAAGTTCAGTTCAATTATTAAATCATTAAAGAATGAGACTATAATAAAGTCCGTTCCTCGAATTTGTTAGTGTAAATTTTTTACACTTGTCTAAGTTCAATGGCAGACCATTTATTTTACACCACCTTAATAATTCATTCAGATCAGCTTGTAACTACATCCGGCCATTAAGTCAAATAATTGAAAATTGTTGACGTCATCAGAAAACTTTAAGATATTAGAATATATATTGTACAAAGTAAAATCTTTAAAAAACAAGATAAACAGCAGAGGACCCAACCACTCAATTAAATTGAAAGGAAACCCATACACTTTAACTTATGCACGAGAAAAGAATGAGGCACTGAATTCTATCAGTCGGTAACCGCTAAAATAATTTTGGTATAACACTACTGTAACGAGATTTCACCGCTATGTCGGCGTAGGGTATCTCGTCCATTAATTTTTTATTTAAAGTAAGGAAAACGTTCTAGTTATTATAACCAATATCTCTTTTATCTTTATTGTTATAACTCTAAAATTATACCGGCACTCACATATGCAATTATGTACTAATCTCGATATTTTGATGCTTCCAACTACCACTCTGGCCATACTCGCTGCTGTTAACAGGTTGTACACCCTAGCACAAAGGTACAGACGGTACGTCCTGTACCCTAGCTCGCACACTTTATATATGTAAACGGGGTGTACAGACTATCGTCCTGTACCTTTGTTATTACACCTTTATATATATCACTGTACAGACTTTCGTCCTGTACCTTTATATTTTCCAAGTCGAACAATACTCACAGTAGCTGAATGATTTGTTTTACGACCGATCACCTTGACAGTCCGCTGGCCCAAAAAAAGCGAGAAATCTCCTAACATCGCTAAGCTCGATGTTTCTCGTTGGAAATTATTGGAATCGTGCCCCGACAGTACTCGGTCGGTACACGATGACGTGGCAGCGAGTGGTAGCCAGATTTACAATATTGTTTTTAGTACTAGGTTTCCTATGCTAGACCTTATAAATGTATATTACAATTTGTTCTATATGAAATTATTTGACGGGGAAAACGAAGGACGACTTTCCTCGTCACACGTCCTCCCCCCTAACAACAAACATTGGTTTTTTTTTTTACACTTCAGTTTTAAACAAGAACATAAGGTTTGTAATTAATTAGTATTCAGAATTCATATTATTTGGTTACATTAAAAGAAAGAAAAAAAAAAATAATTATTATGAGTAGCATCCGGACCTCGGTGTTGATATGGAGTGGCGTCCCCTAGATTTGGTATATCGTAACTTTGCCGTTACGCGCCACGACAACCCTAAATGTACCTTCCTTGAGGATGTAGCGTCGTTTATATCTTCGACCCTTTGACAGCTGTTCAAGAAGCTCCTCTATATGTGGTAGTAGCTGCCATAATACTACCAACGGTATTGTATGTAGCCATCCATCGAGTATTAAAACGGGGCGTTCCGGATGTCTGGAGTCTCGTTAGTTGATGAAGCATTTCGAACAAGAACCTTTCGCTCGCTGATGATCGCGCTGGCGCTGATTCTGGTGTGGTTGGGTACGATGTCCCCGATAACAATGCTGATGTTGTACCGACCCGTGAAGATATGGGGGCAGTCGCTGGTTTTCGGCTGGTTTACCGGGTTTCTGCCCATGCAGGTGCCGCTGGTGGTGGTTATGCTGGGTTTGATGTCTGCCCAGGTCTCTTCCAGCAGTCCTGGGTGGGGTGCTGATGGACCAAGTATCAGCCAACTTTTTAGCAATTCCTTGAGTTGTGGACTGATTAGATGTCAGACAGGCAGTATGTCGTTGTGTTGAATTATTGATTGCTTTTGCGTATAGAACCTTGTTAACACGGTTAGGAGTACCAACGGAATTCTCGATCGGTGAACTACTCGATACCTTAAGAACCTCTGAGCTCATTTTCACCTGAGTTTTAGGTTGATATGATTTACCTGGAACTAGACATTTGCTCGACTTTGTCGTCCGAACCTCAGTGCTAGGTACTCTCGCTACGCTGCCATCCGACATTAACGTCCGGACAGTAAGTTGTTGTCAAAAGTCATTGTTAAAATTTTTATTTAGGGCAGTGGTTACACAACTAGTAGGGGTCGTGTCACCGACGGTGAATCTTGCGTTACCTTAGGATTTGTTGAGCACGGCATTCTCGCCCGAGCTTTGGGTTGATCGTCATTGCACTGTGTTAGCGGCTTGCTCGATTCTACCCTCCGAGCCTCTGTGTTATGTACACTCATTCTGTTGCTGTCCGACCTTTGCGTCCAGACAGAATGGCACGGAGTTAATCTTCTGGCCAAACCAGGTGCATGTTTTGGCTCCAGGGCAATGAGTCCATTTTCAACGATTTTGGAACGCTGGTTGAATTGAATAGATGCGCCTGCACAGGTGAGCTTAACTTGAAAAGCTGCTAGGAAGCTAAAACCCAGAATGGCGTCCTCGCAAGGACGTGGCATGACCCTGAATTTGAGACTGTGCATTACGTTGCCAAATTGAACCGTGCATGTATGCCCTTGCGTTATACTGCGGCGTGAACCATCGACAAGGATTATTTCTATCACTTCGCTCTCTTGTACGTCTGCATACCCTAGTTGTCGTGCGTAGGCCTCGCTGGGGAAGCAACTTGACGCCCCAGTATCAACAATAGCCGACATTTCGACGCCATTAATAAGAACGGTGGCAGTTAATGGGTTCTCCTGGACATTTAAAATCTCTTTTGAGACGTAGGGGTTTGTTGTGGGGACCCGGCTACCCCTCGTTGAGCTCGGGCCCCATTGGCGTTTCCCTGTATTTGACGGCGGCGACAACAATCGTTTGTGCGGATTCCTATACGTCCGCAATTTGCGGGGGTTTTTACATTCACGGGCGAAATGGCCATCTTCCGCGCAACGGTGGGGATTACACTGTCCTTCGGGCGGTCATTCGCCAGCCGATGATTTTCACGGGATGGTGGCATTCGAGGTGTAACGTCCGGGATGCACTCGTAATCCCCTGCCAACTCTAACAATCCCACCAGATTTTTGAAATCGTGGCGACGAATGTATGCCTTGACCTCATCCTCTACCCTCTCTAAGTACCTCGGAGGAAGAAGAACTTCAAGCGGTCTTCTTAAAAATGGTTCCAGTTGTCCCAGCGTGCATTATTGTTCCTATACCATATACGCTTTGTCGCGCAAAAATTGGGGCATGGTCGTTGGCAATATTGAAAGCTCTAGGCCATACGTTTCGGCCATTTCCTCTACCCGTTCGATGAATTCGAATGGCTTGGGCCCGCCGCTGAAGATGATTCCCCATTTCCTTACCGCCTCCATAACTTCACGTTTTTGTGCCTTCGAGCGCTTATTTTCAACCGATCGGGCACTTTGTATTCCCCTAGAGGTACTTGCTGGTGGTACCGCTGCCTTGATTAAGTTGACTGCCTCTTCCTCTGAATTGCTGGAGGATACTTTACTAGAAAGGTCCTTAATAGAGGATTGTTTGGTTCCTTCGTGGTGCGCTTGTATCGTAAGGAGTTTTTTAAATTCCTCTACTGCATGGTTGGAGAACAAAAATTTCTTAAAGCGTTGACGTAGCTATTCCGTAGTACCTGAAGAGTCGACGCCGAATTCCCCTATATATTCCGCGAGTTCCTCTTTACGAAGCGGCAAAGGAAACAACACCCTTTGCACACTTTGATAGAAGTAAAACCACCTGTCACTATGTGTACATCACTGATATGATAATGAAGAAGACTTTTATCGAAAAAGTATTAACCATTCACTTCATTGTGAAGGCATTAAGAGTGTGTGATCAACAAATAAATTATAAAGAGCAGTGATCAAATTACAAAATATTTTCAGGGAATATGTGCGCAATTGAGTTGTATGCATTAGAATGCATAAAACTTAACAGTAGAAGGTTTCTTTGCCAAAAAAAGACAAAAAAAAAAGATTCACATTCTTTTTAATTAGTTTAGTTTTTAACAAAATAATGCTTACATTATTTTTTAATTTTTTATATAAGATGGTGGCGTAATTCTTACCATTTTGCTCCATTTAAATGTTAACATTGATAATTCTTTCCAGAAATAATTCATATTTATTTATATTCATGCGTAGTCGGGATGGTTAGTGTTTGTTTTTTTAAGCCTTATAATATTATAAGATAAATAATATATAATATACGAGCATAAGCATATGAATGAATTCAAAATCCGCATAGAGTTCCGTCACCATCATACAATGACATGCTGTACGCTCACTTTAAGTTAGAGGCACGCGAATCCCATAAATCATTGACTTGTACATGCCGCATGTATAGAGTTAATGATGCCGTTTGTATTGTATGCGATGGTTATAATGTTAGAGAGAATGTATATGAATTGTATGTACGGACACACTCACACACAAATGTGCAAGCTCTCAAGTATGTATTATTGTTATGTTATTCACTCTTACACACACTTTGCCTCTTTCTTATGTGCATTCACTTGAAACGAAACAACTTTGTCATTTATGCCAAAAAGTCAGTCATTAAGTCACTAAGTTTCCCGGCCACTGTGCCAACAACATTTGCACGATGTTGCTTTTGTCATGTTAATGATGATGATGATAATGATCGTCAACATTATAGTCATAGCCATAGCCGTTGTATTATTATTATTATTATTATTATTATTATTGTTGTTGTTGTTGTTGTTGTTGCTATTACTGCTGCTGCTGGTTGGTGGTTGTTGGAGTCAATAAACTCTTTGGCGCAAACAAGCTTTGCAATCTAAGGCGCGCGCGCGTACCACATTTTTTAAATTATTGGTAATATATATACATGGTGTGCTGCACATTCATACACACACACACACAAAAGGGTACATTTTCACGTGCTAACGCAACAAATAACATTTCAAGACATTTCAAGAAAGAAAACTTAGAACTTCTAATATGTTGAAGTTCGTAACACTAGTTAAGGCAGAACCCTAAAGTGGAGACTGCGATGAAAAATCGAGCACGAATATAAGAATTCTTCAAAAGTCTTTCTAAGAAAGAAAGTAGATGGGACAAGACACGAAAAAACGCAATTCTTACGGACTGAATAAAAAGCTGACTGAGTAAAAATGAAGAAAAACAAGCAAGAAAAGTGAATGATGTGGCTTAAGCCTAATCCTACCACATCTCCAATAGTGAGCGTGACAGGTATATGATTACACCCTCTATTAGTGTATGCATTACGTATCAGCTTGTAAGTCTAGTTTTACAGTGAATGTGGTTTTTTGTAAATTGTGGGCGCGTCTGTTATCCGATCAAGCCCATTTTCGCCACATTAATAAATGGGATAACTATAAATATGCCTACCAAATTTCAAGTTCATAGCTAAATTTTTGTAGAAAATATATACATTTTTGTCGACTGTGGGCGTGGCTCATGACTAATGTTTTAAATAGCGATCTGTGTGCAAAAACTAATAGTGTCTGTACAAGATTTCATCTTAATATCTCAAAATTTACGACCGTGAAAATACTAACAGTAGACAGATTTACGGACGGACGGACGTATAAGTTTAAATCAAGATTATATATACTTTGTAGGGTCTCTGACGCCACCTTCTGGGTATTTCAAACGGAAGAACAAACTTATATATATAAAGAAGGTATAAAAAGCTGCATTTGGACCAAATCTTAAATGCCAGTCATATAACATGTATGTGTACTGTGGGAGTGTATACAATGCGCTCCCTTTTAATGACTACTATTTGGTAAATTGTGGGCGTATCAGTTATCCTACCCTTCTCATTTTAAATAAATACCAGATTTAATCTTTTTAGTTTCACTTTTATGGCTTCAGGGAATTTTTATACATTTTTAGACTCCTGACTGCCTTGTAATGAAAGTATCATAAAATTTAATCACTCATAAAATTTATAATTATTATTACAATACTTCTTAATAACCAAAACTTAGCAACATGTTGGTATAAATGCATTTTTACAGCTTAATGTGTGTGTTTACACACGTTCGAATTTGTGAATCACTTACCAACAAACGAAACAAAATATTTACAAGTCCCGCACTCTCTTCTCACCCAGTCTCCAACAACCCTTTGAGATAGAGAGAATGCATGTGCCATGGTTGTCGTTAATATACATAATAAACATATTGATGCCTGGCATTGTGATTGGTGCGTTAATATTGCAAAAGCACACAATAGGCAGGATCGCCTAATGTTCTTATTTCAGATACATATTTCCACCACTAAACAAAGTTATGTTGGTACTTGAGAATGTCTATTGATTGATTTTAACTAACAAATCCATTGGCAAAAACACACACACACTCACATATCGACCTCACTATAATTCAATGGATGAATGGCTGGATGGATGGATGGATGGGCATTTGTTACTGTTGTTTAAACATTTGCAAGTCGTTGCTATTACAGTTAGTTTAATAAAGTAAATGCCGAATGGCTTTATGAGTTTACTTATCCATTACATTTCTAATTTCATGTTTATTTGTTGTTTGTCATATATTGTACAAGAGAAACAAATCGAAATTCACTGTGTGTCAAAATAATAGAGAAGAATACACCAAATATCTTGTGTGCGCATGCGTATTCATAGCGATTAAAAGTAAAAATCGCGGGAAACGATAGTTTGCTTTCAGACATTTTTAACGATTGAGAAAATAGAAAAATGTTTGGTGGACTTTTCCTGTATGCATGTAAGAATACTTAAGATTGGGTACCGAATTTTGGACTGATCAGACACATATTTTGACTACTAGAACTGTTTTTTCGCGAACGTTCAAAAAGAAGTAATTTTCCTGTGGTGTACAGATAAAGGAATGCTTCTGAGTTACAGTCCATTAAATTTAGATTAGATTGATAACATTTTGTCGATCATTCTCAATTTTTACACATTATAAATTCCAATTGCGATTATGGTTTATTTAAATAAAATTGTTGACGAAGTTTGAAATTCGCATCGCAGAGAATAAATTTTGGAAGTGGCCGGGTACTTATTGCCATCTTTTAAGCTTTTATAAACGTGCGCCAACCGTGTAAATTTTACGAACAATCAAACACCAAGAATTTATTTAGTTATACGCTGGAGAATTACAATCAATACGCGCACAGTTACAATGGTTGGCTGTATTTGCATAATTTTTATAACCTCTACATGGGATGGGTGGTGTTCCATTTGCAACGCCGAGTAGTGTGTGTAGATGAGTCCGCCCGTGTGTGTGTGTCTGTTATTGACACGATCACGGTCATAAATTTTGAGATATTAAGCTGAAATTCTGGACTTATATTTTAAGTTTTTATGCGGGAGTTGCTATTTAAACTGAGCGAAATAGGTAAAACAAAAATTATAAAAATTTCTACCCATCGATGCATCTAAAACGTATATAATCGGACAACACTACTACTATTTACAAAAATTCAATTAGCACAAAATCCTACTAAAAACATAAAACTAGGTTCCTGTCACACCCACGGTTGATATGTTCAATATAACTAAATTTAGGCTTTCGTGTTTTTGAGTTTGTGAATCACTTACCAACAAACGAAACAAAATATTTACAAGTCTCGCACTCTCTTCTCATACAGTCTCCAACAACCTTTTGAGATAGAGTTTAAAACTGAGCTGAGCTGAGCTGAGCTGAGCTGAGCTGAGCTGAGCCGAGGCGGGCAGAACTAAGCTACTTATCAATATATGACGTAGGCGTTTATAAAAAAGTTCACGATGTTGTGAACGTAGTGTTGCTGCTCACAGCGCAAAAATAAAAAAATATATCAAACTATTATTAAATATATTTGGAGACGTAACGTCTGCGCTGCGCTAAGGTCAACGACCGAACAACTAAAAAAGTTTCCCCAAACCCCGCTTCGGTGCAGATCATGAACGTGAACATGAACTAATGAAGTTGTAATAAATGTTTCAGTGTTAGTGTTGGGTTGAATATCTTTGTGAGTTTAAGTTATGATGCAACTCTTCGATGTTAGACAGTTGGTTTACATTGTTAATTTATAATGACGAGGACGTTTATATACCAAACCAAACTATTATGCAAACACATCTACACAGTGCGGTCAAGAGTTGCTTATAAGGGGGTCTGCAAATATTTATATGAATGCATTTAATGCGTAAATGGATAAACCTAAGATTTAAGAAAGCGGACCTTTGGACAATGGCACAGAATCGACAATTGTGGGTTGCTGGCAGGAGGATACATCTAAAAATGTAGAATTTAGTGCAAATCAATCATATAAGAAATCTAACCTTCTCTGCATGTTTCAACATAATGCAAGCACCATTCACAAGCACAAGAACGCGCAATCTCGCACAGAATAGCGACTGTCACAAAGAACCGGACTGACCGACTCACTAACTCACTCACTAACTACCTAACTGAGTGACTGAGTGAGCGAAATGAAATACAACAAAAATTTATATACCAGAACTATACCATGTGAATGTGTGTGCAATACGTGAAAAGAGAATGAAATCGAAAAAACGAAAAAGCTGTGGTGAGCAGTTGTGTAAAGATGACAAAGGAGAAGAATCATTTGAAAGGTAAAATGTGAGGAAGAATAAAGTTCGTAAACCTTCAAAAGTGAAAGTGATCTCGGACGTAGACCCATAAACAAATACAACACATTGTATTGCACACAGCCAGACACATAACAACGTAAGAATACATTCCAACTTGTATGCACGCAATCATGCATGCGCTTGCTCATCAACAAACGTTCACTGCATTCGAATGCGTTCGCAGTGTACGAAAGAAAACAAGAAACAGAAAAACAAACGTTAAATACGTGATCATATGGTTACAGTTAGGCAGCAAAGGAGCAGAAAAGAGGTGTGAATGTCATTTATTTTCTTTGTTTATTCATTTGTTTAACAAACTTAATTCACGTAAGAGTACAACAACATGGTCATATATATAACATATTTGAGCCTAGGAAATAAAAAGAAGTGGACATTTTTCTCGTTTAGGCCAAATATAAAATACCTACCGCGTCCTTATGCAAGTTGAGATGCGTCATAATATATGTGCATGACAACACCACCTCCTTATATACAATGAATTATCATCAATCAACTCACAATTTAAATTCTACGCCAAGTAGAGCTTTTTTGTAAATTTTGGAAGTTCCTTTGATCCGACTTCACCCATGGTCTTCAGATATGAAACTTGCGACATATTTAAATTCAGCGAAATCAAGTTGATCTGTGGATCTGAGAGGGCGCTCTCAGCATAAGATAGGGAGTATACTAAATTTGTCCTTCCGCTTCCAAAACCCAGAAGGAGGCATCAAAGCACACGTACTATTGAGTAGCATCAAAATCTGAGTCTATATAGACACTTTGGTCCGTATATCTCTCGGAATATATATCGGAATCGTGCACTTGTCACACCCACCGTTTGTAAGTACATGTGTAGCTTATGGTAAAACTTGGCCAAATTTATATTTCCGCTTATGTGTAAATTTTTGTAGATTTTGGCCCAAAAAAGAGAAAATCAAATAATTTATCTTGTAGGTAAGAGCAAGAGTGTCAATCAAAATACAATTTCACAAAACCCATGACAACAACTCCCGCCATCTTCACTTTGTAAACATCTTTTATGTTGTTGAGTTATAAAAATATTGTTTGTCCGGGAAACGTTCGAGGTACAGAGATTGACACTAAAAATATTTTTCTTGCAATTTTACATTGCTGCGCATATTGATTGATAACACGTATGAGTATAAATAGAACAAATCACCACTTTTTGATGTGTGAAGCATACACACTGATAGATAGCAGGATTTAATAACCAATTGATTCTGGTGAGCATTGTCTCCGGCTTTATGACTTTTATACTTCCCACAACCCCGTAAAGATCAATGAACGTTTGTTTGTGTGCACACTTATAAATAACACACATACAATGGCGTTGTATAAATTTATCGCATTACGTTGTCGATCATGAGTCAGTGTTGCGGGTGTGTATTGAGGTATTTTAAAAAAGTGTTTGTGGGAAAAAATGCAATCATATGCGTTTTTACATTCCTACATTTAACATGTATGCCTGTTATTTTTGGCATATTGCATCCACGTACTTGTTATTGTTCCGGTACATGTAGATGAAACGCATCTTCATTGGGAATTTATTGCGATTGTATGGACAGGCAATATAAATACATTATAATATAAATGTGTGGAAACATTGGCTAAAGTAAAAAAATAAATAAAAACTGCAATAAAAATATATCCGGTACCTATACAGTTATAATAGTCACGATGAGTGGAGAATGCTGCTCCACAGGAATCGAGCAACGTGCTTGCGCGCCTTGGCTTTTATTTTTAACAAAAAGAACGCTGTATATAAAGGCATCCGTGCGTGTACGCCAGGCAACTAAAGCAATGACCTTTTATTTGCTTTCTTCACAATACTTACTGTTTATTACTTTTTAAACAAGTACTGTCCACATAATAGCGAAGGGTACGCTAATTATGTTTTTGCATTCTTACGATGACTGCGGCAGATGGAGCGACTATAATATCTTCCCTAAAAAGAAGATCGATGGGCATCATTCCTGCAATAGCGCAAGCTGCTTCATTCGAGACAGTGCGAAATGCACTACAAGTTAGTAGCGCAGCTCCGTCAGTTTCCGATAGGATTTATGCTAATTATTGACAAAGCATCTGTTTAAGTGGACGCAGCATACAGCAGTGTACTCCATTAAGACTCGGCGTTGAGAATCCTTTGCTCCTTTCGTGTTAAGAACGATGCGGGATTAAGCAGCATAAGTGATGCTTGCCTTCTTCTTTACATATTCTAAATAATTTTTGAATGACAATCTTGTGTTAATCATTATATATAAATATCGCAGAAACAGGACCGTTTCAGTTTGGAACTCTCCAACTGTTACTATTGCTTTTTCCAGCAGCTTTCTGCTGGTTATTGACACAGCCTCCGTCCTTATAGCAACATAGGCCACTCTCGTATATATGTTTAACGACCACCACGACCACGAAATCGTCTGCAAAGCCTATTTTTCGAGTATTATGCGGCACGTTTAGCCTAAGAATACCATCATACATGATGTTCTAAAGTAAAGGGCCCAAAACAGATCCCTGTAAAACACAACATGAGATATTATAAGCTTTCATGCTATCTGCATCATACTTTAATAATCTTTGACTTTAATAACTTTCAATTATCCATATTGGATATAGTTAGAAAGTATTTTTAAATATTTCAAAATGATAAAAATGTCTTAAACATTTTTTTTTAATTCTTTGTTTATGAAACAAAATTTTTGTTTAATATGGGGAGGGGTACTAAAAATGGTCATAACCTATCCATTTTCAAAAGTGTTTCTTTTTAGGCCAATACATGTCATTACACAAAATTTCATCAAAATAACTCAAAAAATGCGACCTGTCGCATGCGCACAAGTTTACATGGACAGACAGACAGATCAAATATTGTTTAAATGAGACAAAGACACAAGTCCCATGCAAAGGACCTACCATTCTTGTTTAGCTTATGCTAGCCAGTCTATTTGAAAGATATTAGTACGGGTGCAAATCTGTTGACAGCTAAATTTTTTATTAATCATTGAGAGAGCGCAAATCTATACATAAAGCACGCCCACAAGTTATGCATAAATGGGGTGGAGAGTACTTCAAATTTTTACCATTTTTACTTGATTTTTATAATTTTTCGTTTTGTGTTTGTTTGTTTCTTCCGCTGAATTAATTGTCGACTTTCTTGAGCAATTGAATCTGTATGTTATGATATGGGATGTAAATAATTGCACTTTTTTCATGTTAAAATTAAGTGTATTGTGTGCAATTTGGGGGTTGACAAAGATTGTCGGTTGGCTGACTGCTTACTCTATTAATTTTTGTGTTCTCACACAAATCAGCTGTTTGTCTGCTTCAGAATATTCCTTCTTCCCCATGTTCACATTCCATATATTCATACATACTACGTTTGTTGCGAAATGTTAATATTGGTTATGTAATAAATTTATGTGTGTACGTTACGTATGCATGTGTGCTTGAGAGTATGTCTCTGTGTGTGTGTTTGTTGAAGTAGCCTGCGACGATTTGTATATTATATTTGTATACGCAAATCATGCTTTGATTTTGAGTTGATTGACACTTTAGATTAAAATCGTCAGCTTTTATTTTTTTGAAAGTTTTTGACCCCAACGTTGTGAAGTGATTTGCGGGCATCGGTGTGTAACTGTTTGACTTATGCATACGATCACATATATAGACATTTCTTTTTGGATACGCAAAGACATCATATCAATATTTTATTGTACTGAAATTGTTTTGCGGTATTCGCCTTTCAACAGGAGGTCATTGCCTCTTACGGATGTACTCACCGCCACCTTTCAAATCGCCAATACACTCAATATAATAAAATGTTTATAACGCTTAAACAAGAATATTACGACGACCCACCAGTGTCTGTCAGTCCATCACACATGGCTTAAGTAGTTTCTTTGCACAGTTTTATAATGAAAGTATTTCTGATTTGTAAAATTAGCCATGCCCACCTCTACATGTATAATATTTATTGAACATTTTTATATTTACATATTTTTTTGTTTTTTTACTACAACAGTAGAAGTGCGATCTCCTCTAAGACTGCACCCACAATTTAAAAGCATCTCTAAAGGTTCTGTATTATATTTTTTTTAAAATGGTGAGTACCCAAAATGTGACCCAAGCCACATATTTTTTCACTTGTCATATATTTTTTTCTTTTTATAAATATTTTTATTTCATATATAATGTTAGGGTGGGTAATGGTTTGTACGTACGATTAATACGACATTTTAAAGAACATTTGCATCGAATTGCTGAAAGCGCATTATTGATTTTAAATGGTTGGTAAGCCGACAGTTAATTGTGAGTGAAAAGAGCCATCGAAGCATATATTTCTTAATTTAGTTATTTATTTATGGATAGATGCCATTATGATTATCGTTCCTACGTACACATACGAGTATACATGTTTATATACAACTTGAAAGTAAACAAATTGTATTGAGTATCGTATAACATGTGAGTACAATAAATATTTGTAAGATTTCTTAAGAATACGATAATAAACTTGATTGTTTTCGTTCTTTTTTCGTAAACTCACTGATCATTGAATGCATGTTAGTACGAATGTTTATTGTCCAAAACGTTTGTTTGCTTATTTTTATATGAGAAAAATTTGTTATTATATTGCTTTTATTATGTACATATATATACATATATACATATAATATGAGCTTACAGTCAATGACCTGCAACAAACTGACACAAACATATTCAATATAACGAACTCTGCAATGGGAAGTTTATACAACTGTCACAGTAAGAGCAATCACTCAGTATATTATCTAACTAATTCGAATTTCCTTACTGTGTATTTCATTATACCGAAACGCTTATTCTTATAGAGATAAATGAATTTATAATGAGTGAAAATCCTTTTTATTACCCTACCATAACGTATGTAAATAATTGCTTTTGTTCAAACGTTTGTAACATTGAGTTAAAACAAGATAGAGTAGTTCGGTTAAGAACGAAGCTTAAATACCCTCCACCTTTCATAATCCTCCAAAAAATAAGTTCCTATTGCCATATTAATACTAAACTAAGAATAAGTGTGCCAAGTTTCAATTTGATATCTCAAAAATTACTACTGTGAGAGTGCCTACAACAGACGGACACACGGACTACGGACGGACATATCTCCAACGATTTCTCTTTTCATGTTGATTAAGAATATATATGGTTTGTGGGGTCTCCGAGACTTCCTTCGATGTGTTGCAAACGAATGATCAAAATGAATATACCCTCTCCCCTAAGGTGGAGGGTATAAAAAAGTACAAAATGGACACGCTTCCAAAATTTTATATTCTTACACATGGCTTGGCATTAACCACCAATCTACTCAAAAGGTACTCAAAAGGGTAGCCTTAAAATATTCCGAATATATTCCGAAGTAGACACAGGCGCCTTTCTCACAAAAATTACTGTGAAATTAGGTACTCTTCACTAACTCGGAATTCAATCCGAATTTACTTCGGAATGAATTGGCGCAGATGCCTACTATTACTAACCGATTACAACTCAAAAAATGACATTATTGAAAGTACATGATAATAATAATAATTATATTAAAGAAAATATTTACGTTTACGTACAGATAGAAAAGGGTTTTTCAAGTTTGATCCAATATTGTTTTATTGTATAAGTACTCATTACTTCATAATATTATTGCCACTTGTTATTTTGCCATTTAGGTATTTATTTAACATAATTATACCCTACACATAAGATAAGGAGTGTACTAAATTTATTATTTTGTTCGTAACACACAGAACAATGCGTCAAAGACCCTACAAAATATATGAATGTCTATGCACTCTATCATTATTAATGCGACCATGTGTTCATATACTGTTGAAGTGCTCACTACTCTACTTTCAATTAAGGAAGGTTTCTATTTCAATTGAGGGACACCAATCAAGTGCCACGCCCATCACAGATAAAAACCAACCTATCTACCACAAAATGGGAGGGGGCGGATTATGTTTTATTTAGGGCAGAATCAGACTTTTTTTATTATTTCATAATACAATAAACTACTAGAGGGCGTAATCAAGTATTTACTCAACCGACCAATTTTATGTGTAAATGTGAAGAGTATTTAAGATTTGGCCTCAACCAAGTATTTCTTTTTTTTTTTTTCTTACCATCGACTTTTGTTAAGTGTATAAATTCAGGCACATGTACATACTTAACATATCTGCAAAAATTCACGTTTTTAAACTAAAATTAAGTTTTTTCCCAATTTTTTTTTTTTTTTTTTTGGTTTATTAAGCAAATGGAAAATTTTGAAAGTACCTAATAAATAGCCATCAAATAAAGGTGTAATTTCGGACTAAGCCATAAAGGGAATTGGGTTATGAATGTTTTTTTAACTTTTCGTTTTGTACAAACATATAAAAATAAAATAAGAAAGAAACATCTCATATGGGAAAGAGATACTCGTGCAAAGGTAATTGGGTAGAGTTCCAGTTATGTCTGAAAAGTTGAAATGGCAAGGAGTTTGGTAAAAGAATTTCGGTAGTTTTTTGTTTTTTTTTTTTTTGTTTTTTCTTAACAGAACAGAAGGTGAAGGATTAAAGGGGAATATGAAACAGAAATAAGAATATTTAGTACGACGAGTAGAAAATAGTGATCGTAAAGCAATCAAGTAGAATGAAGAGGGCTTTATAGTTTTCAAATAAAATTCAATCGGTTTCAAGAAGAGATGTTTAATTAAAGATTTCACCTCTGACGGCTTATTTACCATTCAAAATGTAGGCTCGAAAGTAACCATTATAACTTAAGGTCGCTGGAGGTGGCCACTAACTGCCCGATACATAAGTAAAAATAAAAGCATTACAATAGCGGAGATTATTACATAAAAATTGAGTTAAGTGTATTTACAAAAACAAAAATAAAAACTACTTTGCATATTCAAAGCAGCTGCTACTGCTGCTACTTTTACTGTTACTCTAACAAAGGTAGAGGCAAAGCCAAGCATACAGTCTCCGTCACAATGGCATCATACACAATTTTATTGTTGGAAATACTTAAATTTTTGAAACCTTCAAACCACTCTGTGCCATAATACAGCGATTTCATATAACTTTTATTGCACTTAATGTTGGTTTTAAACGAAACTTGATGAAATTTTTTAAGAGCCTTGTATGACGACAGCAACATTACCCTCACATATATATAAACGTTATAGCCCAATCATTTAGAGAAATCCGATTTTTTTTTTTTATAAAAATTTCTTTTCAATTGAGAAAAAACAACTAAAAAGTTGTATTTGGCTTAGACCTAATCTTAATTACCCTACGGGCTAGTCAATACGACTCCGCCCATTTGTGACAAGTTAATAAATGGATCATGTTTGTGGATCAAATTTCTCGCTTCTGGTAGCTAATAGATTAATGTTGTCGATTGTGGGCGTGGCTTAAACCAATTTTGGCAATTTAAATTGCAACCGTAGCACAGAATCTAAAATCCCTTATTGTCTGTTAGGTATTTCAAACTTTTCGACGAGAATAGTAGTATTCGAGAAAGTAGAGAATATTAGTATACCCCTCTCCTATGTGTCCAGTGTAAAAATTTAGTTACACAACCAAGCAATGGTCTGAAAAATAAAATAAAAGCTTTTCTTTGTTAGTTATTCTTTGTTAGTTAAGGTGGTTTAATTTGATGAAATAAATTAAATAAATAATTGCATAAACATAAAGAAACCAATGAGCCGAAACTTCCCGCAATTCATTAAAGGAGTAAATAATGTGGAAAGGAAGCCTTCAAAACTAAATTAAATATAATAAAAATTATCAAGTTTGCAAACGGGTCCAATTTTTATGTGGGGTGCATCTTACGATTGGATTTATGATAAAGCATCAGAAATTTTACATAAATGATAGAAATATTTAGGACAGCTAATGAAAAAAACTCATTTGTTAATGAAAAAACTCATTTTCTAAGGAATAAATCTTAAATTCAAATTTAAAAAACTCATTTTCTATTGAAGAAAACAAACTCAATAAATAAAACTCAAATGAGTTATTAAGTTGAAAAATATCATCTGCATTTTTTTATTAGCAAATGAGTTTTTTCATTTGAAAATCGAGTTCTTTCCATTAGCAATTGGAAGTGGTGTAGAATGAATCCAAAATTTATCTAAAAATTAAACGAATCAATAAATCATTTGACATGTTCTGTATAATTTAGCTAACTATCAAGTTTAAATATAATTTTATGGGAGAAGCTGTTTATTATTATTATAAAAATTTAGGTTAATGTTTTACGAAACATGGGATGGTTATGGAGTTTTTGTAGAAGCACATTTTCCACATTTTTTGCTGCTACCATTAGCGCTTACTTTAGCCGCAGGATTCATAATTTACACATAACAATTTTTTATATATGTGTGTATAATAGTTTATATTAACGACAATGTATCTCAATGAAATATTAAATCCAACTGGATTTTTAATAAGAGAAGCTCGTGGAACCTTCAATTAATAGTCTAACGGTCAATGTCTTGCATCACAAAAGATCCAAATGCCACATTCAATGTTGTTCCACGTGTATTTGTGACGAAAGGTTTCCGAAAAACTCATCATTTGTATGTGATGTGGGCGTACGCACAGCACTATTGATATGAAAGGTCGACATTATTTGTGTTTAGCTGTGTGGGTTGAAACCTATTCATTAGGTCAGCTACCTAAAAGTTACGTTCAAAGTTACGTTTATGTGGTGAAAGTGTGCTGTGCTTAAAAAATTTATACCTACTCATATAAACGTGCACAATGAAATCATAACGATTGCCCCATTCACCGTGCACTACATATATGAGGTAATAATTTTTACCCATGCTTTATATCCGTGTACACAGAAATGTACACATAACGTATTTAAATTTATTAATTTACGGGTACTTTTGATATTTTGACATCGTCCATTTTTTCCTTTTTTTTACCAACGAGTAAAAGTTTTGTTACAAAGTTAAACGGATTAAGAAAGTGATTGCGAATGAAGGTATTTTGTATACAATATCTTAAACGTGATAGGTTGCACTTATCCAGTTGAACTTTTTGGCTTCTTCCAAGCCAAACAGTAGGCAAATTCAATTGAATTCTTACAATATAATCAATTTATGGGCGTAGCAATTTTTATAATTTTTCCCTATTAGACATTTCTTATCCAATCACTCTGAGAAAGTTTCAACTATTCACTCTTTACTCCTATATTCGCAATAAAAGGATTATGGACCGGCACGCCCATTTGATCTTATTTTATACATTTTCATAATGTCATTTAAAACGTGACAAGATACTCTGTTAAGAAAATATATCCGAGAATTGATTTGTTAATGGGACACGCCCATTTTAGTGGGCATATTTTATCCAAAAACACATCTAAAAGTACAAAACTATGTGGTATGAACAGTTTTTCAGTCAACATGACACCAACGCAAAAAAAGCATAATTTAAGTTTTAACCACTATGCACGCGTACGTTAACCATGCCCATTTTCACATGTTTGTTCCAGACATAAAGGACGAACGCTCATTCCAAATTTCAGGTATACACATATAAGACCACTACGTCAATTAGTCTAAAAACTTTATTTTTACATCTCTTATAGTTTGCTCGTAATAAAGAAAGAACCCTAAAACCTATTCTTTACAGTTTGTAAAATTGTAGAAAAACCAATGGACCGATTTAACCCATTCTCAATAGCGTGATATTGGATTATTTGTTATAAATTTTAGGTCTTTAAGTGTTATAGTTCCAGTTATTCTATTTTTTCTCTAATCAACATTTTCTATACTGGCATAGAAAATCATATCATAGCCCAGGACGTTTAACTCTCTCAAGGTTGTAAATTTTGAGATATCAAGCAGATATTTTGTACAGACATTTGTACTTTCTGCACGCAGATCACTATTAATTCATATATATGTCAAGTCGTGGTATTTGAATAATTATGAAGCATATATGTACACTATGAAGGAAGTGTATTGGCCTTAGATCAAAACCCAAATTCTCTACACATATATAAAAGAATCGTGGGAGTTACGACCTTGAGAGTACCTATAACAGATGGACGCATAGACATACATGCACAGATCGAACCAATTATACAATCTGTAGAGTAGATGGCGTTGCAAACGGAGTAACAAACTTAAAATACCCTCCATCTTGTGTGGAGGGTAATTATATATTGCTGTTGTTTGTTAATGATTTGTAATCGTTGTCACTCATTTGCTTTAGGATATAATTGATGCTACAATCTCATTAAAGGTCATAAACTGTCACTGATAGTTTTACAACTTATTTAAAACTTTTATATTGCGTACAAAGGGTGTCTTGTTGTTTGTGATGGATGAAAATGTACAACATTACCTTAACTATAGAATAAATGATAAAAGTAATTAAAAACTTTCAAACAATCACATTTAACTATTGTAAAACAACAGCAAAATTTTTATTATTTTAGTGTAAATGTAAAAAGCGATTACAAGCAGTGGCAGGCGAATACAATCCGGTTGTGACAAATGCTAAGTTTACATTTGTCGATCTGTCCGAGTGTTGATACACCTGCACTATTAGAAGACTAGGCATGTTTTGATATACCACGCTCATCTGGATACATACACGTGGATGGTGTTCAAGATGTGGCTTAAGTTATTTTTTTTTACTTTTGTGCATTTGTTTTTTCTATGAAGTGCTTCATAATTATTCAAATCATATCCACGGGGGTCTATTTAATTATTTTAATGCCTCTCCAAGTCTTCATATGAATTCAAGAGTAAATAAATTGTAGATTCCTTCCTTCCTCAACAGGAAACGAATATTTAAATAGGTCTTGAAAACTGTGCAACTTGATGCGCTCCCATAGAGACACTATACCAATTATGAGCCTCCTGAGGCTCAATCAATCCTCCATCATTCAACTCTTTGTGATAATTTTCTATTTATCAGTATTATCACGTAGACGGATAATCAGTATGGAAAATGACAGCTTTTTTACCATGAACTTTTTCACATCGCGAACAGACGCAGAAGTGCTCCGGACTAAAATTACAAAAGCACAAAATGCACGAATGCACGAATGCACGAATGCCTCCCTGTGGATGGTTGCAAACGCAATGACAAACATACCATACCTGTTTTTAGAGAATGGTACACAAAAAAAAATAGCAACTTTTAGTTTATTCAACCTACTCTCTTTCACTAAGCGCACAAACCAACATATCAACATTAAATTATTCATTCATTCATTCATTCATTCGGTATTTATTTTCCTATATATACAAACTACTTACACACAGTTACAATGTAACAACCGCCGCGTGTGCATATGATGTGACTCAGAATGAGAACCTTTAGGATTTCACATCTCATTGGCCTTCAAAAATGACAATTGTCTCATTTCGTATCACGACAACTGCTTCAGATATTATCTAAAGATTGTTGAACTCTCCTCTGTTGAGACGGTGGCTTGCATTGCTTTACCGTTCAACAACAATAGCAGCAACAGTCAATAAAAGTCTCACAGTTAAGAAAAGAGGAAGAAATGCGAAATGCGGAATGCGCAAAGGAACAAGATCTAAGTGACCATGTGACGTTGTAATCATGATCTTAATTAATGAGTACCTACATTGTATCAAGCTGGGAGGAATAGCAATTATGTGAAACTAAGTAATACGATATACACACTTGTACAAATTAAAGTCTGGAATAAATATTGTGTTAAAAGCGCGGGAGAGTTTTCTAAATTCTAAACGTGCTGTTCATTAAGAATACTTTGGTTACTCAAAAATGTTTAATGTCTTAACAAAACGCTATTGTTGGTAGTTGTTGATTGTTACAATACATATATTGTAAATGCCTTAATAAATAGTGTTAAGATTACTATTTGCGTCACAGTTGAACTCAGCATTTTATCATATTACGGTCACGATCTATTTACGCATATTTAAAAGTGCAACCATAGCGCCACACCGTTACTACATATGTTTTAAGATTTAACAAGTAACTAAAAGTAAATATGGTTTAGACCAAACATTGAATACCCTCCACATCTGTACAAGAATTGTGAGCGGGGCAGGTACCAAACAGTGTGTGTGATATGTATCCGATTCTGCACAAAAAAATTTTCAAACTTTCAAAATTTCAAAATTGTCATTCAATTTCTCAAAATGTCGGACCGTAAGAATGTCAACAACAGACAGGCACCCGGACGCAAGACACCCTCTCACTAATCAAGAATATATATTATGTGCAAATGTAATGACGAACTGAATATAACCCCATCTTATATGGAGCTATAAAAGTGTTATTTATAGCAAAATCCATTGAATGGTTTTTGCTAACAATTCGCTTTTTTATAAAGGTGCAACACCTTTGATATGTGAGAAACGAGTAATGAATTTATATTTGACTTAATCCAAAACTTTGCTGCCCTTCATCCTGAGAAACTAAAAATGGCACGACTGGCGGCGTCCTTAAACAAATATTTGACTCTTAACAGTTATTGTTTAACTTTGATCGATTTAGATTAACTTCTACATATGTATACAACCTGAGTAAAAATCTGCTAAGTTTTAACTCCAAGTCTTAACATTTACGACCGGAAGAATATTTATTACAAACGTATAGCCAAACATAGCTGAACAAATTCACAAATTTCTCGCTGGTCAAAAATATTCATATACTTTGCAGAATATTTTATAAATATCCGTCACGTGGCCATGGTAAACACTTTCTTTTGACAACGTTTACAGTATGTGTTACATGTTATCGTAAAGGTGGACTATTGAACTGAAGGTTGTTTTTATAAATTGTGCGCGAGCCTGATTCCGTCATTTTTAACATAACATAAACAATATATTCAGAAAGTAAATGCTGCGAAAATTAAAATTAAATTAATGATTTTTTAAATCTATATCACAACTCCTAAATGACAAATTCGAATCGATTTAACCATGTCCCTGACTACGTAACAATTGTTCATGAATTTTGGCGTACAACGCTCTGTACTAATAATTGACCGATCATGACCATTTTCAATAATGACAAAATGACGGCGAAAAGGCTATCGTGTCCCAAATTTCATTAATAAATATCAAAAATATAGATGACAATTGACTAAAGGATTACAAGGACGGACAGACATATTGACAGTGTATCCGTTCATGCTCACAAAAATTAGAATACATAGCGAAAATCTCTCGCAGCTACAAAAATGGGGTTGAAAAATTTAAATTTAGTAAATACATTTATATAAACTCTAAACAAAAAAACGTAACCGCAATATACAAAAATCGGATGTAATGAAATGATGGTGGGGCCACACTTTAATAATCGTTAAAAAAAGGGGGTAATTGCATTCAAGCCGCGCCTAAGAGTATGGGGGCAATCCATCAAATATAGCTTTTTACTTGCAGCTTTTGTTGTTGTCCTTACTTCATTTGCTTGCGTTGGCATCAGCAGAGTTGCTATTGCAGGGCATGGAATCATTCTTACGCCTTATTTACCGATTTCAAGGGAGCATTCTTCACCTTTAATCAACATTTCTGCTCATGGCAATATCGTAAATAATCTTTAAAATTAAAAAATTAAAAAAGATGTGTTACCCAATTGTCCGCTTAAACTTTATATTCCCTATAAATTATATTCAACTTAACATAAATAAAATTTACAATTTACAACTTATTGTATCTCCACCCACCCGAACCGCAGCATCAACATTTATTTACATATATACTGTGTGCATCATATTTTTATACCCTCCACATAAGATAGGAGGTGTACTAAGTTTGTTCTTCTATTTTCAACACCCAGAAGGAGACGTCAAAGACTCTTGATCAGGATTTTGAGATATTGAATTGAAATTTTGTACAGGTAATTCTAGTTTCTTTACGTAGGTCGCTTTTTACAATGGGCACAATCGGTCGAGAGCTACGCCTACAAAATCAACAAAAATCTATATAACTGCCACGAAAATTGAGCTATTAAATTGAAATTTGATACACATATTTGTGGTTATCCCATCTATCGATGTGATCGAAAATTGGCGTGGTCGGATTACAGACACGCCCACAGTTTACAAAAAACCATATTCAAGGTAAAACTCAACTTGCATGCTGATGCGTAATACAAGCACTATTACAGAGCGCAATATATATATACTTGCCACGCCCATCGTTGTGAAAGTGGAGGTTATTTAAGATTTGGCCTAACCCGAACTTCGTACTTGTTTAGACTAATTTCAGTCGATATACTCGTAAAAGCTGACTTTATGACCCCAAAAATTCAAAACCTTAACACTCCAATTGTGTTTTTCAACCTCTCTCTCTCTGTTGTTCAATCTGAAGCTGAATATGATAACAATGCATCCAACACATAAATTCATGCAAACGTAATTTCTTGCCAAAGAGAAACGGAAATTGTTGTAATATATGCATGTGCTCTATATATGTTTTATACATACAAACACATATATCTACATAAGAAAATTAAAGGTAAAAACTCTAACATACACTGAATGTCATAAGTAAGTTCTTAACGAGAAAGTCAAGCTTTAATGGGCTTAGGAAAGTCTTTCGTACCCGCCACTAATGCTAAGGGCGTGGTCTTAACTCAATCATTAAGTTAAGTTTACAAGTCCTGGTCTTCTGCTAATTTAACGTATACCTTAGTCGTATAGACGAACTCAACTCATATTCTATTACTGCTTATGAATGTGTTTAAGTTTTGTGTGAAGCCTCCTTCTGGACGTAACAACCGTTATGATAGAGTTGATATACTCTCGATTTGAAGATTGCGGAATTGGGCTTTCTTTTACATGATGATATACCAGTTTTTTTCTTCTCAGTTAACGGTACATTTACATTTCTATGTTAAAAGAGTAAGCTGCGCACTCTTGAAACAAAATTAGTTCGTTTTCGATTCTTACAAAACAGATTTTTGTCTGGTTTAGTTTAGTTCAGTTCAGTTCAGTTCATCTACATATATACATAAAAAACATTTACATACGTTATGTTGTAATCGATCCATGCATCTAAAGATTATCAATTCACTTCTTTACCAAACCTAAGAAGTTAAGAAGCTAAAAGCCAAAGCTATGAAATGTGTTGAGATGTAAACTGATTGTGGGCGCTCAGTGTACAAGTATGAGGAAAATAATGCTGGTAATGATGGTCGCACTGCTGACTGACTGTTGGTGGTGTTGGCGGTTGGGTTGGCTTGGTTTGTTGGTTGATTGGTTGATTGGTTGGTTTAACCCTCTTTTGCATAGTTGCAGCTGTAGTTGTAATGTTAATGATGATGATTACTGTGGAGAAAGTCTGCCAACGTAGACAGAAGCCCACTTTACGCTTGTAATTCCGTTTGTGTAAAGTTATGCTAGCACACCACATTACAAGGCACACTCTACCATGCGCTTACCTTGTAGCGAGCGTACAGTGACAACAGAACCATCGTAAAAAAAACTGAAAAAGATCTCAAGTCGAGAAGTTCATCAACCTCTTCGACATGGTATACATAGTTTGGCAAACGTAAGGCAAAAACGAAGGCACATAAAAAGTATAACCGAAAAAAAATCAACTTTAAATTTGTTGTAATTGTGGCACGTGTTTGGTATGCGTGTAATTTAGCTATGTCTGTAAATCGTCGTACGCAATACATATTTTATTGCTCAACTATTTTTAACTTTTTTCTTTTTTTTTTTTTTTGCTTTCGCTTCATCATGCAAATGGTATATTAAGTTTAGTATTTCGTTTAATGATCTAATTCAAATTTAGAATACTCCAAAGTTTGCTGATGGTCATTAAGAAATACTCCAAATTGTAACTTTGCCCCAGAAGAATGTATTTTCTTGTTTCACTAAGAAATAACGAATTTGAGTACCGTCTACAACTGTAACTAAAGTGGCCACGGTACATATATACACCCTCTTCCAGAAGAGGTCTGCATTTGTCAACTTACATAAATCGGATATACATAGATAACTTTTTTATTGGGCCACACCCCTTTTTGACAAGTCTATGGATAGGCGTACCAAATTTAAATTTCATCCCTCGATTTTTTATATCTGACTTATTGTGACAGGTACTTCTTTGTCGATTGTTGGTGTAGCTCGCAACCGATTTTGCTTTATTTAAATAGCAACCTGTGCATAAAAAATATCAAAATTTATGAGAATGGGAGACCCAGCAACAGACACGCACAAGTGTTGGGCCAAATAACTGTTTCATACCAACCTGTGTGGCAACTTCATAAAAAGTTGGGAACTTTCATGGTACAAAGCCTTTTTCAATACGAAGGTCTAATTAATTTAAAATTTGCGTAATGTGTAGGCCGAAGAATATATGTATTACCCAGACGTACAGATGCACAGATTTAGAAAATGATTCTGAATCAATTTAATTCGGCTCGGGTTTTTCTTTAATCGAATCGATTCTTTATAGCATTCTCTTTCAAAATTAAATAGTGTAGCACAACTTTCTGTTACTCTTACATTTATAAATATTTTCCATGTAAAATATTAAGATTTTGGCCTAAGAACACACACAACTTATAGTTGCTAGGTGAGATCTCTTTAGTACCAAAAATGATCATATCTTACATACAAAATACATTCAAAATTGTATAAATATATTTTAAATAGACCGCTTTAAGAAAGTTGGCATTTTTTGTATTCCGTTCGAATATTATGCGGAAATATTTTCTGCTCTGTAGCCTCCATAAAAGCACCTATAATTCATATATAAATTGTGTCAAAGGAAACTGAAATTTCCCAAACTTGGACATAGATTAAATTTAAATTTATAAATTTAAGAAAATTAAACGTTTAATAGTTCGAGTAAAACCATGGATGTACGCGCAAAAGCTTTTTTTATGTTTGATAAAATGATTAGTTTCTTTTACATTAATAAAAAATATTTATTTAAAAAGAGAGAAAAAAAACCTAAATTTAGCTCTGACCAAATCGCACCAGCAATGCATAGGAGCTCTGGAAGGATCCATTTTTACTTACTGAGGAATACGGAAAAATTCCTAAATTCTTCCAACCAAAGAAGTGATTACCACAGAACACGCACTTGGACAGACAGACAGATGCTGATTCTTATTATTGTGTAAAGAATTATACGAACTTTGTGAAGTCTCCGACACCTCCTTCTGGGCCTTACAAACGTTTTGACTAAGTGATATATACCCCCATATATATATGTGTGTGTGTGTGTGTTATAGTGGATATAACAATTATAAATATTAACTTAAAGATCACAAATATTGACTATAAAGTAACAAGCACATAATTACAGAGAAATGTAATAAAAAAACTACAACACTAAACAAGAAGCAACGACTCAGTGGAAGTTGAGACAAATCAAATGAATGTAGCTTCTTGAATAACTGCCTAAAAATAAATCAATGCTACTTTCTAAAAGCAAAATGAGCAACAATTTTGAACAACTAATAAAACAAGTTACACTTAGTTTACCATATGCATATACATACATACAAGGTATGTGTAGTATCACATGTGTATGTGTGTGTGTGTGTAGCTTTGAATTTTTACAAAATATATAATGTAAGGCGGCATCAGCAGCAACAGCATTGATGATGAAGGGCATAGTACTCTTTAGAGGGGCATTTCTGACGCTTTCAAAATAGAGCATTCGAGGAAATGTTTATGTTAGAAAAGTTGGTAATAAAACAAGTTATTTTATATTAAAAATATACACTTAGTTGAAGGTGCAAAAAATAATTATACATTTAAATGTTGCAGGCACGATACATCTTTTTGCAGAATTCTTCTCCTTTTATACCCACCATCACTATCACTTTGGGTATTAAAGTCCATCTGTCCAAGTGCCTGTTGTTCTGGTAATCACTCTCTTGGTCGCAAAAACTTATAAAGTGATAAACTTGGCAGTACGTCTGCCAGTACAAGTTGATATTTACATCGCTCAAGCGACACGCCCACACTGCAAAAAAATCGTTTTTTTAAGGAATTTGTCCGCATTCCTCAGAAAGTAAAAGACATGATGACATACACAGAGCTCTGATTCATCGATGCTGCGTATCCAAGAGTTGGCATCAGCCAAATGCAGCAGTTTTACCGGTTACCCAGGGAAACAGGCATTTTGGTGGCAAGGATTAAATAATTGACTACATATGAATTCAAATATGTACCGCTTTTCTCCATCAACTTTTCTTTGGTAGCCCTCTTAACGCGCAAGTCGAGTTTCACGCTGAATATGATTTTTTGTAAATTATGGGCGTGTCAATGTATACGCCAGAAGTAATTATAAAATATATTCCAAATTAAAACTTCACAGCTTAATTCTGTGGCACGGTCTGCGTGCAGAAACCAGAAATGTACAGCGGTAAAGGTGCTGACAAGAGACAGACACAGGGACGGACATGTTTAAATCGTTTCCGTATTTAATGTTGCTGATGCCTCCTTACAGAATAGCTCACTTATTATACCCTGAGAGTATAAAAATAATGGCCTTATACGATACCAAGGGAAGGACTCTGTCTTGCTTGGAATTTAAATGGAGATGCTCAAGTGCATTGGCCCCTATTAGTTCACGTATTATTCGATAAATGTCGGGATATTTTTGATATATTTTATAACGAAATGGACTGCGGACCATGTATTTCTCGTAATTTCCGTACAACTTACGAGCAACGTACGAACGCACGAGCATTTATCGAAAATGAAGTTTCCTACCTTCAGTTAAGTTAAAATTTAGATTCTGTCCTTTTTTCTTTTTCTTCAATTCAACAATTTCGTTCCTTTGTGTGCGTGTGTGTGTATGAAATTACAAGAAAATTTGAATATCACTGTACATAAGTGATCATCATCAACGACAACAACTACTCTCTACTAGTAGCTGGTACAACTTCATAGTTGGATGTTGTTAAAGGCAAAGCAGGTAAAATGTCATTGAACTCGCGCAGCGTTTGAAGTAGACGTTTTGGCGCAAAAGCGCTTTTACAGCATTATACTACCAATCCATGTAAAGTTGAATATACGTGTGCGCGTGCATGTATGTGTGTACATAAGTTGATATAATGATATATACACACATACACAATATGTTTATATTGTAATGTAACTGTTTGTGTGTGTTGTGTGATTTGTAACATTAAAAAGTATTTAACATTTTTTTTTTTTCGTTTTCTGTAAAGTAATTGTTCTGCATTCATGAAAAATAAAGTAAAACTTTTTTTGGTTCTTTTATTGTTGGTTGTTGTTATTGTAAGTAGATGAAAAGCAGATGGGCGGGTTACGTTGCTTGTGTGCCTGCTTGCTTACTTGCTTTCTTTTAAAGGGTTTCTCGGGTACGTTTCTTAAGCAAGGCCCTGTTTTAGTCCTATCGTCGTTCACACACACACGCACTTATGTTTTGTAATTTCTTGCAACAATTAACAATAATTCAATCATTTCAAGTGAATTTTTCGTCTTCAAAGGCATGTTGTTTTTGTTATTATTATTGCTGTGGCAATGTTGCTTTTCCTGTGTGCTGTAGTTCAGATTTTACCTACGTTCGTGTACAACATATACATACATGTAGGCTCAGGTCTGCTGAGAGCGAGTACAACTATTGTACATGCATTGGTTTGTGTGTGTGCATGGGTTGAGGCATGCACATGCTACAAGTGTGCGCTGCACCTAAGCGCATGTGCAGCTTTTGCATTTGTTTATTTTTATGCTGCTCGAGTTCAATGCACTCAATTTGGCATACATTTGGCATTTTTGTGTGAATTTCGTTTTATTTTTATTTCTGTTTTGTTTTGTTTATAATTTTGCACCTCTCAAGCTAATATGGTATCCACACACACACGCGTGCACATGCAATATTGTTTGCATTTTGTTGACTTACTTATAAGCATTTATGCATTATTTTGTTTTCTTTACACTCCCATATGTAACTACCCACATCGCGTATGTTATGTGTGCACGTTTATTAAATTGTAAATCCTTAGTTTTTGCTAAACATCTTCTTCCAATTAAGTCGATATTTAAGCGATGGTACCGGGACCTTGTTTATGGAAAGGTTTTATTCGACCGGTGCAGTCACTTGTAACAATACGAAAGTTTTTTTACACCCTGGGGCGCTGATTACAGATTTTTTTTATAGCATATGTTTTGGTGCTATACCACCCTAAAAATCGATTTTGGTAAAAATACGCCGTAGCTTAAAAAATGTAGGAGGTACAAAAAACTGAATCGCAGATTGAAAGATTGATTACGGTGCATATATAATCATAAAACCTCACATACACATCCTCGAATCGTCTTTCTACAAGAAGAGTCTATGAATAACCATCTGGGTTTCTGAATAATATGGATAACTTCTTTATGCTAAGCTATGCTCCACTCATGAATTCTATGACTACGCACTGACACGGCCTCAAGCATTTAGCATTTTTATTTATTTGTGCTTTTTGCACGCCCACTCTTTTAACAATAAACGTTTGCATGATTCAAATTTAAGCGAAAATGGAAAAATGTTTGGTTATTCTTTCCAAAAGGCTGATATCATTTTGTCGGGTTTTTGTAGTGTTAGAGTAAAAAAATCGCAAAAAGTGAAAAATGGTTGGAATTGTAAGAAATATTTGGTGTTACGCAAAATAGGTCCTTTTCTTAAACTGTTTCATTGAATTGTTTCCAAACTCAAAGAAACAATTAATGCAAAATATCTTTCCAAATATGTTGACACCACCACCACAATCACCTACACCAACACCAACACCAGTGCAAGTATTTGTATTGACCTTTAAGTTTACAGTTTACATAATTGTGTTGTAAAATTTAAAACTTTCATATATAAGAAGAGAAGGTAATACTGTAATTATATAAATTATATTAATAATGAAACTAAAAATACTACGCTAAGCATAAGATTGAATCCTTTTAATACGTTGTTACGTTTCATAACCAAAAGCTTGAAGTGCTTTTGGGTAAATGATTTTTTATTATTTAAATTCTAACTCTTGAAAAATATGAAATTTTACATAAGCAACCACAACCCAAACCCAAAGGTAGGAGCTATCTTTAAACCGTTCAACCAATCAACGGAACATACGACCAACCGTGTCTGAACGGTTCGTTTGGAACTTTCCTCTTTGCTCTCTCATGTTTATTTGCTGAGGTTTTTTTGTTTTTTGTTGTTTTGTTTTTCTTTTTACTTAATACCCCACAACGCAACCCCACATTTTCTATTGTTTATAAACAGAGAACCTGGTTTCCATTATTTTTACCGTAAATAAACAATCAAGAACGCGCGAAGTAATGATCGTGAGAGACACGGAAAGACACAGAGAGAGAGGGAGAGATTTAGAGGTCTCTGACGAGAGCTTGGACTGTTATATAGTATATATAGAGCCGGCTTATTTTTATTTGTTTGCATTGTTTTGATGTTTTGCGATTTTTATATGGCGCACGAATCGATAAAGTTGCACTTATTGCAACCACAACTACTACCGCTGACGAACGAATGAACAAACGAACGAACGAATGGTTTTGAGAGAATTTTTTATTGATGCAGCGCTGCTGCTGCGACTTTTTTGTTATTTTCTATTGCAACTTTATAAACTGCAAAGTACACTTACACACACGTACTCTTCACGTACACGTTCACACATGGTTCACGTATGGACGGTCATTGAACCTACAAATCAATGGCCCACCATTTGACCCATATTTTCCTTATGAAAGTGGAACACCAGGGTGACAGCTGATCGGAAACGATATTGAATAGACACACACACATACAAGTAACTCATTCATATACAAACATTGGATTTTCCACGATGAGGTTTCTTATGTGTTTTGCCATAATAATGATGATGATGATGATGATGATGATGATGTTTATGCTGGTGACGTTTATAGTGGTTGGTGATGGCTATGATGGTGGTGGTGGTGGTGTTTTTGGCAATATTGGTAGTAGTGGTGATTATAATAAAGTTAATGTTAATGATGGGCCTTGTATTTATATATATAAATACATGCGCATGCCCGTACACAAGGTTGTTATTTTGTTGTTATTGTTATTATTATTGCTGTTGCTTCTATTAGTAATTCAATTGGTTGACTGTGACTACGTAGTGGAAAAACAGGAGAAGTGTGTGAGTTTGTTTTTTCTTTATTTTTTGCTCTGAGTTGTCACTGTAAGTTGTTGTTGTTATTGTTGTTGTTGAATGTAGTAGTTGTTGGCAAAGTGTTGTGAGGGATACGAATAATTTAGCGTGAACGGTGTATGTATGTTTGTTTTGTTTGTTTGTTTGATGATAATTTTTTACACATCAATAAATTTAAAGTATGGTTGCTTGTTTCTGCTTGATAACATGGAAAAAAAGAAAAGCTTATAGGTTGTTGCAATATTTGCTACTTTCTGCTCTTGCACTCACTCACTCATTCACTCGCTCAACTATTTATTCTACACCAGCACACAATTCGTTTTGGCATTGAATTAAATTTAGTTGATTGGCTAACATCTTTATATATATAGGCGAGTAAGTATGTGTGTGTGTGTCTTGATTCATTCATGTACTTAACATTCTGTATCACATTTTGCTACATTTTCAATAATCATTAATATGCATGTATAGCAATTTGTTGCATTCGAGGAGAAATGACATTTTCTTACTATTTCTGCTTTATTTCGCACAGAATTTATTTAGCATGTAAATATGATGCTTCATTTATAATAAATAGAAGAAACAAATCCGACAAAAACATTTCCTATCGCTGAGACGTTAGTTAAATATGAATATCACCCGCAGGTCGCTTCACCATTAAGGAATTCAAAAGCGATTCATAATTTAATGCTTTTCCAAAGTTTATGGGTACTTCCAAAAATTGTTTCCACGCAGCTTAAAATTTTGTTTAAACGGAAGAAGAAGAGCGATTGGATTGATATTTTATCATCATCATTATGGTGTTTGTTCCAAATTTCATCGAGAAAGTTTCAAAAACTTCGAGTTTTAGCTCGTTTACATATATTTACAAGGAAAGAGGGACGGACATAGTTTTGACAGTGATTCTAAATTTGAATTTTAAGGAGTTATGCTATATGGTAAAAGAAAAAAATATTGAACATAAATTTGGTTTTGGAAGTGAGCAATTGGTGACTTTATGCTTTATTACGTACAGAATATTACAAGACAAACATTTTTTGTTAATTTCGATAATGAACTGAATTAAGAGAACGGGGTCACAGTGGCCGTTTTGCTATCTATCTTGGTAAGATTACTAAAAATCAATAAAACATGCATTAGCTATTATTATTGTTGTTGTCGTTGTTGTCATTGTTGTTGTTATTGGTGTTGCTGCATTCATAGAATATGATCGTGCTTGTGCCATTATTTGTTGCTTATTTTCTATATGCCAAACATGTACCGCATCAATAATTTTCTAGCCAAAAAATTGCTAACAATGTCTCTTTGTGGAAACGCACACATTTTTCAACTATTATTTTAATTTATAATATTTATTTTATTCCCAAAAACAAAAAGCGAATTTCACCAGAAGAATTTCGACTCCTTTCTCCCAATCAGTGGAAATTGCATCGCACAGACAAATATAATCACAAATACTTACAAATAAAAACAGCAACAGCAACAGCAACAGCAAGAGCAACCACCAACCAACAACCATATATAAAATAATTGTCAGGAACTTTTGTGTAAAACGTGGTTTTACATGTTTTTATTTTTGTTTTTGTTTTTTTTTTTTGGTAGTTATTATAGAAACATAAACATGTACCAAGAACAACAACAATTAGCAACTTTTTAAGATAGTTCTTCCAATAAAATCCTGATCAACAGTTGGACGGACGTATATAACAAACATAACTTTATTTAAGTCATTCAAGTAGTAGCACACCGGCAATAATAATAATAATAATAATAATAATAATAACAACAGCAATACCAACAACAATAATAACATTAAGCTACAATAATTTGTAGCACTTGTGTAGCACTTGTTATGGCAGAGCATTGATCGTGAAATTTATGCAAACGCTATAGAAATGTCAAGTGTCCGTCGCTTGATGTGTAGACTCGCTATCAAACTCATGCAGAATCCAACGCGTTTTTTTAGCACTTACTTGTCTCCATCTGTAAATATTACCCCATGAGAGAGATTAGATACTTGGTTAACAAGATTTACAATACAAACACACCAGAGCAACACATTTAAACGAACACACCCAAAACGAGAAAGAAAGAACAAAAATAACAAGAATTAATAGCTAGTATTACTTGTACATAAATATCTGTTTGTGCAGCTTGAACATGTGGTGGCCACGATCTTGGAGAAATTACCAATTTATTCTGACATTTTTGTGTTCAATTTGATTTAGGCGCCATTTGATCAATAGCACGTATGTAGATATTTACAGAAATGTCAAGTGTCAATATTTTAGTTATAAGAGCTTAGTTTACTGTAATGAGAGAACAAATGCTAACAATCGTGGCAGACTTAGTGTAGCCAGAATAATACTAAAGTGATTATCATGATAATTACGATATTTGTTTTTGTTTTTTCTTCTCTTGTTTCATTAGTATTATCACAGAAAGTGAAAATCTCATGGATTAAATATGAAAGAAAGAAAGAAAGAAAGTATGGAGGGACAGACACACAAGGCGAATTCCGAAATTGGATACCGAGCTCATCGGCATAATTCAAGGAGAGTCTGCCTGGCACCAATGTGTGTTTCAGGACATAAGTGAGGCTAAGAGGTTCTTGGACTTCAACAAATCAAATCAAAGAATATCAAAAAAGTTGAACCGCTACGAGAAATCGTTTAAAAGCTGCTGCTTCAAAATCGACACATTACACGCTTAAACACACACAAAAGTATAAATTTTTACTTATTTAAAAATGAATTTGACTGCGACTGGGAAAAATATTGCCGGCCACTGATATCATAAGAATTGTTCTTCAAAACCACAAACGTCACTTTTATATCTATGATCGCAATGATGTTTTAGCTGCTGTTAGTTTTAAGTACTCTTGTAATGGATTGGAATGGAATGCGTAACAAGTTGAATCATTTATAAAATTCATATCAACTTAGTGTCTTCCGAATGTATTGTTGACTTGTTGGGGACAGGTTAAGAGAAAGGGTATTAAAAAAATTCAATTTCACTGAAAACATTTTCAATGAATGCGTCTACGTTTTTTATATGCCCACGTATGTTTGTTATTGTATTTTTTCGTTTTTTTTTTGTTTTGTTTAGTTTTTCTAATAAATTCATTACATTATTATTAAACAACTTCTACGCCAGAGCGTTGATATGTTGCTGTCATTGTAGTTGTTATTGTTGTTGGTTATGAGTGAAACTTTCCCAAAGAAAATATTGACAATTAACACTTTCGCCGCCCAGTCGATGGATCGATGAATGACTTCCACCATAGAAGACTTCAAATACTACCAAAGATATTACCATGACCAGTGATTGGTAACTGAGTAGCTGACATATAGCTTTCTATCTCTTTCCATCCATCTCTCTCGTTTTAGCTAAAAAGAAAGAAAATTGACAAATCATACCGAAGCAACAGAAAATTGCTTACATAAACTTATAGTGTTAGTGGCTGTCTACCGTGTAAGAGTATAAAACATTTTTGCAATTTCTCTCAATTAAACCAAATTTAATTGACTTGTGATAGCCCGGTTTCGTACAGAGTTTTTTTCGTAATTCATTTTGTTTCTTATCGAAGGAAAAAAAACTGCGATTTCTGGTTAAAGAAAAAAAACCAAAAACGTCAACAATACCTCAAAGTCTCATGCACTCGTAAATGTGTTAAGCACGTACTCTGGCATTAGATGCATACTTTAAAAATAACTTAAAAAGGAAGAAACCAAACCGCATTATATATATATATACGTACACAGACATGCATTCACAAACGCAAACAAATGAACGTCAGCACGCAAGCGAGCAACTGGTAAGCAAGCAGTTATAATTATGGTTGATGGCTGTAAACTACGAGTCGTTGGCTTGCAGTGCTTGAAATAAAATAGGACTAAATAAAGAGATGCACTGGCACATTGACTCACTAACTTTACCAACGCATACATTTTGCAGTTAGTTAAGCCTAGACCGGCTGGCTGGCTAACATTGTGGCCATGAACATGAAAATTTTTACTTTATTACCTGTCTGCACAATACGGCGCTAAATGTGGCGGGAAAATGTTGATGTGTGCGCACATACATATACGTACACATCCAATCGAGTTGCAGTCATGGAAGAAAACTATTGCACGTAATTGATTCCGGAAGGAAACCATAATTGCGGCTTGTATGGTTAGTCCACAGGTACACAATTCATCAAGTACATCACACTGCGCTTCTCTCGGCCACCCTGTGCATCTGTCTGTCTGTCCATCTATCCGTATATTTACTATTGTTGACTTTGCTTTGCTTTGGACAAAAACATAGTTTTGCATCTCAAAAATATACCTCAGCACTAAATTTGCTATATATTCACTGTATTTAAGAATACTAGCAACTATATAAGTTAAGCTTTCCATAAAGTAAAGAGGAAAAGACCAAATTATGTCAGAAAATTTCGGACTGTCTGGAGGAGTTTCAAGTAAAAAACAAATTTTATATGCTCTCCAGATATATTATATATAAAAAAATGGGCGTGGCAGATACATGATCAGTTTCAGTCTCAACTTGCAAGTCGGATTCCACGCCAAAAAATGCTTTTTGTAAATTGTGGGCGTGTTTCTTAACCGACTAAATATAACATTCTAGGAATTCCCAAATGTCTGCTATTAGTGTCAGCTGCAATAACATATTTCAAGTTTGGTATACGGGATTAAGTGCCGCCCACTCTATGAGGAGTCACACTGCGTACATCCCACTCACACTGCACTCACACTATTTACGTGAGAATATATAAAATTTAGGTGAATGATTGTTGGAATGGGATTTTTTTATATATACACTTATCATGTACATGCAAACCAACACATGGGTACATACATATATATTTTTATTTTTATAAAGTCACAAAGAATCTTAGCATTAACTAGAAGTTGCAAGAGAGAAAGTCGCATATGTGTACAATGCTGGCATGTACGTACACCTAAACACGTACATCTAGCATTTTAATCAAAGTGTCGAAAAACAACAAATGAAAAATAAGATAAAAAAATGTAAACAACACCCGCACCAACCAGGCCAAATCTCTCCCACGCAATGCTGCTGTAAATGCATTCGAGGAGAAAACGCTTTTTTGTAGATATTTAGAACTGTCTGTAGGTTGACATAAAAATTAAGGGGGAATATATGGAAATAAATTACGGACCTAATTTACAAATATAACAACAATAGAGAATTTATAAACATATCAAGAAATGATGTCAAACAGTTTTCGGTTTTCTATTAAAATATCATTTCTACACCCACCACATAAGATGGGGGCATACTAAGTTTGTCGTTCCATTTGCAACAGGCAAAAGTACATATCCGTATTCTTCATCAGGGCAGAGGGCAGCTTATGTCGGCTCAAACTCGGGAACAGAGACTTATCCAAGGAAAACGTCTTTTGAACAAGCTTAAACACCCTGGAGTTCCTAACATGTTGAGGTTTTTTCTGACGAAAAAAACTTCAACCAAGACTAAAAAATCAATGGGAAAAATTACAGGTGGTTATACCCACATTCTGCAGAGGTTCCCTGTGTTAAGCACAACTGACATGGTTTTAGGAGTTGTGAGCAACGAAGAACATGTGAAAGTTGTGAAACCCTGGATTACCCTGGTGTACGTGGGAACAGACCATGCATATTCCAGCAAGATTCAGCTCCTTCACACAAAGCCATAACACAAGATTGAATGATCAAAAATGTCTATGATCACATTACCCCAAACTTATGTCCACCTAGCTTCCCAGACCTTAATCCTCTGGATTATTACGTATGGGACGTAGTTGAGCGGGAGATTAATAAACATCCTCATAATACCATTTCATCACTGAAGGACGCTACAACAACAACGATGATCAAAATGAACAAAGAACATTTGATTGGGGCATGCAATCGTTTCCGATCCCGGACTGAATCCATTATTAGGGATCTTATTGAACAATTGTTTAGTCTAGGAGTCAACGTTCTGTAAACATTTAATAAAAATATAATAAATTTTGCCAAAATTAGTTTTAGTGTATGTATGCATAACATGTATGTATAACACGGGATAAAGGATAAAAAACGCAAAGTATACTTGCCACGCCAATGCTTTAATTATAAACATGGAAGAGATTCTTTATTGTGAGACCTTAGTATGCTGTACATGTGTACACATTTGCAGCATATGTATGTACACGAACAAATAAATGTGGAACAGGAAGCCAATTGCTGAAGATTTTCTAAAATTCGAAAGAAACATCATCTAACAATACCAAGTGCACATGACAACAACACCAACAATAGCATCATCATCATCAACAACAACAACGAACGAACGAACAAACGAACGAACGAAAAGTTCAATCAACCTTAAAGTCTCTTACAATGGTTGTAGCAACTGACAACAGCCACTAACCGCAATACCAATAGCAAAGCCATCCACATAACGTGCATGTATGTGTATGCGTACAACACTATCAAACGATCAATAAGAATTATGAATAGCAAATAAAAGCACTTTTGTGGCAACTTTCTCGTTTTGGCAAAAGTAGAAATAGAAATTAGAAGTCGGTATACATGAGTGAGTGTTTATATCAATGAGTTTTTCTATTTATCCAAATGGAGAGAAAAACATTTTCACTGGCTGTTTAAATGCTTTTAAGCGAGATGAATCAAAATGAAATGTTGGGATTGTCAAATGTTTATATAAAAAAAAAATTGTTAATTGTAAATTAATTGTAAAGATTTATTTATTTTTAATTTTTATTATTATTGAAGAAAAAATGTGTATTCTTATTGAAAATCCAGAAAAAACATTGAACAAAAAGTTTTTAATTAAATGTAAAAAATTTCTTTTACAATTTTTTTTTTATTTTTTATGAATTTTTACATAATGTCGGGTATTAAGAATTCGTTTAAAACAACTCTTAACTTTTTATCTATAATGTTTTTTTTTGTTTCTGCTTGAATGCGTGTGTGTATATTGTAAGCCCGCAAAAAAGTAGTAGTTATAGTCAAAGTATGTCAAGCGTTACGTTTAAGATCAAGTACATCAGAGATATTGTTAAAAAAAGAAACACATTTCATATACATATATGCGTACATATGTATGTGTACGAAAAAAACTGCAAGAGCGGTGAAGTGACTGCACTTGGAAAACAAAATTGATAGGATAGACACAAAAGTAAGGAAGCCAACAGCATAACAGCAACAACAACAACAACAATAACAACAACAATAACAATAACAATATATTATGTGGAGAAACCTCCGAATAATGTTTTGGAACATTCAAGTATTTCATTGATGGCCTATCACGTATCAAGAGCAAAGCTTTTCAATATTCTTTCATATGAAGAGATAAAGTTTAATGATAAACATTTACTTGATTGAGGTGGAAGCACGCGAGCTTCTCTTTCTAGTTGAAAATATTTGTACGTGGGCACAATTGTTTAAATCACAATAAATCTTCTTAGACTGACATTAAGTCACCCAAAACGTTCTCTTTGTGTACATGTATGTGTGTTAAAATATATTTTGTACGCCTTTAAGAAATGTGAAAAGAAAATTACCACTATTTTGGCCAATTATTCTTTTTAACAATTCGAACCGCAGTGAAAGTATTGTAGACCGTGTTAAATTGTACACACGAACCCCATCCATCATCATCATCATCACAAGACTGTTCACAACAGTGATCATAAGACTCACTCACCTATTCATTCAAATTAATGGATATTCTGCAGATTGCTGACGTGGAAGTTTAGGTAAATGTTTTTCCTTTATTTTTCCACAATTTTATTAATAGTCTGAGCAAATAAATGATTTTACTGACACGAGTCATTTCAAATATTGAAAAAATATGAAGTAAGGATACCCATCACTATTCACCTCTTCCACAGAGAACACCACTCACAACCACGATCAAGAAAAATATATCAAATTTAGGTGGGTGTGATTATTTTCATTTTTCCATATAAATAAAAAAGTCTTCCTTTTTATTCTGCCAAAATTTTATTCTTGTATCTTTTATGGGTTTTCTATAATAAACCTCAAAACTCCAAAACATATACGTTTTGTGTCCAAGGAAAGATTTCTACCAGGTTTCAGGTCTACAGGACTTATGGTTCAGGATTAATACGATTTTGCCCAATTGCTTTAGGAAACTGCAGAACCGCTCGAAGGTGATTCTCAAATCGTGATGAGAGTTCCAACAAAAGTGTGCATAAATTCACACGGGCACAACGATCGCCAAAGGGGCTGAATCGACTTTTCTAATAACGCTGATCAAGACTTCATTCACTTCTTAAGTATAAGAGTGCGGCTCTTCCCCCTCTGTTACTTAGAAACGTTTGAACAAAAACAATATACCCACATATCATTGGGATGATGGGTATAAAAAGTAAATTTGGCTTTTGCCAAATCCTAAATACCTTCCACCTTCATAGTACAAAAAGGTGTACAAAACCTCGTGCCAAATAAGTGTCTCATTTTGGGCAAATCGATACGAAATTTGTCATTGAGTTTGCCACTACCAAAAGTATTCCAATTACTTATTCGTGATTATCAAAATCTGGATACATTTAGCAGTTCCCGTACGTTCAAAAGTTTGTCCTGTTTTTAATACACTCGCAGTTGTAAAAATTGAGATATTGAATTGGAATTCAGACCAGACTTTCAATATAGGTAGAATTATATTTTGCCAAACACATCCACAATCAGCGACAATTTTTCATGGTCACAAACCAACAAGTTTATCGTGAGTTGCCAAAGTTGTCCAGAAAATTGTAGAGATAGTATAACATATGCGCCCACAATTTACATAGTTCCGAGAACCAAGGCATCTAAAAAAAATATACAAAAGACTTAAGATGCAAACTTTTTATTAAGAAAGGCAGTGCACGGCCTACACTAAACGAAAAGGGACTAAAAGTTTCGGGAACTCTACTCTAATATACGAATTGTATAATTCTGCTCAGCCTACCCTCAATGCTTACAATTAATTTTATAATCATTTCCTGTAAGACTTTTCTTTTCCCATCTATTATTTGCATGCGTTGAGTTGCACAAGGTGTTAAATGTTTAAACCGAATATAGCTGCTGTTGGTCGTGTTTCTCTTCCCAAAGTCACTGAACTGTTTGTAATTTGGCACATCGTTTGACTACAACAACAGCAAACTGACTAACAACAATCATAAACAAATTTATGCACTTTTTCCTCAACATTTGGGTCAAATAATAACACACATACACATACATATATATGCATACGCATTTGCATATACTTACATACATATAAACACCATAATAATATTGCATGTAACTTATTTTAATGAATAAACAATCCAACTAACACAACCAAGCAAACATTAAATGTATGCAAACACATACATACGTAGGCATTGTACAGGTAGGTGTAATTTCTCAAAAAGAAATAAATAAAAATTTCTAACGAATATTTTATATGAATCAAGATTTTACTCCTTTCGTGCGGAAGTTATGCGCGAAAATGAATGTGTTAGGGAAAGATTCTGCCATATTTGTAAAAAAAATTTCGTGCCCAGGGGAATAGTTTCCATGCATAGTCAGACGGTCAGTCAGACTTAATCGAGTTCGAGAAGTTTTCTTTCCGGTTTTCAGGTTTTGACAAAGTATTTTATACGCGTACATACATCCAACCTTGGGGTGTTTGGGTTAGTAAAAAATATTATCACATCACCCGCTGTAAGTTGTTCAGCAGGTGATGCGATAATTTTTCAAAATATTTCTTTATTGCAACTTTATTTGTTGTTGTTGTTTTTGTTGTTGTTAGTAATTTAAATACCAAATAACAATCATTTCCGCTTTCCAATCGTCTTGTACACAGCAGGGTGTGAAAGAGAAAAAACACATTCCTGCCAAGCATAATATATAACAAACACATAGACGTGTACGTGTGAAATTGAATAAAATTGCATGCAAAACTACAAAACGAGATTAAGATTCAACACGATAAACGCAAATATACTTACCTTACATACCATACAAACACACATACATACGGCGTTAGTGTTTCGGGTTATACACAACGATGCCAATAAACCTACATTTTATGGTCTTCAATAGGAAAAGTAGGTGAAGGTAAGCAATTGCCTGCAGCAGCACCACCACCACCACCACTACCACCAATAACAACACACACTTTCCATGGCATTAATATTATTGCGAATCATTATTATCGTCATCATTAACATCAAAACATCGTCATTAACAATGACAATGATTAGCAACAGAAACAGCAACGGCAAGAGCAGCAAAACAGCACAACAGTATAAAGTAGGAAGCAGCAGCCGTTTTTTACCCGCCAACAAGTAACACTTTGCTTTTTTTATGCGTTTATGTTTATACATAAAGTGATAGTTTCACTGCCATAAAATTTTACTGTTTTCGTTTTGTTTCGTTTCGTTTTTGTTTTTGTTTTTTTCTTAATGCAAAAACAATGCATATGAAATACAAAACACTTCAAGAGGTCATTGAGCTTTCACAGCAATTATTTATTGTATGGTAATAATGTAAGAACATTTACACACACGCACACAAGTACAACACCGTGTGCTACGATTCGTATAATCATGAATGGTTTTATGAGCGTACAATCCTTAAAGCTCAATTGAGAAAGTAAGCAAGTTATTGGGTCAACATTTATGCACTTTATTGTTACAAAAACATGTTGCCAACACTTGAAAAATATATGCAAATAATTTTCCATTAAGAATTATCAATAAATGGACATGTAGTGCTTCCACAACTGCGGTGTGGTACTCACTTTATTTGTTTTAATTATTTTGCTAATCTTATGACGCTCCACTCTTTCCACTATTTCTTAATTATGCATGGAGATAGCTTCAGACTAAAGTTAAATGAGTTCGTTGACTATTTGCTTCAGTTGGTAACAATAGGTGATAAATCGCTGTTTGGAGACTTGGCTATAAATCGCTAAATTATGATAAAATCCATTTTGCATGAAAAGACAAAAATAAAAAAAAACCGAATGATGGCTTTGTCTATTAATCCAAAGTGTGTGTGTGCTAAATATATATAATATATGGAAAATTATATTTTTGCATACAAAAAATGAAACGAACTGGTACAGACTCTTCAGTCTGTCACTGTGCATAATTTGAAACCAAAAAACAAGATTTGTTAGAAAATACGAAAAAAATATTTGGCAATGTGCGGAAGGTGCTCAATAAATGAAATTTTCAAAAAGTATTTAATTTTTGTGTAATAATGCAAAGTAATTTATTGACTGTCCGTGTGTGCTCAGCCTTTTAATATTCTACAACTTAGCGGAGATGCCAGAGACTAACGCTAACAATTTTCCGAGTTTACCTGCCGTGCCTCTAATTGGTAAATAGAAGTGGAGGAAAAACCATTTGGCCTAAGTTACATTACATTGATATTCAAAGAGAATAATTGTGCACAACACACTAATTGTAAAAAAAATTAAAAGACTTTTATAATAAACCATTGTAATCGATTTGTGCGCAAATTTTCCCTTTGTTTTTGTATTCGTTTTCTGCAACAACAACTAATGTGCCTTCACTTCATTAAAAATTATGTTTGTTTGTATATATAGTGATGATGATGATAATGTTATATATATGTTAATTTCATATGGTTCCAGAAACTATCGAAAACAGACGCAAGATCGAATAACAAAGAGGTAAAAAAATCACAAATTATAAATTTAACTTATCATTAATTTCGTGCATATATCTAGAATTAACAGGTGAGAAAACCAAATTTGGCTTAGGCCAAATCTTAAATAACCTCCACGTCTAGAGCGGTGGACGTGGCGGTTATATATATATTGCGCCCTCTAATATTATGAGCTTGTAAGGAAGTTTTACGCTGAGTATGGTTTTTTGAAAATTGTGGGCGCGTCTGCTATCCGACCACGCCCATTTTTGGCACATCGATGAATGGGTAATGATAATTATACCAAATTACAACTTTATAGCTAAATTTTTATGGCCGATATATAAATTTTTGTGGATTCTAGGCGTGGCTCCTGACCTATTTTGCCCATTTTAAAAAGCGACCTGCGTGCAAAAACTAAAAGTGTCTGTACAAAGTGACCGTGAGGCACACGGACATACATGTCTAAATCGACTCAGTTTTTGACGCTGATCAAGAGTATAGATACATTGTGGGGTCTCCGCCCGCCTTCTTCTGGGTGTTGCAAACGAGAGAACAAACTTAGCATACTCTCTCACTAAGGCGGAGGGTATAAAAATACCCACAAAACAACGCTCTGAACTAATATAAAATATTATCATCATACTCATATTTGCAATGTTGAGGATTTTACAATTGATCACAAGAACACATTGTGGGGTTTCTGAAGCCACCTTTTTTTTCATAAATGCATGTCACGTGATATGTAAAAGACACTTATTTACATTTATATATAAATAATGAAACACTTTACAATATAAACAATTGATCACTTTTAACCCAATGTCCCAACTCAAGCATAAACGTAACAAGAGACGCTCAATCAATTTGTAATCAAATTAATGTTTTTGTATACATGTAAGGTAAAGCTGGAGAAAACATTCGGGTTTGGCTAAAAGTGAAATACCCACCAAATTTATATGTAAACTGTGGGCGTGACGTGTATACTAACTACTGCAAGGTACTTGTTGTGGATAACTCAAATTCTCGAATTCTAAACTAAACTAGGTTTTCTTTTGTAAATTGTGGGCGGATCCTTTGGATAAACCCACCCATTTTAAGCTCTTCAATGCATTGAATATCAAATTTCTAGGTCTTTTTTTGTGGCCGTGTGGTATTTTTGAAAATTATGGGCGTGGCTGTTAACCAGTTCGGCCCCTTTTAGATGGACTAAGAATTTTTAAGAGTTCAATTTTGTATTAAAGAAGTTTTTTGTATATTTTGAGCGTGTTTTATGGCGACCCCGCCCATTTTCATCATCTCGACAGCATAACTGTTCACTCTAAATACTGAACTGAATGTCAACTTGATATTTCCAAATCACCCACGTAACTTGATAAACTCATTATACGTTTTAATGGGCAGTAATGAAAAAAAAAAACTTTTCACAAAATTTCAACACACATAAGCTGTGCGCATTTAATTGATCATTAAAAAAAGAGTGAACGAGTGGAAAGAGTTGACTTTATGATTTTATAATGATATGCAATGCATTGCAATGAATTTTTCAAAGCCTTTTGGTAACTTTTACTAGGTGGGTATAATAAAACGAAACGAAACTAAAAATGTACTTTCGATACTTTTGGCATTATAAAATCATCAAGCGTACTCAATTGAACTTACCGTTGTTGTTGTTGTTGCTGTTGTCCCTTTCTTTCTTCATTTATGATATCAAGGCAAAATGTATAAAAGCTCCGTTAAATTGGTGGCATTGCTTCTTTAAATATCATAAATACCAGTACGCCTGACAACAATTTATGTTTAAGCGGAAGTTAGTGAAAATTCTTCTTTTCATAAAATTATTATGACTTCCTTATGTAATTATCAGTTCATTGTTATATTAATAAATGTTTTGTATGTAATGGAAATTGCTGCTAAATGGAAAACGGCAAAACCACCGAAACCGCGTTGGGGGCCAAATATGAATATGTTAAGACAACACAACAGTATGTGGTAACTATTCATTCATATTATCTTTTCTTTTTATATATCTCCTTCAGGACTCGTTGAAGTAACATTTCTTAAATTCGATTTTCTTGTT
Source organism: Crataerina pallida (assembly GCA_949710015.1). Lineage (NCBI taxonomy): Eukaryota > Metazoa > Arthropoda > Insecta > Diptera > Hippoboscidae > Crataerina > Crataerina pallida. The sequence continues at coordinate 19,155,529 of OX453291.1, forward strand.
TGCAGGTCCCGCCTTTGATTATTGGACAGATGCGCATGAGGAAAATTTATGGGAATTGAGTGGATTGTTTGAAGGTGATATTATGCTACATCGTGCGTATTTGCGTAATGGTTTGCTCAATGAAAAATTTACTTGGCCCGATGCCACCGTACCGTTCTATATCGATAGCCAAGATTTCAGTACGTATGCAATAATCACGATTACAGTTTAGATTAAGCGAGTGATAGTTGTTGCATTTTGTATGTTGCAAAAATGATGGCGGTGAATAACTTGTATCATGTACAGGATAAGTTTCTTAAATCTGTAGGGACCATGAAACTTAACCAAAACTCAACAGAGAAGAATGCAAAGAATAAAAAGTATATTTTATTTTATTCCTTTTTAGATGAAACGCAAATAATGACTATCCTTCAAGCTTTCAAGGAATATCATGATAAGACCTGCATACGTTTCAGACCCTATAAAAAGGGCGACACAAACTGGATACATTTCAAAGGAAACTATTCTGGCTGTTGGTCCAGTGTAGGGCGTAAACAAGGCGGTCAAGTATGACATATTAAAGTGAATTAAAATTCTTTTCTATTGAATTCGATTTTTATAGGTTGTTAATCTGAATACACCTAAATGTGTGACCCATGGCGTAGTGGTGCATGAACTTTTACATGCTTTAGGTTTTTATCACCAGCAGTCAGCCACCGAACGTGATGAATATGTAAAAATTAATTGGGAAAATATATTACCCGGCCTTGCACATAATTTTAATAAGTACGCACGCACACATGTCACCAATTTCGGTGTAGAGTACGACTATCAAAGCGTCATGCATTACAGTCCAAAAGCATTTTCGAAAAATGGCAAAAATACCATCGAACCATTGGATCCTTATGCTACACTGGGACAACGCAAGGGTTTATCGGAAAAGGATATTAAAAAATTGAATGAAATGTATGAGGAGGACTGTAACGATGAATTGAGTTTTGATGTTGGCCAGTACGTAAATGTTATGATTGATTATTTCCAGAATATTTTGGAAGGTGTGTTTATTTATTAGTTAAAAAGTCACATTGTGTAATATCTTAATGAAACATTTTTTGCTTATTATTTTGAGTATAAAAACTAAACTGACATAACTCAACTAAAGTGTTTTCGGCTTCCTGGAAATGAGAAAAACAAAACTGTGTTATTTCGTTTTTTATAGTTTTTGATTTAAATTTTCGTTACCTTTTGTACCTCGAAATTTGAGTCCTGTGTCAAAGCCTCTATAGCTTTTTTCATTTCGATGGACCAGATTTTTTGTAATGCCCTTAAGCTGAACCGTCCCAATAACCGTATCAGCATACACATACGTAAACGCATCAATTTATTTGGATTCTTTATCAATTCCAACAAATTCACTTTAGACGAGAAGATAATTCTTTCAACCAGTTCAGCATTTTCGGGTAATTCGCGCAATACACAGCCCAGTAAAGCCAATATACAATTGGCTATACGCAAAGCATAAACATTTTTAAAATCTAGAATAATTTAGAAAAAAGTCACCGTCATAATAAAAATGGAATTATATTTAAATAAATCGCATACCTTGTTGTAAAAAATTGATCATTAGTTCGTCCCCAGCTAAAATGACTATAGCATCACAAACTTGTGATAAAAATTGTTGCCGTAAATGAACCAAATAACAGATGAGTTCATAAAGGCGAGAAGTGCATTTAATTTCTTCATTATTTAGCTCAGTAATCGTCCTTGGCTTGCGTTGTTGAGAACTTTCACTTGATGGTAGTGAAGATGATGAATCGTTTGTATTGCGATGATAGACCAACAACTTGGAAGCGTACATTAAATTGGGCACCAACTTGACATCAACATATACCTTTAAATATCAAAGATATGGAATTTTGTATAAGGAGGAACAACGTTACTAACTAACCGTTTTTATAATCTCCAGCATACTGTCGGGTTCATTCAAAACGAATGGTAAAGCGAGAAGTTGAGCTACACCATCCACAACCTTAGGTATAGCTTTAGCATTACGCAATGGAGCCACTATAATACTGACCTAATGGTTAATTGAAATGAAGAGTGGCCACCAACACTAACATTCTAGTAGTTTGAATATATACCAAATTTTGTTGCTTTAATGAGTCCATTTCACCATCTAAAAGTTCCTGCATAGAACGATGTAAAAAGGCCAACCATTCATCATTTTCGATAGGCGGACTTTGTGACTCATCACACGAATCCCAACCAGGTAACAAGCATGGTGGGGAATTTCTATAAATAAAGGAATTAACATTTTAAATAATTCGCTAACACGCCTCATATACTCTGCATTGCGTTTCTCTTCTAGGGATTGCAATGATTGCTTTAAGGATGTTTTGTTGTCGCTTATTTTAATCATTTGCTGATTATTAAGTAGTTCTACGCGAGCTGTGTCCTGACTCTGACCCAAGCGTAGGGAAAAATTCTCCAAATTTTGACTCAACTTGCGTTTTTCTAAATCTTTGGTACGAAATGTGGGTGGAATTGTCGTCTTCGTTGCATCACTTTGATTTTGTTGTTTAATTTGATTGTCTGCGATTATACTGAAATTGTCGTTTAAACGATTCAATATCATATTACCGTTACCGCTTACGAAACACGTTTGTGAATTAACAATCGGTACAGCCACTTCTCTTACACACTCGAATTTTTGCTTTAGAGTATTTGTGACACTCTCCTTCAGCGACTCATCGGCGAACGGCAGTTCGACACAATTAAGATTATCTTCATTATCCGTTTCTAAAAGTTCAATATCACTGGCTGCTATAGCATTTATGCTATCTCGCGAAGTACTTAAATTTTCCTGAGTATTGTTCAATTGATTCGTTGTCAATTGGCTTTCTGCTAATTGTAAGCACTCGCCGCTGCAATTAATTTGATTATACATATTAATGTAACTATTAATTCAAATTCTTACTTCTCTTTAACGCCTTTATGTTTAATTTTATGTTTTTGAGGATTTATGAAAGGTGAGTTTTCCGCTTTAACGCCAGCCTTAATGTATAATTTTCCTTCAACAAAGGGATGGCACAAAATTTGAGCCCAACTTGTACGCAATGAAGGATCCTTTTCCAATAAACCCTGTAATAGTTTTATTAGCATCTCCTTAATATTTATCATTTATTAATTTTATTGATATTTCTCACCTGTAAAAATGAGCGACAATCACTACTCAGAAAGCTTGGCCACTTAATATCCTCGTGTTTAATCATTTTTACGAGGCGCAATATGGATGTTGTGCAAAACGGTGGTTGTCCTGTCAAAGCCTCATAGAATATACAACCCAAGGACCATAAATCTGCTTGGTGATCATAAGGACGCTCTGCCAACAACTCTGGGGCCATGTACAATGGCGTACCTTTGATAGACGTCAAAACATGTGTGCCTATTGTCATATTGCGAGCCAAGCCAAAATCACACAATTTGGCGTGTAAATCTTCGTCTAACATAACATTTTGTGGTTTTAAATCTCTATGTAAAATACGATTAGAGTGTAAATAGTATAAGGCGGACACTAAATGGCAAATCAATTTTTGAGCCTGCACTTCCATTAAGGGTCCTTTCCGTGACATGTAGCGATGCAAATCGATGAGAGCAAATTCTGTCACCACGACCAATTCATTTTTTGTCTCAAAAGACTCCAGCATTTCTATAACATTAGGATGCTTTAGACGGGCTTGAATCTCACATTCACGACGTAAATTTTTCAGTTCCCTAATTGAACGGCCACGCTTTATAAATAAATTATAATCAAAATCACAGTAAATTGCAAAATTTTACGGGAAACTTTACTCACCTTTGAAATAATTTTAATGGCCACAGTTTGTTTATCATCCTTACGGGTGGCTTTATAAACGCGACCGAAGGAGCCTTCTCCTATTAAGGAATTCACTATGTAGCGATTCATTCTTCATCACTTACTTTAAGATGAACTAATATTTACAATAATCGTTTTGTTTAATTATATTTTCTATTTTTTATATTTTACAATTTATTATTTATTATTCACAAAATCATTTTACTTGTAAACAAATCATGTTTGCAGCACAGATGAAGAATTCAATGTTAGTGAAGATGGCAAGATGGTACTTAACCAAAATTTTGTGAACGAATATATCAAAAAGGACTAACAAGAAATACATATATAGTACAAAAGTATTACTTTAAATTATTACAAGACCAAATTAATTTGAATAATTTTTTACAGAGTCAGATAGAAAATAATATTTAATAAATCTACTCCGAAATGGACACCCTGACTAATTGAAAAAACAATCATTCACAATAATCTAAATAAACAAATTATGTTTGTGCGTGGCAAAGGTTTAAAGCTTTTTTTATCCCTCTAAATCTCAATCTCCTCAATAAAGGGAACAATACTCTGGCCATACCTTTATAAAAGTCACATCATATATAAATTTTTCATCTAAAATGAGTACTTTATCCTATATTTCCAACAAATTCACTGAATGTACTTTGGAAGAGATCATTAAGAAGGCAGGTGGAACTAAATACACCTCATTCAAGTTTGGTAAAGGTTTCAAAAAAGGTGATTCCTATTTGAGTAAAGTGTTTCGATTGTGTGTGTATGGTATTAATGAGAAAACAAAGTAAAATATAATTAATTAACTTTATTTATTTATTATATAAATTCATACTGTTTCATTGATTTCAGCCAAACCGTAAAAGTACATCTTATAGTTAAGGGTATGCCCGACAACAAAGCTAGACGTAAAGTTTTTCGCTCAGAGGAATTCTTTCGTAACGAAATTAATTTTTATACATACATTATACCTGCTTGGGAACAATTCCAAAAACAACGTCAACCTCAAAAACCGTTCACTGAATATCCCCGGTGTTTTGCTTCCCTGTGTGATGGTGAGCATGACTTTATAGCCCTTGAAGATGTGAACGTATTGAGTTTTGGTTCACCAAATAGACAGGAATATATCACGCTTGAAGAATGTCTCCTAACAATGTCCACTCTTGGGCGATTTCATGGTATGTCCTTAGTTTTCCGGGACTTGGAACCAGAAGAATTTGAAAAATGCACCAAACACTTGGAGGTAACTAACAAATTTACCAACATTTAATTTCAACAGTTGTAATTATGTAGGAAACATATTATACCGAAAATAATCGTAATTGGTATAAAGGATTCTTACAATTGGCTTGTTCAGTAGCTAAGGACGCTATCAAAAGAACATATCCCAACACCAAATATGAAACTATTGCCGAGAATTTCTTACAAGATAATTTATATGACGCTTTAATTAATATGGTGTCCACCGAGTGTAAGCATATATAATCGTAAAATTTGTACAAAGGAACATATTTTACAAAAATCAATTCCAGCTAAATATTCTGTTATTGGGCATGGTGACTGTTGGACGCCCAACTTTCTAACACGCTACACATCAGAAGGCAAGCCTGAGGCCATCAAAATGATCGATTTCCAATTAGCCCGTTATGCCTCATTGGCTTTGGATATTTCCTTTTTTCTCTATTCGTGCACTAGTCAAACATTGCGTGAAACCCATTTTGAAAGTTTGCTTCGTACTTACTACAACAGTGCCACCAATTTAATTAAAGATATGGGTGGAGATGCCGAAAAGGTAATGCAGTGGGATTCACTATTGCAAGAATTTAAAAAATTTGGTAGCTTTGGTTGTGGCATGGGGATTGAGTCATTACCCATGTCGCTCATTGATGATGAGGAGGTAGCTGACTTGGACGACATTACGGAAAACACAGTATTAACGGATGTGTGGAACATTAAACCCTTTAAGGAGCCTGCCAAATTACAGCGAATAGCTGATATATTTAAACATGCCATCGATTTTGGATGTATAAAATAATTTCACCACATAAAAAAATTGCATCAACATTTTATCTTTAACTGCTTCTGCATGCCTTAAGCAATTATAATGAAATTTTACAGAGATATCATGTCGAGTGTATTTATTGGACAATCGGGCGTGGCTGTCTCTAACTATATATTTTATATTTATATAAAGAAGCGCAAATAATTACCTAACAACAATTATATTTATAAGCATTGATTCTCATTTAGTATGCACCACTTTGGTACTACAGCATCGGGGTGTACACCTCTAGATATCAGGCGATCCCGATAACGATAGAAACGATATTGAGCTTTGCGGGCATTTGTTTTGGGATTAGACCATAAACGTTCGGCTGCTGCGCCAGCCCTGGGCCAAATGCGGCTCTCTTAAATTAATAAGACATTAATTACATTATAATAAGTTTAAAATAATTGTACATATAACCTCGACTCTTACCTACACCAAACTGATCAACATATTCACTCCACATGCACACCTCACCACCCAGTACATTGGCGTGTTGTTCCATTTTATTATCGTAGACTTTGGCCCAATTGTAGTAGTTAGTAAGACCCCAAAATCCATGATCCAAATACCAAGCATCCTTTGTAGACACAATTATTTTATAACCTTTGGTGAGAAGTAAATCGTTTAAAGATGAGGCTCCATCCACCCAAGTTTGTATAATATATCTCTCTTTGGGTAAATACTTCTCAATAATATCGGGATCGGTTAAATGACTGGACCATACAATAACCGGTTTAGGTTCTTTAATTTGGGGATATTGCCGTTGCGATACCTGATCCCAAGATTCTAAATTTTTTTCATGGAAAATCGACCACATTTTGTAGAAACTCGGCAAACTTAAATCGAAACCAATCGTTAGCATTTTACTGGTGATTTCTTCGGTATTATTCCAACACGGTACGAACACCTCATCACCACCCATATGAATGGTTTCTTCGGGAGCCCCTATTTCTGCAATATCTTCATAGATTTCTTTCATTACGGAATACATGTTTTCATTTAGAGGATTCAGTTGTCCACACGGTGGCTGAACGCAATATAAACGCCACGGTTTATGATTAATGCAAACCGCCATGTTGCCCAAGCCGGCCATCGGACCCCATTGCCAGCCGTTGCCGGCATGCGAGGGTCCATCTATTTCGATAAGCACACGTATACCCCTTAAACGTGCATATTTGATGATGTTGGCAGCATCGCTTCTCGAGTAGGTATTGGACTGGGTGTACGCACCAAAACTATCACGACAAAATATACAGTTTCCATTTGTTTATGTAAATTAAATTAAAGTACTTACCGTTGCATTTCGGGGACCCGTGTTATCTCCAAGGGAAAACTGTGCGTGTCCACCACGTGCCAATGGAACACGTTTAACTTTGAAGTCGCCATGGCGTCGAGAGTATTGCGTATTTGACGCAATGGCATAAAATTACGCGATGTATCCAATAACAGGCCGCGATGTGGATAAAAGGGGCTGTCGTGAATACGTGCAGTATCAACCATTAACAAGCCATTTCTGTACACAGAAAACATTTCATAAATGGATACACACTTTAAATTATTTACTACTTTTAACCTTATGCTGCCGGTTACCAAATTACTAAGAGTCTCAAAAGCGTGTCGAGCGCCATAAATAGTCTCAGCCTTAATATCCACAAATGTGGCCGTACCTTAAAAAATAACCAGAATAGTTTCTTAACATAAAAAAGGCTGTAGTTCAGTTGGACAGTTCACCTGTTGTTCGCACATTTAATATGTAGGATTCATCGGTATCCCAATCCAGTATTAAACTAGAAGAATTTACGTTAGCTTTCACTAAAATCTCTTTACTCTCCACCACAGTACAATTTTGTAAGCATTCTTTGATGATGTTACTTAGAAAAATACGATTTGTTTCCCGTAAAAATTGTTTGGCTGCTGAATTATTCGCCACAATATTAAAACGTACTTTCCAAGGATCAAAATGAACGCGTTGCGCACCCAGTGTACATAGGCCGGTAGGCATGGGCCATATAGCTCCATATTTACCACACGATAAACGACAGTCATGTTGACTTTCATAATGTACTGCATCGCCGATATTAGCAGCTTCATCGGGTATACAAAAATCCAGGGAAGAACAAGTCCATGGCAATTGCTGCTGTTCGCTGCAATAGGTTTCACAAGCAATAAAGACAACATTTTTATATATTTTTTTATGTCATAGTGCAAACCTATTTGGAATATGACCTCGGATGAAATGTACTAAAAATATTTGCTGGATGAACGCAATGGCAAGCAGTGCTTTTGTAAAATACATTTAGTCGTTTGGATTATATATTTGCTTATTATTACGAATTACTTGCACAAATGTGTAAAAGAATTATTTGACCCGATATGTATTATGAAGCCACAAATCGGTATTCTTATATTATATTGGAGAAACACACGATCTAGAGATCTGATCGGCTGAATTAATTTTTTCAACTTTCCTTTTTCACTTATTTTTATTTATAACTTTCATACATGACACTATTACAGTAAAGCACGTTTTGAATTCAACTTTTTTAACTATTTATTACAAGTTCCTTGGATGGATTATGCTCAATATGTATCAATTTTATTGAATCTTCATTTGCTAATTATTGCATTGAAATAATAAAAAAATTATTTGAACTTAAGGACAATAAACAGATAGATTGCCTTGTTGTTGTTGTACAATATGGAATGATGCCTCGCCATGTACAATAACAAAAATGCATCAATTTTTTAAATTGTTGATAAATTTCACTTGTGTGCCAGCAACAACAGCGGTAATATCTCTTCAGCGACAACAACACGACTGTACTTTCTCTTATTCTATCATTTCTTTCATGTGTGCGTGGCATGCACGGCCGAACACCTAAAAGTTTCAACTGTAATTGAATGTTTCAAATTTACAGCAATCAAGGCATGCCGAACAAAGCCTTGATTAGGGAGAAAACATGTAATTAAAAACTTGTCTATAGATTAGACCAAATTTTAGATGCCCTCCACGTGTATATGTATATTGCGGTCGTGGCACTTATGTACCGGAGCGCTCTTTTTTAACGAATAAATAAATTCGCAAATGGAACTTTGTACCAAAGGGGGTGTTTTAAGAATTGTGGGCGGTACTGTTACATTCTCCGTTTACTATATTTTAATTTTGTAGCTATGATATGGAAGCCGCCATAGACTTTTTACAACCGCGGGCATACAAACTAAATTGTACCAATTTCAGTTCAGAGCTTAAATTTTTGTTTTGCAACGGCAGGCGGGTACAAAAATAAACGACTTGACATTATTTTGATTTTTTTTTATATACATTATATTATTTTCCTTTTACAAAGTAATATATCAACTTTGATGAAGGTTTTGCAGAGAGAATAATGATTCTCTTTCAGCTCTTGATAAATGGTCATGTGTTCTTATATAGAAATTGGTACACATATGACGCTCAGTTCTATCAATACTATGAAAAACAAGTAAAAAAAAAACTAAAATTAGCTTAGACCAAATCTTGAATGCCCTCCACATCTACATGCAAATGGTGGATGTATTGCGCATTAACTTGAGTATCGAATTTTATGCTTCCAAGGGGTTTTTTTGTAAATTTTGGGACATCGGTGAATGGGATTATTATTAATATAATTTGTAAACCAAACCAAATTTCAAAGATCAATTTTTTTTAAGTTAAATATATTTTTGTCTATTGTGGGTGTGGCTATTTACCAATTTTACCCATTTTAAGACGTGATCAGCGTGATCAGAATTTCAGCTCAATATCACAAAATTTTACCATAATGAGAGTGCCAACAGAATTGTGTGGTTCGACTAAGTTTTTGGTTATGGTTAAAAAATTAATATACTTTGTAGGATCTCTGGCGTCTGCTTATGGGTGTCACAAACCTCCATCTTATCTGCAAGTTACTTAACTTTATCAGATGATAATCAAACAACTTCTTACGATCTAACGATGCTTACATATGAAGCCTTGAGTTATATAGTGGGTGGATGGAAGAAACAAAAAATAAATTGTTTCATTAATATAATTGTAGGGTGTGTGTTAAGTGATCCACCTGGACCAAGTATAACTTTTTCAATTGTTTCAAATTAAAATTATTTTCTAAAGTCTTACAATCGAAAAAAAACTAATAAATTATTTCCAATTAATGCAATTTACTGGGAACCCACAAAGTAGAAAGTTTTTAAAACTTATACCGTTATATGTATCATGCAAATATACTGGACTTTACCTAACTTTAGAAAAATCCAAATGAAATTAATTTAAGGTAATGACGTAAATTTACACTGGCGATCAAAATTGAACATACGTTACACTGTAAAGAACTTCTCTTCTTCAAACATTTGGTTACAGTTCGATCCATGCGTAGTGCAGCATTATGGCCTGAGCCTATACAAACTTTGCCATTATATTTAAAATGAGCAGAAGGAGACGTCAGACACTACATAGTATGAATACATATTCTTGATCAGCATCAAAAATTAAGTCGTTCTAGATAAAAAGTAAAAGTAGCTCTAATCTGCACCCTTCATATGTAAAAAATGTAATCGGCTTTTACGTTCAGTGTATATAAAATCAATGGGACGAGAGAGAGATCATTAATAGTAAAAATTTTGTTCTAGGTTGGAACACATGCAACTTTACCAGCAACTAAAACTTGATCATATATAAACTGTGAAAATCAATTAAATCTACTTACTGATGATGTGTAAGCCCACATCAGTGTTAAACGGAGCTAAGGCTCATTGGATTTGATTAAAATTCAATATGTGTGCATGCACAGAAATTATCATTGTTTTGATAGTTGCTAGTGCTTCTCGTTGCCGTTACGTCATTGTCCTGAGGCGGATAAAAAATACAATTTAATCAAAACGTACAATTATTTACACATATATATATAAATGACGATTAATAAAAAAAAAATCTTTAAAGTATGGGAAAAAATCATTCATCCATTCATTCATTTATAAATTGTTTTGTATAGATGTAATGCAAAGAGCGTCCCTAACAAGAAAAAAGCGGAAAAAAAACTTACACAACAACAAGAATGAAGTAAAAATGAAATCAAATCAGATGTCAGTTAAGAACAAAAGGCCTTGCATTGGCGTGTTTATGGAAGCGCACACAACCAACATACGAATGAACACACCAAAGTAAAGTAAAATACATCCATATATACTCTATGCAATAAAACGGTAAACGTACTATACACACGAACATACAACAATACAATAATAGTACACACAACGTTGAATTTCTTTTCAACAAAACAAAAAACAATCAGTTGATGTTTTTTTCTTACATTTTGATTTTTATTAGAAAACGTAGACAAAAAAAAAACACAAATTGAATTGTGTTTAGTGGGAGGAATTGTAAGAACCCCCAACTTTGCGGATATTTTGCACATGTTTTGCTCATGATACGTAAATATTTAATTTATTTAAAATTTTGGATTGTTGTCAAAGCACAAAGCCTTTGTGCTGGGTGTGTATGAAATATAATTTCATATTAATAATTATACTCTACACCGAAAAGAAAACAACAAAGTATACCAGCAGTACAAAGGCAGTAAAAAGTCACAAGATGTTGCTTGCTTGCCAGTGCGATCGATATACTTTGCAGGTAGTTTCACTTAGATCATCACGTAGATACTTATGATTGTCAACAGGTTTTTTTACATCTTCCATATGTGCCATACTATGTACCGATTACTTAAAACGTCTGAAAATAAAGTAGAAACAATTTTTTAAATACTTTTTCACAGCCATTGCAGCTTTTCCATGTGTACAGGCATTCTAATAAAACACTATCTCTAAATGTCTAAAATTTGCTACAAAATTATCATAGAAGAAACTTTTCATAAAATTTTTTATAGTTTTTTTCCTTTTTGGCAATAGTGGCATTTGTTTGGAAGGTTTTCCGTAACACACATGAACATACCATGTGCGATATTCTAAGTGATTTTGTATTATTGTTAATGTCTGATTATTTTTGTCATTTTTTTATACCCTCCACCTAATAATAAGGGGTATAATAAGTTTGTCATTCCACTTGCAACATTTAGAAGGAGGCGTCCTAGACCCTACAAAGTATACGTAGTCTTGATCAGTATAAAAAACTGAGTCGATCGATGCGTCTATGTTGTCATTCTAGTTGGTAGTAAACTTTGAGATATTGAGCTGAAATTGGGTAGAGACACCAGTTTCTCCACGCAGTTTACTACTTAAAATGGGTAAAATCGATTAAGTGACACGCCCACAAAAAAAGTTAACCATGAAGTTGGAATTTCGTGCATATATTTATAATTACCCCACCCATCGAAGTGCTACAAATAGACATGGTCGGATAACAGACACATCAACAATTTACAAAACACTTTATAACGCCTAAAACTCGACTTGCAAGAAAAAGACACTTTTAGACGCGCATCATGTGTCTGTCACACCCCTCCGTTTGTGCGTAGTTGTGAAGGGCATTTAATATTTTCCTTAAGCCAAATTTACATTTATTACTTGCCTTTTTTTTTTTCAACCTCTCTCCATACTTACGCATTGTATATGCTCTGCCTACAAATATATGAGTCTGTGATTAAAAAGTACGAAGTAAGTGCACATGTGTAGGTGAGATACGATGTGCAGTTGCGGTATGGGTTACTTTAATTGTTCAGTTCTCTCTCACTCTGATTTGCAATGACGATAATGATAATTACTGTATAATCTAAATCGTGATATATTTGAATGTGATTACTTTTTCATATATAGCATTATGTATGATTGTTTTTGCTCTATTCGCTGGTGTTTACCCGTTTATACGGACGCGCACATTCCCTTCATTCATTCATTTATTCTTGCATTTTACCAATCACCTCGAAGTAAAAATATGCTGAGGTTGTCAAAATGCTTGTAACCCTTAAAGAGAAGAATCAGAAGCATCAACATAGTATAAAACATAACGTATATTCTTGATCAGCGCCAAAATCTGAATCGATGTAGACACTGTCGGTCTGTGTGGACGTGTATGTGTGTCTGTTGTTGGCACTCTTAAAGTCATAAATTTTAAATTATTGGAATGTTTTTTTCCATACGAAGATTTCTATTTACAATAGGTAAAATAGGTCAAGAACCACGCCCACAATCCAGAAAAATTTATATATCGGCCATAAAAATTTAGCTATGAAGTTGTAATTTGGTATAATTATCATTACCCATTCATCGTTGTGCCAAAAATGGGCGTGGTCAGATGGCAGACACGTACGCAATTTTCAAAAAATCTTACTCAGCATAAAATTCGAGGTACAGGGTTATACCTTGATGTATCTGCCACGCCCAACGTTTATAAGTAGACGTGAAGGGGGCATGTAAGATGTGCCCTAGTGAAGCCAAGTTCCGTTTTTATAGTGGTTTTTATATTCACATACATTTGATAACAATAGATTTGTATTTTCTGCCGGTTCATTGGACCATTAGTTTATTTGCATGCATGCATACGAGTACAATATGTGGATAGTACATGTGTGCGTTTGTGGTATGTGATACTGTGTTAATAAATGTTGAAGAAAAAACAATTGTTCTTTTTTGGTTGTGTGTGTAGAACGCAGAGGGCATGTATGATATGTTTTTGATTACATACTAACACAAGTAATAATTTTAAATTCGTTCGTGTGGGATAATTTGTGAATTTTTTGTTAAATTCTAATTAATTTGTGAAAAACACAGAGAATTGATGGATTTTTTAGTTTGAAATTGCATTTACATATAAACCAAATATGAAGCGGTCGTATCATGTAACGTTTCTGTTCGCGCCATACAAAGGAATATAGCCAGAGAGTTGTAGATTCAATTAATTCAAACATCTAATGGAGCCTGATTGGCTTATGGAAACCATATCAAAAATTTATATGCATCGTGCACACACATGATGATATATAAATGAATTGATTGGTTTTCAAAGTTTTTCTCATTCACAGAGAAATAATTAAATAAATTGATATTCTTGCATGCGTGTTTGGTAGAAACAAAAACCTGTTGAAATGAAAAAGCAAAGGAGGTAAATTTAGCTTGAACCAAATCTTAAATACCCTCCACAAATACATACAACAAACAATGGGTGTGGTATTCTAATAGTTTATAAGGTGTTTCGTCCCACCATGCCTATTTTTAGGACATCAATGGACGGGCTATTAATTAATTGTGGGCATGGCTTAGGTGATTGTACACAATTTAAATAACGTTCTGCGTGCAGTAATTAGAAGCGACCGTGAGAGTAGCAACAACGGACACACATATCTATACCGATCAAGAATATATTGTTTATGCTTCGTAGAGTCTGTGATACCTACTTCTGGCTGTTGCAAGCGGACTGACCAACTTTAACATATCAACCAAAATATACATATTATGGAATATACAGAGGAAAGCAATTATTTCATATGAAGAAATGAAAACAAACTAAAAAAATTATATTTTTATATTACGCAAATGAAACAAATGCGAAAGGTTACAGTCGGGCAAGCCCAACCATATAATACCCTACTGCACTAGGTTCCACAAATTATGCTACAATTAGTTTAATTGCATCAGTAAACGCGAGGTATTGTCATTTAAATCACGTCGTAAATTATCATTATATAGAAACGATGGCTATCCAAATTGGACAATCAACTAATTACACTAATTGACTATTTTGCATCATCATCTATTTTGTCAAAAAATATGAAGAATTGCAATTTTTTCTATATGAAGACTCCCATATATGGAGATGGGTTCCAACATTAGTCCGATTCGATCTATTTTCAATAAGGTTCCCCTCTGGGCCAATAAATGTCATTGTACCAAATTTCATCAAAATATTTTAAAAAAATGCGACCTGTAGTTTGTATACATGGGCAGGCGTACATACGCCTGTCTGTAGGACATGGTCAATCAATTCACATTTTGATTCTTAATTGATGGATGTGACATTTGTCGTTCTATCCAACCAATCACCTTAAAATTGTTTACATTCTTGATCGGCATCAATTTCTAAATTAATATAGCCAAAGACCTTGGAAAGCCTGTGTGTCTGACCACTGTTGGAATGTTCGCAGTCGCAAATTTTTTGTTATTGAGTTGAAATTTTAACAGACTTTTATGCAGAAGCCTATCTAAATTAAGTAAAATTGGTTGAGAGCCATTCCCACCATCAACAAAAGCCTCTATGTTATATATTAGTGAAAATTAGTCAAAAAAAGTTGAAATTTCGTTCACATATATATATAATTAGACCATCCAACAATGTGCCAATAATAAGCATTGGCTCAGAATCCATCTTGTATCTGCCACGCCCACAGTTAGGTATTTAAGATTTGGCCCAATCAAATATAATTTTTTTACGTGTTTTTTAAGAGTGTCCCTCCTAAGAGAAAAATTCCTTTTAATGGATGCACCACGCAGATCTAACCCCCACAGATGAAATTCAATTTAAAACAGCTATGTTTTCGCAGTTTTGCATTCTGTGAGACTCTGCTTATGCCGAAAATCAACACAACGCAGTTCGCTACACTTTTGTTTGTTTTTTTTGCAATCCAAACGCTTTGAATAACTTTGCAAACATTCTTATTGAAAAAGTCACAATATTTTAACACAATTTATAAAATACTTCATTAAATCATACCGTGTACATATGTACATATACGTATTAGGGTGTACCTTCAAAATTGTAAAAAAAAAAACATTTCATATTGAGTTCATTAAACAAAAGTTACCGCGAACGGGTGAATGGACAGATATCAGACCTAAACCTAGATTTGGAATATATAAAAAGTATGTATGTTAAAAAGATACCACTTCTTAACTTTAACGATGCTATGAAGGTGTTTACACTTGAAGGCAAATACACGTCTCCCTAAGGAACTGAATAAATTTTATTACGATCGGTTCAATGTTTCTCAAGAGGAATATAAAACCAGATGCAGATGTTGACATCCCAAGCAATGGTTACAACATTACATTAAGCAGCATCCTAATACGTATACATACGTGCGTATACATATGTTAACACTAAAGCAAATGCAATCAACAAAATTGATAACGGATAGTATGTGAAAAAAGAAAGAAAACCAATAGAATCTGAATATGAATAATTTTACAAAAATCAATTTTAAAATCAATCGAACAAAAGCATGATGATGAAAGCAATGTGAACCACAACAATAACAAGCCTGCACTATATTTGCATTTGTTTGTATTTATTTAGTATATATGCAAGGGTGCACACCTACATATCACATGAATGCAGTTAAAGTTAAAAGTAATTCGATTCAAAATATAAACAGGCTCATGACACTTAATACTCTCATTCAGACATCACTTACACACACTCACACACTTCACGCTCATACCAACTCGAGAGATTAGAGTGCAGCAAGAAAGTTCCTGTTTATGTGGCATATTGAAAAATGTAATGTGTCTTTAGGAGTGTGCGTGTATGCAAGCAAAAATTAATCAACATGAGAAAGGGAGAGGGTTTGCTTGGCAGATAAGCAAAACAAAATCAAAATAATGAAAAGTTTAAATGCAACATACACACACTCATACTCCCGCAACGCACTGTTCATATCATACACCACACACCATACATATCATGCGATAAATATTGTCAGTGCGCAGCTGAGGGAAAGGGAATACAAACTTAATGCTAAATACTATCGCACAAGAAAATAAGGAAAACAACATCAATTCTACACAACAACAACAACAAAAACATAACAAAAGTTTTCTTATTACAAACCAGTGGAGGCGGATGACAAGTGGTAAAGAGAGTGAAAGAGAGATGAAGATAACGAGTAGGAATGAGAGAGAGAAAATTATATGAATGAAATAAACACAAAACTGTCAACAAGGATCTCATTTGTTACACTGATTATGATTATGATTATGT
The DNA here is from genome assembly GCA_949710015.1 of Crataerina pallida. Classification (NCBI taxonomy): domain Eukaryota; kingdom Metazoa; phylum Arthropoda; class Insecta; order Diptera; family Hippoboscidae; genus Crataerina; species Crataerina pallida. Next base: position 19,172,380 of record OX453291.1, read on the forward strand.
TGTTGGCAAGCGTACTCACACCAACACACGCTATCACCAACTCAAGACAATGCCTTCAACAAAAATAAAAACAACAACAATTATGCTCCCACTGCTGCAACTGTATCCTCCGCAAACGTATAAACGTACATATTAAAATAAACGAATGATAATATTTTTTGATTTCATTTCTATTGTTGTTTTGCTTTGTTGTGTTTTGTTTTCTACTTAGAACATATGACCCAAGGTTGGGGAGGCGGGATGATTCCATTTTCATTCTTTTCCAATTTGTTTGTATTTTTTGTGCTTCAGCAAAATAAAATGTATTCAGAAATATAATCGTAAACATATTTTAACATTTGCAATTATGTATACGCACATATATAATACGTACGTACACACACGCAGCCGGAGACAGATGGTTTTGTAACTTGTTTGTATTTATTTATTTGAAAGAGTTAATGTAATTGCTTATAATAGCATGGGAGTGTTTGTGAGTTATTGCAAAAACGTTGTAATTATTAAGAGTCTCTCTGTGGCTTTTTGTATTTTTTAAATTTTTTCTTTGAAAAAAATAAAAAACTTCATTTTCTTAACACTTACTTGTTTTTTCAAAAATTTTAAAGTGATACATAAATCAGAAAATATAATTATACAAAAAGAATGGTGTCCAAATGTGGCACAGACAAATATGAAGCTAATTAACTATTCTTCCGTAAATTTTGTCCAAAAATATTAAAATTTGCGATTTTTTGCCATATAAATACTTACATTATAATAATAACCTATCATCTAGGGAGGGGTTCTACAAATGGTCCAAATCGGTCCATTTTCAATAGGGCCAATACATGTTCTTGTACTAAATATCGACGAAATATTTCAAAAATTGCCACCTGTAGCGTGAGCACAAATTTATACGGACAGGTGGATGGACATGGTTAAATCGATTCAGATTTCAGTTATAAAGCATTCGCATAAAGTTAATAACCCCTTTGCCGCAATTGGTGCAGGGTATAAAAATATTAAAATTGCGACCTGTAGCTTGATGATGATGAATACATGAACGCACTTGTTTAAATCATTTAAAGTTTCTATGGCGATCTGTATAATTAATGGTGGGTGTGGTATTTGTTGTTTTTATTCGTATAAATTCACACAACATACCCTTGCATACCTTCGAAACTGGTTGTTTATATTCTACAGCACAACCTGTTCATATCCTATGGCTATGTACCAATAAAGAATATCACTAAATGGTAGGAAGCCCAATTTTGAACGCATCTTTATTTCAATTTCAAATTTTCTTCTTCCCTCATGAAATAATGTTAACTAACCATGATTATTTAACAAATAATACATATGGACAACATTACGTTCATAATTAGCATACTTTTCGGATTAAAATGCGTGTGTGTATATATTGTATAAAAGGTGTAAATTATGTGTTAAAATTAGCGCTCTCGACAGTTATCTATCACAATGTTGTTTTGTTTAGTTGGAGTGGTGTGGGTACAACATATATTGTGATGTTGTGTAAATGTGTTTTAATTTAGATTTCTCTAATTTCTGTCTCATGCTGATTCTCTCTCCTTCGTGTATTTTGTATGTATTTTATTTTTTTTCTGACACTTCACAACTTGTAAACATAATTCTAAGCTATGGTTGGTTTTTATATCCTTGTTAATGTCATTGTTGTGTTTGTTGTTGTTGGTATTTTGTTCCTCCTGGTATAATGTATTTTTCATTATATTGTTATGTTGTATAACAACATTTTTTAATAGCTCGGAGTACTGTTGTTGTCATTGCTCTTCTTCTTCTCCTTCTTGTTACTGCGTTGAGTACTGCTGTTGCTACTGATTATAATGTTGTTGTTTTATCTCCATGTTTATTTTTAATTTTTCATTTCTCTCTCTCTCTCTGGTTCTCTTACTCTCCTGCTGCACAGTTTTTTAATTACTTTTTTCAATTCATTATTTTCTTTTGTATTTAGTTCTTGGCTTCAGAGCACAATACAGTGAACAGAGATGATATGATAATAATGATGTTTATATTATAGTAACTACATAAATACACGAATCGTCGTGAATATATGTGAGTGAGAGTGTGTATTTGTTCATAACATATAAATTCATTTTCATTAAGCATAACGTCTGACGTAAATCAACATCAACTACCATTAAAATCATTCTGCCATAGCCTGTAACATAGCATAGCATAGCAAGTGTTGTTGTTGTTATTATTGCTATTGTTGATAATGATGGTTAAGGTTGTTGTTGCTGCAACAGTTTCCAGCTATTGTGGTTGTTAACTTTTCATACACATACTAATGAAATGTCATTATAGGCGTAATGCAATTAGTTTTATGAAAATAATTTTTTTCACTGCCTACTTTTAGGCAGCAAAGACTATAAACAATTTGTAAAACACTTTTTCATGTTGAAAATAGTCAGTGGCGTAACCAAAGGTGACTCTTTTCACAATTCGAGCATACTTGAGCTAATTTCTAAAAATCTTTTCATTAAGGTCGGAGGCTATTAAGAAAAGGAAAGCAGATTAGTAAAATTATTGCATTATGCGCTCCTGGTTATAATGTGCTAAGTGCATCACTCAGCACCACATGAAAATGCATGTTCGTGTGAAATGGAAAAGAAGCACATTAATTAACTTGATGAGGTGGGCGTTGTTTTTGTTGTTATTATTTAGGTACCACCACAACCGCGCTAATGGTTGGCACATTAAAATATGATTCCATTAGCATATATGAAAGAGTAATTAAAATAATTAATATAATTGCAGTGAAATACTGACACAAGGGATCTGTTGGAAATTTGACTTTCAAAACTTTTATCAACATCAAGCAAACAAACCTTCAAGCTGTCTTGTAATTCTCGCAAATAACATTTCGCTTTGTGTCATTTCACTTCTATCAGCAAAAATTCCGTTCCCTTCAACTCAATTCTGGTTATATACTCGTTAACAATTTTTTTATTGTGGTTATAAATTTTTTTTCTTTTGCTTGTTCACTTTGCTATTTATAATATAAATGGTGGTAAGTTTGGTTTGGATTGGTTTGGTTTTTTTTTTCTTAGTAAACATGGAAATATTACGCTTTTATTCCAGGTCTCGTCTCAATTTAAAACAAGTAAAAAATGTTATAGTCGATCACGCCCGACCATTTAATACCCCCATACCATTTATCTCCTTTAAGTATGCTACAATTAGTTTAGTTGTTTACACGAGGCACTGACATATAAGAGATTCTAAAAAAGGTTCGATCGGGCCAAATATGAAACAAATTTTTTTTAACAAATTTTGTCAAACAACTCGACCTGTAGTTTCATTGAAAATTTACATGGACAGACAGCCGGACATGGTTAAATTATATTTAGATATAATTAAAAGTGGGTGTGGCCTTTGCCTTTAGGAGTTACAAACATCCGCACAAACTTAATATACCTTTTGCCACATTTGGCTGAAACGAAATTTTGAATACCCACCATCGATGCCCAAACTGCACCTTATAAGTAATACGGGAAATTACTTAAAAAATTTCTGCTCTTTTTGTTGGATTGTGGGCACATCGCTTGACCGATTTTGCCCAATTTCAATACCAACTAGTGTATGAACTCTCCCTACACTTCTTAGAATATTAACTGGACTCTATACGGGACACTGTACTCTCAGATACCACTTACATAAGATGGGCATAACTGAAAACGACCTCTCCCTACACTTCTTAGAATATTAACTGGACTCTATACGGGACACTGTACTCTCAGATACCACTTACATAAGATGGGCATAACTGAAAACGACCCCTGAGACATCGGAACACCTACTTTGCAAACGGTCCTGTTTCCAGCAGAAGCAGACATCATATAAAAAAGAAATATGTAACAACACCAGAAAAAATCCGAAGCTCTGAGCCCAAGAAAGTCTTTAAAAGCCTGAGACTCTTAAACTAAGCGTACGGGTTTGCACAATAGACCCAATAGTCGCAGTGCAAATAGACCACCCTATAATAATAATAATGCCAACACTTCTGCCAAATTTGGAATCGATATTTCAATTTTTCCGACAAGGAGAGAACACAAATACACAGACAAATGGACAATACTAGATCGACTGATCAAGAAAATCAAACTTTACAAACGTTTTGACAAAGTTATGTCAATGACGGTGGGTATGAAAAATTCCAATCAAATTGTGTCTTGACACCGGAATTGAAATAAAACCCATTTTGACATAATTTTTTAAACCATTTTTAATGAAATACATGCAATGTGAAAGATTCAAAGGAATCTTCCTTATGTCGTATAAGGAAGGCACAACCAATTTTTATTTATATCTCAAACTAACGAGTCTTGGGAAATGAAATGTACAATTTTTCTCTAATTTTACTAAAATACAAGTGAATGAGTTGAATCTTCTGATACATGTTTAATTGCATCTGAAAACGCGAGTACGGTTAATTACCTACTTTTTCTTCAGCAAATTTCGTAAAAATATTTCCAATCTTCGACACTTAAAGACTTATTCCAAATTAAGGCGTTCATGGGAAGGGGTCTTAAAGATCGACCGAATAAGACCAATTTTTATGGTGCGCGCTGTTAGATCATAACACGACCGCGCTCCAAATTTCACGAAAACATTTTAAAAACTAGAGCGCAAATTTTTATACATGAATGGACAGACAAAAATCGGCATAATCATTGACGCTTTAGTGGTTACAAACAAGTACCTCAATATGAGTCAATATCAATGTACTTTTGAAGTTGATGCAGCTTCCTCTTTGAGGCTTAATAATAATAAGACTTGGATCCGTCCATTCATAATAATATAAATTGTACTTTACTCATTCAAGTATAAGCAACAAAGAGAAAATATTAGAAACGAGAATGAAACAATTTGCAAAATAACATACAATAGCGCGATAAAACAAAACAACTCACGCACACACATACACTCTTACATAACTTATTAAAATATGATAAACATGAATAATAATTACAGCGGTACAACAAAACAAAACACCCCAGTCAGTTACCGTACATGCATACACACTCAAACAATTTGCTGTTGTTTCATTTTGTTTCTTACTGAATTATGATTGGCTTTACAGTCGACGTGAATGAATCAGCCAGTCATTCTGGTTTAAGTGTATTACTCACATGCACACACAACTGTTAATGGAACACAATACAATACAACACAATGCAATACAATAATAAATACAGTATCACCGCCCCGCCTATTCTTGTCTATCACATTAATAAGAGTTCTTATCAGGTATTATATAATGAATGTTTATGTACACTGAATACACAGCAGTGAGTGGTGAGGTGGTAGATACCAAAACAAAAACAAAAACACTCTTAAAATAATAAATAAATATAATTTTAGCGCAAGCGCTGCCACCCCACACTCGGAGTACCAACAACAAGAATTATGTAAAAAGTAACCGTAACCAAGAATGTACACACAAATGAGAAAATTGCATCCTTTCATTCGTTTAAAGGACACAAACAAACACAACAACAACTAGTAGTTTGCTTTGCATACTTGGCATGCTCACACACACACACATATACACATATACAACCTTAGTACCACATATACAACAACGTAGTGCATTGTTTTAGGTTTTTCAACTTGTTAATTACTAATTACAAATTTATACATTGTACTTAGGATTATTAATGCACACACGTTTGTACAAAATCAACCATTATCTGTCGTGTGTTTCACATTTAACTAAATATCTTTTTAATGTCCAGCTTTAATTAATATTAAGATTTTACGATAATTAAAGAAAACTCATAAATGTATCTGCATTGAATTACGTAATTGTACCTTGCACCACTTGTTGCAAAGGATATATTAAGATTGTGCGCATGTTTCCAACTCCTAATCGGCAAATGCCACACCAACCTTCAATTGTACCGATCGATTGAAAACCAAAATCTGAATCAATTTAATGCAAGCTATTTTGATGAAATTTGGTACAAAGACCAATCGGCCCAAAGGGAATTGAAAATGGACCAAATCGAAACAATTTTAGAATAAGATATAAGATGCTTTTTTTAAGAGGTCTTGTCTTGTTATGGGAAAAATACACATAATTTCTATATATGTTTTCTCTAAAGAAGGTATACTAAATTTCTTAACCCGTTTGTAACACGCAGAAGGATTCTTATTCAGCATCACTATCTGAATCCACTTAGACATGTCTGTCCGTGTATTTCTTTAATATTGGCACTCTTACTTAAATTTTGAGATGAGCTGAAATATTTTACTGGCATTTTTAGTCTTCACAGTTTTTTATTTAAATAGACCAAAATCGATAAAGTGGCAAAATCTATCTATCAGCCCCAAAAATTGTTCTAGGAAAGATCAATTTGCGAAAAATGACTGTTATTATAAAACTTTAATTGGCTCAGAATCCCATTGACAAGTGAATACATCTACAATTAAGAAGCATTGAAGTAGAATGCTTTTTAATAGCAGACACTCGGGACTCATTTCGTCATTAATTCGTATTATGGCCAGATTTGCAGTCGAAAAATAGAATTTATTGTTGAAAGCTGATTGTTTTCAATAAATATTGACTAACTTTTCGTTATTATCCCACTACTTGGTAAAAAAAGAACCATTTATTATAGGAAACACCTCAAGGAAAGACGTGATTATTCGAACCCTTTTTTATTGAAGAAAAAGAGTATTATGGTGTATGTGTGTGTGATGGATGGCATTTTGAAATGTTTAAAATGATAGAAAAGGAGCACTTGTCATGACTCTAATTGGCTTTAAAGCTATTTTACTGCATAATTATCGTACTGGCAGTTAAATCTGTCGCGTTCGTTCATTTCTCCCATAACGATTCCAAGAGAAATTATTAGGGTGCACTTACAATTCCACCTATTCGCATTATTTTACCATTTTGTAAATAATGAAATCCGTTTATGTACATATTACAATTGCAGTATGGCGCTTACATTACCAAGGCTCACAGCAACAGCAAATCGTTCGTGTTGTTCGTGCGCACACCTCGTGTCATATACTCTACTAGTAATCTCACATTTGTACACAAATAAAACAAAAATCATCCACAACATAAAGACACTCACACACACACGCACGCATGCATGGGTAGATACAACCAACAACAAGGATAATGACACTCCAATGATGATGATATTAGCCTTTTATGATGGTGTCGAGTGTTGATTTCCGAAATCATAAAAAGGCCTACAGTTTTCATGAACATGAACAGTTACAATTGAAACGTGTAACGTGAAACATCAGCATTTAATTGTCGCACACCAAAAACACATTCACATTCACTCATTAGTATGATTCAAATTTAAATAAAATTAAGAAATTATTTGTCCTTAAATAAAAGATTAAAAAAAATAAACAAATTAAAACATTAGTGAAAACAAAATGGCTGGCCCATTTTTATCACCTCTACCGGGTGACTTGCTAACGGAATATATGTTCGGTAGGCGACGTCAGCGGCGTAATCGCACAACTTTTACGCCTCAACAATTGCAAGAACTTGAGGCTTTATTTCAAAAGACCCATTATCCGGATGTGTTCTTGCGAGAGGAAGTCGCTTTAAGAATCAGTTTGAGTGAAGCGCGCGTTCAGGTGATTACATAACATTCGCCCAACCAAAAATGTTACGAAATTTACTAAAAGAAAATACATTTTATTATGGCTTGCAAGTGATGCAATTGCGCAATTATTACGATTGGCTAGAAATTTTAATAAACGATAATACCCGTAACGAGTAATTATTTAAAATGCGTCACTTTACATCACACAATCGACTTTTTGCTCCTCTTCAGAATGCATTTGTACTAGAATGCAGTTGTCGATATAATGCTCAAAATATCATATTTATGATAAGCTTTAATTAATATTTAAATAACAAAATGCCTCGCATTTAGATTGATATTTCAACTTAACTAAATATCAAAGTTGAAATCTTTGAATTTTATATGCTTTCAAGTGCTTTAACCTTTTTTTGAAATGACTTTAATTCAATTGTTGTAGAATATACAAAAATCTCTCCCTGGTGACATCATCCATTTTCAAAAAATTGTAATATTTATATTAAAACTGATGAAAATTGAACAGCCCTAAATAATAATACTTTTAAAATTAGTACCATCACGTGCAAAGAAAAATATCAAAAATATTTTAGAACATGTTGTGACGAAAAGAATTCCAAAAATGTATAATTTCTACATTGAATTTCATGAATGAATCAAGCCTTTATGTTACAATTGTTCGATTTGACAAGTGTAATAAATAATTATTAAATAAAAATAAATAATAAAGGTCGAAATAAATTTGCGACATCAAGATTGTACACATTTAAATAAATTTATGAGTTCCCTTCGACTTCGCAATGAAGTCATGCGGCATTAGCTACCCGGTGTATAGGGGGCAGGGGCACGTGGAAGGGCACCGAAATTTTCAAAATACCTTAAACTCTAAATACGCTGGAGCTATCAAGGCGCATTGCGAATGCTCTCTTAAATAATAATAATATAAGCATTCTCATAAACTTAATAAAATAGAATAAAATTAGAATTATATACCGTTCGCTCCAGGAGAAACACAATAATTTTCACAACTTCTCCTGTTTTAAAAATCTATTCAACAAATCTGAAGCTAACACTTCAGACTTCAAACAAACCAAATTACTTACGCGCCTCAGTTGTAATGTTTTAAATAACATAACATCAAAATGACAAATTTTATGTGAAGGGTCCAATGTATCCTAATTTTTTAAAATTTGTATTCAATGCATTTCAGTTTCTTTTAAGAAGCAAAGAGGTTTAAATCATTTAAATGACCATCATTATCATTATTCATATAGGTATGGTTTCAAAATCGTCGCGCCAAATGGCGTAAACAAGCACGCTTACAACTGCTGCAAGATGCATGGCGAATGAGATGTTTAAGCTTGGGTACACCGCCAGTTATGGCAGGTAATTTATAAATCAAAAAATATAAATAAATATGAATAATAATAAATAAAATGTTCGACTACCTATCGAAGTAATTAAATACAAGTCTCACATAAGGCACATGTTGTTGATTAAATCAAATACTATGATTCCGCGGTATATTTGCAGGATATTTAAAATGGTTTCATACATAAGAATCTCTTTGTTTATACTGCCTTATAGGTCGTGCTACAAATGGTAACATTCTACAATCGAATGAATCGACGCCGGAAAATTTATCAAATTCGAACAGTAAAAATCCTAATATTGAACACAATCATCAAGCTGCTCAAAACTTTACTATGATGCATCCCGCCTTCCGACAACAACAGCTTAAATCATCTGAAGACAATATACAGAGCAATAATAATAACAATAACAACAACAATAATAATAGTGGTAGTAATACAAATAACAATAATCATAAAATAGATGAAGATGGCAAAACCTATACAGAGTTAAAATTATATAAGGAGCATCGCCAACAACTACAACAACAGCAACAATCGCATACCCACTTAACCAGCACAGTTGGTTTGCATGGACAAATGCCAACAGCATCCCATCTGGAACAGAATAACCATGATGAATGTTCGGACGGATCAGATTCAGAAGAAATTGATCTAACGTCCGGTTCTTGTTTGGATTACTCAAATGGTGCCAATAGGCAAGTACAACAGCAGCCACAACTGCAAATACAACAGCCAGAGTCTGTGATTACAGCCGGTGGAATGCGTTAAACAAATACGTATAAAATAAATTTACTTGAATATAACAATAAAAAATGATTACAATCAGACGCCCATATTTTCGATGATGTATTGTAAAGGTTTTAATATTTTTCACACAAAGTCATTCGTTTATTACAATTTTTTCATTAACTTTCAGTTGTATTATTATCATAAAAATTCACAACCAAATGCAACGTTTTGCATAAATGAAAACACAGTTTCCAACGTTTTGCTTATAAGTTTGCGTTAAACGAATCAATTCGTTTTGTAGGAAGAAGGCGAAATTTTTTATTAAAACAGATACTTAGGCAAACAGGACAGAAAGTGGAAAACACCAAAACATGATAATGTAGAACAGCTGTTTTCTCTTACATTTTATTGTAACAGATTGCTATTAACATAAATTTCCGTTGATCAAGTGCAGTTGCAAGCGGCAGTTGTATTTTTGTGTGTTTTTTTTTTTATGCTAACCTCAAAAATTTTCTTTTTGTCAAAATTTGTTAGCGTGGCTTTTAAAATTTTTTCATTTTTCTGGTGATTATTTAAAAAAAAAAAAAAAAAAAAAAAAAGAACTTTAAGTGGTGTAGTGGATTTTTTACTGAACTTTTTTTTAAATTGTGTGGTGTATCTTTATTTTTGCAGTATTTCTGTGAGTAGCAGTTTTTAAGAATTTTTATTTTATTCGGTAAGCCTACAAGACACTAAGCCGTCTCCACATGGAGTCTCGGCACAAAATTTTGACTTTAAACTCAGAGGAGTTTGAAAATTTTTGTACTGCCACTCTTGCTGGTGCTACTGGTGGGATGGTGGAGGATTTTTCCGGGGTTTCGGATACATCCGATGTATGTGAAAAGTCTGCAAAAAAAAATCAAAAGGTCAGTCTGATTTTAGTGAAAATTCTGCAAGGAAAAGAAAAGCGCATTCGCAGGAAAATATAAATATAACAAAAAATTTCAATAATGTTGAAAAAACACATCAGCAAGCAATACCTGATGATGTTAATAAATCTACTGAAAAACAAATTAACCTTTATGACAGGGATGATATTTGCAAATATGTGGTGTTCGTGGAAGTGCGTGAAAATGAGAAGGGAGAACGACCGAGGTTATTTTCCAATCTCTTCTTTTACAACTATCTAAAAAATTACAACCTCAAAGGACTAGTTGAATTAAAAGTAATAAGCAATGGTATAGCCAAGCTCTTTTTTGATACTTCTGAAAATGCAAATTCTTTTGTCACTTCGAACAATTTTGCTGGGAAAAATCTTGTTGCTTATATTCTCAGAAATTTTATTGAAAAGTTTGGATTAGTACGAAATGTTCCAATAGACTTTAGTGAAGATGAATTTTTATGTAATGCTCTTTCTGATGTGAAAATTAGGTCCGTTAAGCGTTTGCAGCGCAGAGATCCGACCAATAGAGACGCGTGGATTCCCTCCACAACTCTTAAAATTGGATTTAAAGGTGCTCATTTACCTAAGGAAATTAAATTTAATTTTTGTAATCTCCCTGTGGAGTTTTTTGTACCAAAAGTCAAACAGTGCATGAAATGTGGTAGACTTGGTCATGTACAAAAATTTTGCAAAGCAAAATTAGAACGTTGCCTGAATTGTGGTGCTGCACCGGCTTGTCCTAAACCTTGTAAACTTACAAAATGTTTAATTTGCGATTCAAACCAGCATACTGCTTTAAGCAGAGCTTGTCCTGGTAAGGCTCGTGAAAGAGATATTAACCGCATCATGGCTATAGAAAACCTATCTTTTAAAGAATACAGAGAAAAATATTCCATGAATTATTTTAATGTTTTGGATAGTGATGTGTATGCAGATGACTTTCCTTCCCTCAGTAAAAGTTTTGGTAGTAAAGGTGTTGTTAATACTCAAATGGAAGTAAATAAAATTTTAACTAGACCCAAGTTCAATAATGTGGTTAAACGCAAAGTTCATGAGTCTCCTGCTACTGCTGAATATCAATTTCCGCCTCAGATTCAATTTACGTATAATGCGAGTAAACGTGAAAATAATGTCCGAGTGTCGGAACTCGAAAAATTAATTTCATCTATGTCAAAGTTTTTGTCTTGTTTGGAGGTATCTGATGAGAGTGCAGAATTATCAGAAAATATTAGAATCTTTAAGACACAATTTGATAGATTAGTTGCGGGTCCTTCAACGTCTAAACAAAACTAGCCTCCTTTTTGCAATACAATATACAAGGTGTCCGAGGATATACTGGAGTTTTAGATCTATTTCTTAATAAAAATAAAATCGATTTTTGTATTTTAAGCGAAATCTTTTTACCTAATGATCCCTATTGTGAGATCATGATTCCGAATTATATGTCAGTAGTCAAATGTCGTGATGATGGTTATGGTGGTGTTGCAATACTTGTTCGAAAGGGTATATTGTTTAGACAAACTGTTTCTGATGTTATTATTAAGACAAAAAATTTAAAACCAAATATTTGTATTGTATCATTCTATTTTCCACCTCATTTAGACAATCAACGTTTTTGCGATAACATTCAAAGCATTCTTGAATTTTTAGATGGTGAAAGAAATGTTGTATTTTCAGGCGATTTTAATGCTAGATGTTCCTTCTTTGGTGACCATATAACCAATAGCAAAGGTAAATTTCTCCATGAGGCTATGTCTTTAAATAATTTTCGATTACTTAACAACAAGAAACCCACTTTTACGTCTGTCCGAAACGGTGTTACAACAAATAGTATTCTTGATCTAACTTTCTCTAACTCTGTCTGTTTGTCTTTCTCATGGGATACATCTAGTGTTTTTCTCAGCAGAAGTCATCATATGCCAATCACTTTTCAAATTAACAAAGATACTTTTCAAAGGCGGACAGCTTTTGTATCCCGTAGGCTTTTGCTTAACAATTTATCTTCAATATCTCTTGAGCCTGATTTCGATTCGATAAATACTTCATTTGCAAGGGAGCTCACTTTAGCAAAATCTGATGTCAATGTGTCCAAGTACAACCCGAAGCCTTGGTGGAATTCTAAATTGCTTGCAACCTTCCGATGTCTTCAAGCTGCAAGGAAAAAACTGAATAAATATTCTACGCTCAGTAATTTTTTGGAATTTGAGGATATTATGCAAACATGGAAAGCTGCTGTTAAGGAAGCTAAATCTGATTTTCGTGCAAACCTTATAGATGAAGTTTGTAAGGATGGTAATGCTCGCAATTTTTGGAATTTTATTAATGGACATCGTCATAACGATCGCAAAGGACATAAATTTTCAATCTGGAACGATAATAATAACAAAGCTTATCTTGAACTGCTTAAAAACCATATTCCTGCAAGTTCGTCGATTATCTTACCCACTCTTCCTTTCATGAATTCAAGATTTTCACCTTTTACATATCAAGAATTTTTTAATGTGCTGTCGTCTAGAAAAAAATCCACTGCTGCTGGCTGTGACAATGTTAAGTATGACATGTTAAAAGTGCTGTCCTATGAAAGCAGCATGGCCTTACTTAATGCTATGAATAAATGTTGGATGAATAATCATATTCTTGAAGATTGGAGACGTGTTAAGGTAATACCAATTCCTAAGCCAGGTAAGGATCTAAATGATATTAACAATTTTAGGCCGATTTCACTTATTTCGGTTTTTCTGAAAGTTATTAATCTTATGGTTAAAGTGAGGCTGACTAATTTTATCAGGCAAAATGGGCTCATTCCTAAAAAATCCTTTGCCTATCAAAAAAATAGATCTGCGAATATGTGTCTAAATGAATTGTCCTTTATCGTTGCCAAGGAAAAAAAGGCTGGAAATAAAGTTGTGATGCTGTCTTTAGGTATAAATAGGGCATATGATTGTGTTGATCTGATAAAACTTGGGCAGTTGTTGTCAAATTATGGCTGTCCTTTAAATATTCGTCTATGGATACTAAACTTCCTTTCTAAACGTTTACTAGTGCTGGGGAATGAATCTGTGGAAATTCATGGTGGTCTACCTCAAGGCAGCTGTTTAAGCCCTACTCTTTTTAATCTGTATACGGCAAATCTGCACAATATTCAAGATCGCAACACGCATGTTTTTCAATATGCAGACGATTTTTTAATTTTATCCTCTGCGAAATCTTTTCAACAGGCGGTTGATAACCTTGCTATCAAGGCTAATATTTTCTTCAATAGGTGTGCCGAATTAAATTTATCTTTCAATCCGAGTAAAACAAATGCGATCTACTTTGGTAAGGGGTAAAAAAAAGTCATAAATTTTTGCATTAATGGGGTACAAATTAATCAAACCAAATCCTTTCGATTTCTCGGTAGAGACATTAACACCAGTCTTACTTTCAGTGAGCACTACAATCGTGCAATTAAGAGCTCAGTTCACAACTTCAGTGCTATCAGATTAATGACTAAGGTAAACGGAGGTATGCCTCCTGGCAAAGCGATCAATCTATACAAATCTCTTGCGCGATCTAAGCTTGAAAATAGCCGTACGACGACATGTAACTCGCCTGAGTATATTGATAAAAAAATTCAAGGTGCACAAAACAAACTTCTTAGACGTTGTCTTGGTTTAATCCCCTCTACGCCGAATGACATTCTATATGCCATGTCTGGAGAGCTTCCCAATAAGTTCAGGGCGTATCTTCTCACAGCAAAAGAGTTAATTAAAGTAAGATGTTTTAATCAATCACTTTTTAATCAAATAATTGAATACAACCATGTTAATTGTAGTTACACTTACTGTTATAACAGGTTTCAAAGTATTTTCAATAAGATTGGAAACACTTCAAATGGTGTAAAGGGCAGTGTTAAATGTAAATTTGTTTTTGATATTCTATTGTCAATAAGTGTTTCTAAAAAGGGTATCTCTAACGCAAATATGGTTGCACTATGTACCGAAAAACTCAATTTCTATGTGGAAAATTGCTACAAGGTTTACTCTACTGATGGATCTGTGTCTGATTCTACATCTGGTTTTTCTGTAGTCGAGCATGGTTGTGAAAGATTCTTTAAATTCAAAATTGAGGAAAAATTGTCATCCACCTTTAATGAGCTCCTTGCAATTAGACAAGCTGTTGAGATTGGTATCTCAGCTGGTCAAGGTAGTTTTGTAATCTTTAGTGATTGCAAATCTGCTTTGCAGTTAATACGAAAAAGGGAGTGTCATAATTATATTGTGTCTGAAATCTATGATTTACTAAATGGTCTGGATATTTTTGAATGTCATTTTGTGTGGGTTCCTGGGCATTGTGGTTTCACTCATAATGAGAAAGCTGATATGTATGCTCGAGAGGCTGCTATTGATGGGAGGGTTGTACCTGTTAAATATACACCTAGTGAGGCTTTGCGTTGTATTCGTTTCAGTATTCATGACTCATGGAAAGAAGAACTTCTTTGTGTTTCAAGAGTTAAAAGCAACCGCCTTTTTTACAAGATTTTTCCCAACTTAAATTTTAAACCATTATCTGACTCGGTTTTCAAGTCGAGTCAGAGTAAAATACTGTATCGATTGGCTAGTGGTTATACCTACGATAATGTGTATCTTAAGATGATTGGTAGGTCTAATACAGACTTCTGTGAATTTTGTAATGCTGTTGATTTAGCAGAACATCAAATTTTTAAATGTAAACGGTATGATAATATCAGATTCAACTTTCCCATTTTCACGCTTTTCAACAGTTTGTGTGAATTACTAAGGTTGTGGGATCTTAAGCATATTAAAGAGCTACTCACATTTGTTAAAATGGCTAATATTGTACTTTAAATGTAATTATATTTATTCATAATAGGAAATTAGGAATATTTTCCGTTTTTTAAGAAAGAAGTATAAATTCCTTGCTAATTTTGTGTTTCTAAAAGTCACGCTCAAGTTAAATAGTAAAAAGTTCCCTTTTTTTGGGATGGAAAGAGATAACATATTTCATAATAACAAGTAACATATGTAAAGATGCATTATGCATACAGCCTATGCTTACACTCACTTGTTGCCCTGACAAATCTGCCTGGGCTTGTTAAGTTTTCTTCGTGCTATGTGCTGTTTTATGGCGAATTTTTAATATTCTGCTGCTGGACATATAAGTTTTAGTCTTAGTCCATACCAACATCAATACTCCAAAAAAAAAAATAACATAAATTTCGCATTATTCAATAATTATAAAGGAATTTGCAAAATTTCTTGCAACAGAATAATTAAAAATTGTTGCTTTGATTTGAAGTTGATTAAACCATGAATGTAAAAATCCTTCTAGTTTTTTTCACCATTATTTTAAATGTTTTAACTGAAGCCGACAAGTATCCAGTTGTTTTGTGGCATGGAATGGGTGTGTTTTGTATTTTTGTATTCAAAAATCTTATGAATGTATGAAATGAACGTTAAATGTTGCAGGAGATACTTGTTGTTTTCCCTTCAGCTTGGGCCGAATTAAGAAATTGCTACAAAAAGAATTAAACAACGCTTATGTGAAATCTTTAGAAATTGGTGGAAATATTGTCGTGGATTATGAAAGTGGCTTTTTTATCCATCCTAATCGTCAGGTTGAGTACGTCTGCCATGAATTGGCCAAAGATGACAGGCTTAAGGATGGTTATAATGCCATTGGCTTTAGTCAAGGAGGACAATTTTTGTAAGTTATAAAAATGTCACACTTAAGATTATAAATGAAGATAACTTGTAGGCGTGCTGTAGCCGTAAGATGTCCTCTGCCTCGCATGAAAGTTCTAATTACAATGGGTGGTCAGCATCAGGGTATTTTTGGAATTCCAAAGTGTTCCTCTCTGAAGCATTCCACTTGTGAACGTATTCGAAGTTTATTGAAATACGCCGCCTACGAAGAGTGGACTCAACAATTCTTGGTGCAAGCTACCTATTGGCATGATCCCTTACAAGAGGAAAAATACAAAGCCAACAGTACATTTCTAGCCGATATTAACAATGAAGTGTTTGTAAATGAACGCTATTCGGAAAATCTCAACAAATTGGAAAAGTAATGCAAAAAAGGTCAAGAGTAGGCTTTAGGTTAATAATACCTTTTGTAGATTTGTTATGGTAAAATTTCTCAACGACACCATTGTGCAGCCTCTGGAAACTCAATGGTTTCAATTTTATAAACCAGGCCAAGACAAAGTAATACCGCCTTTAAAAACTACACGAGCATATGAATGGGTAAGTTCATCATGTGATTTTAATATTGGAAAAAGCAAATTTGTTATTTTATTTTTTTAATTAGACGGGTTTACATCAATTGGACTTGGACCATAAATTGTTTTTCCTGGAAGTTGAGGGGGACCATTTGCAGTTTACCGAAGAATGGTTTATAAACCATATCATACCCCTGCTAAATAATAAAAAGATTTAAATAAAACCCCAAAGAACACAACATTGCAGGATGCTAGTAATAAATTTGTGTATTTAATAAAGCCAAATATAAAAAATACTTAGAAAAATAAAATGTCTACATGCGCGCCGCGCCTAAACAACATCGGTACTCTCAATAATATTGACAATATTCTCCGCAAAATTACACAACAAAGTATAGGTTTGCATATAAAGAGAATCGCGAAATGTTTTCGAGTGCCTTATACGCTTGCTGACAACATAATCACGCACTTGCTCGTCATCGTCTAGTGGTGGATACTTTGGTGCATTTTCATCCTCTTCATTTGGATTCTGAAGTTTGTAGGCTGCCATTTCCGCGAGAAAATTCGTTAGGTGTGTTTTCAAAAAAGTTTCTTCTAAAGACACCGTTAAATCCTCCCACTCATCAATGCTGGCACATATACTACCGCGCACGAATAACAATTTGGTACGTTCTTTCTCAGGATTTTCCATTATGCGTGTTTCCAAATCCACGCACTTACCCTTCATCGGCTCAAGTATCGAATTCAGTTCATTTATGTGTAAAGCTCTTTGCGTGGCATCGGGCAGCCTAAGTATTGCGCACTTTAGACTGTCTACCTTTAGATTCCAAGGACACTGTCGGCGTCTCTTTACACGTTTGAAGAGATCTTTTAGTAATTCAAGGTCATGATACCGTTCACATTTGAAACCGGGATTCAGTTGTTCGAATAATTCCGCTTGACTAAGAATACGTTGATAGGGGCACTCAACTTCAGGGGGCGCTACTAAGGGTGCCGTGGCAGCCAGGCCGCTAGTCAATTCACGCATCATCTTCATATTGGATTTGTTAATCACCGAACGCATAACAGTCGCGATTTTATTTTCATATTCGGGCGGCGCATAACATATCCCAGATAACTTCATTACAATGCCGTCCAATTTGCGGCAAAAGAATTGCGGTTCAACTTTTAAAACCCATTTGGCTTTCACTACATCTACACGACGCGGCTGGTACATGACCATTATTTCTTTGGTCTGTCCGGCATATAAACGGAACGGATTGCGATCGAAAAGGAATTCATTATCCATTGGTTTAAGCAAGGTTGAACTTTTATCATAATATGAACGGTGCGTCCACTCGAAATTCAGCACTTTCAAGCCAATGTTTTTGATACTTAAACCGTGTTTGGTTTTCCGTTGAAAGGGTTGAGCCGAAAAGGACACATCGATGTTAATGTTCTTGGGATTACGCTTAGTACGCACAATGAATACATTGTCATTTACTCGCAGACCGAAATCGATCGGTTCGGTTTTTTCAATGCCCTCGCCAACTTTTTCAGCAGCGGGGCCACACACACTTGTCGATTCGGTTGATATTTGAGTAATATCCAAATGGGGGAGCATTTGTATGTCGGAAGAGCGCTTCGTTAAAATGCCTTTAATGAGACTTTCGCCTACAATTTGTAAATTTTCTATATCCGGATAATATTCGATAACCCGTTCTATATCATCGCCGATTTCTTCAATGTACTTTTCTAGCACCCGTGATTTTAGCCAAGTGTACGTCTTCTCGCTGCCCTGATGCTTGGGTTTACCCAGCATTTCTTTTTTTATAACTTCAGGTAAACCGCTTATTTCCACTATGGTGCCCTTGTCGCGCTCAGGTTTGGGTAAAGTTTCTTCTATTTCAGGAACGGGCAGGTAGGTGTCCCGGGTGCATGTCTCTTTCAAACTATCCGCTCGTAATTTTTTCAATCGTAACGGCTCCATTCGTTGAGCATAATCTATAAGTCTTTGAACTGTACGCTTGTCACGATCATCTACTGTACTTCGACGGTTAAACAAAATGTCCTCCCTTTTCTTTTCAGTTTTTCTCCGTATTTTCTGACCCAAACGTTCACGTTCTCTTAGCATGTCTTTCCAGTATTGCAAACGCTTATCATAACTGTGCTCGGAATGGACTATCTTTGTGCTCGAACATTGAGAGGATGAGATTTCAATGTTACCCTTACGATCGTTAAATATGTCATCAATAATTTCATTGATAAGTCGGCGATTATGATCCATAGATATGGGATGCGACTCCGACAGTTCGGATGTGGGCGTGAATACGTTCATCTCCGATTTCAAAGATGTTTCCAATATTGTAGCGCGCTTCATTTTGATTCAATACTAAGCTCTTCTCCTGATCAAGACTCAAAAACAATCGGAACGGATTAAAATGTTTTTCGGAATAACTATTTATATAAATATTTGACTAAAAAAAGGTTTTCTGGAATATTGTTTGAGTGATTTCCAAAATAGAGATGGAATTTTCACATTTCAAATAAAATGAAAACATGTATTCATAGAGTAGTAGTGTGGTGTGAACGGTGGATATTTATTTATGATTAAAATTTAAACACCAAAAAGGTAACAAAAACAACAGAATACAACAGTATGTAAATCACTTAACGAAGAAAACAAACAGATAATCGTATACGAAAATGTTTATCGAACTTAAATATGTCACGGAGTTTTCAATTTTTACAAGTATTCGATTGAGGGCATCTCCATGGATGTTCAGTAATTAAAATTAATTTGTTGGTTTTAATTGATTGACTTTGATTTATTAGTTTTATTTGAAAGTTTAGTTGATCATTAAAGGAATTGAAGATCTCTGCTTTCTATATGGTAAAGGTTATATTGCGTAGATTCTCTTAACACATATAGTCTAATCAGGTTTTTACTCTAAATAGTGGTTTGGATTGTGATCATAATTTCGATTTAGGTTTAGCATTGCGAGCGAAATAAATTTCGGGGTGTTTTTCGGGTTTTTGTATTTCACGATAATTATTAAGAATCTTCTTGGTTTCATCCTTGGGGCAGGATTGCAGCTTTCGAAAGACGTTCACCTAAAGTAAACAATACATTTAATGCATTGCATTGGAATACAAACGTACAAACCTGTCCTCGGGATACATAAATGGGAGTGCGGTATATGATCCAAGTAACGCTTTCAAAGTAAGGAGCTGTGGTTAAGGAACCCTTGTAAGTATAATAGTGTTTACTCAACTCTTGCAAACCAATCCAAGATAAACAATCTAATTAATAAAACAAATCGTTCTTAAATCTTGCTTTTTGTTACATCACTATAATAAATCTTGCCTGAATCCAATGAAGCACTTGTGTTCACCTTTTGAACTATTCTAATACCTTCTGTAATCTTTTTAAATTCGGGACAGTCTTTTTCACCACAAGCCTGTATAAAAAACGCCACCACCGCTAGACCGTCCGGTTTATTGCTGGCCTCTGAGAAATCTTTATATTTGGCATTGTAGTGTACAGCATGAGCTTCCATAGAGTATTTCATGCCCTCGAGTGTATGTTCGCAGCCCGAGTCGTCCTTGTCAGCCCAATGAAAGTGCAACTGTTCGAATATATATTTTTCTTCGCCCAGGAAACCACCCACAATATAAGGCTGTTCCTTACGTTTGGCAAATGTGACCATAGCTGAGGTGCCGGTATTCTGTACACGTGCTATACCTACTGGTTCCCAATGGCCATGATACTCCAACGGATCAATATCATCAATATGTTCAATAATGCGATTACTGATCTCGATAGGTGATTGTACAGGCATGTTCAATTAACCCAAGGTGATTCGTGAACACCTTAAGTAATATTAACAGATTGGTAAAGTTTTTTCTTCACCTTAAACACACTTAAGTGTTGTTGTACTTTCAAGCAATTAGACAGCGTCGTGGTGATTGAATTTAAGCGGAACCTTTGTTATGAATAAAAAAAACGTCTTAAAACTCTGGAATATAAGACAAAACAAAAAATTACTCCGATGTAGAAAAGTTGAATTTTGAAATGGATTAAATTAATAATTAAGCAGAGAAACTGTTTAATTTGAACAAATAAAAAGTTTGTATTTAGCTTCATCACTTCAACGATCAGTTTTGAGATTAGTCTTTCTTGGAGGCGTGCCTACTTTCATTAGAAAATTTTCAACAAAATTTGAAATTAATCATAATTTTTTTAGAACTTTGTATTAACAGACATACACACACAGGCAGTCGTACAGATGAACAGATTCAGTTCTTGATATTAATCAAGAAGTTTAAATCCATTTTTCACAAGCTGGAGTTGACTACTTTATGTCATTATTGTCAATTCTTCCTAATCTTTCAAATCTAAATATATATATATACCACTCTGTTATTATTCACTTCATGTAATTTTTAATTTTCCATTAAAATCACATCACAATATCCTTACTTCAACATAATTAATATGTAATCAGAGTTTCTATCAGATTCACTATTATTTTATTATATGAATTTTTCAAAAATGAAATCGCCCTACAATGACTGTTGAAAAAGGATGCGCCCACGATTTCTAAAAAATTCACCTCTGTGAATAAATT
This sequence comes from Crataerina pallida, assembly GCA_949710015.1. Classification (NCBI taxonomy): domain Eukaryota; kingdom Metazoa; phylum Arthropoda; class Insecta; order Diptera; family Hippoboscidae; genus Crataerina; species Crataerina pallida. The sequence goes on from OX453291.1 coordinate 19,193,832, forward strand.
GACTTTTCAATTGATACACACACGCCACGCCACGCCTACGGATAATTTTAAAATGTATTTTGCCCAAGTCATATAAAGTTCTTCCCACCTGATCACTTATTTTAGATCTCAATCGAATAAATGTAAATGCCAAGTATTTATACAGCAACGTTTTAAATCATGCGCTTAATTAATAATTAATTGTCATTACAACATTTTAACTCTTTTTGAAGCAACAATCAATTTTTGTCACACTTCATTAAGCAAACATTCGTACTACACATACCTCCGTTCGCAACACCCATAATAGGGTGCCAGAATATTTACAAGGTATAAAAATTCTACTTCAAAAGGGGCGAAGCCAGTCAATTACCACGCGACGTATTTATATGAAGCCCTAGGATCGATTAATAGGCACGCCTACAATTTTCAAAAGACTCTTTATTACTTAGCCTGACAGTAAATTATGAGAGAAAAAAAATAGATTTATTCTCACTTTATATTAAAATTGATAAAAAACAGCAGTTCGACACAATTTCAATATGTTCAAAATATATAACAAACTGTTGCGAGAGTACTTTGCCCGAGAACGTTTCTTTGGTAAATAACAACAAATTGATTTTGTATGCTTATACATGTCTGGAGACAGATACCCCTTCATTGCCCAAGTAGAGTGAAAAATGTATACAAAACCTTAGCAATTATAGTTGCTTGCTAATAACATAAAAAACAATTTTAATCTAATAGTTCATTGCATTGATGTGTATGTTTAATCAATTAAATGAGTATTTATTTATCTAAAGGAAATTCTCGTACATGCACTGCCGTGTTGTATGATCGTTCTCCCACATCACTTGCTCATTTACACACTTACACACAGATAAGTGTGTTTTCAATACATCATAATATGTAATTTAGTTACTTTTCAGTCACACACTTGCACAATTTGTTAATGATTTGTTTTGTTATTAAATGATAGTGCAAACAGCTTATTATCTCAAATTTAGATTAATATCGACATAGAAGATTTTATCAAGGAAGTGAAATTTACGAGTACAGCATAGACGTTTGTGATGACGGGAAAATCAGTTGCTTTTATTATTATATTATCATTAATATGTATTTAGCAAGTATGGCCTCTAGATCCAATCTGACATGCACGCCCTCATCATTAACACCTCTTGAATACATAAAATATATTTTAATGTTTTGGTTTTGGGAGTTTTCTTCCAGTAGTTGCCAACGCATTAACAAACTTAGTACACCCTCGAAGGTATATAAAGAGTATTGCCTTCACCAATTGATGCATGCCTTTATATGGAACAATTTGGTGCTGGTTTGATTGCTATCAATTATTTATCAATTGAATGTGACACATTGGCATTTCATTAATTTGTAGCAAAGAACACTCTGAATTTGAGTTGACTTAAATCTTAGATACCTTCCACATCTGTAAAGAAACCGCTGCCGTGGGCGGTACGTTGCTTTACATAGCAAGGCGTTACCTTCTTGTTTCAATATTTTAAACAATATGGACTTGTACTGCTTTCAAAAGGAACAGCTTTTATAATGATTTTGATTTTGATTTTTTTACATATTAATCCTGCTACTAATTCTATTCTATTTATATTCATTTAGATCCGAATTTTTTAAGCTATTGCGTTTTTTTTTCCATTTCCTAAGCGCAAATCAATTTTTTTCTCATTTTTCTCATAAACTTTGTTTTATTAAATAGTTTTTCCATATAACTCCTCCTAGAGAAAAATGTCAATAAACTTGACAACAATTGACGTCGTTTTGCATATTTTTACGTTTATGTCAATTAAAACGTAAATCTATTTATATTTGTGAATTGAATTGGCAGAGAATACGCCAAATATATTACAAATAATTATCCACGCGTAAAATACTTTTTTTTATCATATTTAATACGATTGGAATTACGTCCAAATAGAAATGGTTGACTGTTCTCTCTGCTCTTTGATAAGCTTCTTTGGTTCTTGTGTTTACAATATTATCGCTGCAGCACTTGAATATCCCATAGTGGTGTTTGTTTTGAGCTTCGTTATTGCTGTTCTGCTCATTTCTAATGTAACCACAGCGAAGCTATTATGTGACATTGGTTCTGCAGCAGCCAGAAGCTACAATGAACATGTGGCACCCAATATAGGGAGATCCACTGCTACTTGTGTAACCAATACTTTTAATTATGGCGCCGATAGAGGTATGTGTCATCGCATCCTTATTCATACAAGAAATTTTCAAATTAATATGAACAATAGGTCCTCACACATGGTGTTGCTCGGATTTAAATCAATCACCCATTAATATCATTGATGATCATGTACAAAAATTTCCCATACGTGAATTATTAACATGGAATCATTATGATGATTTGCCCATTGGTATCATGTTAGAAAACAATGGTCATACAGGTAAAATCAATTAAAGTTATCGTTGAATAGAAACTTTTTTATTGATGAAATATTTGTTGATAACAAATGTAGTGGTTTTGCGTGCAGCATTTTCGGGCAATGTACCAACATTGAGTGGAGCCGACCTATTGGCCAGTTACACATTCGTAGAACTGTGCTTCCGATGGAGTTTACTAAGTAATGAAGGATCCGAGCACATGATAAATTACCGCAAATATCCATTGGAAATTCAGGCCATGCATCGTACGGGACCATGTAGTGATTGCACTTCCAGTTATGATCTTTTAATGGTGTCCTACCTTTACGACGTAAGTTGTTCAATCGATGCATTTTTCAACTTAGAAATGATATGATTCTTTATAGATTTCTAATAATAATCCTTATTTGGATCCCATTGTACAAAATCTCCAACGCATTCAAAAGCCCGGCACGAAAATCGAAATAGCCCCATTCCCAATATCATACTTGTGCTATCAATTTCGTACAAACTTCTATAGCTACGGAGGTTCACTAACTGAACCACCCTGTTATCAGGGGGCTGAATGGTTTATTTATCCAGAGCCATTGGCTATCGGTGAACGACAATTGAATGAATTTCAACAAATTCTTGGTTCGGATGGTAAGTCACGCATTGTACGCAACGCTCGTCCTGTGCAAAATATGAATGAGTCTCGGGTGGTGAGTTTAAATCAATATAATCCCATTGAGACTGTCGACATTGGCGAAGAGTCTGTGATGAATGCAGAAAACAGCAGCGGAGGCGATTGAATGGAATATATTTTTCATCGTCGCGCTGAAATAGCACTCATCTTTTTCAAGCGTCAAGCGTTATTATTTATTACAGTTTAATAAATATTTCAATATATTTAAAAAATTCAGTGGTATTTTATTTTAACAGAGAATTTGTTGTTGTTAAATAGACACCGGAACACTCACTACAGATATTAAGATGTTCGATTCAAAAAATCAATAGTTTGAAAGTCAAGGTCAGGGTCATACCCTGTCATATTTACAAAAAAATCTCTACTTAGCTTTAAAAACTAATAAACATAATTATATTTTTGTAATATTTTTCATAATTCACTGACTTGCACACTCTTGAATAGTTTAAGATAATTACCTGTTGATTTTTTTCAACACTAATTTGGATTAAAATTTTCCAAAATGTTTTTTATGTTATACACAAATCTTATTTAAGCAGATTAATATAATTTTGTCAATTAAATAACGAGATTTATATTTTTTTATTGCAAATTATTTTATATTACATACTTTCACCAAATATAATGTCATTAGTTTATTACACTAATATATTCTAATAAGAGGAAGAATATCAGTATAAAAATAAAATTTAAATAAAAACTAACCGGAATGTATTGATATAGTGCTGATAAATTTTATACATTGCTAAGTAGGTTTTTTTACTTCTGATATTAATATAAGATATGTTTCTATTTAAATAATTAAATAATGATTTTGTTCATATAAGAAGGTGACTAAAAGAAATAGTGAACTAATAACCGTTTACTATTACAGAACATTGTCAACTAAAACTATATAGCATTTCAAACTAGTTCTCATCGTTCATTTTATGGGTAAATTTATTTTAACTATCATCTTCAAGAACTGCACATATTCACAATACGGCAAATAGTTAACGCGAATTTCATTCATCCGATTTCTGTAATTTCCTAAATTCCTTGTAAAGTTCAATACAAACTTGAACACATCTAAAACTAAGTATATAAAGTAAATGCAATTATTAAAATCATTTGAAAACGTGTGCAACTACCAATTGTGTAAACAGTATAACTGCAGGAAAAGTTTGGACATATAAGGAAACTACTTTGCGCTGGTAGTCTGGTGAAAAGTGATGAGATAGTTGTTAGTAATAATTAAAAACCAATAAGAATTCTTATTGAAATAATTGTAAAAGTGTTCCTTAACAAATTATATACATAATTTTTATAAATTATGCGTTTGTGTCTCTAGACATCGTGTGCAACCACCTTTGAATTTGTGTACATAAGCCTTGCATTGTGTATAAGAATACATATAGAGAAGTGTTAGTGGACTGGACTTTGAAATATGCAAAGTGGAGTAGAAAGAGTGTGCGTTAGTTTAGTTGATATCGGTGTTTTGCGAATTATTCATTATTTGTATACTAGGTTTTAATTCAATCATTATTTTTGTCTTCTAATTGCGGACGTATTTTTTGTTGTTGAGGTTTTTGCTTTATATTGGATTGAAGAATTGATTGACAGCAACAAAAGTGCTTCTTTAATTATGCACTAATCGTTGAATTCAAACTTGCTCTCCGACGCTATATGTTAACCTTTCCAAGTATAATAGTTCATATGTTTTTTGGTGTTTGTAATATTAATACGGAAATTCGAAGAATTCTAATATTATACGGAAAGGCCTTCTGAAAGATTATTGGCATTAAAATTGATATATTCAAAAAATTTTGAATCGTTCACCACATATATAAAAAATTAAAATTAACTAATAATGTGGAAAAAATATATATTTTTATAAAGACATTTGAGACATGTCCGTCCGTGTGTCTGTCTGTTGTTGGCACTCTCACGGTCGTAATTTTTGGGATATCAAATTGAAACTCGTCACACTAATTCTTAGTTTAATTTCCCTGTTCCGTATTGAAATTGGGCAAAATTGGTTAAGAGACACGCCCATAATAAACGAAAATCTCAACATACCTCGAAAAAATTTTGTCTTTAAAAAATTATATATCGCACAATACTATGCTTATCAAGTTGAAATTTGGTACAAATATAAGTGGTACCGTTATCCAACACTGTGCTAAAAATGAGCGTGATTGATTAACACAAACGCCTATAATTAAAAAAAAAACGCTATTTGCATAAGTACATGAAATAGTCCTTTACATAAATATGGCAATAGGAACTTATTTTTTAAAAGATTACAAAAGGTGGAGGGTATTTAAGGTTCGGTCTTAGCCGAACTTTTCTATCTTGTTTAATTTAATTTGAATAATTAAGGAAAAGACTAATTTGATATTTCCATAGAACGCTTCATAGTTTAAATACAACATCGAAATCTAAAACTAAAAGGAATTGTTATAATTGTTAAAGACTGATTAATAATAAAATACTTTACACCAGTGTTCAACGTTTACAATTATTGTGTTAACCTCCCCGCAACACACGATAAACAACATGTAATACAACGAAAAGCAACAGTGTGCGCCTTTTGAGAAAAAATTATTTTGTATAATAACATTAGGTCATAAAAAGTACTTAACAGAAGCATTTAAACGATATATAAGCATAAGAAAAAAGAATTTACATAGATACGCGTTAAATATAATAAAAAAACAACAACGGTAAATACCCTTAGTATGCTGAACACGTACTTAAAATTTCAGGGAGATATAAACGAATGAGGAAATACTAATAATTGAACAACAACAAAAAATGGTCACGAAATCCCGAGGACGGAAAGGGGAGACAACTTCACTCCAATTTTGAATGAACATTTCAAATTCGTAGTTGAAAGGAACTACAAAAAATAAATAAAAACAAAAATAAACATTTGCTTAACGCTCCTCACTCCCACTATATTGTCAAATTTGACCAACAAACATGTATCAACAGAAACAACCAAACAACAAAACGCAATAACATTAACTACATAGACTCCTAAGCCCAACAGCTAAGTAGAGAAAAGCAAATGCTATCTACGTAATCGTCGCTGAGTTGCTTGCACTTAATTCAACGTATTACTAAACGCAGAGATGTGATGCCGTCTTTAACCATTTCGCTACAACTGCAAGACTTTCAAAGGAAAAGTACTTAAACTTACTGTACAAGATTTCGCCCCTTTTAAGTGGCAATTTTAAGGAGCTCGTTTAAACGGCGGCCATAGAAGTTTAAACTACCAAACGAAGGCCAATATGGCGCGCATTTTAGATGATGATCGTAAACGAAGGTGAGTCTGAATTTGTTAAGCAAGCAATAATGAAATACATTTATATTTACCATGCTTTGTTTTTGGATTCCTTGTATACATTTGCATAAATATTTGCTTCATTTAAAGTTATGTATTTCATAAAAGTACACGTACGAATGCACGCAAGCACAACATATATAGTTTTGCAGCTATCCTTCATTGTTACAAAAAAAAAAAAAAACAAATATTCCCAATACTACTTTTTGAACAGCATATAATTTATTACAATATTTCATGCCAAAAATATATTCCAACACAAATTCAGCGCGTTTGTTTGTTTGCGCGATAGGCGATAACTTGATGTTAGAATTTCAAATAAATAAAAAAACAGCACATATGCAACATTTTTATATTCAACAAAAAAACGTTCACAACTTGTTAAATTGATCGTTTGTTTACACTGGCGCGAAAATTGAAAAGCGTGCGCAACAGAGATAGAGATGCTCGTACGTTGTAATGAAAAAGTTAACTAATCAATCAAGATTTCGTAAACAATCACTTAATATAAAAGTGTGAACACGTAAATAAGTATGCGTGTACATGTGAATAATTCATTCAGTGCATGTAAGGTTGCTAAAACCAAATAAGTCGGATTAGGTGTTTTACCTAACAAATTTTTTACCTGTTCCACTAACAACACTAACAAGTTCAAAAAAGCCAAAACTTGTGCGAAACGCACTTTCAATACCCACCCCACGGAATGATACAAAAAGGACAAATCCCACTCATAACCGCAATTTACCATTGTCTTTTCCATTCGAGTCGAGGAGCAGAAACGAGCTGCAAAGGATTTTTTTTTTGTGAGCGCCTCTTCTTTGAGTTCAGTGTAAGAATTAAGGCGACCAATCGCAATTACATTTGTTCAACAATTTTTGTAAATATAATTAAAAAACAAAGGCATGGTGCGCGCCTTCAAAGAACGGCTGCTTCTCTTTTCTTACCCGTGAGAATTTTAACTTTCATTCATGTCTTTTTCACACCCTCAACAGCACAGTTTTAAAAAAAAATTTATTGACAAAATATTTGCAAACACCCACAAGAACGTGGGTCTATGCGTCTATACGTCCATACGTGAAAATTCGTGTGCCGGATACAAAAACGTATTTAAATCATTCCAAAGTGCCCAAAACAGTAGATAGAAGATGGAGAGTGGAAAATGTATGCTTAACTCCTTAAAGAGTGCAGGCATTTTTATTCCATGTTTTAGGGAAAATTTGTAATATTTTGAACGCACATAAATTTGAAATCATCAATCATTTTTAATCATTTGTTTGGTATTAATCGATTGGAACGTATTCTTTTTTGAATGAGCCGGAGAACAATAATATTTATATGCATTGCATATACATACATGCACGCATACATACATAGTGGTATGCTAGTGTTGGTGTTAGTTAGTTTTTGTAAACCGCAGAATTGGTGAACAGTCAACATGAAGCATTGTTGTTTATATTCCTATTCAGTCGTGTTAACATGAGTCACATTGTGTGGTATATTCAATCGAGTGCGCTTTATTAGTTAATAATTGAATAAGTGTATTGCGTGTGTGTGTGCATATGTTGGGATACCCCTGTTTAAAATGTCGTAACAATTGCCTAGAATGCTAATTAATATACTTTATTAATTAGTAAGAGATTTGTGCAATTTGTTCAGTGTTAGTTCTTGTACTGTTCTCACAACTTTAATGATTCTCAAGACGCTCCCTCTGCTGTTTATGCTTAATTGGCAAATATGTATATAAGTGTGTTTTGTGTGTGTGTATAAATGTGCGCTCAGTATTGTGCTTGTGTTATTATGACGGCTATAAATGATCACTATTTACGGTAATTAATTAATATGTGATAATTTCTTTACACATTTTTATACCCTCCACATAAAATGGTGGGTATACTACGTTTGTCAATCCATTCTTTATATTCACCACTCTGAAATTGGAAAGGTCACTTCCAATCTCACATCACCACTATTGCAATATCTAGAAGGAGGCTTTTGAAGATACCCCCTTCCCTTCATATTAGCGACTAAACTGAAACAAACTAAACTGATTTAGATTTTTACACACATTTACAGAAAATGTAAGAGCAATTGTTGTAAAACAATTACATGCACAAAGTGTCGCTGTATAGGGTCGATTTTGAAAGGAAGACATTGTCAGAGCTCCTTCAAAATTTTGCTCGTCAGGTAATTCAGGTTCATGGTGCTCGGCATTAAATACTAAAACTTTGTAGTCGATAAATGTATTTTAAAGATTGTGGGCGTGGTTTCCAGATTATTTCGCGAAATTTACGATCGGGAGCCCTTCAACAATGGACAGTTACATGGACAGACGTAGTCAGATCAATTCAGTTTTTGACGCATCAATAATATATTTTATAAGGCTTCTGGCGCTTTCTTTTGTGCATTTGAACTAAATAAAAAATTTACGAACTGGAGGGTATAAAAAGGATTGTTCTCCTCGTAAAGTATTGTTGAACATATCTTGCATATGACACTTAAGGAGCCTTATAATCAGTATTCAAGATTTGATTTAAACCTAATTTTTAATTTTTTCCTTGAAATCAATAACATTTTGTTTAAATTCTACGATTATTGAAGAAATAAACAAGTAAAAACGAAAAAATAAATAAATAATGTTTGCGAGCACATCTCTCTTGTTAATGTATTTGTTTAGTTTTGCGTGCGCGTGCGCGTGCGCGTGCGCATTTCATTAATTCCATTTTGTTGTTGTTATATATACAACAGTATTTCAATTTAATTTATTTTAAATAAGTTTTCTATTTGGACAATTTGGAATGTAAGCCATGCGAGTACCGAGTCCACTTAAAATTTTCAGTTCATTAGCGTTAGTATGAAACTGATTGAAAGCTGTTAAAACAGGCTTCAAGAGAAACATATTTGGTTGGTGTCAAATCATCGACTTGTTAAAAAATTTCATCTGCAAAGATGAAATTTTAATTGCATGGATTTTTTTTAATTTAAATTAAACTTTAACGTATATGAATTTTATTTAAAAACAAGTGAGAAAACTAAATTTGGTTTATAGACTAAATCTTAAATACGCTCCACATCTGCAAGGGTGGACGTGGCAGATATATATATTACGCCCTCTAATAGTTTACATATTACGTATGAGTTTGCAGATCCACTATGTTTTTTTGTAAATTGTGGGCGTATCTGTTATCCGACTGCACCAATTTTTGGCACATCAATGGATGGGATAATTATCAATTTTTGTGGCATATATATAATTTTTATCAATTGTCACGAGCCACGCCCTTGACCGATTTTTGCCAACTTTAAATAGCGATCTGCGTGCAAAAACTAATTTAAAATTTACGCCCGTGGCACACGCACTCACGGATATACGGACACGGTCTAAATCAACTCAGTTTTTGATGCTTATTAAGGATATATATACTTTGTAGGGTCTCTGACGCCTCCTTCTGCTTGTTGCATATGGGATGGCAAACTTATGTGGAGGGTATAAAAATATTTACAAATTGTATCCCGTTTCTTGAACAGCTATAAATATGTTTATTACGATAAATTCATAAATAATATATATTTCTATTTTGCCAAATATAACGATAATATCAACACGAAATTACAGTAAGAGTACATACATACCCGTACATATTACTTACGCACGTACTCACACATTCGTCGTTTGCATATTCGAAATTCTTTTCAAATTCCTAAAGAAAGAAGTCATAGAATACACTCAACAGACTACAGCAGATAAAGTGTATATGAGAAGGAAAAGCAAATTATATGTAATAAAAGAAAGTACGTGTAAAGGTGTTTAATATTCTTTTTTAATTTAAGATGTTTTGACATTGACTTTATTCGACCGTGCTGCATAGTTTCCGCCTAAGCTTGTGTTATATAAACATAAGTTACATAATGGATTTTTATAGAGCTTTACATAAATTATAAAAATATGTAGCGCAATAGAGGTAGAAGTACATGAAACTGGAAACGAATTCTCTGTACAAGTGCATGGCACTGCATGTAACATGGCGTGGACGGAGGCATATCGCGTCTGTCAGCAAATATTTTTCTTGTCTAAAAATCATTCAATCGTCAAACATTAGCAGATGTTTTCGTCTACCTTCATTATATGACCATAACCAGAACAAAATTACAATTGCACACATTGTCTATATGCCATTAATAATAATAAATTTTGTAGCATAACAGTTTTTTACGACTACACAATAAAATTTACGTTTGAACTTTACATTGAGGAAAAATAGAAATAAATAAATATATTATAACAAGTGCAAGAGCCCTGCACAACCTAAATTCAGTTATACTCAGTAAAAATGTACTAGTATGAGTTTGTAAGTATCAGTGAACGTTAGTTAGTTACACAAAAGTGACTAAAAAAGGGACGCAGAGGTTGGCACGATCCAACCCATATTTTTGATAATATTGCGAATGACTAGTTTAGCCATTCATCCAATTATTCTTAAAACAATCATTATTGTTGAAATGATTTCTTTGAGTCTGAAATTGCTATCGCCAATTATTGAGCCTATTATCTGTATGGGTAGAGGTCCTAGGTTTAATTGTGGAGAAATTTATAAGCAGCAATCTTGCGCCTCTGATGCTTCCTGCTAGATGTTGCATTTCGTATGGTGAATAATAATAGTCCTTCAGTTACACATTCACCTTGTTCAAGCAGAACAGATGAATACCAAATATTACAACTTTACTTTTTAATATTAATTAATTTATACTAAAAATTTTACGAACTATTATCTTTTTTCTTTTTAATTATTAGAGCTCGTATGCTAGAGCAAGAGATGCGTAATCCGTACAGTATCTGCAACGTGGACTGTTTGCTAGACACGGTGACAGCATTGGTAAATGATTGCGATCATGAATCATTGAAACGCCTAAAAAATCTTGAAGCCTATGCCACCAAATGTAAGTTTCAACATTATATGGTTTCATCGGATTTTATACCCTCCACATAAGAGGCGTCAGCGACTCTACAAAGTATATATACTCTTGATCAGCATCAAAAACTGAGTCTATATCTGCCACAAAAATGTACCTATGAATTTGGAATTTTTTTGCACATATATATGGTTATCTCCTTCAACGATGTGCCAAAAAGTGGCATGGTCGGATAACAGACCCGCTTACAATTGACAAAAAACTATATATCTGCCACAAAAGTTCACCTATAACCTTGAAATTTGGGACAAATATTTATAGTTATTCCATCCATCGATGTGTTAAAAATGTCTGTGGTCCTATAACAAACTCATCCAAAAGTTACAAAAAAACGTACTTGCAATTTAATACGTAATATATACACTTTTAGAGGGCGTAATCACACACTTGTCACGCCCACTATTGTAGATGTGGGGGGTATTTAAGATTTGGCTTAAACCAAATTTAGTTTTCTTACCTTTTTTTTTTTTTTTTTCGGTAATATAGACAAACCTTTGGCCCAGCAAATTGGCCAATTGCGTATGAATGTTGAAGATTTCGATTTTATTAAAATTATTGGTGCTGGTGCCTTTGGTGAGGTACAACTAGTACGTCACAAGTCTTCAAGGCAAGTGTACGCCATGAAGCGGCTCTCGAAATTTGAAATGATGAAACGACCCGATTCGGCTTTCTTCTGGGAAGAAAGACATATAATGGCTCATGCCAATTCCGAGTGGATTGTCCAGTTGCATTTTGCCTTTCAGGATGCAAAGTATTTGTATATGGTTATGGATTATATGCCAGGCGGTGATATTGTGGCATTAATGTCCATGTACGAGATACCCGAAAAATGGGCTATTTTTTATACCATGGAAGTAGTATTGGCTTTAGATACCATCCATAATATGGGTTTTGTGCATCGTGATGTCAAACCAGACAATATGCTGCTGGATCGTTATGGTCACTTGAAATTGGCAGATTTTGGAACTTGCATGCGCATGGGACCTAATGGTTTAGTAGTGTCTAGCAATGCGGTGGGTACTCCCGATTACATAAGTCCTGAGGTTTTACAATCTCAAGGGGTAGACAATGAATATGGGCGTGAATGTGATTGGTGGTCCGTAGGTATATTTTTATATGAAATGTTAGTTGGCGATACACCTTTCTATGCGGACTCTTTGGTGGGTACTTATGGGAAGATTATGGACCATAAAAATTGTCTCAACTTTCCGGCCGAAGTAGAGATTAGTGAGAATGCTAAAAGCTTGATAAGAGCCTTTCTTACGGATCGCACTCAACGTTTGGGCCGCAAAGGTATGGAAGAGATTCAAGCCCATCCATTCTTTCAAAATGATACCTGGAGTTTCGACAACATACGCGAAAGTGTACCGCCTGTGGTTCCTGAACTATCCAGTGATGATGATACACGCAATTTTGAAGACATTGAACGTGATGAAACTCCTGAAGAAGTCTTTTCAATACCCAAAAATTTTGATGGTAATCATTTGCCATTTATTGGTTTTACATATACGGGTGATTACCAGCTGCTCTCCAATGATACTGTCGATGCCGAAATTAAGGAAGACATTGTCAATAATGTAAATCACAACCATCGCCATAAGCCATCCAATTCGAACGAAATTAAACGTTTAGAAGCTTTACTGGAACGAGAGCGTAACCACATTGAAACTCTGGAAAAACAAGACCAAGCATTACGACATCAATTGGATGTAATAAAACAGCGTGAGAGTACTTTACAGCAAATAAGTTCGGAATACGAAAAAGATTTGGCTATTACCCAGCACAATTATAAAGTGACCTTGCAAAAATTCGAACAGGAAATCGAACTACGTAAAAAAACGGAAAATCTCTTGGTTGAAACGCAGAAAAATTTGGACAATGAACAGAAAATTCGCACGCGTGAAATGAACAATAATCAACATCACAATGAAAAAATTGTTGTTTTGGAAAAGCAATTAAAAGAAATGGAAGATAACTTCAAGAATGAAACGGAAAATTGCCAAAAATTTAAAAAACAGGCAGCCGAATGGAGTTTAACCAAACAGGAACTGGAAGCTAACATAGAGCAATTGCAAATATTGACGGGGGGCTTACAGAATCAAAAGGAAAGTTTGCAGCATGAGGTTGCCGAACTGCAGGCCCAATTGGCGCAAGAGAAAAACTCTCGTGCTCAAATTAAGGAACTTCAAAAGGAGACAGAAAACAAGTTGCAGACCATGTCTAATGATTTGGAGAGGGCTATCGGACGGGAGCAACAGGTTTATGAAGACAATCACTTGCTAACGGAAAAGATATCTGATTTGGAAAAGGCAAATGCCAGTTTAGATTTTGAGTTGAAAGCGGCTCAAGGTAAATACCAGCAAGAAGTGAAAGCCCATCAAGAAACCGAGAAGTCACGTTTGCTTAGTCGTGATGAAGTAAATCTACAAGAGGTTAAGGCTTTGCAAACCAAACTCAATGAAGAGAAATCCGCCCGCATTAAAGCTGACCAAAACTCTCAGGAAAAAGAACGCCAACTCAATATGCTATCAGTAGATTACCGTCAAATCCAGCAACGACTGCAAAAACTTGAAGGCGAATACCGGCAAGAAGGTGAAAAAGTAGCTGCCCTTCAATCCCAATTAGATCAGGAACATTGTAAAAAGAATTCTTTATTATCGGACTTGAGTTTGAAAAGTTCCGAAGTGGCGCATCTAAAATCGAGGGAAAATCAACTGCAAAAAGAACTGACTGCATTACGGGAAAATAAGCGTAAGTTTGAGGAAGATATTGCCCACATCAAAAATACCCTAAACAAAGAAATTTTGCAAAATCGTGAACTGCAAGATCAGCTAGAAGCCGAACAAATATTCTCCCGCCTTTACAAAGCTCAAGCCAATGAACACCGCGAAGAAATCGAAGAACGTTGTCATGAACTGCAAGACCTACAAGAGGAGAGAATGTCGTTAAAACATCAAGTTCAAGTGGCGGTGGCAAGGGCCGACTCTGAAGCTTTAGCGCGCTCCATAGCCGAGGAGACAGTTGCCGATTTAGAAAAGGAAAAAACTATAAAGGAATTGGAGTTGAAAGACGTTATGACCAAGCATCGCAACGAAATAGCCGCCAAAGAGTCAGCTCTGGCGGCAGCAAAAGATTGTGAAAACGATTTAATAAAGAAACTAAATCAGAAAAATAGTGAATGTGATGAACTAATGCAACAGCACAAAAAACAACAAGAAGAACTCTTGCATCTAAAGAGCACAAAAGAAGAGGAAATTGTTAAATTGAAGGAGAAATGGAAGAATGAGATGTTGCTTAAACAAGTCGCTGTTAACAAATTGGCCGAAGTAATGAATCGTCGAGATACCGATTTACAAAGTAAGTTAGCAATCGCTAAGAAGCATAATTATACCCTTCGTAATATACAAAATAAAAAAACTATTGAAAAACAATTTCAGAGCAAAAAGGCAAGACCCGCACTTCCGCCGAATTGCGAAAGAAGGAGAAAGAAATGCGTCGTTTGCAACAGGAAATGCAACAAGAGCGTGAGAAGTATAATCAATTGTTACTGAAATTCCAAGATTTGCAAAGTCAAGCCATTGAAGATAGTCATGTATGTTTCCCAAAAGCTCTCTACATATACGAAGTACAGAAATTTTTTCTAATTTTTAAATGTTCGTTTTCTTTTCGCATTGTCCATTTTCCCCAAGGTTAAACAAAAACTCCAAATGGAAATTGATTGTAAAGCCACAGAAATTGAGCAATTGCAATCGAAATTGAATGAAACTGCCTCTCTATCTTCGGCCGACAACGATCCCGAAGACAATCAAGTAAGGTTTCAATTAAAAGTGATGCCATGATGTCATACACTCAGTCTAATTTCTCTTAATTACTTTCTTTCTCGTTATATCATATTCTCTCTCGACTTCATGCAACTTAACATCACCACCATTACCATCAACACACATCAACTTCATCACATCTCACACATTAAATTTCATTCATTCCAATTATGCTTTCACGCTCGATATTTTGTGATGTCTATAGAATTTTTCTTTACTCTCCGTTACACAGGATTCGGTATTCGAGGGTTGGTTAAGTGTACCCAACAAGCAGAATATACGGCGACATGGCTGGAAACGGCAATTCGTGGTGGTCTCGTCGCGCAAAATTATTTTCTACAATTCAGAAATCGATAAACAAAACACAATTGATCCAGTGCTAATATTAGATTTAAGGTTACTTTTTAAAATAGTTTTCCACAAATTTTGTATTTATATGTATTGTAAAATTTATAGCAAAGTATTTCATGTGCGATCAGTAACTCAGGGTGATGTTATTAGAGCTGATGCCAAAGAGATACCGCGCATTTTTCAATTATTATATGCCGGCGAGGGTGAGGCCAGACGTCCAGATGAGCAAAATCAATTAGACATTAGTGTGTTAAGGGGCAACAGTGCTGACGATCGACCCGGTTCCATAATACATAAAGGTTCTTCTGTTTAAATATAAATTTAAAGTTCCTTCTTTTTCAATTCCTTGTTGATTTTCTTACAGGCCATGAATTTGTACATATCACTTATCATATGCCCACTGCTTGCGAAGTGTGTCCAAAACCATTGTGGCATATGTTCAAACCGCCAGCGGCTTATGAGTGTAAAAGGTAAGTTGATTCTAAAATGCGAATATTTTTCACTGCACTACTTATGTGCAAATATATAATTTCATAAATAGATGCCGCAATAAAATCCACAAAGAACATGTTGACAATAATGATCCTCTGGCTCCATGTAAATTACATCATGATCCGCACAGTGCCCGTGAAATGTTACTGCTGGCTTCCACACCAGACGAACAAAATGTATGGGTATCGCGGCTATCGAAACGTATCCAAAAGTGCGGGTATAAAGCGAATAGCTTATCAAATAATAATACCAGTACTAATGATGGTAGTAAAATATCACCAAGGTGAGATTTTCAATTAGTTAATTGCTCGACTATTCCTTATTATGGCCGTTAAGTGCATGTCCGTCTGTTCTTATATTAATAAAATCAGTGAAAACTTTTTATATTTTTATAACCTGTTTTCATACCCTCCGCTGTGCTTATTATTCAGTTTGCAATACACAGATTCGGTTTATAATTAAATCATCCACCGATGTGGTAAAAAAGGGCGTAGTTAGATAGCAGATAAGTATACTTGAGTATTTGCCACGCCCTCTGTTTACATATGGAACTGGATGGTATTTAAAATTTAGTCAAAGCCAAATTTAGTTTATTTACTTGCTATTGTATTTTAATTGACTTTGACAGTATTTAAGGGATTTTGGGAGCTCCGAATGTTACAATTAATTTTCTTATTTAATTGATTAATAATTAATAGAACAATAATTTATTTTTTTTTTTTATCCATTTTAAAGCTTACAATTTAACTTTTATATAATTATTGCGGTACTTGGCAGCCTAATGTTATCTCACTTACAATTTATTATTTGGGTTTTATAAATTCTTTATGTGATTGTTTTCAAAATACTTACTCATAGTGTCGTTTACATGAGTTCAGTGATTTCATTTTTTGTAAACAGAGGCGAAATTTAAATAATGATTAAGAGTAGAAATCATGTTTGACCTAAAAAATTTTTAGTTTAAAACAAGTGAAAATGTTATAGTCGGTCAAGGCCGACCGTTTAATACCCTGCACCTCTTAGCTCCACAAATTATGCTACAATTAGTTTAGTTGTGTCTTACTGATGCGAGGTATTGTCATATATGTCACTTCATTAAGTATCATTATATGGGGAGGAGTTCTAAAAACAGTCCGATCGGGTCTAAATTTAACGCAAAGGTAAATTTAAGCCAAATATGAACCAAATTAACTATTCGTCATCAAATTTTATCTGAAAATATTAAGAATTGCAATTTTTTGTCACATAAGGATTCCCATTATAATAGAACCTTATATGAGGAGGGGTTCTAAAAATGGTCCGTTTCGATCCATTATCAATACAGTTCCTTTTTGAGCCAAGGTATATCCTTGTATCAAATTTCATCGATTTATCTCAAAAAATGCGACCAGTACCTTGCACCCAAATGTAGATGGATAGACAGACGGACATGGTTAAATCGGTATAGATTCGATTTGAATAATTAAAAATGAATGTGGCATTTGCCGTTTTGTAGTTACAAACATCCACACAAACTTAACATAGCCATACGCCAAAAGGGATGCAGGTTATAAAAGCTATTCGATCGAGATCAAATCGAAATATATACGATCTTATATATAATACATACATCCTTTTCAAATTTTGTACGCCTATTTCTGGTGCGTAAATCCATTAGAAGTGAGTCTAGCAGCAAATATGTGGTTCGGATCAATCGAGAATAAATTTTTTACATATAAATTTTTTTTTGGTTTTCTAAAATATGGATCCGATCCTTCTAAAATTTTACGATCAAATAATTTTTTAGTTCTTATCTAATTTGATCAAACCAAGCTCACAATTAACAACGTGTAACAAGATAGGAAAATCCCTCCCATTTATAGAAGGGTGTGGTCAACCATGAGAGTGCCAAATTAAAATTTGATCGATAGTATAAACTCTTACCGATATTATAGTCGTAAATATTGTATGTAGATAAATAAACATAAATGAGTATAATTGTTATTTCTCATTCTTAATCGTTATTTCCAGCCTGTGTTTATTACTATGCTTTAAAATGAATAATTATTTATAAATATTTCATATCGTTAGACATTTAAACTTTTTCTCATTCCATGCTACAATATTTTGATGTTTGTTTATTAAATCAATGAAATTGTGGTAATTTATTAAAATTAAAATATTAATATTTTTATGTTTTCCCTATTCTCAACATAATCGTTAACATTGAAACCAATGTGTGTGTATCCGTGCTCGCTCGTTAACGTTAAACATACATATCATGCAACACTAATATGTGCCATGCTACCATATACAAATATCGCTTGTTAACCCCAAATAATGGTCTACCTATTGTGTATAACATACAGTCAATCAACACGTTCCAATTTTAAGCCATATGCAGTTAATGTACAAAGATCAGCAACGCTGCCAACCAACTCATCAATGAAACAGTGATTTCGTTTTGTTGTCTCTTGCATCTGTTTGAACGTTAACTTTATCACTTACTTTTTATCATCCTTTGTTAAGGTTCTTTGAGAGAAATTTCATACTTACACCTGTTCCTTCATTTTACATTAATGAACTGAATTATTTAAATTTCGTTTAGTTACTAAAAATTAACTTGGAAATGCTTTATGTTTTGTACTAACAACTAATGTCTTCTAGCATCTTTTCTGCCTTAATTCTTTACTTAATCTCCTTTTACAATCAAAACATATGGAACTAATTATTTTGAAAGTGTCTTGAAATGATTAGACTGTAATGTTTTTATTAATATAAGTATCGGTAACGCTAACTCCTATGTTATCATTTTGTAAGCTTTAAAGTTGTAAATGCGAGACGACAAGATCGAAGTGCATATTCTTACAAGTTTTTATACTTATATACATAGTAAACTAAGTAATTGCCAAAACTCTTTACATAGAGATACTACAATAAACACAAAAATAAAAGAATAGACATTTGCACACATATATACAAACGTACTTCTGCTTTAACAATTAATTGTAAGATTTTCTGGCGCCTAAAGTTTTAAAAGAAAATTGAAATATGTAAAAAAGCTAAATTTGGCTTAGTCCATATCTCCGCATATACACATTAAATATGGGCGTGGCATGTATGCAACTCTGAGCGCTACTCGGGTGTCAAATTTTGCCTTAGATTTCGAAGTTTTTTATAAATTGTGCGTGGGTCTGCGTTCTGATACTGCCCATATCCACCGGTAAATAGAAATACATTTACTAAAATTTAACTTTCTAACTGTATCATATTTAGATAATTGCGAGAGGTTTAAGGCACATGTGCCCATGTGTGTTTTCTGGTAACCGATTTTGCCCATTTTGAAAATCTGCACCAAGTTCCACAATAATTCAATTTTTGAGTTTATGAGCGTTTCAATAATAGAGCGGATTCAGGGACCTCTTTAAATCGATTCTGCTTTCGATGCAAATCCATAATATATAAAAAAAAGAAGATAATAGCTAAAAATAGTTTGCACGTCCCCAAAGATCAAAATAAAGAATACGAGTAGAATAAGCAGAACGTGTGGTGTAATGTTTGGAATCCTTGGACTGTTTCGTCAATATCAGTTTCAATTTTCTTTTGTATTACCTACAATACTTTTAAATTAAATAAAATTTTACATATAATAAGTACCCTAGAGCTTCGCCTAAGGTAAGGGACTTCATTTTACAGAACCCCATTATATTTATAGCAAACTGTCCCAAACTAAAACCCTGTAAAGCCCTATACATCTACAGGAAAGTGAATACCATGTAAATTATATTTTTCCTATCATTTATTTTAATCATATTTCAAATTTCCCTTGAACCTCCACCTTTGGCAGCTTTTTGGAGGTGCATACATATATTTTATTCTCAATAATTGTAATAACTTATTGTAATATGTAACTGAATATATTTTTATTTTTTTAATAACACTAAACTTGAAGCAAAGGCCTACTGTTTTATGGAGTTGTAACAAAAATTGTTTAGATTTTGAAAAGAAGACAACAAGAATCTAATACACACAACATTTCTCAGTCCTTTTCCAATGACTTGCATGTTGAAGCATCGGCTTTGAATTGATCTGAAATTCTTGTTTGATTCTTTGAAATATATTTTATTAGAAAACAAAATCGAAATGATTTGTATATATATACATATACACGAATACGAATAATTCCATGCTTAATAGCTAATAAATTTTGATAATTATTGTCTCTTAAGTAACTTTAATTGCACTTCAAGTAATAAACGTTCCTTGAAAGTTCAATCTTATTATTTGCTTTAAATTTCATTAAATTCTTTTTTTTTATAAATAATTTTTAAAAATATGTCTGTATCCAATTTTTCACTATTTACTTATTTATGTATTATATATATATATATTTTTTTTTTGTATTAATTTTTGTTTGCAAAACATGAAAAATAAATATAATTTTTTTGTACAAAATATTATTAAAAGCGTTTTATTTTTTTATTTTTTTACATTATTATATACTAACTTATACTTTATTTTATACCCACCACTTGGCAAAAGTACTGTTGTTGTCTGCCCGAAACCTAAAACCAATATCAAAATGGAGATGACATATTGTTTTGTTTTTTATATGTTGGTTCCTTTTTAATATGGGTGGAATAGAAGAGGTGCCACAAAAATTGCACATTTCCCTATGATGTTGAATTTTAGTAAACATATTAATAATTAGTTCGAAAAATAGGTGGAGATATGCCCACTACTTATAAAGACATGATTCAGTGACGAATGCGTCCAGATATTTGATATGAAATACAGAAATTATAGAGGGCGTAATCAAGTACCTGACATGCCCACTGTGGCAGGTAATACAGATAAATTTTTTGTATACCCTCAACGTTAATGGTGAGCGTGCATGCTAAGTTTAATTGTTGCAGTTGCTGCGGAAACCCTAAAAAGTATAAACATTGTTGATCAGCATCAACTTGCTTTTGTTTTTATTAAAATCAATTTGGGCATATCGTCTGGTATTTATATGGAAAGCATAACCACAGTTTGGAAACGTTATTATTAGGCAGAAATTTTATATGAATGTACAAGAGTGGTGGGTATCCAAGTTTTGGTTTGAATCAAACATCATTTTTTCACTCCTGAAATTCAATATTTCTTATTTTTAATTATATTTATTTACATTCTTTACATAGTTTCCTAAAAAATGTGCTGAAAACATCGTAAATACAAATTTGAATTATCTGCACGCTATGAACTGTTAGGAAATTAACGAATTCTTCAATTTTTGGCCGGCGCCATCCGCATCAGCTGTCCGTGCGTCTTAGTAATCGTCTGTTTAATAGTTTTATAAGACGCTTTCCTTCCACACGCATTATAAAGTAACGATTCCTACAAGTGGCAAATTGTGCATTGTCTGTATCTACAATTGTGTAAATGTGATGTGATGAGATACAATATTATTTTCGGAATACAAGAACGCCTTATTGACGATTAATTAAGTTAATGGAAAAAATTCATTTTCATGCAAAATATTCGTGTACACAGAAAGAGAAACGTTTACATAAATAGTATTAAGCAAATGAAGATTGTCCCTCATCTAATATATTAGTTAAATATTATTTGTGCAGTTTGTTTTGTAAATACATTTAAACGTGGATGTACGTTAACCTCAATGAATTAATTTTAAATTGTTACACAAACGTATACGCAATGTATTTATACATATAAATTTAAGAAGGTTTTAAAACTTTTTACACTAACATTTTTTAGCAATTTATCTATATATACACATACATACAAAACAATTAATAAAAATAACAAATTGTTAAAAAAATGAGTTTTATTACTTTTATTTTATACACATGTGCTTAAACGTGAGTTGTTGTGCGTGCGATGAGAGTTTAAATTTTAGTTGATGATTAAAAAATGTTTACACAAACACAAGGTTTTTGTTATAACGACGCCTAAATGTATGTGATAAGTGAGTATAAAGCTTGTTATTAAAGTTGTGTATTTTTAATTAACCCTTACATGTACGCAAGTGTTTGGTCAAACGTTTTTCATTTTCTTGAAAGTTATCATGACATTTATGTACCATCATATGTTCAGCTTGATGTTTTGTGAAATTTCCAAGTCTGTCCTCGTAGACACAAGAGATGAGCTTACATACATATACGTCTAATGGATATAAACAAAAATTGAAAATCATTTGGAAATCGAATTAATGCGCTGAAGCGTTATTTATCTTCTCATCCGTGGACACATGACAAATCTATCGAACGTAATATTTTTGGCACGTGTAAGATAAATGTGTCCCTTCGTATATAAGTGTGTGTTTATACAAAAAATGTACATGTAGTATTTATTAGCTGTGCAGATGTAAGCAAAACACAGTTCATGGCGAAAGGGGGGAGGAGGACAGAAAAGTAAGATTGAGTGAGACCAGAAATTGAAAAAACCAGTCTTTGTCAGTCAACTAACACATTTTTAGTAAAACACGTTGTATATGTCACGCTAATAATAGTTTGTCATACAGAATTATCAGTTGTACAACACAACGCACACACATGTACAAATGCTTGGGGAGTATTGTATTTTGAGCGTTTACAATACCAAAAATACAAAATACAAGCTAACCGTAAGGAGTATTGGAGTATGGTGGAGTGGATTGGTGGTACGGGTGTTTATATTTGCACATACAATTGTAAGAGAAGTCACAGGTAGAGTATAAATGAGTTTCGATGTGTACGTGCGAGCTTGTCACTAGCAGAACAAGTCGCCATTAGTCGTGCACATTCAAAATGAATTCAACAAAAAATTTGTCTTCTTGAGGTGCTAGTAAAGCTGGCAATCGTTAGTTGTTGTTAAGAAGTGCTGGTGGACGAACATATCAAAGGAAACTTAAAACCGTAACAATAACTTTTTCAACCGTTCAAACCATTTTAACTTTTATCAGTTTATTTACCAGAATCCGCCAAACAATAAATAAATAAAACAAATAGATTGTAAAGACTTCATAAAAAGGGTTACTTTTACTCATAAATATTTCAGTTATTTTTGAATATAAAAAAATTCTATCCAAATACTGAAGCAAGGAAAATTTGCTCGCCAGCACAAAAGAAAATGAAATTCCATAACATGTGAGTGTTAAAATATTATTTCTCAATTTCAAATAACATTTTTCAAATTACCGGAATTAATTCTTTTTTTTTTTTGGTTTTTTTCAAATAAATTAAGAAACACTAAAGGTCATCACCATCAAATTATCATGATTATCATTTTACTTAAAGTATTTCATTGTGTGTGTGTGTGTGTGTGTGTGTGTGTGTGTGTTGTTATGAGTTTATGCAATTTTTTAATTTGGTGCATATTTCATTTATAATTTGAAGCTTGCGTGTGTATGTGAATTCATGTGTTTATAAAGTTTGACTTTTGTCTGCTAGCAACATAAATTTCATTTTCGTTTATCGCTGTGGATTTTTCTACTTTTCCAGCTTTTTTTTTAAGTTTAAATGTCATCATAGCTAGTTTGCTTCTAAAGTCTTTTATTTTTTATTTTTTATTTTTGTTGTTGTTGTCTGCAAAGACTTTATTGTTGTTTCTGTTGTCTTGTTTGGTATCCAAATGCATATATGCACACATATGTAGATATCTTGTTTATATATTATATACACACACATACACATATAACCAGACGTGTTACTTGTTTCTATTTCTTCCTCTTTTTTTCGCCAATCTTCTTCTTGTTCTGCTTTTTAGAGCCCCTGCTTCATGTTAAGGTTAATGAATAGGTTTCGTTTTAGGATTTTTAAAGGTTAAACGTCAGCTAAAATTTAACTTGTTTATCAAATATTTAAAAAAAGTAATAATAAAATCCATAACAGTTTTAAAAATTAATAAGAAAAACTAGAAACAATCTTAAATATATCTTAATAAACCCTACACCAGTTATGGCGAAGGGTATAATAAGTTTATGCGGATGATTGTAACTCCTGAACGGCATAAGCCATGTATACAGTATACGGATTGATTCAGAATCAAAATCTAAATCACTTATACCATGTCCGTCTGTCTGTCCACATCTGTCGGCGCAAGCTACAAAGTAAATACATTTTTCAAAATATTTTATATATTTAATATGTTTTGACAAAATGCCAAATGTGGTGCCAACGTTTTACTCGATCGTGCTTGGGTGGAATTTTTATTGGAGTCCCTTTCTACATAAAGATATTTCACAAATAATAATGACGCATTTACTGACACAACTAAACAAATTATAGCATTATTTGTACAATTAAGTGGTGGAGGGTATTAGATGGTAGGTACAACACTTTCCAGTAATATTCAAGAAAACAATATTTTAATTTATTTTTTATTTTATTTTATTTCATTTCATTTTTTATTTTATTTTTTTAATTAACTTTAGTTTTTTATTTTTATTTTTTGTTTGTCTCATATTCATCAATACAACTAATATGTTACATTCACCATTACATATGTTTATGTATATATGTGCAAGAATTTCAATATATTGTATGTTTATAATCAATTTCAAGGTCGTTTAAAAACAACTTTTCTATGTAAAGGGTAGAAACAGTAACAGTAAACATAGACATTCTACACTCTATAAGCTTTATACAAATATGTGTAAAATAAACAAGTGAAAATGTTATATATAGCTTGGACCAAATCTTGAATTCCTTCCTTAAATTATGAACATTGAAATAAGATGAATAACTGGAAATGCTGCATATACGTAAATGTAGCTCGATGCAAAATTTATAACCAAAGCGAGAAAACATTAATAAATTTTTAGTAAAGTTGACAAAACGAAGAAATTATTTAAATAAAGCACACAATTGCCAACATTTGCTTTGAAAAGAGGTTTTAGGGCAAAAATAAGATTTTTTTTAATCACATTGCTTCCGTTGACTTTATTTTTTTTGTAATTCCCACCATTTTGTCCAGTTTAATTGAATCTTTTACTCTAAAACTATCAAAGAACGATCAATACTTTAGCTCTTTAAGTAGGTAGATGAAGTTGTTTTTAATGTGGCAGCAAAGAGGCAAATTAACGCCATTGGGGCCATTTTATGGACAACTGATGTATGTTCTCTTTAATCCATTTAACATCCATATGTATTGAACTCTCGAAACATTTTAGGAAAAAAGCCCATTAAGCGCATTTCGCAAAAATAATTCATTGGCAAATTGAGAGTTTTGGTGTTATTGTACTAATAATTGTAACTTTTTAGATTCTAAGTCAACAACTTCGTCATTGTCGATCTAGAAACCCATACTTACGTACAAATGTGCACACGGGCACGTCCATGTATTTATGTATAAATACATGAAATTAAATTAATGTACAAAGCAAAACCGGTGTGTAAGCTGTTTTTACAATATTTACATGTTTTCCCATTCAAACACATACTTCAGCACTGGAGTACAACATGTACGAATACAATAAATGAATGTTCAGTACAGAACACATTAAAAACAAAAAGTAAATAAAAGAGAGAGCAAGCAGCAAACAGTTATTGTATTACATATGTAATTGAAATGAGTGAATACGCTTAGAATTCTAAATGTTGCACATACCACATGTTTTGTGGATACTTACAACACTTATAGTAAAGTACTCGTTTTTGAACTGGTTTTCATATAATAAACGTTAATGCTATGATCACGTTAACGAACTGTTCAGCTGTCACTTGAAATAAGGTTATGTTGCATTGCATATGGTAAGTTGACATATAACGGAAAAATAATCAGTGACAGCAATGACTAACCTGTGTAATCGAACTATTACACAAATGCATACAAAAGAAGTTCGTGATATTGCCCGGAGGGTTTAAATAGTTGTTTTATTAAAGCGTACAAAAGGGCTGAGCCCAAATCTTGCAGAGCTTTAAACAAAATTTATGTTTACGAATTATGGTCGATGTAAATAGATTCTGTAAGACAAATTCTGAATACTCTCTGGCACATAAAATTCCATTCAACAAGAATGGAACTATAGGATGGAAAGTTTATGCACATTAATGTGCCAAAAGTTGGCGTGGTTGGAAAACACACTTGCCCATAATTTCCAAAAAACCTTATTTGTCGTAGATTTCGATTTACTAGTTGATACGTCGTCCTGCATTAAAGGAATCATGTACCGGCCACATCTAAATGTTGAATACAAATGTGGGGATCGGTTAAGATTTGGCCAAATTTACTTGTGAATGTTTCAAATGGAGGTATGATAAGTAAGAAAACTAATTTGGTTTAGACCAAATCTTAAATATCCTCCACATCTACAATAGTGGGCCTGACAGGTATGTGAATACGCCCTATAATAGTATACGTATTACGTATCAGCTTGCGTATAATTTGTAATTTGTAAATTGTGGGCGTGGCCTTTGACTAATTGTGCCCATTTTAATCTGCGTGAAAAAGCTAAAAGTGCCTGGACAAAATTTCAGCTCAATATCTCTAAATGTACGACCGTGAGAATGCAAATAACAGACAAACACACGCTCATACTGACATGTGTGTCTAAATCGACTCAGTTTTTGACGCTGATCAAGAATATATATACATTGTAGAGTTTATGACGCCTCCTTCTGGGTGTTGCAAACGGAACAACAAACTTAATAAACCCCCGGCCCCAAGTGGAGGGTATAAAAACTAATGCTATCATATCTCAATTTCTACAAATGTGCAATATACGAGTATATGGTATACGCATGTGGCGTATGTATGTTGGGACTGATGTGTACTTAAACAGTTTTTTTAGCCATTAATTCAAGTATTGAGAAGTTTTATAAATCATTACACGTTCAGTTTTTGATGCCATACTTTCTCTATTAAGCGTATTAATGCAGGTCACGATCGCATTTAGCGCTTATTACCTCTACTTAACCTAATTTCACAAAATTAAGTGAATTCGATCAATGATGGCATTATGTCGACAATGCTTTTCAAAATAATTTTTTTTAGTGTACAATAAAAATTTTTTATTGCAGAATCCTGCTATGCATTGTATTCACTTTGATGTGCCAATTTAATAAGTCGATGGCTGAAGATGGCGGCGCAGCCAAACGTTTAGCTTTACGGCGTCCTACTGGTGGTAAAATTGGCAAACCTTCGTCTACTACAACATCTCAGCCCGCATCTAATGATGACGAGGAGGGAGATTACGGTGATGGTGAACAAGATCATCAGTATGCTGATGAAAATGAGGAAGCTGTTGCGTCTAGTACCACAACCACCACTACCGAAACTCCAAAACGTATCGGCCCGGTGATACGTCCATTCCGTTCGAATGATGACTTTTTAAATTCATTAAAGCGTCGTCAAATGAACGCTAAGAAACATAAATGTGAGTGTTGGCTGGAATCATAAACATGAAATTTTAAAATTAATGTAATGAAGTTGCTCTGACAGATTATACTGGGTGTCCGAAAAGTTTCGGTACGTAATGCGGTACCTCCTAAGAAATTTCTTCCTCCTAAGAAATTTCTTCCTTACAGCCCGTGTAACACGTCGATTTAATTTTTTTTATTGCATTTTTAATTTTCATTTGTAATCGCTCGAAGCTATAGAAAACAAGTTTATTCTTAGCTTTATTTTCAATTGAATGAGCCCATTTTTCTCATTTTAATCACTTACACAAAAAGCATTTAGAATGTATTTGGAGAATTATCAAGAAAGTCAATAATACGATCTAAAATTGCAAGTTTTCCAATGCTTTGTAGACTATTTTTAAAATATTTATTTAACTCGAAAACGACTTATATCCGGATATTGCATTGTGAATTAAGTACTTTGTTACAATTTCTGTACGCAATGTATACTCAATATATTTAAATTATGATTTGTATTATCTACTAAACTCTGTTCTGCTTTAAGTTAAGCTACCCTTACGATTACAGCTTTATTTGCCTATTTCTTTAAAAATTATTCCCATCGAACAAGCTTAATTTGGCATTAAATAAAATCTTACACAAATAGTAAAAAAGTCAATGATCGACAAAAATCTATGTGTGTGATTCTCTTCCAGCTGAAAAACCAGTGGCCAAAGAAGGTGGCAATTTAGCGCAGGATACACAAGAAGCTGAAGCTTCAACCAAAACATTCAGTAAACCTAGTTCAACAGGTTTGTTTTTCTATTAGTTCTTGTCAAAAACATATATAATATTTTTCCACTTATTCACTTGCAGCCAATCGGAATCGTAAGTTTAATAAAACTGCAAAATCTGAAGCTGAAGATAACGCAGCTGAAGAAACGGAACCAGAGCAGAAGGAAGATGGAAAGTCTGCCGGTAAACGTCCAGCAGCTGGACGTTTGGCTTTAAAGAAACGAAACTGAATTATTTTCTTATTCTAATACTCTTCCCCTCCCTCCCTCTCTTAACAAAACTGAATACTCATTCAAAATAAGTTTTTTATTACAAAATCAGAATTTTTTTGATAATATTTTTGTGTAATAGTCACTATCAAAATTGCGTTTATAAATATTATAAAGTTGCACATAATATTTGCTGCTAATGTGTGTATTTCTCATTATATATACGCGTAATAAAAATTCCTGAATAATATTTTCACTTACTTTACGTATTAAAAATGCATTTTTCATTATACTCATCATCATAAAGTTTGTAAGTATAAGAAGCGGGCGATTTACATTCCCAAAAGTATATGATATTATTGATCAGCATTAATAGAAAATTAGATTAGGTTAACTGTCCGTCCATATGCCCGTTGTTTGATTTTTTTTTTTTTTTGGACTTTTCACAGTCGTAAAAAGATATTGTACTGATATTTGGTATACGCAATTTTTGAGGTTTTCCATTGCAATTCGGCAAAATCAGGCAAAAGACACGGCCACAATGACGTCGCTCAATCAACAATATTTTAATATTATTGATAAACTTTATTAAATAGATTAAGTTAATGAAATGTTCAATTTTACTTTGTTATATTTGCTATTTGCAGATAGTGGCTTCAAAAATCCTACAAGGTATTTTTCGTCAGCGTCCAGATTCAAGCCGAAATAGTTATGTTCTACGTGACTGTGTGTCCTATTGTTGTTGGCACCTTTACAGCTGCAAATTGAGGGACATTGAGCTGAAATATTGTACAGACATTTCTAGTTTCTGCACGCAGGTCGCTGACTGTTAGCGAAAAAAATTATCCAAATTCGGTACACATATTAATATTTAGCCCTAGCATCGAAATACCAATAAGTTCGATCGAATAACAGACGTGGCTACAATTTGTAAATGACTATACTGGGCTGAAAATTTTGTTTGGATGTTAATGCACTATTAAAGGGCGTAATCCAGAAATTAAGATTTGCCCCAAAACAAATTTAGTTGATTCTTTTGGTTTTTGCTAATTCCGATAAGAATTTTTGAGACTAAGCTTAAAAAAATTCAAAACGATTTTACATCAAATTTTGGTCGAAAATACTCGTATTTGTCAGCCAATTTAATCTGTTTTAAATAGAAAACTATTTCCGAGGACTAAGTATATATGCACCGTATGTCGGATAAATTTCTTATTATTTGCGACGAAGTGTCAACACGAACATCCTAAAATCGAATGTAATATTCATTTTGGTAAAGATTACATACACCGTACAGGAAGTCTGCAACTTTTTTTTGATAGTTTCAAAGCAAATGAAGCACTTAGTAAACCCCCAAATATAATGAGAAAGGGACAAAAAATATTTAGGCACTGAAAACCTGTCAGTGTCAGTTTTGAAGAGTTTTCAATATTTTTCAATTTATTGTAGAATTTCAATTAAAAATATATATTTTATAGTTTGCGTGTTCAATTTTTAACATAACGAACAAAGAATTCAATCGCGCAGTTGATAAAAACAACCACAACTATATTCGAATTGAAAGAAAACGCCATATTATATAAAAATATGTTGAAGTCTAATACTACCTTGAAGAAAAAGGAAAACATGAATGATGAAGAATTACTCGCTAGTCTTAATCATGATCTGTGTGAGTACACATGAAATTGTATCCAAAAATCTTAAAAAATTGTCCACGATTCTTTTTAGTAATATATGCAACGATCGAGCAGAAAGCACGAGTAGAAAATATGGTTACGTTAATTACGGAACTTAAAGAACGACTAAAAATGTCTTTAATTCTACCGAAGATGTTAGAAAGCCCTAAACTTGTGGGCCTACGTTTGAAAGGCACTAAATATGAAAATGTACTACAATGGATTCATAAATTTCGCAAAGATATGTGTGAAGTAGAAGGTGCAACGGTACAAGCTTGATAAAATATTGTCCGTTGCCTAATACATGTGTTCTCTTCCCTGCTAGATTTATGATCCTGAAGGCATACCGGCTCTAGATCTCGACACGCATAATATTATTGATTTTATATTAGAACATCATGACATTATGCAATATTTACCCAATTGGCTTGAGGATCTCAGTGAGAATGAGCATAAACTGCTGAAGTGGATTGATGATTTAACAACCATTGCTACAAATCGTTTTGTAAGATCGGCTAAAAAAGATTTAGATGAGGAGGAGCAAATTCATAAAATTTATCATAGCAATAAACAAATGCAATCGGACTTGACTTGTAAGGCTCTCATGCAGCCATCAAAGGAAATGTTTTTTCACATTGCACTCTCTTGATTAAACAGATTTAGAGGTTAAATTGAAATCGAGGAGGTTTTCACTTCTTTGGAAATCAGCAGCAAAATCGGGAGTGATTAAAAAACTAGAGGATGAATTAAATTTTTATAAATACGATAACAGATTGCGCGTTAACAAGCAACTGTAAGTACTGTGGAGTAAAGCTCTAAACTAAAACTGTACAACCTTACTGTCTCCTCCATTAGGAGTGCCATGAACAACATATATCGAAAACTTCGCGTAACTTTTAATACCAAACAGAAAGAATTGGAGGAAGCCTATCAAAAAGCTGAGCAAGACTTTAAGAAGAAAATAGCCGCCGATATTGTCAGTGAAAAGGCTGCCAGAGATGAAAAGTACGACTCAATTAAAAATAATATTGACTTTAAACACTGTGCTTTTTGAATGATTGTATCGTTTTAGAAACAAACAGTTATTGCAATTACAAGCGATCATTAAAAAATACGATGAAGTTATGTTGCAGAAGTTTCGTGAAAGCATTGAACTGGAAGAAGAACTGGAGGAAGTTAAACGCGAACTGGATGAATTTATGCCCATATACTATGAAGAAGAAGCGCGTCATTACGAGTTGGTGGTAAAGAAGGAGGAGGAATATCGGCAGGAACAAGAACAGTTGGTTTTGAAGTTTACGCAGAAACGTGCCGCGAAATTAATACAGCGTTGGTTTCGACAAATTTTACGCGAACGCAAAAAACTTGAAAAAGCTGCACGACCCGTCAAAGGCAAAGGCAAAGGTGCTGCACCGAAAGAGAATAAAAAAGAGAAGAGAAAATCTGAGAAACTTAAGAAAACTTAATTAAAATTGTAATTGCGATTGTCTTCAAAATTACAGCTTATATGTACATTTATGAATGAATATGTGTTTTATTAAATAAAGGTTCTTGTAGAAAATATTGTTGCGTCATCATCATAATCAGTCGTCATTTTCTTAAACCAATGCACTTAATACGAATTTTGTATTATTATGTACGATATGATAGCATTATTATAATAAGCAAAGAGACGTGAAATAAGGACCCATTGTGGGCAAGGGGTATTATTGTAAATGTTTGCCAAATTTCATTCACTTCGACATTGAGGTCATATGTTAACCTCATACAAATGGACATACAGACGGGGCTAAATCGACTCTGCACCAATTAATGAAATAAAAGCTCAATTGGGCGCTACAAACGTCTGTACAAACTTACTATACTGTCTAGTAAAAGTGGTACAGGGAGGATTTAGTTACTTTGCATCTATAATAAATTGGATTGGATAGAAAAAATGCAAATAGAAAATCTGTTAGCTATCTCTACGGGTAACTAAAATAAAACTTATTACACTTAATACACGAATGTCTTAGAAGTTCGAAAGTATTGAAAGAGATAATAAATGGAAATACATGCTTTTCGATTTCGAAATTTACAATGAGTTTAGAGATAATGGTTGTTAGCCGAGAGTGTTTACCTATTGAAAGTGTAACGTATTCTAATCATTGTCATGCAGCGTATAGTATATTTCTTTGTTGGTTCGTAATCTTATCACTACGTACACTTTATGGGACAATAAATGGGCACCAAATAACTTGTTGGCGCTAAATAGCAACAAGTGTAAATTTTTGCAAGTCAATAAAAGAAGCACATCTGCCAACCAGAGCTTGAATGTAATGCTAAACAACGACGCCATCCAACAGGTTAAGGTGTCCAAAACACTAGGTGTATTGATCGATGACTCACTAAATGGGGAAAATCACGTTTCTTATGCCACAGATAAATTGTATGCAAAATTAAGTGGTCTAGGGCTAACGCAACGTGTAATTCCTCAACATATCTTCTGCCAACTTTATTATACGCATGTGAGAAATTTTTATTTTTGCGGTTCAGTGGCTATGCATCGATTAAAAGTGGCCATAAATAATATTGTACGATACGTTTATGGATTAAAGCGATGGGAACGTGTCTCCGTTCATGTTCAACGTTTCCTTGGTTTGAGTATCGATCATTTTCTGCAGCAGAAGGCGATATTACAGTAGTATTCCTTCATAAGATAATATACACCCTTGCTTTACAGCTTTATCAACAACGTTCCATACACTTAAATACACACACACACACTTCAAAACACCTAAATATATGCTTACATACAAACTTATATACATAACAACACACATTAGTATCAGTATTATATTGTACTACTTATTATATTGAATATCGAGTTGAATTGATTTGAATAATATACACACCCGTACTATAATAGTATGGCAAAAGCCTTGTTGTATAGGTGTAAGCAAATAATAATAAATAAATAATGCATTTATTGAATACACGTAGCCATTATCATTTTTGCTGTATATTCAGCTCAGTTTCACTTTGACGCTTCCAGTGCAAGGTTTAAATATATTTGCCGTTTCATTTGCGACGGTGTGGTGTTTTTTTATATAAATTTCTTACAAGTATTTTTCAACTAAATTTAAAAAAAAATTAATTGTGCAAAAAAGGCACAATATGTATGGTACACATGAATGTTTGTAAATGTGTGCTTGTGTATTTGTTTAAATTAAAACAACCCATGTAAAACTCACATCAAATTTGACTTAAGCCAAATCTTAAATACCCCCACTGCTCAATTTTTATACCCTGCACAAGTTATCAACCGGTATATTAAGATTGTGTTAATGTTTGTAACTTCTAATTGGCCCATACCACATTCAGAACTATATCGATTAACCATGTCCGTCTGTGCGTTCATGTAAATTTGAACGCAAGGTACAGGTTTTTTGAGATATTTCGATGAAATTTGGTATAAGAACATGAGGTATCCCATTGAAAATGTACCGGGTCGTACCATTTTTAAAACACCCCCACATAAGTTCCTAATGGAAATCTTTGTATGGAAAAAATCGCATTTTTTTACATTTTATAACAAAATGTGATGACTTTTGATTGGTTTTCACATTTGGCTCGACCAGATTTGGTCCCCATCGAACCAACTATAACATTTTTACTAATTGTTGATTGAGGACATGCCTTTTAACCAATTTTGCGATCTGCGTACTTAACCATAGATTTCCATGCCAAAGAATATATATAAACACACTCTGCAGGGGCTAGGACGTGGGTGTTTTGCAAACGGAATACTAAATTCAGTATACCCTCTTTAGTAGTGCGGAGGGTATAAAGAAACGCTGCAGTTCTCTTAATCTGTGTCTCGTTTTGTTATGGATTTTAATTCATTTTGCACACAATAATACGAGTATATGTTGCGTAAAATTATGCATTAATTTTATTATCAAAAGGAAAATATTATGAAATTGAATTGTATCGAGTGCGCACTTCTTAGTGAAGTGTCTATAAGTGTCCGCAAATGTATAAAGACATCCAAATATAGAATAATATGTAAGTGTGTACAAGCTAAAATGAGATTGCGATTTGGTTTATGATAATATGGTGACAAACTTTCGTATGGTGCAGCAGGGTACTTACAAGTGCATGTAAAAGTGTCTTAGATGTATTGTTTAGTGAAAAGTGCAAAATTTAGTGTAAATTTGAAAAAGAATTAATATACAGGGTAAAAAAAAGGTGAAAACTCTCAAATCCCTCTTTAGAAAAGGACAGATTAAGATCAAGGTCATCAGCTTACAATCCAACAATCTTTGTATGTGAAGTTTTTTCGAAAAATTTCTGTATAAGTCGTTACTCGAGAGCTTCTATCTGTCTTCCCCATATATATATATTTTCTTATTGTAAACTTTCATAGCTTTACAGCCTATATATGTATACATGTCTAAAAGTGTAGAAGTGAAACAAAGGCGACATTTCTATATCGTGCTTTGTAAGAACTGTATTTAATTTCAATTTGTAAATTTTTTCAACAATGTTTAAAACAAGTAAAAGTGTTATAGTCGGTCAAGCAAGTTCATTTAATACCCTACATCACAAATTTTGTTACAATTAGTTTAGTTGTCTCAGCAAAGGTGAAAAATGTACAAAAACCTTTCCTGAACATAATAAAAAAATGCGCACTTTCCATAACCCCTTGTTTATATTTGATTAATTTAGGAAATAAAGGAAAGCGGACGTACAGACATTTGAATGATGAAAATTATTGTTTCTTAGTTCTACCAATTTTTTCAAATTTTTGCACTTTTTTCCGTTTATTTAATTTATTTATTTTCTAGCAAAATTGACAATAAAAGTTATATGATTTAGTGATAATACAAAAATAATTTACTCAATTAAGTGAATACCCGGTTAATCATTTTACTTTAATTCATTTGAAGTTAAGGATGAGTCCACCGCTTCTGTACAGCAGAGATTTACCAGATATTGAAGTAAGTTAAAAGATTAAAATATATTTAATGTGTGTATTAAAGTGGCTTACTCGTTTCTAAATGCACCTCACTTGATCGTGATTGATGTACAGAATCTGCTCAGTTTGAATCCGCGTGTAAAAACGCACTGTACGGTGGTGCCCACGACTGACACTAAACTTCATAAGAAACATTGGAAGCGTAATGCTGATCATGGTTGTTCGGTAAATATTTAAACCGAAATCAACTCTTTTAACATATTTTTTAACGTAATAAAATCCTATACAGGCGCCTCTAAAATTAATAAATAACTTTGAAGACATTAAACATACCACTTTATCGGAACGTGGTGCTCTCAAGGAGGCTGCACGTTGCCTAAAATGTGCCGATGCTCCCTGTCAAAAGTCATGTCCCACTCAATTGGATATTAAGAGTTTCATAACGAGCATAGCAAATCACAATTATTACGGTGCAGCCAAAGCCATTTTTTCGGATAATCCGTTAGGTTTAACATGTGGTATGGTATGTCCCACTAGTGATTTATGCGTGGGTGGCTGTAACCTTCAAGCTGCTGAAGAAGGACCAATCAATATAGGTGGTTTGCAACAATTCGCCACTGATACATTTCGACAAATGGGTATCAAACAAATTCGACCACCACATCAGAATTCTCCCAAAAATGTACATAAAAAGATAGCGTTATTAGGTGGTGGGCCCGCATCATTGTCCTGCGCCACATTTTTGGGACGTTTAGGTTATCAAAATATCACAATTTATGAGAAACATTCATATTTGGGTGGATTGAGTTCATCGGAAATACCACAATATCGTTTGCCAGTTAACGTGGTTAATTTTGAAATTCAATTGGTCAAAGATTTGGGTGTTAAGATCGAAAACAATCGCCAGCTATCTGTAAAGGATATCACCGTTAAGGCAAGGCCACTTTTTATTACACTTTTCAATTATTATTTGAAAACATTCAACTTTTTACTATATTTAGAATCTATTGGTAGAGGATCACGTGATATTTTTGGGCATCGGTTTGCCTGAACCTAAAAATATTCCCATTTTCCGAGATCTAACGGAAACAATGGGATTTTACACTTCAAAATCGTTTTTACCCCAAGTAGCACAAGGCTCTAAGCCTGGTTTGTGTGCTTGCAAGGTGACCGCACTTCCTCAACTCTACGGTAATGTTATTGTTTTGGGAGCTGGGGATACTGCTTTTGATTGTGCCACCTCAGCTCTGCGCTGTGGAGCTAAACGTGTTTTTGTTGTTTTTAGAAAGGGTACTTCTGGTATACGGGCTGTACCCGAAGAAGCTGAATTAGCACGAGAGGAGAAATGCGAATTCCTTCCTTACTTAGCACCACGTAAAGTTTTCATAAAAGATGGACGAATTTCTGGCATGGAATTTTGTCGCACTGAACAGGATGACAACGATCAATGGGTGGAGGATGAAGAACAAACAACGCGGTTAAAAGCAAACTTTATCATATCAGCTTTTGGTTCTGGGTTATACGACAAGGACGTGTTGGAAGCATTAACTCCGTTAGAGTTGAATGAATGGAACTTGCCAAAAATAAATTCAAAAACTTTGCAAACAACGATACCTCAGGTGTTTTGCGGGGGTGATTTAGCTGGTACCGCTAACACCACCGTTGAATCGGTAAATGATGGTAAAGTGGCAGCTTGGAGTATTCATTGTTATCTGGAAGGCCTACCAATGGGCACCTTTCCTCAATTACCTTTATTTTATACAGAAATTGATCAGGTAGATTTGTCAATTGAAGTGTGCGGTTTAAAATTAGAGAATCCATTCGGTTTAGCTTCAGCACCACCCACTACTAGTGCTCCCATGATAAGACGCGCCTTTGAGCAAGGTTGGGCCTTTGTGGTCACTAAAACTTTCGCTTTAGACAAAGATTTAGTAACCAATATATCGCCGCGAATCGTTCGTGGCAACACCTCCGGTTATCACTATGGA
The DNA here is from genome assembly GCA_949710015.1 of Crataerina pallida. Lineage (NCBI taxonomy): Eukaryota > Metazoa > Arthropoda > Insecta > Diptera > Hippoboscidae > Crataerina > Crataerina pallida. The sequence goes on from OX453291.1 coordinate 19,230,799, forward strand.
CCCCAGCAAGGTTGTTTCTTAAACATAGAGCTCATTTCAGAAAAAAGAGCGGAATACTGGTTTCGTGCTATAGCCGAACTGAAACATGATTTTCCCACGAAAATAATCATTGCCAGTATCATGTGTCAATATATTGAAGAAGACTGGAATGAATTAGCTAGTAAAGCGGAAGCATATGGTGCTGATGCTTTGGAATTGAATCTCTCCTGCCCTCATGGCATGGGTGAGTCTGGCATGGGTTTAGCCTGTGGTCAGGATCCCGTATTGGTAGAAAATATTTCTAAATGGGTGCGAAAAGCTGTACGAATTCCATTTTTTGTCAAGTTAACACCCAATATAACTGATATTGTTAGTATAGCGATGGCAGCTCACCGGGGTCAGGCTGATGGTGTCTCAGCAATAAACACTGTTCAAGGTTTAGTGAGTCTAAAAGCTGACGCTACACCTTGGCCTTCTGTGGGGTTAGAGAAAAAAACTACTTACGGCGGAGTTAGTGGCAACGCCACCCGACCTATGGCGTTAAAAGCCATCTCATCCATTGCTAAAAAAATACCCAATTTTCCGATACTCGGTATTGGTGGGATTGATTCGGGTGATGTGGCTTTACAATTTCTACAAGCCGGCGCAACAGCACTACAAATCTGTTCGGCAGTACAAAATCAAGATTTCACTGTAATTGACGATTATTGCGTCAGTTTGAAGACTTTGCTTTATCTGAAAACTAAGAAACTTCAAAGCAACGGTTTACAATGGGACGGTCAATCACCGCCTACTCCGAAACACCAGAAGGGCAAGGATGTATTCCATCTAACCAGTGATGGCGAAAAGGTGCAAGATTTTTTCTTGTCATTTAACATTTGATTATATTTCATCATAATATCAATTTCACAGACGTTGGGTTTTTTTGGTCCTTATCTAAAGCAGAGAGAAGAACAATTGGTAAAGTTGCGCACGGAAAAAGGCCCAATGTGGGGAATACAGGAGGGAGGTGTGAAAGCTTGCAGTGCTCTAGAAATGGTGCCTAAGATAAAGGATGTTATAGGGCAAGCTTTACCCTATATATGCAGCTTTAAAAATCTGGATAATAAACAACAAAAAGTGGCTTTGATTGATGATGTAAGTAAAGAAAACTATGCTCAAGACAAATTCTTCATCCATTACAACTATTTTTGTTGTGCTAAGGATTTGTGCATAAATTGTGGAAAATGTTACATGACATGCGCCGATTCTGGTTACCAAGCTATCACATTCGATGCTGAAACTCATATACCTCATGTGACAGACGATTGCACTGGTTGTACTTTATGTGTGTCTGTATGCCCAATTATAGATTGCATCAGGTAATGGTTGTTTATGAAACATCTTAATATGTAAATAATTTTTTATTTATGAATTCAAAGCATGGTGCCCAAAACAATACCACATATTATTAAAAGAGGCTTAGGCGAAGAAGTAATATAAACGAAAGCATGCTCTACTATTTGTGCCGCTCTCAGGTTTTTATAAACGTTATATTACCGTTAGTGGAACAAATATAGTATTCGTAGCCTAAAAGTTAAAGTATTTTAAAAGCCATTAAAACATATGACACTTGACTAATAAATTAAAGTAATGTTTTTATAACCAACAGCTATTTTAATAAAAATTGTACATAAATGAAACCAAAGAAAATGTTATGGTCGGTCAAGCCCGATCAATTAATACCCTACACCACTTAACTCCACAAATTATACTACAATTTAGTTTAGTTAGTGTCAGTAAACGAGAGGTATTGCCATATAAGTCTCTTCGTGAAATGTCATCATATGGTAAGGTGTCCTAAACATAGTCCGATAGGGTCCAATTTTGACAGAACCGATTATGAAGCGAATTAACTGTACTGCACAAAATTTTGCGACCTTTTGCCATATAAAGACTTCCACTAATGGTCCGATTTGATCCATTTTCAATCAAGTTCCTTTCCGAGTCAAATTTCTTCAAAATATCTTAAAAAATTGCGACCAGAAGCTTGCGCACAAATTTTCATGGACAAACGGACATGGTTAAATCGATTTAAATGCAATGAATTGAAGATGGGTGTGGTTTTTTTAGTTTAGAAGTTACAAACATCCGCACAAACTTACGCCAAAAGGGGTGCAGGATCTCAATTGAATTGAATTAATGCCCTGCAATTTTTGTGGTTGTGAATACAATAATGGGTATTTATTTATGTGTTTTTATTTACTTTTATGTGAACTTTCTTTCAATAATAGTGATAATGATGATGTTGATGTTGATGTTGATGTTGATGTTACATGTTTGTTGTTGCTTAAATATAAACATAAATTCATGTGAATTACTTTTTAGTTATTTTCTGCTTTTTAATTTGTTATATATATATATATATAAATAATTTAAAAAGAAATAAAATTTTAATAGATTTGCAAGCAACAAATGTTCATTATGGGAAATGTAAAAAATCATTTAATAAATAAAAGAATAAAAAGAAAATTTCAACTAAACATATATGGAATAGATTTTATGTAATTTTTTTTTCCGTTCAGTCATTGTACACAATTAATTAAGAGATAAGAATTATTAGACCATGAAAATTTAATAAGTGATTGAAGTATCTTCATTCTAAGATTTCATTTCTTATTATTTTCATCTTGTTATAAAAAGGTAAAAATCCAATAGTTAAGTATATGCATGTGTATATATTTATTTTAATATAATATAATATATATAATATGTATGTATAGGAATTGCTAAAAAAGTATAAAAAATTGTTTGTTTTCATTTTATATTTAGTTTTCACTACCAAGAGAGGTGTCTTTGTTTTTTGTTTTAATTATGATAAAAAGCGTTCGTATGCTAAAAATATTGTTGTTTTTAGTTTGCTTTATAAAAAATATGCATGATTAGGATTTCAGTCATATTCTTGGCTTGTTGTTGATTTTATTTATATTTTTCATGTTTCATGTTTAAGCAAAGGAAGGAATCGCTTTAGTTGTTGGCCTGCTCTTGTTTCGTATTCGTTTCTGTTTTTTATACTTTTGTTCTATAAAAGCTTATAAACTACAATAAATATGCTCATGAAGATTTCACTCTCATTGCCGAATGTAAACTCAAACTCACATTGATACAAAATGGTGTACATTTCAAGTATTAATTATTTAGATTCTGTGAGAACACCACTTGCAGTTAAAATCGATTAAATTGCTATTGTTTTTGGGAATTATTGAAATTGTTGCTTACATTCAATGATATAATGAGAGCTATTGTTTTTAGTGTTTTTTAATGCAATATTCGCCATTGCTATTATAAGTGATTTTGTTTCGTTATGGTCACATTTTAAAAAAGGTTCTCAATTAAAAATTGTGCGGTTTTGTCTACCTGAATTACTTAATACAAAATGAATACATATATATTTACTTATACATAAAATATTAATTCGTTCAGCAAAAAATTCCGCCTTTCTTCCAAATGATTATATGAATCATTAGATGGATAAAAAATGTATACATTGTGGATAAATGTAAGTAAAGTAGTATGTAAGTTTGAATGTATATATGTATGCTCAAATGGTGAGCCAATTTTTTTTTACCATCCTCTATAAACAATTCTCTGGGACACTATTGTCGCGGAATTATGACAATAGAATGAAAATAAATATTTAAAATTCCCATTGAGTTGAATCGGAAGCATCTTCCAAAAGTTTAAAAGCGCCATTTTTAGTAGCTCCTAAATATTTGCCATTTTGGGATCTAAATTAGACGACAATACTTTCAGTTCTAGTACCGTATGTTCTAGAAGGACAAAGCAGGTTTAATACAAACCTAATAGAAATTCTAGTTGGTTCACGTAATTCCAAATAGAAGCCATCTGCAGGTGTGTCAGCATCTACGGAAATGCTATCGCCATCTATGCGCCAATATTTGCCACTGTGTCCTTTGAAGAAGACCAATCCCTTTTGTGCTCTCTCCACCAATATAGTTTCATAGGTGGCCTTATTGCACTCCAATTTGGTATTGCCCGGCTGACGATAACCCACAAAGCCTTGCTCACATTTAAGCACCAAGATTGGTCTGAAATTATAGCATAATGGATAATGTTACATAAATTAGTGGAATGTTTTAATTTCGATCTTGGTCCGTTTTATAGATGTTAAAACGGTAATTAATCAGTGTACCCTTTGGCGCACTCTTCATTCTTTAATGGCACTGCCTGCTGAAATGTATAACCTGGAGTGTTTGCCACCTTGATATTAATCTTAAATGCCGTTCACATCTATAAAGAAACCCTAGGTATAGAAGAATCCTGATTCCGCCGCCTACTAGTGCATGTGTTATACGTCAACTTAGAAGTCAAATTTTAAACTAAATAAAGTTTTTGTAAATTGATGGCGTAGCAGTTATCTGTCAGGCGCCACTTTGTATACTTTAAGTATAAGAATGAACACCAACCCGCTTACAGAAACTTCAAATGTCGGGAGAAAATTTTTAGATGCCTACAGACTTCTGGACACCCAAATGGACATGACCGATAATTTACGTTTAATGTAGAGGCTCTGAAGCCTCCTTGGGGGCATTACAAAAAGTTATACAGGGATTATGAGTACATAAGAGTGTGAAGAGTGAAAAAAACGTATGTTACCTGTTAATCAAGTAGAAGTAAAATTTGGTAATATCCTCAATAGATTCAGCGGTAGCAAACAGATGACCTGAACGTTTCGTAGCTAAAAATCGACCGTTATTGGATCGCATTGATAAGGAGCCGTCACCATGCCAAATCAATTCGAATAGGGCGTCGGCACAACGTCTATTCCCAGTGGCCTGTATGCCACCACCAGTTGACAAACTCCAATAGCGATCCTGAGTGGTGCGCAATGCCCAACGATGAGCCGACCAATCATACTCCAGCTGGAATGTTTCATTTTCGCCCACTTCATCTTGGTTTGCTGTCACATCAACGCCCTGCTTCACCGACACGTAGCGTAAATTCATGCCCGCGATGAAAGATGCTTGCGGCAAAGAGTCTTCCAACGAGAACAATTCATCACGTGTGACAGTAGTAGAACGTGACTTTAGCACAGCTTTAGAACCGATTGGAGATAAATATTGACCCTGCCTAAGGTGTTTGAAATTAGTTGTAGAAATTTTGCAAAATTAGTATCACATACCTGTCACGTAAAGCCAAATGACCGCCGTGATATTCAGCACTAAATAAACAATCTTCATTGTATATGGTTTGAAGTTTACCGCTAGCATTTAAATATCTTTAAAAGAATTAATTTATTAATACATAAATCATAATCGAAATTGATTTGATGTGATCAAAATGTACTTATTATTGCACGTGTGCAGAGCATAACGACCGCACTCCTCCTGGCGAAACTCCAATGTAAAAAGAGTGTCCTCACCCCAGGGTATATTGGAATCGACATGAATCTCATCTAGAGATTCCGATAAGTGTGCAAAACGTTTGCGTCCTATAGAGCGCAGATTGACTTGAGGTCTGGCTGCTAGGTGCACCGTCCAAAACTCACTGGCGCTTGGCGTTTTCGCAGTACATATCAGTTTATCCGGGGTACCGCCCAAAAAGTAGCCGCGCGACTCATTCTTCAATGCCCAACGACCGGTGCCATCTTCAGCGATGCTAATTTGAAATCGACTGCCGACATCACGTTCATCACTCTCGCACAACACATTGCCAAAAGTGTCGACTGATAGGTATTTATTCAAATGAGATCTCAAGTAGATGACACCTAATAAGAAAATTTTTTGTACTTGTTTTTAGAAATTTTACAACTCTACGCATTCATATATCGTAAATACCCACCATCGCTGCTTCAGTCAGCGATAGTGGTGCGAATAAATTAAAACACTACTTAAAATTATAACGGGATATGATAATCTCAATATGCAGACAGACGGTGTGTACGCAGCAGCACAGCACAAGCTACACTTTCGAAATGTCCACGCTACTGCTGCATGGTCTACTAGTGCTAGTGTACATGTGTATAATAATTTACCCAATGCATTTACTCATGCAAACAAATCTGGAGGCGAGATCGCGTTAGCTGGATTTGCGGTAAGTGATAACAAATGTATTGAAGTTCAATGTTGGATTCTCCTCATTTAAAACACAAATATTTTAAACGGTTTAACAAGTGTAATTAACAGGTGCTGCTACTACTGTTATGGGAGTCCATTTACATTGGTGGAACTTATGTGGACCATAAAACATATTGAACAGGGATAATTAAAGTATGAGTCACTCATCACCTTGAAGGTCGATTAGTCTACAAAATCTGTTGTAAACTGTGAGCGTTTCTCACATGGATGCATACGGACAGAGTTTATATAAATATATGGCGCAGCTGCTCACTTTATACAAGAATTTCTAAATCAACTGAAATTTTTGCAAACGCAAGTTTTTCAGAGACAGACACATAGACACACGGACATCGAACCTTTGTGGCCTTGAGCATTTCAGAAACATATGCAGTTAAATCGACTCATTGCATTAAGATGTTGGGTACAAAAAATGGAACATATACATATGTATGAATTATACATGTGTATGCATTATTAAAGTATGAATGATGATTCGTTACAACTGAAAGAAAATGTGTAAATTTTCTCTACAGTTGTTAATTGTCACTTACTTTCCCCAGTATTAGCCGGTTCCAATGTCCACAGTTGTTTCTTTTTCAGGCTAGCGCCGTTTGCATTCAATTTGTAGCCAAAAGTCTCGGCTGTCATATATCGATGCTGACCATTGATTAAACCAATTGTCCACCAACCCTTTTGCTGGTTTTGTGATATGATGTCGCCATTTGTATGATGATTCAGCTCATAACTCTGGCCGTTCATGATGTTCTCAATGGAATTAATAATCGGTGTGGGAGCAATGGTGACGATTTATCTCTCTATATACACACACGCACTTACAAAACGACACTTGAATGCCTTTACAATGAAAATATAATGTCTACGATAACGGTTTGAGACTCGACTCAATGCAACGGCAACTGATATCCGTAAGAAGAGTTGAATAAAACAGGAGATATGCTGCGGGTAAGTAGTAGTAGATATAGTTGTGGATGTAGATGTATTTTAATGTTAAGTTCAACACTCGTGAAACTGAAATTATCAAAAGTGTGTAAATAAATTTGATAAGGCGCTTAAGTAAACATTACATGCTGTACAACATGTGGGGACTGATCTCAAGGCTGCTATTCGCGGTACTTATGATTTTATATCTATTATATTCTCAAGCTTTGTTTTATTCATATTATTGGAATCAAACACTAAAAATGCTCCATTTTCGTTTTCAACGTTGACGAGAACAAACAAATGATTTGACGCATATGCAATCTGTTTTTGACAATGAGCTAAATTTGAAATTCTAATCATTTTACCTCATCAGTCAAGTTTTGTTTTAAATAAGGTTTTCTGTAATTTGTGGGTGATAAGAATTTGATGTGAATACAAAATCTCAACTTTTTAGCTCAATTTTGTACTTTTATTGCCTGTTTTAAATAAAATACGTATGTATATTAAAGAAAAAAACACATCTCGAGAAATCGATTTTTGCACAACAAGTGTCCAGACTGACTTAAATTTTGATGCCGATCAAGTATATATATATACTTTATGGGGTTCTGAAGCCTCGTTGTCACACATATAAACTTTTTTATGAGTGTACCCATTCACAAGGAAAAGACTGTATTCAAACATGCATATAAAAATGTATATACATGTGAGCTATAAATATCATCATTAAGCGACGCGACTACATGGTTATGGGATAAGTAAGACAGAAGAATGTGACTCCAGCGTGAATAACGAAGACGGGAAAATTATATTGCATGCACTTTAAAACGAAAGAGATTTCTTTTTACCCTAGTTAGTGTTGTTGTTTATTGGTGTTGCATTTATATATGCACACACACACACACACACCCATACACAATTGATTAGTGTGTACACACTGCAAACTGCAAACACTACAATTATAATTTAATCAGCAGTGGTAGAGAAAGAAGTTGTTTAATGCTTTTGTATGCTTAAGTTTTTTCACGTTATAAAGCCAGCACCAGCCAATATACAAACATTTATACATACACAACTAATGTATGTGTGTGGCTATAAAAGTTTGTACATATTATATATTACTATTCTAAGTCATCTTATACGCGTGTGTATGGCTGCGTATGGCTGCGTATGGGACACAAAAGGTAAATAAAATGGTTATGTGCGTGTGTATATAATTCCTTTTGGTTTGGCTTGACTGACTCATTGGCTGAGTTTAGAGAAACAAAACGTAAACGCATTGCGGTTTATTATGTTTGTTGCATTGCGTTTGTTGTTGTTGTTGTGTTTTTATAACTTTTTCACAAACACTCCCGCAGCCCTTTCTTTACACACAATGTGGATGCATATGTTTATACACCTTTTATAAATAAACATTGTTGTGGTTTTTGTATTATTTTACCCATTATTACAACAACTAGTTACCCGCAGTTAATTGAAAAACTTGCTGTGTTACAGCGTTCGAAACCAACAATTTATTTGAAAATAGTCAAATGATATTCAATATCATGACGAGTTGGTTGGTTAACGAATTCCTTCACTGACTTCATTCTTTGGAGAAATTTTAATAACGTACTAGACTATCATCGAACATATGTGGTTCCTTTTGTTAAGTTGAGGGATAGTCTACGGATAACCAATGTGGAAAAACATTATAAGCCCTACAGTCAAGACGACATTCATTAATGGCCTAATACAACAAGTTTACGTCCTTAGCCTGCTGCAAGAGGAAACGCCACGTGTCGGTCGCCTCAGTGCATATTTCCTCTTGCTCGACATTGATCTGAATTACGAACTAGCCATCACAAGTGTTGAATTTTTATGCGATGGACTATGTCAATGTCAATGTCGGCGTAAGGCTTATTCAATTCATGACTTATTCTGAATCGCAACTTATCGCGAACGTGCTCAAGACTGAAGATCTTGGAGAGAACTTTTCTTTCGAACCCACCTAGAAAAGCCTCATCATCAAAGCTTTAGTGTCAATACTTTAGCAGATAAAGAAGCACCGGGGTGATGGGGGTTTTATAGAGGGTAACCCTTTTCGACCGAGAGAGGGCTTTCCTGCTAAACAGTTTACTTAGCACCTATACGCAATCATAATGCTCCGCTTTATCTCCATGCTAACATTATTGGAGATATTTACGGCTATACTTAGGTGGATGAATTCTTATATTACCTAGAAGTTATATCCCTGCCGATTTTTTCTCTATACCTGCAACTGCTGAGGTAACATCTCTTGCTTTACGGCCAATAATGTCGATGTCGTCGGCGTAAGCGGAAAATTGTCAAATATTGTGTCTTTAACTGTTAACTCCAGCATTCCACAATATCGTCTCCACTATTATTATGAAGGAGCTGCTCGAAAGGTTGCAGAGATCTATTCCTATTATGACTGACGATCCGATATCGATATCGATTTGTTTTTCTTGGTCCACTGTACACTATCCACTATTGCAAGAGACCCTTTGACGTCGGTTTTTTATGCTTAATTTATTTGCCCTAGATAGCAATGTAGGGGTATTTTGAAAAAATTACACCAGCTTATAGTACGTCATAGTCCCACTAAATAAACCTTTACTTTTGATCCATTGGACAAATGTCTTTGGTGTCAATATTAGTTCGGGGACTGGCTCCCTAAAGAGTTTTTTAACCTCTGCATTATATTGTAATATTAGTCACTTTAGTGGAGAGTTCGCCACAACCTTGTCTTAGTAAATTTTGCACTGCTGCTGAACAAGAATATGTAAAAATCGTTCTTAGCTGAAATTTGAACTTGCCTGTCACCTTTAACTAATATCCCATAAATAGTTAAGAATATTACCATGAAAGTCTACTTAATTCAATGTGCAAATGAACTTTAAGAAGCTTTGTTCGAATGCGAACAGGGTGAAAAACCATGGCAGGCACAGGCATGTGTAATGAAAATACTTGAAAAACTGAAGAACGTGCCGTGTGAAACAGTCCAAAGACTTGAATAAATTGTAATCGGATCAGTATTGATGATGATGATTATTGTCATGTATCTAATTTTCATCGTCTACAACAAATTCGATGCAAGAATTTTTTCCCATTTTGATTTGAAAGCTGCCTTCAATCAAAATCAATGGCTCTTACTGCTTTTCATTCATTTATTTTCTTGACTATCTTACAATTTATAGGTCAACCCAGACTTTAATGCTAATCAAGAATACATGCTGCGTTGCATCTCTGAAACCTTAATCAGTATATTTCAAACCGACTAACTCCCCTTACTCTGCGAAGGTTTTCAAAAAAATAAAATTTCATTTTCTCTGCTTTAAAGATGAAATGGCCAAATTAAATGTATCGTTCAATGCACAAAATTAACGGGTAGGTGGTAATACTAATATATGTTAATTTTAACTCTCTAATCAATTAATATCACAAAAAACATGTACACAAGTAAACATGCAATATTGTTAACAGTAATCATCCATGCATACAAAAGCATTCCACACATATCGTAAAACTGTGAAAACTTCAACTACAATATAAATCAAAATCATAATTATTAACACTGAATGTTATCCATCGCTTTGACTGGAAATTGTGTAAAAAAATGAGAAAAAGGAGTTTTAAGATCAGTTTTATAGAAAGCAATTTGGAATCAAGAAAGAAATTGCTGCGGCTAAATTTCAATAATAAAATGCAATTTGCAACACTCGTTGTTGTTCTGTTTTGTTGATGTTTATTAAATTACATGATGGAAAATGCATTATACTAAAATGGCTAATGTGCCTGAAAGGCCGTGGCCGTGCTGCATTGCTTAGCAAATGGCAACAGCATCGCATGTCAGTTAATGTACAACTCAAGCGCCTCTGATGTTAGGCGCATAACACAACACACAATTCCGTCAAATATTCGTGCTTTTAAACAACTTTGCCGAAATTATACAAAATTACCAGCCACATAAATCTCCAACAAAACTATAAACACAATAAATAAAAAATCAGTGTTTGGCTTAAGTCGAATTTTGAACACACAACATTTTAACAAATAAAATGAAATTTTTATGGGGCAATGATGTGTTTGGGTGGGTGAGATGAATCCTCCTCTTTTTGGTGCACTCGGTTCCCGCTTTGCTTCTTTTTCTGTAGGCGTGTCCTTTCACCAATTTTGTCTACTTTTAATACTAATTAGTGCATAAAACTACCAAGACTTCTGTTCATGATCAGGAAAATGTTTACCATATACGCACCGACAGACAGACGTTGTTACAGACAGACTTTAAGGCCAATCAGGCTCTTTGGGACTCTTGCAAACGTTTTGGCAAAATGAGTACACCTCTACATTTAATTTTAACTGTATTCTTTATTATGTTTTCCATTACATTTATATTATATCAAATACCTGCACAAAGAGAAGGAAACGCCGCTTTTCGTCGATAACTTATTGCATTCATATAAACTAAAATCCCAATAGGAGGTCTTTAGCAATGAAATCCATTCATTTTATAGCTAAAGTATTTAATCTTATTCGAAATGCCCAGTATTGGTAGTAAAAAAAAACCGCACTAAATTGTTACGTTAAACTTTACATTAATTGCACACCACAACACAAATGCGTTCGCGACATCCAGAAGAAGGCTTGGTAAGGATTAAAATCTACATCATTTGATAATGTCTGTCTGACCGCTTTGAATCTCTCAATAAAAAAAATGCAATAAATATCTAAAGACACGTGCACAGTCTTGGAAGAACTGTAAAAATAAATTTGCTCAATATCTACTTTTAAATTTTTTGTTGTTATTGTTATTATTATTACATTATTATAATAGAACGTTATTATTAAGATCACGCTCTCAATTTGTAACCGTCATAAGTTTAATTATGGTAAGCAAAGGTGATGGGTATCGAAAATTTGGCCAAAGCCAAAAAGTATTTTTTCGCTCATTTCATTTTTAGAAAGCTTTTCATATAATCAAAGATCCGCCTATATTTCATGTGCAAAAGCAACATCATGCTGCATTTGTTTTCTTTCCACAAAAATTATACTCACAGACACCATACATACATATATACAAAAAGTAATTGTAGATAGACATCCAATGTTAAAAAAAAAAACCAAACCAAACAAAACAAAACTACCGCTACTTAATCATTTAAATTGTTGTTGTCTCTTTCTTGTTTACAAGCTAACATTCACCTAATTTATATAGTCTTGGCACTATCAGAGCCACTATCGTAAATAAATGGATGCCGTTACGAATTAAGCTGAAATTTAGCTACGAGCTCAATTAGGTTGGATTATGATAAAATGTTAATATTGGCTGCCACTTAAATTGATTTGCGGCAAATGCCAATAGGCGGCACAAAATGTCATGAGTATGGAAATGGAAAAAATAAATGCCTTTACATAAAAGAGTGTGATTGCGATGCTTAACAAAATCGTAGTGATTTTGAAAATGGTGTTGAAGAAGGCAGTACAACCATAAAGAGTACATTTTTCTGCGTCGCCATGAATGCCGCTTTAAATGCCGTTGCTTATGTATCACACACGTGTGACTTGGGCCCGGCCTCTCAAATATATCGTTTCTTGCCTTTGTAATGAGAGTCTTTTCACATTTTTGTATTCTTTACTTCAACTACACGATCTCTTCATTGGCTTGGTTATGAAACCCTCAATTATTGTATTCATTTAATATTTTTATATAAAAAGTTTGTGCTAAACCTACCTAAATACATTCGTGTGTCCTTGTAAATTTCATTTCCGCCAAGTGTATATAAAAACCATGAGCGTGGCAGGTATACGTACATAAAGTACGTATGTGTCGTTATGTGTCAAATTACAATTGGATTCTGCGCCAAGTGCGGTTTTATATAAATTGTGGGCGTGTTTTCTATCCATTCTTGGTCATTTTTAACGCATCAATGGTTGCACTAACAAACAAACTTCGTTCTCATAAATTTTTATGGATGACAGATGGACTTATGACGATTGTGGGCATGGCACTCGATCGTTCTCGTAAGAATGTTTCCAATTCACTACCAAATAAATTGTAGCATAAACTCTCTTAAAAACTTGTTTTCATTCATCTTAAAATAATGCAGCGTTTTGAGCAGCATTCTATGTAAATAGGTCAGAGCTAAGAAGCAAAGCCTTGGGTTATTATGTCACTCCCCATCATACAGTAAAAAATTTCATTACAACTTGGCTAATAGTGAATATGTCAGTGCTTACGTATAGTACGTGCACACATGATTATGACAAAGTCATAAAAAGAGTACTTTCCAAGCACTTGTGTTCTTGTGTATAAACATAAAGTGTACTCGAAGATCATAGGTGCACCTATACTTAAGGTTAGGCGCAAACACACAACCAAACATTGAAGTAAGCACGACTCACTCTTTGCTACTCGAATTTTCTTTTATGTGCTTTCCATGTAACATCATATCATTTCATATGAATCGTGTTTCTTTCTTTCCGTAGAATGTACAATTTTCGTTTGGCTTAATTCATTTTAATTCTTGGTAATCTAATTTCAGATGTAAAAAATGCTTTATTAACGGTTTATAACAACAGAAATTATGTAGATATGTTTTGTACGTACATAAAGCACACACACACACACAGAAACTTGGACGGAAATTTAGAGATGGTGAGATAGTGGAAAATGGTTTTAAAAGCAAAGCCGTAAGTGGCACCGTCATCATCACCACCACCACCAGCATTTCAGTTGAAGTTGCATTGAAATGTGGAAAAATTGTTGCTCAGCGAGTTCTGTGTACAACTTTCCTGTGCTTTTTTCTGATGGTGGTTTATAACTAAAGAATTGAATTTTAGACAGGAGAGGAAGAAAGTAAAGATAACCAACAAATGGAACGGGACAGCAACAATAGAAAACAACAAAAAAGAGATCATTGGCAAGTAAATATATTCTACGTATAGAAACATTTATGTTTGAAACTGTAATGACTGCATCTGTATGATTCAAAGCATTAAACTGCTAGCTTGTTGTTGGTGGCATGTAGCGTGTGTCCAATAATCATGACAGCGGCTGATTTAAAGATTAAGGCGCCGTTTAAGACTTGTTTGCAGAGTGCGATCTGATCTGATTTTGAAGATTACATTCATTCACTATGGATCGTAAACAATAATTAGAACAGTTCACCTGCACACACACACATTTGTGTCACGAATGTAAAAGAATGTGTGTGTATGTATGGTACAGCCAAAATAAATGATAAATTAAGTGCACTCCCCCCCATTCATTTTATTATGCCTTCCACATAAATGAAGTTTGTTATTCCGGAGACAGTCACAGCCCCTTTATATTCTTGATCAACATCAAAATCTAAGACGATCTAAACATGCCCGTCTGTGTGACTATATGTTCGTGTGTCTACTGTTGGAACTGTCACAGTTGTAAATTTTAAGACATTGAGGTGAGACGAACGCGTCCACAATTAAAAAAAAATACCCTTTTTTTGTACAGAATCTGATACTGATACTTGCCACGCCTACTGGAGGAGGGGGTATTTCAGATTTGCCTACACCAACAACTATGTGGTGGGTGTGCAGTTAATTCAATTTAAAGCGATTATACATCACACACGTTTATGCGGGTGGAATACTAAATCATCCAATTTACAATGATTAAAATGTGTAAACTTTTTGTTTTGTTTTTGTAATTTCTTGTTTCTTTCTTTTCTTTTTACGTTCTTTTTCAAACATTTTCATTTAATGGCGTTGCCCATTTGTGACTGGCCTGGTCTTACGCTTAAGTACACAACAAAACAATTTAAAGTAAATTTCTACTCAAATTATAATCGTTCTTAAATCATTTCATTTAAGTTCATTAAAGAACAAAGAACACAAAATAAATTTGGCTGAAGCCAAATCTTAAATATTCTGGACTCAGTTTTTGATGCTGATCAAGAATATATTTACTTTGTACTGGCTCTGTCGCCTCCCTCAGGGTGTGAAGGGTATGAAAACACTGAAATGGTTTTATGAATATAAATTATTAGGTTTGTTCACAGTCGTAACTTAAGTTTCATATATTTTTATACAAATAATATCCTTTATGGAATAAAATGATAGAATCATTTAAAAGACTTAACGACTCATTGCTCACTGTATATATGGACACATGAACCATGTAATCTATACTACGTACGTACGAATAATAATAATTATACGGATCGATTCGGAATCGTCCTTTGAATGTTCATTTGTCCTCTGTGTAATGTTTGTCCACGTATGTGTATGTCTATGTGCAAGCTACACGTGATGATTTTCAAAATATTTTGATGACATTTGGTATAAATGCGTGTCTTCACTCATAAATGAATAAATGGACTGCATTGGACCATTTGTAAAACTTCTCTGCATATAACGCTCTATTATAAATAAAATCTCTATATGACAAATATACTTAATATTCTAAGAAAAGTTAGGAAGCACTAGTTAATCGAATAAATAACTGACTGCTCCAAATTTGGATTTGATGAACTCTTTTTTACATAAAGATTCTTCACTAGATCGCGCATACTGATACAACGAAATATCATATAATTATAAATTTAGAAAGCAAATGCCATGGCAAACGAATACGATAGAAGTGATTCATAATCAATCGGAAAAATTTGTTGCTGATCAAGAATATCTCTGTAGGATTCTTCAGCGCATTGTAAACGCTTTGATACAGAAAATGTACCATTGAAATGATAGCAACCTTTGCAAAAATGCAATACTTTGTATACGTGATGCGATTCTTATTACAATTTCAATATTGTAAATGTTGAACATTGTTTTGTGTACCATTGTCACTCTATCACTAGATTCTAGCACTGACTCAGCTGTGTAACGAGACACCAACGTAAATATGACCACTTTTGTACAATAAATGACGTATAAGCTTTTGTTCGCGTTAAGAATACGTATGATTATGTATTGCTACACTCCTAGTAAAAATATGATAAATTGAATTTGGGTTTCATTTCTTCATCTAAAATACTTTGAATTGACAGAATTTAAAGATAATGATTGAAAATCGATCAAAAATAAACAAACACTGACACAATTGTTAAAGTTCCATGCTGATGATGAAGGGTATTTATACCCTTACCTATACCTATTGTGTGTAACGCCGCACTGCATATTTCGCGAAGGATCATCGCTTCAAAGCCAGTGATTTAATCCAGCCTTTATGTTGAAATACTCATGCACTCGAAATAACATACATACATGTATGTGCCAAGTTATTTAAAAGTAAACACACTTAGGTGAGTACTCAGATACGTACACCCCCGTCCACCCTTAAGGGCTCACTTGTGGCTTTTAACTCTTTTATTGTACTTGAAATATTCCATGTTTTATGCAGTACACACACAACCATAGGCATATGTACATACCTACCTAAGAAAACAAAGAACATTTACGCTTTTAAATACTTATACTTAGTTCTCCGGCATTTCCTTGATGCGCATTAAAAATGCATAAAATAACTCAAACACGCAGCAACTGCCATGAGAAACCATTTAAACTTAAAATGCTGGCGGGTTGATTGTATACATAAGTGTGTATGTATGTAATATGGAAATATGGTTTTTTTGATATCTCTATTGCTGTTTAACTTTACTCTGTGCCTACGCACAATGACCAACTGATTTCCGGTATTGAATATATATATAAAGCACTTTATTCATATTCGCCTTCCCTTTATCAAGTTCTACAAAATTACATGTATGTATATGTATATGTAGATGTAGATGATTTTAAAGAAGTGCAAGCATTGGTTAAGGGTGTGACTATGTAAACACTCTACATGCAATGAATGGTATACTGAGTTTGTCTTTAGACAAATTCTTGATTAGCATCAAAATCTGATTCGATCTAGATATGTCCATCCGCCCGTGTGTTGTAGTTGTAATTTTGAAGTTTTTAACTATTTGTGTACGGCCAACCAGCTACCCTTGTAACCATTTAGACCATTTCGGGAATCTTTAACGTTTCTTATACATTCCTCACAACATGGCCTTTGCTTGAGTTTTCCATTTTCAACTCATCAAGTCAACAAAAAATAATATATTCTTCAACAGAATCAAAATAGTTACTGCGAGACGTAAGGCTCGTGATTGCTGATACTACTCAATAAAGTTATGGCGCATAATCGACTGTTATGTAGTTTTGACAAAATTTAATGTGGAGGCTGTGGCGTTTATTAACACGTTTTCATTAATGAATTTTAAACCCAACGCCCATCAGAAAAATACTCACTATTACGCTTCATTTGAAGGTTCTCATAGAATAAAATTTCAATTAACGTTTTATATCATCACACTTACAAATGGAAGCAGAAAATGCGTCTTATTTAATAATTATGAATCACTTGCATTCCTCATATCAAATGCTTCCTTACAATTAGCAAAAAAATATCCTTATAAAAGTATTTATAACTCGCTGTGTATTTACAATATTTTTATTGCATCTACATCATCTTTATTTGATTGTTTGCTCTAAATGTTTTTATACGCTCTAGAAAATTTTGATTAGGGGAAATCGTATTAAGTTCCCATCCCCCTTCAAAACTCACTTCTACCTTATTCACGAAGTATACCTTTTATACAAGACAAAGCCTAATGACGATATACCAACAAAGAAACAACAAGATAATTGAGCAAATACCGTAAAACACATGGCTACCGGCAACGAACAGTGCACGCCCTAAATACGAAGAATCCTGCAATAAGCAATAAAGGAAAACAATAAAAAAAAAGCATAATCAACGTACAACAAAATAATAAACAATACGAACAACAACAGCGATAACATTTATATATATAAATATATATAGGACTTTCAACAGATACACACGACCAAAGTGTAATGAAGAAGAAAAAAACAGACTACCTACTGCTTATACGCCACTATAGACACATTTATTGTATATAGATACGGATGGATTCTTGTATGAAAAATTCCCTTTTATAGAAGAGTTGAAACAACACGTACGGAAAATTTAATTTTAAGAAGTAGGGGAAGGAGAAAAGTCAAGTGCATGTTGTATGTAGCAAAACAAAAGCGAGACAACAGGGAAATAGAGAATTATCAGCAATCAGGAAAATGACGCAGATGAATGCCCGTAATACAGCGGAAGGAAGGTTTCTCATAATAATTACTTTTATATGGAAGCACATAAGCCGTATATCTCTTGCTTAAAGAGCAGCCCATAAATATAAGTGGCGACTCTACACTTTATGGCAAATGTTTTACTATTTATTCAATCACTTGTCTTTTTTGCTCAGTAGTGTCTAAAGGTTGCGGAATATATAGAGAGAAAAGTATATAAAAAGTAAATAAAAAGTGGTCTATGTACACAGGCACTTACACGTACCTGGTACATGTACATGGTTTGCATGGTCTGCAAGGTAAATAAAGTTAAAGAAATCATATAAATAAAAAAGCCGGTTCTAACCCTTCTTAAATCCCACGAATAATGTTATATTCGATTTTTAAAAATACATCAATTTAATTGTAATCTATTGCAATAGGTGCCGGTCACCTATATCGTACCTGGCTTAAGATGTATAACATAATATATCAAATCACCGACATTAATTATTGATAGATTGTGGTAGATAATAAGAAAAAAATAACTTGCAAAGCTCAATTATATGCTTTTGGTTTTCCTTAAGAATTTATCAGACTTTAGTAGTTAGTTGTGTACTCACGTTCAAATTATAAGTTTGTACCCCACACGAATACACCGGCTATTTTCACTGATTCTGCTTTCTTTGTCTTCGTTTTCTCTATGATGTTACACCCTTGCGCAGCTTGGTGAATTTCAATTATAAAAATTCACAAAAGAAAATTTTACTTTTCTAAACACTTTTCAGCCTTTTTAAGAAACGGCTAATGGCTTTTTAACTAATTTGTGTCTCTTTAATCTTTTTCCTTTTAATGTGATGTATTTTGTGATAAACACTTTACTAATTTCACTTCAGTATCCTCCACTATGTATACCATATAACAAAAGGAGATGTTCACCTTTAAAACTGAAAAAAATTTAAACCGTTCCGCTAAGAAAGAGGCAAACCAGTCACGATACGATACAACACTCGAATGAAATTTCACATCGTTTGGTATGCATTTTTCTTTCCATTTTCATTTCCATTTCGTTTCTCCTCTCTCTTTAAGCCGGCTTTCTGTTTAACAACGGCAGAGACTTATGAACACAATGTAGCGGTCTCTGGCTTGAAGTGCATTCTGTTTGATTCTCTGATTTAATTCAAACAAAGAGAAATAAATTATTTTATTGCTATACTTGGTACAGGGTGGTTCGAAGAAATTGGCACTGGTCGCGGTGTAAAGTTCAAACTAATGATAAAAGAAGAATACATGCACGACTTTCAGTTTCAAAAGGAAAAAAAATCCAATACACATAATTGGAAAATGTCAAAATAAACAATTTCAAATTTTAAATAAAAAGAAAAAAGAAAACAACTTTACTAGTTAAATCTATTTATATCACTAAAAGATAAAAGCTTTAATTTAACTTGCTTTCTATTCCATCAGGGTGGAATCATGCCATCGATTTGTCGAACATACGGGTTCTGGGTCTCTGATATAATGTAAAAAATCAAATAAGAGGCCTTGACGAATAGAATGCTATAAGATTCCGTTATTTCTTATTGAAACCAATATAGCCACACGAACATATCATATAAGTTGATAAGTCTAATATCTCAAACTATGTTATTCGAAATAATATTTGACGGACCCCACTATAAAATAAAGATTTTCTTAAAAAAATTATAAATACTTTTATGTTAAAATTAGACGCGAAATATTGGTTCTAAATTTGGAAGAACCCAAGCCGTTTAACAAGAAGTGAAGAAAGGTTAATTTTCTGGGGTGTTTTTTCGATTTTCGCCCAGAAAAATTTTCTGTATAATCTAACAAAGCTACCTTTTCAAATCATACAATATATATTTATTATGTTAAATGTCAGACATACTAACAAATAGTTACAAGAGAATCCCAACAATCTGAAAATTGCAATTTCACTTAACAGACGTCAGACATTTCATAGACTTAGAAATTATGTATGGACGAAGAAACAATTGAACTAATTAGCAATCCAACAACATCTTTCGGCGCTACAACACTTCTTTTTGGTGTGTACTGATATACAGGCTTACATTTACCTAAAAACTGAACGCATTTGTAGCGTTTGATGTATATAGTATAACACCGTCAAACTAAAACAACATGCTCTGATTATTCACAATTAATAAAAACTCTAAAGAGCTAACATTACCTAGCTAGCTAGCTAACTAACTGATTGCTTGCCAGTCCAACGAATTCAAGTGCGTGCGTAAATAAGAAAATCTTCTCAACAATAATTGTACATATTCATCATATGGAAGAGTGTGATTAAGTGATGAATGGCCATGTGTAACGTTGACGAATGTATTGCACCATCCCTCCCTTTCCCTCTTCAATAAAAGAAGTGTTAATTCGGTTAATGAGAGTATAAAGTAAATTTATTTAAAAAAAAAAACATTGTATTTAATGCAAGCTAAAGCCAAAAACATTTATTAGAGTTCCAAGTTTCAATTTATTTATATTCACCGTCTGCTAAAGAAAATCAAGACAAACCATTTCGTTTTATTCACTCATTAGTTATTTACGGTTTCTAGTTTTTTGCATTTTTAAATTGTAATTAATTGTTTTAAAGAGTTATAGAGGCTTCTCTTATTGATGGACGACATGATACAGATATGCGCAAAAAATGCTTTGTTCAAAGTAAATGAAAAAGAAATATTTGTCCAACGTCAAGTTGTTAATACTCTGCATCTTTAAAAGGTTTTTAAAACCTCTTTGTTTAGTTGTAAAAGTCAAAATTTATTATACCAACTTCGAAATGTAGCGATTTCAAATAAAACATGAAAAGAGGATTTTCAAACAAGCGCCACCACTCTCTTAATTATGCGCATAAGACAGTTCAGTTAAAGTTTGAATTGAAATGAATTTGGCGTGATTTCCATGCACATTATATGCTAATACCGAACAATAAAGTTCTACCCTCG